>OU426980.1:110999583-111735009 GCA_911387785.2 Aelia acuminata
CAATAGAAGTAACTGGAGACTGGGTGATATCATGGAGGTAAAGGTTGAAGAGGGTCGGAGAAAGAACTGAACCTTGTGGGGTACCAGCTCGAATTGGTCTTACGGTTGAGTTGCTGCTATTTATTCTTACAGTGAATGTCCTGTTGGTGAGAAATGAATGGAGAATGTTGAGCAAATATTTCGGGGTATCTATTTTCTTCAATTTGTATAAAAGACCTTGATGCCAAACTTTGTCAAATGCTTGCTGAAAATCCAGGAAAGCTACTAAAGTATGTTTTTTCTTTTCGAACCCGTTCACTATTAATTCAGATAATCTTGCGAGTTGGTGTGACGTGGAATGTCTTTGCTGAAAACCGAATTGGAAGTCTGGAATGATGTTAGTTGCTTGAAGATGGGATGAAAGGCGTCGTTTTATCACAGATTCCAGCAATTTTCCTAAAATGGGCAATAGACTTATGGGCCTATAGTTGTTGATTTGCTTGGGGCTTTTACCGGGTTTATGTATCACAACTAGTTCAGCTTTCTTCCATGTATCAGGAAAATGACCAATTCGTAGGCAACTATTGAAAATTGACGTAATTAATAGGATAGCTTTTCTGGGCAACTTCTTGATGGCAATTACCGGGATCAGATCATGACCAGGACTTTTCTTTGTCTTAAGGTTTCTGATTAATTCTTGAATTTCCTTCGGGGAAGTGAATTCTAGCGGTGTTTGGACAGTTGTTAAAGGGACTTCTAGCGTATTTACATCCTCATTTACTACATTTCTGCTTGTCGTGTCTCTTCCGTCTTCTGAATTTGAGAAAGTTTTCTCAAAATAATCAGCAAAAGCTTCAGCTTTTTCCTGGTCACCAGATATGAATTCGTTGTTTTCGATAATAGTGGGAATTCCTTCATGTTTATTTAAAATCCTTTTGGTAGCCTTCCATAATGAATAATCTCTTGAATCCAGGTTTGAGACATAATTCTTGTATTGAGATATTGTGAACTGTTCTAATTCCTTTTTAGTTATTCTCTTCAAACGATTCCATTTTATTTTGTGCATAGGATTTCGAGTGGTCATCCACAATCTTCTTACTTTATTTTTGTCTCTTATTAATTGAAGAATACTATTTGGAAGACAATTTAAAACATTTTTTCTTTTAATACTGAACGTTTTTACAGTTGAGTCGCTTATACATTTAGATATGACTACCGACAGGTTATTTATAACGTCATCGATTTCATGAGGCTGTGGAAAACTTTTTTTTATAAAGATATTTTGGTGTATTAAATTTTTGTACATGTCCCAATCAATTATTCCATTTATTAAAGATTTACGGGAGGGAATTTGATGAATTTCTGTAGAGAACTGTATTAACACAGGGACATGATCGGAATTTAGAGCAGATATTGTCTGGGCCGAAATAGGCGCATTAATATTTTTGCTTAACACAATATCCAATACATCAGGCGCACACCCCCGTCTGAAAAATGTCGGTTCAGTTGGCGTTGTTATTTGAATATTATGTTTAGAACATATTTCTAAAAGTTTATTTCCGTTTTGATTAGATTTGTGACAGCCCCAGTAAATATGTTTGCTATTCATATCACCCAAAATTAACGTACGCTCGTTAGATGGCATTAACTTGTCAATTTCTTCTTCTAATATTCTCTTATTTGGTGGTTTGTAGGCAGATGTAATGATTACGCTGGGATTAGATTTTAAACGAATTGAGATTGCTTCAATGTTTGATATGGGTGGAAAACATTTTTCTTCAAAATTTAAATTATTTCTAATGAAAATGGCTACACCTCCGGACGGTGACAAGCTGTCTCTGTCTTTTCTCAATGTTTTATAACCAGGTATATTAAATTTGGTATTTGCTGAAAAATGTGTTTCAGAAACGCATGCTACGTCAATGGAGTTTGATTCAAGAAAAATTCTGAATTCACTCTTTTGTGAAGAAACACCGTTGGCATTCCAGTTTAAAAGTTTTAATTTTCTTAATTCAGGAGGCATATGATAAAAATAAAATTTTAAAATTACGTTTTATAATAGATTTATAAAATAGAATTGAAAAGGTAGTAAACACGTATATTGTTATGGACTGCGAAGGTATTATAACAGTAGATAGCCCATTGTTTACATTAAGGCCCATTTGTGAAGAAGGAGGTAACGAGGGAACTTAAATAAGTCATTATTTGTGAAAAATATGGTCTAATGGCATCAATGATAATTTTTGTGATTGTGGTTAGAATGCTTTCACTGTTAACTTCGGTATTATTTTTTTGTTCTGGGACTTGATCTGATGATACAGCTGAGGAATATGTGAATTTTGGTGTAGTTCTTTTGAATTGCCTGCGATTAGATACATTTTCTTCAGTTATATTGATGACCACTGATAACCAATCGTTGGCCCAGCGATTGCTATCTCTGTGACAGTTAAGGTGGCAAATTCAATTTGAAAAATAAAAAAAGATGATGTATTATGAAATAAAATAAAAATACCGAACAATTTTTGTGTTCCTAAATTGTTAGTTCCTTCATAATATATGTAAGATACAGAAGAAAACTGATAATTTATTCATTTAATTATTTTTCTCCTATTTTATTTCCTTTCAAATTTTGTGATTTTTTTGTTCCTAGTTTTTGTGATGCTAATTTTTCTCTTCCTAAAAATATGTCTAATTGATAATTTCTTTCTAAGTTAATTTTTATGATGAAGTTTAAATGTGTTATGATAGGAAGTTAATTTTTTTTGTTTTAAACAGTAATTTTTAACTTTTAAATTTTTAGTTGCTTACTTTTGTTCTTCAATGTCACATATATACAGTTTTATTGCAGATAATATTTGTAGTTTGCATGTTTCATTAATATTTATAAAACATGTAAAAACCGGAGTTTGAATTTTATTTAAAAGAAGAAAAGAAAGAAAGAAAAAAGTAATTTTTATTCTGGGACATTAAGTCCCCTAAGAATAACAGACATGAACAAAATTAATGGCCATTTGTCTGGCTACTTAAAGGAAACAAAATAAAAAATAAAGAATTAAAATACAAAGTAGACACAAAAAATAAAAATAATAAAATAAAAATAACTGAAACAGAATATTGTAAGAAGAAATAAAAAATAAACATTTGGATGTTAAGTACAAAACTTTGATCAGCTTTTGAGCTTAAAAGGTATAAAAAAAAAAGAATCGTATAGATATATATGTATAAATATGTCCTCACTATTGCTTCACTATTTACATATTTACGGGAGATTGGAGATTCAGGAGGTGATGGAATAGTTGGGTTTTAAAGGAGGTGAGGGGTTTAAAGGAGGGATGAAGTGTTTCGGATGGAGACAGGTAATGAATTCCAGAAGGTGGCAGCACGGATGATAAAGGATTTTGTGAAGGAGGCAGATCGGTAGAAAGGGATATATAGGTTAGAAGTTTGGGATCTGGTGTTTGGAGAATGTATGGAGGAGCATGGTGTGAACAACCTTAGGATATACGGAGGTTTCTTGGTTCTAAAGGTCCTGGAAAGATAAACACCTAGGAAGTATTGCCGTCGAAAAACTGGATAGAGCCATTTCAATTCAGCGTACCAGCTGGAGACGTGGGAGCGCCTGGGGGCACCGAAAATGAATCTTATGAAGCAATTCATTAGTCTCTTCAACCTCGCCTCATGCATACCAGACAGTCCACCGTATACAAGGCAGCCATAATCGAAATGGGGGAATATAAGAGAGGAAACTAGGAGCTGACGAGTTTTTGAGGGCATGCAGTCACGTGATCTTAGGAACTGTTTGAGGATAGCAATTGATTTTCTGGTGATTTCGGAAATATGGTTATTCCACGACAAGTGCTGGTCAAAGATCACTCCAAGGTTTCTGACATGGGATTGGAAATGAATGGTTTGGTCATTAAGGCGGAGTAAGGGGTAGTAAGGAAGGGAATTAAGAAGGTGCTTGGAGCCAATGAGGATTGCCTTGGTTTTTTTTCCGTTCAGTTTTAACTCATTTTTCTCTGCCCAGGCGTTGATGCTGTCTATATCTTCTTGTAATTTCCGGATTGTCTCCAGCATTTTGGAAGGATGGAAGGATAGGTAAATTTGGAGGTCGTTAGCGTACAAGTGGTATTGTGAATGGTTGATGGACTCAGGGAGATTGTTGATATAGACGGAAAAGAGAGTTGGTGAAAGTGAGGATCCTTGTGGTACTCCTCTAGTTAATAAGAGAGGTGAGGAAGGAGGTTTATCAGGAATGTGAACTGTTTGTGAACGTTGGGATAGGAAGGAGAGGAACCACTTTAAGACGCTGTTTGATATGGACAGGTTTTGGAGTTTAGAAAGGAGGATCTCATGATTGACGGTATCGAACGCTTTTGAGAAATCAAAGAGAATCAGGATGGTAATTTTATGTTCGTCTATGGAGGAATGGAGGTCCTGAGTGATCTTTAACAAAGCAGATTGTGTGGAATAATGGGAACGAAAGCCGGACTGAAGAGGGTTGAGGAGAGCATTCCGCTCTAGGAAGTCATTGAGTTGGGAGTGGACAATTCTTTCGAGCGGTTTAGATAGGTTAGAAAGGATGGAGATGGGTCTATAGTCCGAGGCTAAGGTGGGAATTGGTACTTTGTTCAGCGGACGAACTATCACTTTTTTCCAGGCTTCAGGAAATATGGAATTTTGTAGGGAAAAGTTGTATATGTGTAAAAGAACAGGGAGACAGAGTTTGATTATCTTTACAGGAATTTGGTCGGGACCGTAATCGTTGGTTCTGGATTTAAGGACGGAGGAGAGCAAGTCTTCAGGAGAAATATTAAGGAAGTAAAAGTTATCAGGGTTGAAGGTTTGCGTAAATGAGTATGAGGAGGGGTGAGGAATAGTTGAAGGGTTTACGAAATAGGAATTTAGTTCATCTGGGTCGATGGGATAATGAGTACAGGATTTGGATTTGACAACTGATAACTATTTAAGGATTTTCCATTTGGATTTAGGATCTTGGGCTTGTGATATGGATTTTGGAAAAACTGTGCCTTGGCACGCCGTAAGGATGATTGGGTGAGATTGCGTAGGGATTTAAAGAGGGAGTAATCTTCGGTGGTATGGGTGCGTCTGAAATGTCTTCTGGCGGCATCTCTTCTCCTCATTAGCTCTCTGATTTCAAGATTTATCCAAGGAGCGGCAGGACGTCTAAAAGTAAAAGTTTTGAGGGGAGCATGTTGGTTTAGGAAAGTGGAGAGATTAGACGAGAGGCATGTCACCATTTCATCAATGGAGGATGAGGAATAAATGGGATCTAGGGATTGGGAAAGTGAATCAAAATAAGGATTTAGCTTTTCGGAGGTTAGTGAATCAAGGTTCCGCCAGGAGATTTTGTTAGGACATAGTTTAGGTGTTGGAATATTATAGGAGATTTTGATGAGGTCATGGTTTGATAGGAAAGGTACTGGATGTTGTGAGGAAGACAATAGGTTATGGGGGGGTATCTATTATAAAAAGGTCTAACCAGGTGCTGGTTAACTGAGTATGGTGGGTTGGTTGGTAGGGTACTATGAAAAGGTTGAGTGAATGGATGAGGTCTGTAAGGTAAGATCTGTTAGGAGAATCGGAGAGAATGTGTTACGTTAAAAAAATATTAATTGGTTATAAATAAATAAAACAATCGTAACAAAAAAAGGTGGTAGCTCAGTGGAGACGGGCGGGTTCTTAAATGACTAGTGATTAAAAAAAATTGAAATAAATTAAGGGGCGCCACGCTATTTATTTTAAGGAAATAGCGAAAACCTAAAGCAATCTGAATAAAAAAAAAATTATTTAAATTTGATAAGTGAAGATTACCTTAAAATCTCGGAGAGGGCTGTACATAAAATACAATTTGCAATTTACACTTATGAACTACTTAATGGTAAGTTAAAAAGAAATTGAACAAAACAAATTAAACTCAAATAAAAAACTTTTAATTAACACTATATTTACACTACGATATTAAAAATAAAATTTACTCACAATTTCCGTAGTCAGGCCTGATCAAAATCTAACTCTATTCACACAACTAGAAACAATTTAAACTTATAACTATACAATAAAAAAAAAGCAAGGTTTAACAAAGAAATTAAAAGAAAAATATCTCCAGTCTGTTCTCTTAACTCGCCTGTCTTCTCGTAGCTTTGTTGCCAGTAGCCACTCGGCTTGGCGGTTCTCGTCACCGGAATCTCTTCCGTGAACGCCACTATTCTTCAATTCTCTGAACAGTCTCATTTTATCATCACTCGTCGAACGCTAGCGAACCTCTGCTGTATTTTCCTTCGTTGTTTCTTAAAAAAAACAAATGCCTTAATAACAGCTGTTTTTCAATTAATTACTTCGGTCCTGTCTCTTTTTTTAAAATAAAACATAATTATTTTTATAGCTAAATAAAAAAATATTATATCAATAAAAAAACTAATCCAATGCTTTTAAAACAACACATATTTTAATTATATACAAAAATATATTAAGCCCTCTTCGATTATTACTTAATGAGTTTTATTAAATAAAAAAAAAATTTTTGTTTATTTATTTTTCGTTACAAACTCTCCCCCTCCCTACCAAAAAATTTTTTTTTTTTTTTTTTTTTTTAATGCTTGAATCTTAAGTCTTAGGTAGGATGAGGTTTTAGATCTTTGACATGCCAAGTTCCTAAGGGATGACCCTGTAGATCTTCTAGCACGTATAATAAATTTCCTTGTTTTGCTCTGATTCTACATTTCTCATATAGAGGTGCCAATTTATTAGAAAAGTTCTTTGAAGCATCCGAAAGGGTTTGGGTCTTCTTCCACACTAAATCTCCAGCTTGTAGATCCACGTTCCTTCTCCGAAGATTATAATGGTGCCTGCTTTTCTCGTATGATTGCCGTAGACGCTCAACCACTTCTTCATATATTACTGGCATCATGTTGAACTTCTGTGCGTAAGCCTTTCGATCTCCCATTTCCGGAACATTATCTGAACCAATGGAATGCTCGTACTCGTCGCCTGAACGTGGTAACTCTCGTCCAAAATTCAAATAAGCTGGCGAATAACCGGTAACCTCATGTACCGCAGTCTGCATAGCAAAAGCCAACTTGTGTAGATTCTTATCCCAGTGCTTATGATTGTCTTTCACATAGGAAGCTAGGAGTGTCTTTATCACTCGATTTGGACGCTCCATCGGATTAGCCTGTGGATGATAGACAGGGGTAAACCACAATTTAACAGCATATTCTCGGGCTTTCTTTTTTAAAATATTGCTCCTGAATTGAGGGCCGTTATCACATATAATAATTTGGGGAACCCCGAACTTAAGAAAGACCTCTCTTTCTAAAGTTTTGGCCACCACTTCGGCTGTCGATTTTGAAATTGGTACTATGATGCTGTATTTAGTGAAGCAGTCGGTAAACGCTAATATGAACCTTTTCCGGTTTGAAGACATAGGAAACGGCCCCATTATATCTGCCGAAACCATTTGCCAAGGTTGGGTAACTACTCGCTGTTTCCCCATTAGGCCCGCAGGCTTAGTCTGTAATGGCTTATTCGCCAAGCACACTTCACATTTCCGTACGTACCTGGTTACATCGGTTGCCATGCCAGGCCAATAGTAGTACTCCTTTACCCGCTGCAAGGTTTTGAAACATCCTAAATGTCCTGCAATTTCTTTATCATGACATTCCCAGATCGCTTCCCTACGTTTTTGTTTAGGAACTACTAATTTCCACTGGTTGTTATCTCCTACCATTTTCCGGTTATTATTAACAAGCTTCCATAGAGTTTGATTAACAATCCTCCAATCCGCATATTTCGATGGATTCTCTTCTACTTGTTTAATCATCCGCTGATACCACGCGTCCTCTATTGGTTCTCCAATATCAATTCTGGCTATCGGGAATTCGTAAGTCCGTGACAACGCATCGGCTGCAGCGTTTTGTTTGCCGGGACGGTGTACGATAGTGAATTGGTGTTGCTGCAGTTTTAGTGCCCACCTAGCCAGTCGACCTTGAGGGTCGCGAAGACTATTCAACCATTTTAAGGCAATGTGGTCAGTAATAACTGTAAAATCCATCCCTTCCAAATAAGGCCGAAACTTCTCTATTGCCCAGAGAACTGCTAGGCACTCTTGCTCAGTTACACTGTATTTCCTCTCGGCTGTGGTCAAACTTCGGCTCGCATAAGCTATGACCCGATCTCCTTCTGGGTATTCTTGGTAAAGAATAGCCCCTAATCCTGTTTTAGAGGCATCGGTTTGTAGGAAGAATCGCTTACT
Source organism: Aelia acuminata (assembly GCA_911387785.2). NCBI lineage: Eukaryota > Metazoa > Arthropoda > Insecta > Hemiptera > Pentatomidae > Aelia > Aelia acuminata. Next base: position 111,007,838 of record OU426980.1, read on the forward strand.
GAAGTCAGGACATGCTAACACAGGCGCTGTGACAAGCTTCTCCTTCAGTAATCTGAACGCTTCTTCTTGTTCTTGTCCCCATTTCCATCTCTTGTTTTTCTTCAATAGATCCGATAGCGGTGAAGTTAGAGTCGAGAAATTAGGGACAAAGCGGCGATACCAGGAAGAAAGCCCTATAAACTGTCTCACTTGCTTTACGTTCTTAGGTGCTGGGTAGTTTAATATCGCCTCAATCTTTCCCGGATCAACTTGTAGGCCGTTCTCATTTACCACATATCCCAGAAACTTTAGTTCCTCTCTGCAAAACTGACTTTTCTCCCAATTCACCGTTAAGTTGGCTGAGCTCAATCTTTCTAAGACCTTCTCCAATGTTTCTATGTGGGAATCGAAGTCTGATGAGACCACAATGATGTCATCCAAGTAAACAAAGATATTTGGTTCTAAATCTGCTCTCAAAACATCGTCAATCAGTCTTTGCCATGTCGCTGGTGCATTATGCAGTCCAAAAGGCATTCTACAAAAATGGAAGAGGCCGCGGTTGGGAACAGTAAAGCTGTCTTTTCCTTGCTTTCTGCGGCCATTGGTATCTGCCAGTATGCGCTCTTTATGTCGATGGAAGAAAGTATCTTGGCATCACGTAACCTATCCAATATATTCGAAATGTAGGGCAGCGGGTAGGCGTCTCTTTTAGTCACGGCATTTAACTGACGATAATCCACGCAAAAACGGTAGGATCCATCGGGTTTCTTCACTAAAACAACAGGTGACGACCAAGCACTCTGTGACGGCTCTACAATTCCTTCTACGAGCATTTCATCGAGCTCCTTATTTAAGATATCTTGGATCTTTGGTGAAACAGGGTAGTAACGCTGTTTGACTGGCTTACTATCACCCGTATTTATTTCGTGCTCTACCCTGCTTGTACATCCTAACTTTGATGGTCGGATATTTCGCCAATGTCCGATAAGCCGATTTAAGGTTTCTTCCTGTTCCTGCGTAAGATTCGGTCTAGTTAGGACAGCAGGGCCATTCTGTGACACAGCTAAACATTCTTCTGTTGGAGCAAAGTGCCACATATTTTTCGATATGTCTGGAACCAATCTAAATTTATTCCAGAAGTCGATGCCCAATATAAGTTCATCCACCAAGTTGGAAACTACCAAAAATTGGATAATTCTCATTTTACCTTCCAACTCCACTGGCACGTTTACGCTTCCAAAAACGTTGAGCGCGGTGCCTCCAGCAGCATTTATTTGAATTTTTGGTTTTTTGTGTAGCTTTACACCCAGCCGCGAAAAACGTTTCCAGCATTCCTCACTTATCAATGACCTTGAAGCCCCAGAATCCAGCAATCCCGTTTCTTGTCTTCCCAAAATGTTGACTGTTAAATACGGCCTTCGATCCTGTTCATTTGCTGGATGTCTAAGAATTTTCCATTTCTTTCCAGCGAAAACTTCTTCCACAATCGACAACCACTCTACCCACTCAGCTTTCGTCGTGGAATTCGGGCTTCGTCCAGGCTCCCTTCCACTTAGGCCTGACCCCCTTGATCGTTTCCCTGGTTGGTGGTATTACAACGTTTACATGTCTTTCTATCCGCATCCCTTAGGCCACAACCTATACAGAATTTGGTTTTTACTGAGCGACACTTTTTGAACGAATGATTGGTCCCTCCACAGTTCCACCAGCGAAATGTGTAATTGGGTTTAGCCAAGGCTTCTACAACCATCTTCGATTCTGCTGCTGTGTCGTCTTGATTAAGTTGTTTCCTCGTTGGCGGGCGATAGGCCAAGTCGGGTTCCAGTAATCCTTTACTATCTGGTGGCGGTCGATATTCGTTCATTCTCCACCTTACTTCTTCAATCTGCCGACCGATTATTACTAACTCCTTCAATGTTTTTACTTGGTGCAAAGCCATCCCTTCCAAGTAGAGGGGGTTCAAATTCTTCTTAATGATATTCAACATTTGGTCTTCCGTAGGCATAGTTGGTAAACGGTTAAAATAATTCTTCATAACTGCCACGAATGTACCCATCGACTCTGTATGTCCTTGAGTTCTTCTCTTTATTTCTTCCCAAAGGCGATCCTCATAGTCTAAAGGTGTATATTCGGCTTTCAATTCTGAGATAAGTTCAGCCCACGTTGTTACTTCTTTCCGTACAGCTCGAAACCAAATCAGTGCTGGTCCTTTAAACAAGTCGTACGCAGCCCTAAAAAGTTCTTCATGAGTAGTATTCCTTGCCAAACTTAACTCCTCTACAGTCTCTAAAAACGCATGGACACTGAGACCATCCCCATCGCCTGTGAAGTGAATTCCCCAATCTCTTATGGGAGTTTCAGTTCTTCTGATCACGTACTTAGTTCCAGCAACGTCTGACTCCGACTCAACGGTCGTTACAGGCTTCTTTGTATCTTCGGTTGATTCGGTAATCACTGATTGTACATTACACTCCTGAGACTTTCCGGGATTCTGGTTTTCAAAGTGGGATTCTGAAACAGGACGTTGCCCACTCAATTTTTCTTCTAGTTCCTCAAATAATAGAAGGCATTTTGAAATTGCTTCTGACTTCCTCTCCATTTCGATGGTGTCTTTCGTTGTTATCCGGTTTAGTCTATTAATCAAATGTTGAAGACCTGTATCGATTTTATCTATATCCCCGGTAGAACTAGAGGGTGGGAGAACAGAAATCTTGTTCTCAACAGTGGCAATTTTCTCTTCACACACGCTTAATTCTTCCGTAGGAGAAAGGTCAACTACCGGAGCAACATATTTTCCTGCACTCTCTAGTTTAAAGACGGTCCGAAGTCTTTTCCTCATATCTTCTACAGTAGATATTCCAACTATCCCCCGAATCCTTAATTCGTATTCAAGCTCGTCCTTTAACAATCTATCGACCTTCATCTTTATGATTTCAAAAGAACCAAGTAAAAATTATACTACTTTTTCTTAGCAGATAAAATAAAAAAAATTCAATATTAGGACAAAAAAAAATAATTTTATTTAAAAATCACTAAATCAATATTAAATTAAGCATCTATCTAATCGCTTCGAGTCCCTATTTGGGCGCCATTTTGTTACGTTAAAAAAATATTAATTGGTTATAAATAAATAAAACAATCGTAACAAAAAAAGGTGGTAGCTCAGTGGAGACGGGCGGGTTCTTAAATGACTAGTGATTAAAAAAAAATTGAAATAAATTAAGGGGCGCCACGCTATTTATTTTAAGGAAATAGCGAAAACCTAAAGCAATCTGAATAAAAAAAAAATTATTTAAATTTGATAAGTGAAGATTACCTTAAAATCTCGGAGAGGGCTGTACATAAAATACAATTTGCAATTTACACTTATGAACTACTTAATGGTAAGTTAAAAAGAAATTGAACAAAACAAATTAAACTCAAATAAAAAACTTTTAATTAACACTATATTTACACTACGATATTAAAAATAAAATTTACTCACAATTTCCGTAGTCAGGCCTGATCAAAATCTAACTCTATTCACACAACTAGAAACAATTTAAACTTATAACTATACAATAAAAAAAAGCAAGGTTTAACAAAGAAATTAAAAGAAAAATATCTCCAGTCTGTTCTCTTAACTCGCCTGTCTTCTCGTAGCTTTGTTGCCAGTAGCCACTCGGCTTGGCGGTTCTCGTCACCGGAATCTCTTCCGTGAACGCCACTATTCTTCAATTCTCTGATATTTAGCGATATAGACCACAACTACGTTAATCACTAAAACAGTCTCATTTTATCATCACTCGTCGAACGCTAGCGAACCTCTGCTGTATTTTCCTTCGTTGTTTCTTTAAAAAAACAAATGCCTTAATAACAGCTGTTTTTCAATTAATTACTTCGGTCCTGTCTCTTTTTTTTAAAATAAAACATAATTATTTTTATAGCTAAATAAAAAAATATTATATCAATAAAAAAACTAATCCAATGCTTTTAAAACAACACATATTTTAATTATATACAAAAATATATTAAGCCCTCTTCGATTATTACTTAATGAGTTTTATTAAATAAAAAAAAAATTTTTGTTTATTTATTTTTCGTTACAAATGTTTATGTTAAAATCACCAGTGATGATTACGTTATTGTATAACGGGACGTAGGTAAAGAGGGAGGATTCAAAGAAAGGATCAAATTGGGCATGCGGTGGGCGGTAAACTATTATGTAGAGGAGGGAAAAGGCATCGGAGGAAATTTCGACGAGGAGATATTCCGGATGAGGAAGTTCGGAGGAAGGAGATTCTAGAAGGATTTTTACCCTCAGACTATTGTGAACGCAAAGACCAACTCCTCCTCCAGTTCGGTCCTCACGATCACGACGAATGAGCGAGTAGTTAGGGATGGATATAGAAGAGGATGGGATATTTGGTTTAAGCCAGGTTTCCGAGACGGTAATGATGTGATAGAAATTATGGAGAAAGTGGTCTAGGAACTCATCATAATGTGCTGGAAGGGATTGGGAATTAACGTGACAGGATAGAAGGATGTTACTCATATGAATGAATTAGTGGGATTGATCTGAGAAGGGTGTAGGAATGTAGAGGTTGATGGGTACAGTATTGGATATTAGTGGTGACATTAAACAAAACTAATTGATAGTTGTAAAATAGTGAAGAAAAGATACATGAAGATTGAGGCTTATAGTCATTAATGTTATGGAATGAAAAATTCTGAATATTAAAAATAATCAAAAAAAACATATTTGAGTTAAAAAGAAAATAAATCCCTCTGAGTTTAAAAATAGTATAAGAATTTTGAAGAAAAAAAGAATAAAAATATAACATAAACGAAAGAAAAGTAAATTTGAGGTAATGACTGCCCCTATATCAGCCCAAGGCCTCTACATCCTCCTTCTTATTTATTATGTTGACCGGACAGCTGTCGTCCCGCCTGCACCGAACCCTTCCGCTGGTGAACCAGACATACTTTAGCTTTCCGGGCGCCCTCTTTTGCCTCGCCAGCCAGTAGAGGTGCCTATTTCCTGGACTCATCACCTCGCTTAAGTACACCCTCTCGTCAGTCTCCCATCCCAGGTGTCTTGTCGAGAAGTCCCTTTTTAATTTAAGTCTTTTCTTCTTTAAATTACATTACTTTATAGGTCAATGTATTTTTAAAAAATGAATATGCAGAAATTTAAATATTTTTGGCAAAGAATTGATGCAAAAAGGCGTAAAACTGGTGATGTGGTAAATTACCATCATGCGCCTGCTTACGCTACGTTAGGAGGTGCACCCGGATGAAGGTTAAATTGTAATATTTGTCAACCTCTGTAAATTTTGTGATTATTTTATTAAATTTTGCTCAGATTTAGGTACATATTTTTGAAACAATACTTACATATGTACATATTAGACCCATATTCACCATGGAATTCCGAACGAAACAGTTTTCTGAATATACACATACTTAGACAATCATTTTGTTAGCTGGGACATCGCTCAGCCACAACATGTGGTTTTAAACTATAAACTGTAATAACTTATCTTTGGAATGTATCGTCATGAGAATGGTCCCATTAGATTCAGAAGCATAGAAACTATATAAACCATACAACTCGACATATCTACAGCCAAATTAATTTTTCAAGGCCCCTTTTAACCCCCCCGCCCAAATAGGGTACAGGGACCCTTATTTGAGTGGGCTCTGCAGATCTCTAATATTACTACTAATATGAAATTAAAACTGAAAATTCATGAAGGTACAAAGTTTTTACTATATTTTGTTTGTATATTATTGAAAACATATTCTAAATATTTACAGTACTTATTTATGAAAAACATTTTTCGTTTTGTCAATTGAAGCATGGAAATGCAAAAGGGTATAAGTGCCTTAAAGAAAATTTTCCAGAAATCATACTACTTATACCCATCAAAGTTAACAACGTCCAGTGCTTACACCCATGCCTACACTACTTTCTAACAACAACAAATTAATTATACCTATTGGGTTGATGCAAAATTAATGCAGGTTTCCTCTATTGCGATATCTTAATTCCAATTGTGTAAACAAAGCAAATCCTAACATTGATCATTATTATACCAAAACAAACCTTATCTAATACCCTCTCTTTCACCATGAATTTGATCAGTAAAATCGTTTTGTTCAGTGAGCTCAAAGGTCTTTAATCGAAAATGTCGAAGTACGATTTTCGTCAAATTTATTTTTACGAATTTAAATTAGGGCGCAGCGCTGCCAAAACGGCTCGTAATATTAACAAAGTGTGGGGTCAGGGGGCTATTAACGAGTGCACGGTGTAGCGTTGGTTCCAGAAGTTTCGCAGTGGAGATTCCGACCTCGAAGACAAGGAAGGTCGAGGCCATCATTTTGCTCTTGACAACGACCAGCTGAGGTCAATAGTGGTAGAACTCGGCGTGAACCAATCCACAGTTGTCTGCCACATGGAAGCAATTGGTAAGGTAAAAAAGTTGGCCAAGTGGGTGCCACACCAATTAAACGACCACCAAAAGAATCGCCGCTTTGAAATCTATTTCATGCTTGTGACACGCAATAAAAATGATCCATTTCTCGATCACATTGTGACGTGCGATGAAAAATGGATCTTATACGACAACAGAAGGCGTTGTAGCCAATGGCTGGGCAAAGATGAACAACCAAAACCTTTCCTGAAGCCCAACCTGCACCCAAAAAAAGTTATGGTCACAGTTTGGTGGTATACTGCTGGTGTTATCCACTACAGCTTTCTCAATCGAGGTGAGACTATAACTGCTGACAAGTAATGTCAAGAAATTGACAACATGAATAAAAAATTACGTCTTTGCCCAGCATTGATGAATCGGAAGGGACCTATCCTTCTCCATGATAACGCCAGACCACACGTCGCACAACCAACGCTATGACGACTGCACGAGTTGGGCTACGAATTTCTCCCACACCCACCTTATTCACCTGACCTTTCTCCTACAGACTTCCACTTTTTCAGGCATCTGGATAACTTTTTGAGGGAGAAAAATTTTCAAAACCAGGATGACATTGAAAATTCTTTTCGTGACTTCATTGTGATTCAGTCCAGGGATTCAGATTTTTTTTCTGGTGGATTAAGAAAGCTTGTTGAACGTTGGCAAAAGTGCATTGATTCAGATGAAAATTATTTTGATTAAATATATATAGTTAAAGTAAAGATATGGCCTATTTTCAATGAATATTAAAAACCTGCATTAATTTTACATCAACCCAATATTTCTGAAGAATAGCTTTGGCACATATAACAATTTGGCAAAAAAAAACTTTGTTTATTTTTTTGGCACTACCCTTTTGCAATTCCACACTTCAATTATTATTATTAAATTATTTGATTTTTGTTTGCGTAAGGTATATGAGAATTTTAGTTGATAGAATGACTAACTTCAATTTCTACATTTTGCAAGAAAGAACTTTCAATAATATTTCTATTTGTGAAATTCTTAGCCTTTATTTTCTAAGTGTATGTTAGTAAACTGTTTTTTTAATATTTCAGGAAAAGCAATCATTAAATAAAAAAGCTATGAAATTTCCAAAGAGAAATATTATCAGAAGTGCTTTACTGAGAAATCCAAGATGTTGACCTTGGCGTTAGTCATTGTGTCAACTTAAATGTTAATATGTTAATCAAACCAACCTCTTATTTATAAATGCACCAAGAACACTTTGCAAACTTTAATATTAAGCAGCTTTTTTTTTTTTTTTTTTTTTTTTTTTTTTTTTTTTTTTTTTTTTTTTTTTTTTTTTTTTTTTTTTTTTTTTTTTTTTACTGCACTACTTAGGAGTTTTCATTTAATTTGATTTTATATATTGGTTAAATGTCTTGTGTTGGTCAATTAGCCTTCTTAAAGGTGGGCTAATTATACATGCGAGAGGGAGAAACTTTCAGCCATTATATCTTCAATACCACGCCCTTTGGATGAAAATGGATCCTTCTTCATGGAAAGGAAATAATTATAAATCATAATAAAATTTTTAAATGCAATATAAAATAGACAAAATTGATATTGAAGATTTAGTAACCAAAGGAAGAGAAGGATGGGGATTTCAAGCAGAAGATAGAGAGTAAGTCGTGAGAAGGCAGGCCCAGGAGGAGGGTCCTCTTAATAAAAGAACCATAGAGGGTGGTCGAGGCTCAGGATAGGAGATCCCTTTAGATTGGCTGATTATTTATTATCAAGAAGGGATGGCCATAAATGCCTAAAAGGAAGAAAGGATGATAAAAAGGGGCTCGAGAATCCAACTTCCGGCTACCACATAACACTCTAAAAGGAAGACATCCATCACAACTCACATTAGAACTGGTACCAGTAAAAAATAAGTAGCAAATAATAAGGTAAATTAAGTAGTTATAAATAGTACATTATATTAAATATGCGAGAGTGAATTATAAAATAAAAAATATTTCAAAATGTATTTCGTTCTAACTAATTCACCACAGGCAGAACTCGGTTCCAAACTTAAAAGAACACAAAACGGCAATATGCCATAAAATAAATAAAAATGGCAAACATTTCAAAATAAAAATAATTATCATGCTTTCATAAAAAAATACAATTTTATATATATGTATGACAATTATATATATTGTTCATTTATATGTTTTGACAATTACCCCATATTAATAATAACATAATGAAACTTTAGATAAATAAAACATAATTACCTGCAAGAAGACCTTTTACAGCCTAGACACTCAAATATTCGAGTATCTGGGTCAGGAATAGCACTATAATCACAAAATGGGCAACTTTCAAGACCAGGAATATTAGCTTGGGCTATTTCTCTCTCTTGAAGTTTTTTTAAAAGTTTTTCATGCATGGGATGTTCCATTACATCCTAAAACAATGTAACAAATTTTTTTAAGAATAATTTCAATTTCATTTTTTTTTTTACTTTCACTTACCTATAGAATAGAATAGAATAGAATAGAAAAGTCCTTTATTTAAATAACAAAAAAGTATTTAAGAAACTATATACATATCTAAGAACAAATTTAGACATGGCTTACGCCGTCTGCCAGGAGTCCTGAAAATAATAATACATTCATAGAGAATAAAGAAAATATTTACATCTTAAGAGTATTCAGATAACAATAATCTTCTGTATCTTATTGCTTCTTTAACATAAAAGTAAATGTCATTTAGTTTATTTTTGTTAAACAATTCTATTAACTCTTCTTTATTGATCAATATTTTTCCAAAATATTTCAACCTTATGTAATTAAAAATTGGACATACTCCAATAAAATGGACCATGTCTTCTATTTCATTTTTGTTACAAATGGTACAATAATAACTTACTCCATCTACCCATGGTTTGTAATTTAGGTCTAACAGTTCTCCTTTAACTTTAAATATTATTTTTATTAAATCTAAACTGTTAACGTCATTTATGTACGATATTGAACTGGGTGATAAATCTTTATAGAGTATATGATAGTCAGATTGTTGGGCTGCGGCTAAAAAATCACTTTTAAACTGCTTTTGAAAGAGACCGATGATTTTATTAGTTTGTTTCTGCCACCTCTCAACTGAAATAAAACAGGAGTCTAAATCAGTACCAAGGCGATCAGCTAGTGTAATCCAGTCAGCAAACCACGAACATTTACTTTTTACTATTTCATTTGCAATTATTTTAGGAAATCTATAGTCCGGCAAACAAAATATTTTTAAAATATATTTAAAATGCATTTTAAGAGTAGTGATAAAAATGGGGTCTAATTGCGTCTCTAAGTAAATTTGATAGTTTGGTGTATTGTTGGGAAGCGAAAATATTTTTTTAATAAAGAATTTCAACACCCTTTCAATTTCCTCAAACTTATAGTAGCCCCATACCTGACTTCCATAACAAAGAGAAGCCATTATAGTGGAGTTAAAAACCCTTAACTTTGTGGATAGAGGGACAACACGGTTTGTAAAAATGTTATGCCAAATACTATTTATTGCTTGTTTGCATTTTTTACTTCTTTCTTTATTATTCGCGGAGAATGTAAGAGAGGGGGAAAGTACTAGCCCTAGATAAGTATAATTTTTTACTACCTCAACCCGCTGCTTATTAAAGAACCATTTCTCAGACTTCCGCAACCTACCACCCTTTTCTCTAAAAATCATAATTTTAGATTTTGACAAATTTACTGTCAAGTTCCATTTTGCAGTATAATTTTCTAATTGCCTTATCATTTCCTTTAGTTCATAGGCATTTTTAGCGATTAGCACAATGTCATCCGCGAATAGTAGTGCATTTATACGGATATTTCCGATTCTTATTCCTCCTTCCAAGTCATTATTTAAGTCATTTATATCACTTACCTATATATGAATATATTACTTTCACTTACCTATATATGAAATATATAGTAAGGGAAAGTATTGCGATCTTGAAAAATTTCGATGTCTAATTTTCAACAGAATTACACATTTTGGGGTCCCCTGAATCCAAATAACCAAGTCCCACGAAATGGTCTGTGTGTGTAAAAACTATAAACCGTACGAACCTGGAATTGGGTATTTGGTATATTTATATGCCCGTGATATGTCAGCAAAAATTTCAAAATTGGTCAAATGGAGGGGGTACTTTATTTAATAACTTTTTACGTTTTTTTTTTTTTTTCTCAAAAACGGCTCCAACGATTTTGATAAAACTTGGTATTTGATGTATTTATATACCCGAGATGTGGCTACAAAAATTTCATCAAAATTGATCATCCGGAGGGGGCACTTTATTTCATAACTTTTTTTCCGATTTTTACGTTTTTTTTATTTTCTCAAAAATATCTTTAACCATTTTGATTAAACTCGTCATGTCTAATGAGAATCAAGTATTCTTTAATATCAGGTAAGCTTTATCATTATTAAAATGTTCTGAGGGGGCATAAATGAAGAAGGGGCTTTTTTTGTTTTCCTATAAAGTACCTTTGTTTTTATTTATATGGAGAAATTATCTGTCCCTCGTTTCACCTAAAAGTAAGAAATGGATAAATATGAAATATGAAAAAAATCAAGTAAACAAATACAGGAGGAAAAAAGAAAAATATTTCTGGAATTGGCGTAAAGAATGTTTAAGTTATCAACATCAGTTTGTTAATTTACGGTTTTGCTCAGGTTTTTAGTTATGTAAATGGATTCTATTATTCTTCTTTTATTTGTATTCTTTTCATGATGTACAATTAATGCACAAAATAATCAAAATTATGTTTTTCGCTTATGGCATGTTCAGATAAACCGGTTGCCAATTTAGATTTTGTGGTTTTTGCGGTACAATTTTTTTTATGCTGCTGCAATTTTCTTTCAAACCATTGAGATGTTTGCCCATAATATGATTTTTCCTGACATTGCTTACAATTTATTTTATATATTATGTTCGTCAATTTTTCTTTTGGAATCTTGTCTTTAGCCTTTGAATATACTTTATTGATCTAATTCACTGTTTTGGTTCCAAATTTTATGTCGCTTAAATAATATTTTTTAAAAGTTTTTTCTACTTTATTGGTTAGCCCTTCGATATAACCTCCAAAATATTTTTTATTTCAAATTCCTGTATGAACAATTTCAAATATGATGCATGGTAGGTACATAATATCAAATGGCAAATGTTATGAAAGAAAAAATGTTTATATAATACTTATAAATTTTAAATTAATAATTTATGTAAATATGCTTACATGCTTGAAAATGGCTCCAGAAGCCAAAACGTTGCCTTAATAAATTTCTATTGTTTTTGGTGAATATTAGCCTTATTTTTATTTATTTATATTGTAATTTTTTTCAATTCAAACCTTTTTTTTTAACAGCAGACATGATTTTCATTCATTCTCTACATCTCACATTTCATTATTGATAACCTTTGGGGTTTTTCTTCTCATGCCAAATTCCCAATTTAGCTAACTAGGTTGCCCTTCATTTGAGGAAGGGGAGGTGCATATATATACAAATAAAAACACACACACACACACACACACACAGATATATGTGATGGAAGAAAAAATAGAATAGTTGGTTAAAGACTATGAACTCAGTTTAAGACCTGCTACGTTACCAAGAGATATACATTTCTAAATGGCAGAGAAATTTAGTGGTGCAAAATGAAAAATGAGGTTTGGGATATAAATTAATACAAATTCGCATTTATAAATAAAAATATGCCCACCTCTGATACTGACTATTCATGTGATACATGCTGTATTAGATCACCATTTATATAATTATAATTGTGAGCGTTGCTGTCCAAAAACATGTGCAGGTTAGCTGTTTTCTAGTATTTTAGAAATTCAAGGTGTTCAGGTTGGATTAGTCAGATTAAAGGACCTGCCATTAATATATTCTAATTAAATTATATCTTATAATTAAATTTACCTTTAACACTTCAAGAGGGAAAAGAACACCACAGTCTTCTAAACAAGGAAAATCAATTTTTCCTTCACCCATAAGTACTTCAATGCTCCTAAATAAAAAAATGATAATAACAATTCAAAATCTTATAACAAATAAGTCCCACCAATGTGGATAGAATTGGTTTTCTCACTGCATTAAAAATTATTAGATTTTTTTTAATTAAACCTTTCATATTGGATAATTGATGGTCGACCGAAAATATTCAATAAATTCAAGAATTAGTCCAGGATGGTGGTTGAATCTAAAAAAAGTAATACACTATTTTTTTTTTTTTTTTTTTTTTTGTGACCTATGTTTCAACCCAACAATGCAGGTCTTCTCCAGGTCTAAATATACAAAAAAAAAAAAAAAAAAAAAAAAAAAAAAAAAAAAAAAAAAACGTACCACTACAACCCATGAAGAGTCTTGGGTTCTGTGCTTTATAAGGGAGCACTGTTTCTTGGTCAGCGGTCGTGCAAGGTGGTGATTTGACCGTGATCACGCTCAACTGCCAGGTTTTCCCCTTAATTATTCAAATAAGGGTACCCACTTTATAGAGGTTGGGTTTGCCTCAGGAGGGTGTCTCGGCCAATAAGACGAACTGTGGCAAAATTATAAAAATATCCTGAACCAAGCCAACATCAAACTTGGGACCTTGAGCCAGCGATTCACTGCCTTACCAGGGACCTACCCCACTCCCCAAATATTCAAATCACAGACAAAATATTATAAATACAGTAATGTGAATTTTTTTTTTTTTTTTTTAGATATTTATTATTATATATTTATGTCTGTTAATTTAATTATTGAATACTGAGATTGTTAAAATTATTGATTCGTAAAATGATTTAATTGTAATTTGATGTAATTGTTGTAATTACTTTAATTGTTAATTTTATGTAATTGTTGCCAATTGATAATTGTTTATTTCTTAAATTGAATTATGTGTAATGAATTTATTTTGTATTTATGTATTTAATTGATGTTTTTGATGATGAACATCAGCTGAATACAGATTTTTGTTACAAATTTGGAAATTTAGCTGATTATTTCTATATTCTTATTGTGCATAGAGGATATAGTACCGAGGGGATATTGCTGTTGTTGTTTATTCTTATAACAATTGATGTATACGATTGTGAGTTCAAAATATGTACACAAACCAATTTGTGTTTAAGTTTTAGGTTTACAAATTATTTTCAATGAATATTAAACAAAACAAAAATTAGTCCCTATCTCAACCTCTGATGGTCAATGACCAAGAGTATGTTGTCTTAAATAAAAAAAAAAAAAAAAATGTGAATTTATAAGAATTGATGACAAAAAAATAATTAAAACTAACCAGATAACATATTCAGATATATAAACATATTACAATATATACTAACATGAAACATAATATGGTTATTGAAACTAATAATATTCATTGTGTGATAGAATGGGGCAAAATACATTTTGACATGGAATACATGACATGAAGAAGTCTATGTTGTATGTTGTACTACAAACAACATAGATTTGTTCATTTAGCCCTGAAGATGACCATAGCATAGTTGGGTCAAAATGTAGGCTAGAATAAAATAATTTATTACATATGTAGAAGGCTTAACCATCAAAGTCTCATAATTATAGCATTTCCAAGTCAAAGTCAACCTTGTCCAAGTCAAATTCAACCTTTTCCAAGTCAAATTCCACCTTTTCCATTTCAATTTCAAAATTTTTCAACGGATTTTTTCACGGATTTCTTTCAAACGGGGGTCCATTACTATTGTTTGTTTTTAAATTTTCAGAATTGAATAATCCAGGGCTGGACTAGTAAAAAGATAAATGTAAAAAAAAAAAGATATATTTGAAACTAAACAAAATAAAATTCCCTCTGATGGGCAAAAATAAAATGAAAACCTCTTAGAGCTGATAAAAATAAATAAAAAATAGTCCAAATGCAAAAAATCAGTGACTGTTGAATTTCTGCTCATGGACGAGCTGGCAGGCGAGACGTCTTAATCTGTAGGTTGATCTTACTGTGATGATTAGGTGCACCCATATATTGAAAAATTTCTGGCCAGGCGTAATACTTAAAATGAAAAACTTCAAACTCCTCACTTGACTTCTTGATTTTAGCATAGGCCTACAACAACTGCTACTTTGCCCTGTCTACTTCCGCGTGATATCACAGGGAGGCCAAAAAGTAGTTTCATGTCTGGATGGTGCTCCACACTGTATGGCATGGGCTTGAAGTGTAGCGATCTGTTGCAGATTTATGGCAACACACACTAAATATTAGTTACCTGCGGTCTACTATCAACAGAGGTAGCCAGAGGATTAGGCCGCAGATAATGCGCTCAGCTGTTTATTGACTAGGAGCTCATCCTGAGTCTTGACGTATTTCAGTCACCGATCGTGTAAAAATCAATTTACATAAATCATACATAAATCATTAAATAATAAATAAAAATAACAAATGCTGGTCCTAAACAACCATGTTATCAGGGACGTTGTTTTTGAAAAAAATATTCATTTTGTATTTTTGTGGCAGGGCGGGAGGTGCTCAGGGGGGGACCCCCCATGAAAGATATCAGAAAATCTAATTATTTTCTAATGCGCCGTTTTACTTATACCCCATTTTTTATAAAACAATTGAGTCCTGCAATCTCAAGAAATTCTGAAATATATTTGTTGGTTTAAAATAATACTTTATTAAAGTCTTCAAACCCTTATCATTTTTGTAAATATTTATCAAATATAAAAATATAAATAAATGTATGTAAATTATAGTTGCAGATAAGACCCATAACCAAATTTAGCAGAAATCTAACCATTACTTTTACGTCTATCAAGTTTATTTTCACACGCATATATTTTGTTTAGCTGGCAAATCGGCCCGCTATGCAGCTTTGTCCTATATCCTAAGCTAGCGGCTCATAATGTGTTAAATAATTTTTCTTTTTGGCCAGCGTTACTAGAAGCATCTTTTGGTTTTACTCATTTCTGGGCACTTTATACATTTAAATTACTTCAATATTGTAACACTTGGGTGTGTTAAATAATTTTTATTAAAAGAAAAAATAATTCATAATGTATGACAAACAATAACAACTCAAATTATTAACAATGTTACAAAAAGTAACTACTTGATTTTAACGATACAGCAACACCAAAGTAACCATATGATTCGATCTTCAGAGCCAGACTAAGCCTCTAGTCCATTGCTTCTTATATCTAGCCCAAAATAGAACATTCTAGAAGGTTCTCTAAAAGCGTATATGTTTAGTGTAAACATGTGTATGTAAATATATAAATGAAAATCATAAAATTATTACATATTAAATGATAAGTTACATGAGAAGTGTCGCATATCTGATCTGAAAATAGCTTTGTATCAGTCCCCACCGAACGGGGCTATTTAAATTAGCTTTTTACCTTATGGGATCCATGACTATTTATGGTGTTTTTGGTGAAAAAAAGATATGTGAGTAGGTCATTCAATCCAACACCACACCCTCCAGCAAGACTGGGGGCCACTCTCGTTTTATGGTCAGTGAGTCCATCGGATTTAGGTGGGAGGAATTTCTACCAACCATCACCACATCTGCAACACATGGGATGCTCCTCAAATGCAGCAATGAGATCCGCGTGAAAAAGTTAATTTTCTATTCTACGTTGCACTACAACCCTGGGTGGGTCTTGGCTTCCTCAATGAGCCGCCGCCATTTGGCCCGATTTTGTGCTGCTGCTCACCTATTTCGAATCCTTAAAAGACTTCGTGTGTCTGCTGCCACTCCGTCAAACCATCTAATTCTTGGCCTACCAGTACGAAGAGTGCTGTGAAGGGCGGCATCCACTACTTTCCTGGAGATCTCGTCTATTTTTATTTAAAAGCCCAACTTAGTCTCCCTAGCTTGATGAACCTGACCACATCATTGTCCCCGTAAAGGTCGTAAAGCTCTCTGTTCCTCCTAATCCTCCATCCATCTCCATCTCTCACTGGACCAACTATTCGTCGTAAAATTTTCCTTTTAACAATTTTTAGGTCATTTTTAATGCTTTTCAACATGGTCCAGGTTTGGGAAGTGTTGTTGGGGCCAGGGGCGTTTCGCAATTGAAACGCCAACCTTCCCCGGTGAGATTTTAAGTCTTCCCCTCTTAGCGGAAAAAGACGAGTAAGTGGACTGTATGAAATATGTGGTGGGTAAGGTGGGTGCCTGTATACCTATAGGAATAAATTCAATAAAGGTAAAAGGAAAGTAAAAGACCCTTCCAAATGTTAACAAATATATATATATTGAGGAAGAATAAAACTTAAAAATAACATTAAACCCATAAAATTATAATATAACTTAATTATGAAAGTAAAGAAAAAAGTAAATTAAATAAACTTAAATTTCTAGGAATTAAAATTAAAAGGGGATAAACAAACTTCAAAAAAAAATCTTACGTTAGGTATTTACAGAAAAATAAATAAAATAATTGTTCATCAGTGAAAGAAAAAAAAGATGAGGTTCTCCTGTCCTTGTAGACTCAGATGGTGAAAGTATTTATATATATAAGGTACCTTATATCAGTGTGTAGCTGAAAATCCGCCTTCTTTATATCTCATGAGATGCATCGAAATAATTGTATTTTCCAGGCTATGGTGTTATAGTTGAGATGAGGTGGGTGAGGGAACAGTTGGTAACAGTGGTGAGTCGTTCCCCGAGCAGCTACCAAACACTAATGACACCGGCCTATCGCCGTGTTCGTCGTTCACTTGTTTTTTATTTACAGCTGATATAAATGTCATATGATTCTTGTAACCATACTTAAAAAATAAAAAATATGATATTTACAATTTAATTTACATTACACATAAGTAAAAAAGTCTTAACCTATAAAAAATTATACATAAAGAAGATAAAGATAATACAATTAAAGAAGAAAAAATACAATTAATAACAAATAAAAGGGCCTGG
The DNA here is from genome assembly GCA_911387785.2 of Aelia acuminata. NCBI lineage: Eukaryota > Metazoa > Arthropoda > Insecta > Hemiptera > Pentatomidae > Aelia > Aelia acuminata. Next base: position 111,025,155 of record OU426980.1, read on the forward strand.
TTTAAACGGTGGAAAAATGACATAAGAGAAAAAAAATAATAATACACTAGGGCTTTAACATACCGCCCACCAAAATTTGTAAAAATTTTCAAGAACTCTCTTTCTCTGGAATTAAAGGGGATAGACGGGAGACAGGTCTGGTGAATTCTGCTTTCCCTGTATTTAATCTGACCACCCTAACCACCCCGTCCTTCCCGGGATATACTTCTGTCACCCTGGCAGTGGGCCATTGTAGGGGTGGTACGTTAGGATCCCTTATCAGAACTAAACTGCCCGGTTCAACAGTATTGCCCGGCTTTGTCCATTTAACTCTTTGCTGAAGACAGTTTAGATAATCAAGCCTCCAACGTTTCCAGAAATCAGCAACGCAGCATTGCAAGTGTTGCCATCTGGACAGGCGGGTCTGAGGAACATCTGTGATATCATGTTCCGGTGGTGCGGCAAGAGGCGCTCCGACTAGGAAATGCCCCGGGGTCAGAACTTGGTAGTCTTCGGGATTAGAAGATATTGGATGGAGAGGTCGCGAATTTGGACTGCTTCAATACGGGCCATTATTGTGTACAACTCTTCAAAAGTTACCGGCAGAGAACCCAGAATGCGGGTAAGATGGTATTTGCAGGATTTAATCCCCGCCTCCCACAATCCGCCAAAGTGTGGCGCAGAAGGAGGTATAAAATGCCATTCCACCTCTTTCGATATAAAATAGTTTCTAGTGGATTCTAGGACATTGTGAGAGTTCCACCACTTGTAGAGCTGCTTCAGCCTATTTGAAGCCCCTACGAAGTTAGTTCCATTATCAGAAAATACCTTGCTTGGCAATCCTCGACGAGCTACGGGGGCACGGGAGTATCCCAATCGAGTTTCATTTCCCATAAATTTTGCAAGATAGTTTTTGCCCTAAATATTGCGGGTGCTAAATATCCTAACGGATCGTACACTCTAGCGATGGTAGACATAATACCCCTCTTTGTCGGCACGCAAGCTCTAGGTAGCACCTTATAAGAAAGGTAGTCACCTTTCGGCTCCCATTGGATCCCCAGTACCTTAACAACAGAGTCCTCCATATTAGAGAACGAGACCGGAGTTTCTATAGTTTCTGCCGGCATATTGTCAAGTATTTGTGGACAATTACTGCTCCACTTTTTTAATTCGAAGCCTCCTTTACCCAACAGTTCTATTAGATCCCGTTGCAGAGCACTAGCTTCCGAAATCGTGTCCATTCCCGTCAACAAATCGTCAATATACATATGCGTTAGCAGTGCACGCGATGCTTCAGGGTAATTATTGCCATCATCCAGTACAAGCTGTTTGATTACACGCATTGCTAAGAAAGGGGAACATGAGAGACCGAACGATAGCCTATCGAATTTATACTCATTCAGGGCGTCTGTATTCCTAAATCTATAGAAAAAGTGTTGATATGCACAATGTTCAGGGGCTAATCTTATCTGGAGATACATTTGGCATATGTCCGCTGACATGGCAATGCGCGGCTTACGAAACGCCAGCAGGATATCCCTTATATCACGCTGTAATTTCGGGCCAGTTAGGAGAGAATCATTTAGAGACCCATTTACCACTGATGCAGACGCGTCAAACACAATTCTAAGCCTTTTGGAAGAGCTGTCCTTAACAACAGCATGGTGAGGGAGGTAACATTTCCCTGGTGAAGTGGCACGGGATATGTACCCCTTCTCCCAATACTCCCTAATAACCTTAGAATATTCTAATTGTAATGAGGTATCCTTCTCAAATTTCCTTTCTAAAATTTTGAATCTGTGAAGTGCACCGACTCTAGAATCACTCAGGACTGGAGGTTTTCCGTTAAAGGGGAGTTTCACTGTGAAGTGGCCGGCTTCATTGCATGAATAAGTATTTACAAAATACTCCTCGCATATAGTATCGAGAGGATCAGATTTTATCATGCTCGTGACGTTCTCGGTTTCCCAAAATTTATTTAAAGCTCGAGGGAGATCTTCACAATGAATGCAAGGGGCTGTTGCGCTGTGAAGAACAGTGCTATGACAAGCCTTGTTGAATGAATTCTCATTAGTTGGCCCTATTAAAATCCAACCGAAAATTGTTTCAAGTGCACTGGGGGCGCCGTTTTCCGGTTTTATGTTACCAGCACCGAGTATGTGTGCAAATATATCTGCACCTAGAAGGAAGTCAACAGGCCGAGGTTCATGAAAATGAGGATCAGCTAGGTCTAGACCTCGGAAATGCTCTACAATATTTTTCGGTACAGGGTTAGTGGGCATGTCCTCACATATACGTTCTATTACAATTGCCACAGTGTCTAACACGGGAAACGACGCCTTTCTTGGAGCTAGAACGCAGGGAGCTTCATATTTGACCCTAGGAATTTTTTGACTGCCAAACCCAACCAATTGGTGTCTGCTACGCTTTAGAGTCAAATTTAGCCTATGAGCACACCCCTCCGTTATAAAGGAACGTTGTGATCCACTGTCGACCAGAATTCGCAGATCATGCCATGCCCCACGACAGTCCCGAATCCTAGCTAATGCCGTGCCAAGCAAGACGTTTGTGCTATCAGCGGACATAGACAATATAGAGTTTCTCGGCAAGGATGAATCCGAGGATTCAGAGGGCTTCGGGAAGGATTGAGTTGAGCAATGCGAGGTATCAGTGTTATTATTAGTGTTATGTGCCCTTGCTGACTCTCTAACAGAGGCAGATGGAGTAGCCTTCTGTGGTGCTGACTTGGAATTGTTTATGTTCCGGAAAAGATGCACGAGAGAATGATGTCTCCCACCGCAGTGCCGGCAAGATACCCGAGAAAGACACTGATTTCCTGAATGACCGGAAGCCAAACAATTTATGCATCGTTTCAGGGTTTTAATTCGGTCGTTGCGCTGTTGGGGAGTAAGCCCTTTAAAGGTAGGACAATCATAGATGCGGTGATCCTTCATACACACCGGGCATTTAACCGCGTGTTCTGAGGAATCAGATGTTATCAATACCTGTCGAGAAGATTTACTATACCCGGCGTTGGACTTTACTGAAACCATTTCAGAATTGGTGAGGAGGGTCTCTGACTGTAGTTTGACCGACTGCCTTTGAATGAAATCAGCGAATTCTTCCCATGAGGGAAGCTCGGGTTTTGAGCCGTATTCTGCCTCAAAGCCTTCCCTAGTCTTGGCATCTAAAAGCCTTAGGGCCAAAGTGCTCAATATGAATCCCGGAAGGTCTTTAATTCCCAGTTTTAAAAGTGCAGAGGCGCTTTCTATAACAACCGCCGAGAAGGTTTCGAGATTGGAAAGGTTACCCTTAGAAATGGGCCTAAAGTTTAAGATCTTCATAAGGAAGAAGGTAGCCTGAATTCGCTCGCTATCATATTTTTTGGTGAGTGATTCCCAGGCTTGTTTATAGCCCGCGGCCGATATTGAAATCGCGGAAATAATTTGAAAAGCTGACCCCTTTAAAGCTGATTTTAAATAATGAAATTTATGAATATTATCCAAATCATCTCTATTATAAACTAATGACTGAAAGGTTTCTTTGAATTCTTGCCATTTAGCTATATCTCCTGAAAAGGACGGTATATTGATGGCTGGCAATCGGTAGTGGGGATAAACTTCTGCAACTTGATTCGTAATAGACGGGTGAGTTCGATTTATATCATCAGCGGGGACAATTTTGAAAGATAATGCCTGGTAATAAGAGGACCGAATTTCATCTTTTAATTCTTTAAATCTTTCCCCAGGGACATTTAATTTCCTTGCAATAGATTTAGCTTCAAAAAGGGCTGATTCAAAGCGCTCATATGTGGCATCGATACGTGAAAGACGAGCCAAAAATAAGGGTTCGCGCGATGAATCGGTGGGTAGGCTTAATCCTATTGAAGTCGTCGTCCTAATGTCCGCGGCTAAATCGTCTATCTGGTCCTCTAAATCTTCTAAGGTAGCTTGAAGCTCCTCATTATTAATTTTTGGAGGCATAATTGGAAGAGGTTTCAAAATAGTTTTAGAGACAAAATTTTTAAAATTAAATCAAAACGTTCGACCGGTCTGATTTGAACAGCTGATTAAAACAATTAAATAAACTATCAATATTAACAGGTGATTAGAAACACTGAAATAATAATCTTTTGGAAGACCAACAAATTATTTTTTTTAAAAACGGAAAAATGCTTGATTTTAAACAAAAAAATTTAATAAAGCTGGGATCCGGCCCGGAGGACCAAATGTTGTTGGGGCCAGGGGCGTTTCGCAATTGAAACGCCAACCTTCCCCGGTGAGATTTTAAGTCTTCCCCTCTTAGCGGAAAAAGACGAGTAAGTGGACTGTATGAAATATGTGGTGGGTAAGGTGGGTGCCTGTATACCTATAGGAATAAATTCAATAAAGGTAAAAGGAAAGTAAAAGACCCTTCCAAATGTTAACAAATATATATATATATATTGAGGAGGAATAAAACTTAAAAATAACATTAAACCCATAAAATTATAATATAACTTAATTATGAAAGTAAAGAAAAAAGTAAATTAAATAAACTTAAATTTCTAGGAATTAAAATTGAAAGGGGATAAACAAACTTCAAAAAAAAATCTTACGTTAGGTATTTACAGAAAAATAAATAAAATAATTGTTCATCAGTGAAAGAAAAAAAAGATGAGGTTCTCCTGTCCTTGTAGACTCAGATGGTGAAAGTATTTATATATATAAGGTACCTTATATCAGTGTGTAGCTGAAAATCCGCCTTCTTTATATCTCATGAGATGCATCGAAATAATTGTATTTTCCAGGCTATGGTGTTATAGTTGAGATGAGGTGGGTGAGGGAACAGTTGGTAACAGTGGTGAGTCGTTCCCCGAGCAGCTACCAAACACTAATGACACCGGCCTATCGCCGTGTTCGTCGTTCACTTGTTTTTTATTTACAGCTGATATAAATGTCATATGATTCTTGTAACCATACTTAAAAAATAAAAAATATGATATTTACAATTTAATTTACATTACACATAAGTAAAAAAGTCTTAACCTATAAAAAATTATACATAAAGAAGATAAAGATAATACAATTAAAGAAGAAAAAATACAATTAATAACAAATAAAAGGGCCTGGTTTAAACGGTGGAAAAATGACATAAGAGAAAAAAAATAATAATACACTAGGGCTTTAACAGGAAGCATATGTAAGAAAAGGACGTATTAGAGTTTTGTATATGACCAATTTAGTTCCCCTAGTAATGGATCTGCTGTGTAAAATTTTAAGCAGTGCAAAATACGCCATATTTGCCGCCACTAATCAGCAGAGACATCAATTGCTTGTGTTACCTGGGATCCTAGATAAGTAAATTCATTGACCCTCTCAAATCTATAAGGACCAACAATCAGTTCCTCTTCACTACCATTCCCAGTATACATGTATTTGGTATGCAAAAGTTAATAATAATGAATAAAAAAAATTAAAAATAAATATAAAATAAGCAGGTAAATTACTGATATGAAATAGGTAAAAAAGATATAAAAGAAGAATAGAAAGCACAGTGTAGTTTTCTGGAATCAAATAATAAGTGATGACATGTGAATACTTATCTAATTATATATATAATAGTTATTATCTATCCTTTAATTATATACTAGAGAAAATAAATATAAAAATAATGTCTTCACAATAAAATGACAATTATAATTTTCACTTGTGATTACCAGTTTATTTTCTTATTCAGTTAAGGATAAGGCTACCGCTATGCTACTTCATTGGCATGACCTATTTCACAAGGTTATGGGACTGCAATATAAGCAACTTACATCAGATCCTTTTCAGTTAAAAAGCACCTTGATCAGCTATTTAGATCTCAGCTTTCATCTCCTGCTCACTACTTTCACTAGGTAAATAAACCCTCAAACGAGTGGGTCCCTTTTTGTGGATAATGGTGCCATATTGACCACAACCAGAAAATATAACTAACATATACAAATTTAGCAGTATAGAATATTAGATACTCACTTTCTAACACAATCTCGGCAAAATATGTGGCCTTCCGAACATGTAACAATATCCTCACTCAGCAGATCATTTGAGAAACAACAGCCACAAGTGAGAAGTGTACCATTCTTTCTTGCCTAAAAAATGAAATAATTTTTTTATTTATAAAAAGTATTTAAAATATATATATGTATATACCTATATATAGGGAGAGTTAGCAAGTAATGGCTACAAATCTAGAGACTCAATTCGTTTTTCATTTACGAACATCTCACTTCCCCAAAACTAATAGTCCAGGAGCACAGTATAAAAAATTTCACCCATAAAAAGTACAGGTAAAAATTACAGCATAGGTAGAAACACTAGAAGATAATTCTAAACTGCTTGACTGGCAGGGATACAATTTTTACGAATGCTTTAATTATTCATTTTTTCACAAAAATTCATCTATAACTTATAAGGCTGAAATTGTATTTAATCATTTCGTTTTTTTTTTTTCTTAGAGAAAGGAAAGAATCTTCTGGCAGCAAAATAACTCTTATTAAAGCCAACCATACCTGTGACAATGATGCATGAAAATCACAAGACCTCATCCATAAATCATGAATTGATTCTTGTGGAAATTGATCCAAAAAGATTCCTAAATGCAAGATTCAGTCGTCAGGCCAGTGAAGCATTCTTATTAATATCCACTAGAGGCATGAAGACGTAATAAATTATTTTGATATGTGTAATCATTATGCTATTTTTTTCATGTTATTTTATTTTTTCAAAATCCTTAATTTAAATTAATTATTTGTCAGATCTTAACATCCAAATTTAGTGAAAAACATTATTATTATGGAATTATTTACATAAGAGCTTAAAATCATGAAATATTACCAAGGATTATTTTTTTTGGGACAACAAGCAGTTTTTCCCAAACAATGTATTTTTATTTGCCTATTTTTAATATGAAAATAACTATTTGCAATTTTTCGTTACTTAAATCAAACATTCAATTTTAGTTAGTTCTGCTAATTTTATTTTCAACAATTGAGCTAGTATAACAGCTAATATAATTTAGTTGTTCTAAATTGGTTTATAAATACACACACACTCACGCACGCACGCACGCACGCACGCACGCACGAACGCACGCACGAACGCACGCACGAACGCACGCACGAACGCACGCACGCACGCACGCTCGCACGCACTCACGCACGCACCCACACACGCACGCACTCACGCACGCACGCACGCACACACGCGCACACACACACACACACACACACACACACACACACACACACACACACACACTTTAAAATCAAAATAAAATAAAATAAAAGACAATGAAAAATCAATCCGAACGATGAATTTATATTTATATATTTATCAAGTCCTATCGGACCTCCTAAACGGCGCAACCAGAATCATACTGAACTGGTGCTGAGGTGGTCAATCCACAGAAAATAAGCATTTGCATCTTCAGCATGAGGAGGAAAATAGCCATAAAGCTACCAACAATCGAGGGGGTCCAGTTGAGCCTAAGCAAAACAGTAAAACACCTAGGAGCTTAACCTAGCACCACTGCACATGGAGGCGGAGGTGCAAGCCCTAAAGGCCTGTTGCAGAAAATTTGTCTTCTAAAGCTCACACAAATTGGGGAGACTGGAAGATATTCCAGGAGCTTGAAAAGGATAGACTACTATCCATGCACTCTGACATTCAGATGAAGGGCTCACTGGAAGCAAACTTCAACGTCAAAATAAACGATTAAGAACTGCACATACCAAACAACGGTATCTGTTGCTACACAGATGGCTCACTCACCAACAAAGGGTCGGGTGCGGGCATCTGGAGAAAAGATAGACCCAATGAAGGTATATATGCCGCATTGGACAAATTCACCACAGTTTTTCAATCAGAGGTGCTGGCAATCAGCAACTGCGCCTTTGAGTTGCTGAAGGAACAAATGTCTGGGAAAACAATCACTATTTATACAGACAGCCAAGCCGCACTCGGTGCTCTTAATCATATTGATACAAATTCTAAGGTTGTATGGGAGTGTAAAACAAGACTCAACAGCCTAGCAAATAATAACAGAGGGAATGGGTGTAGAATGGGTGCCAGGCCACACTGGCATACCAGGAAACGAAAATGCAGACACTCTTGCTAGAAAAGGATCCAATATCAAACCTATCACCCCTGAACCGGGGTGTGGCATTAGCAAAAGCTCTGCCAAAAAGAGGATAGAGGAGATATATGGAGCGAAAAGAAAACAATTTTGGAAGATGAAAAACCTAAGTCATTCCAAATTGTTCTTGGATAGTCCCTCTGTCAAAAGGAGTAGAGAATTACTAAATCTTGACAGGAATGAACTAAAATGACTTAGGGCAGTATACATAGGACACTGTAAGCTCAGAAGCCACATGTTCAAACTCAAACTCGCGACATCGCCAATTTGCAGATACTGTGAGAAAGAGAACGAGATGGCCTATCATATAGTCTGCCTATGCGACAGACTCGCAGCATTAAGGTTCAGGATGTTTGGCCTGGACCGCATCACGGACCCTAAGGCGCATGAGTTAATCAACCCAAGCAGCCTTCTTAAATACACTGAGGTTCTGAAAATAAGCATATAAGACGGAGCAGAACCCAGGCAGGAAACTTGGCGCACAATAGGCCCTTTGGGGCCGAGGTGTATTTGCCACGGAAAAAAAAGAAGAAAAAAAGGGTAAAATAATAAACAAAAACTAAAATAAAACAGGCTACTTCCACCTGTGGGCAAATAAAAATAAAACATACCCTAATATCAAGTTAAATAATTACAGTTGATTGTGTCCACAGCAATGGCAGTCTGAACAGCTTGATTGCTGGTCGTTCTTATAATCCTGTTGAGGTCCTGACAACAGCTCCTCTGACAACTCTGTTGGCACCCTGCAACACCTAGGTGATGCGACCCAAAGGTCAACAATAATGGAGGAGCATCGGGCTCATCCACCACCAAATCCCCTTCCATCAAATTGGGAGACAGGGAAGTCCATTTGGACCGGGTATGAAGAGTGGACAAACACTCTGATCGCCATCTCTTCCAGAAACGTTGCTGGAGAGCCTCTACTAACTGGTAGTGTCTGAGGAACCATCCTTCACAAGTGAAATATCGTAAACAGGTGGAGCTGTGATTGGTCTTCCAATCAAAAAATGTCCCCTGGGTTAAGGGCATCAAAATAACTTAGAAAGCTTTGCAATAGAGTCAAGGGCCTTGATTCTCACAGTGAGCGAGCCAAACTGACACAAAGTAAGGACCTGATCTCCCATAACTCACTTTAAATGGTACTTGGTAGATTTCAGCGCCCTCTCCCAAAGGCCATTTATGTGAGCGGCAGACGGACAAGAAAATTTAAATTCTATGTCATTTTGGAGGGCAAAACCTTTTACCATCTCAGATTCCTTGGAATCATGGAGAAAAGCTAGCAAGTTCCCTCTTTAATGCAGAAACTGAACCAACAAAATTCAAGCCACAGTCAGAATACAAAATTTTGGGTATGCCCCTTTGAGCAATAAATCTCTTAAGACAATCAATAAACCCTGAGGCTGGCAAGTCCAATGCGACTTCAATAAGAATTGCTTAAAACGCACATGTAAAAAAATAAGCAAATGTACACCTTTAAGATAGGAGCCTTACGAAGGTTGGAAGACCTTACGATAAACGAACCACAGAAATTCGTTCATCCAATAAAAAATGGAGGAACAGGATTGACCCTACACGAAGGAAGATCTCCCATCAATGGAGTGGTTACCCTTGGTTTCACTCTGAAGCAAATGACACATCGGTTGATAACTTGGCACACTTATTATATAAATAAGCATTATTATATTTAATTATTGTAATTATGTGTGTAGTCGGGCCTTGATAAATCATTGAATATATACATATATATAAATAATATGTTAAACAATAATATAGGCCCAACTTTGTACTTTAGTTGCGCATTGGAAGCGTTAATATCTTAATATTTTTATATATATATATATATATATATATATATATATATATATATATGTATGTATATATATATATATATATATATATATATATATATATATATATATATATATAAATATTAAGATATTAACGCTTCCAATGCGCAACTTTGTCTTTTTGTTATATTCCAATACATATTATTAAAAGATCCACGGACATTTGCCAAACACTATTATTATAATAATTAAGAATAAAATATACTCACCTTCTAGGTGCAGACAAACAACCAAATATACTCAACATATTTATTTTGAAATTTGTTAACATAATAAAACAGTAATTATTTTTAATACATATTATTTCTATTCCTAGGATGATTATAGTTACCATTTTTTTGCACATGTCTGTTGCTAATGCTCATCTGGTTGTTAGTACTATGTTTATGTTATACTAATTTTGTTTTTAGATTTTGTGCGATCAATATAGTGTTATTCTTAGCAGTCTTTACATTTTATTTAATAAACTACATAAATTAAGATTTTTTGGCTTGGTGGTACTATTTTCGTTTTTAGATTTTATGCGGTTTCACCAATATAGTATTTTCGCAATCTTTACATTTTATTTTATAAAGAATATTAGATGCACTCAAGTTTCTTATTGGTCTTTTGTGTTGGTTAGGTATTTTTCTAATTTGTTAATATTGTATAGGCCCAATTTCAGATTATAATGATTGTTAATTCTATAAATTTGTTGTATATGATTGGTTAATCTGCAAACGTATTTTAATTTTTGATAATTATGAATTTTTACTTTCACTTACCTATATATGAAATATATAGTAAGTGGAAGTATTGCGATTGTGAAAAATTTCGACTTCCGGTTTTCAACGGAAATACACGTATTGGGGTCCCCTGAGTCGAAATAACCAAGTCCTGTGAAATGGTCTGTGAGTCCGTGTGTGTGTCTGTGTGTGTGTGAACAGATTTGCTCAAAAACTATAAGCCGTACAAAACTGATATTGGGTATTTGGTGTATGCATATACCCGCGATGTAACAGCAAAAATTTCATCAAAATTGGTCAAACAGAGAGGGTACTTTATTTAAAGAATTTTTAGGTTTTTCCCCATTTTCTCAAAAACGGCAATAACGATTTTGATTAAACTCGGTATTTGGTGTATGTATATGCCAGGGATATGACAGTCAAAGTTTCATCAAAATTGATCCAATGGAGGGGGCACTTTACTCAATAAATGTTGTCCCATTTTCAGGTGTTTTTTTTTTATTTATTAAAAAACGGCTTTAACGATTTTTATCAAACTTGGTATTTTAGGTATGTATATGCCCGTGATGCGACAGCCAAAATTTCATCAAAATTGATCAAACGGAGGGGGCACTTTACTTATTAAATGTTTTCTTATTTCCACGTGTTTTTTTTTATTTACTCAAAAGGGCTGTAATTATTTTGATTAAACTTGATATTTAATGTATGTATATGCCCGCGGTGTGACAGCCAAAATTTTATTAACCTTATTATAAATATAAAAGCTTTTATTTATTAATAAAAACATTTATTTTGCTTAGGAGAGTAAAGTAAATACGTGATGCTCAAATTTTTAAAAGCATCGAGGGTGTGCAAAAATATTGTGAAAGATAATAGTCTATAATTAATTATATTTTAGTCTAAAAAATTTTGTTCCATAATAAATTTCCGCAATATAAAGCGATTTTAGAGGAATAGTAATCGTTCTCGATTTCCAGAAAGACATAAGAGACCAGTTTTACAACGAGATGTAAATGCACCTATTGATTCACCTTCACGATATATTTACAAAAAGCAACTCGTAGTAAAAGACAAGCAAGCAGTAAAAAAAACACGATGAAATTAGGTCCCAAAAAAAATATATAAGCAATAATGAATCGAAAAGTACTGAGAACTTCCAAATTTTCCTATACAGATACTCTATAACTGAGGGAGATATACAAATAAAAGCATATAAATGTGGAAAAATGTGTGAAAGGCGTTTAAAAATTATCGAAACACGTAGATTTCTAATCTAAGTAAATTCGTAAGTGAAAGTTGTGTGTTGCGCGCATCGCACCAGATTTTTATTTCTTTGTTTCAATAAAAAAGTTGTCCTTATTAGATACTTCGAAATAATCTGTTATTTTTTTCTTAATTCTTTCCTTTGTTATACTTTTCATCTTCATGGTCACCTTTATGGTAATTTTGTTTCATTATTTCTATTTGTTCATTTTTCCTCTCTTCTTGAATTTGTTTATGAATGAAAATATAACTTTATTCTGGGACTTTTAGTCCCCTAAGAATAACAAAAAGGAAACATATGGTATTACATTTATCTGACTAAAATTAAATCAGTAGGATGAAATTATATATATGACATATGTACATTTTCCTAAATTATATATAGGATAATAAAAATACAAATAGTGTTTAAACATTGTTCTAAATATAGACCATTTTTACATTTGTGAGGAAGATTGATTATCTAGGAGATGGGTGAATAAATGGTGTTTAAATGTTGCCAAGGAGGATGCGCTGCGTATGGAATTAGGCAGGGATTTCCAAAGATGGGTTGCACGTACTGTAAAGGATCGCTCAAAGGAGGCTGTTCTACGGGTAGGAACATACAGGTCGGTGGGATGGGATCTTGTGTTTAATAGGTGGATGGACGAACGAGGTGTAAGGAGGTCTAGGATATAGGTGGGTTTTTTGTTCTGAAGGATTGGAATAGGAAGGAACCAAGGAGATATTGTCGTCTGGATTCAGGAAGAAGAAAGCCTTGCTCAGTATACAATTGGGAGACGTGAGAGTGCCTGGGAAGATCGAGAATGAATCTGATAAGGCGGTTCATTAATCTTTTTAATTTCATCTCCAGTTCACCAGACAGCACTCCGTATACCAGGCATCCATAATCAAAGTGAGGAAGGATGAGAGAGGAAACTAGGAGATGGCGGGTGCTTCTGGGGAAACATCTGGGGAATCTAAGGAGCTGTTTTAGGACTGCAATGGATTTTCGGGTAATTTGGGATACTTGATGGTTCCAGGAGAGATGATTATCAAAGGTGAGACACCAAGGTTTTTTATGGAGTCTTGGAACTGAATAAGAGTGCTATTGATATATAATAGTGGATAGTAAGGAAGGAAATTCAGGAAGGGTTTTGAGCCGATAAGGATTGCTTTTGTTTTCTCTGGATTTAGCCGTAGTTTGTTTTCTGTCGCCCAGTGGTTAATACTGTTGATGTCCTCTTGAAGTTTTATAGCCGCTTCTATTATATTCGAAGGGTGACATGATATGTAAATTTGGAGGTCATCGGCATATAGATGAATGTGGGAGTGACGCAATACGGTTGATAGGTCATTTATATAGACGGAAAAGAGGGTTGGAGAAAGGGAAGAGCCCAGAGGTACACCTCTGGAGAGAGTTAAGGACGATGAAGGTGGTTTATTAGGTTAGTTTATAGTAGTTTATAGTTTATAGTTTATAGTTGTGATTCTAAAGTGATTTATTAATTTTGTAAGAAACATTATTTTTTAATATATTATATATTTTATTTCCCCAAGGTTTTCATCATTTGTCAGCGATATAACTTTCCTTATAAGATTCATAGCGGTGTTTTATATTTAATATTTTGGGTTATAAAAATAATAATTTATTATTCAATCGTTACAATTTTTTTTCATCCATTTTTGCCAAAAATTATTTCAGTATCTAAATATTTTGTAATTGGGTTTTTTCTATTCTGAATTTTATTCTTTAACTTACATTATTTAATAAGTTTAGCAATATTTTTGTTAACATAAGGATAAAGGAAGAAAAGTAATATTGAATATTGATTCTTAGAAAATAATTATTGTTAAATAAACAGACTAATCATATTGTTACCTCTGCAACAGCCACTTCTCGTGCTTGTCGTTCAGATTCTAAATATTTCATAATATCTCCTTGGTGTGTAATGAAATTTACCTTAAAAAAAAGATATATAAATATATTAGTATTAAAAGAAGTTCAAATATAATGTTTATAGGTAATATTTTAAGTTTCACTTTCTTTCATGAATATGTTTTTTAATACTTATTAAAAGGGATTTTATAATATTCTAGAATTATGAATTAAAAAACTTAAAACTTTTTCCCACACCTGCCCCTCTATTTTTGTATTTTCCAATTTTTATCGATAATAGCAAGCATCTTCCCATCTAGCTATCATTATGCTTGAAATTCATTACTTTTTTCTGTTTTCATTTCCATTTAATGAGGTGGAGCCAGAGCAACAATAAACATCTCAAAAATAGAAAATTTCAGACTGCTTCCTAGTTCATTGCTGTCGAATTAGTTAGCCTTCCAGGTAAGATAATTAAGGTGTCCGAACTGGGGTAAAGAAGTGGGTTAGCCCCGGTTATAATATAAGCTATGGCTTATAGCTTGGTATATATTTAAATTATATTATGTAATTAATTTTATTTAGCCCTCGAGTAGTCTTGTAGTAGACAATTGTTGCCCAACTGTAATTTTTACGGATTACTCCTTTCCCACATCCTCTATTATTCTCTCCTTGAAGGTGACTTAAATTTATTTTTTATTTTATGTGGACCTGTGGTTTTCCACAAGATCAATCAGTTGCAAAATGTTGAATAAGGCTTCCATGGTCCGAATCCATAGTCTGCATTTCTTCTTCAGGGTTTGACCATGTCATAGGTTTTCCAGCGACCAAGCTTTCGCCCATCTTGTGTGTACTGTACTGTCTGTGTGCTGAATGAGCACTCATTCTTGTATTGGCCCTGAAGAAGCCCACAGCAAGATGGGCGAAAGCTTGGTCGCTGGAAAACCTATGACATGGTCAAACCCTGAAGAAGAAATGCTGACTACAGTTGCAAAATAATTTTAATTTTGATAGAGCAGTAGACTAAACTTTATCAACATAAAATTTCAATCAATGGAGTGCTACAGTAAGGTAGCACTTCTATCATTAAAATCTATTCCTGTGAGGCCTAACACCATTTTCCAAAGAATAAAAAATAATTAAAACCTCTGGGATTTTCTACACTCATTAAACTTATTTTTTTTATTTGATGTAGGAACAGTTCAATTTCCGCTGCAGATATATCATTGGTAGCTTATAAGCTTTACAGCTGTTTGTACCTGTGAGAAAAATGGTATTAAGTGCTCCAACTTTTCTATTAAATGTAAAGGCCAACTGTACAAATGTTCATAAAAATAGAACTATTCTGTCTATTCTAGACAGTGTTTTCTCTTCAGTCTATTCTAGATAATGTTTGGTTGGAGAATACGTGTCTCCTCATGAGATGAAGCTGTTGAGAGATGAATCATTTGAAAATTTTCCAAAAAATCAATCTCTTCCTGGGACATCATGTGAATTCAATAATATAATATCCCATAAAGTACTAAATTAGTTAATGAATATTTATTTTACTGTTACTAATGCAATGTTTCTATACATTGCTTTATTTCATAAGTTTCATTTAAAAAAAAAAAAAAAGACTTGTATGTTATTGTAATATTTTTTGTAACATGTAGCTAAGGATACTTTTAATGCAGGGTAGAGTCCTTCGTCGATTTCAAATGCTTGAGAAGTCATTCAACAAAAATAATCATGTTTTTATTGTAACAAAGTGAATATCAAAGATTTTTTTATTAAATGAAATTAATTTGAAAATTTCAAAGCTATTTGATATACCTTAAATTATAAAAATTGGCACTTATCACAGAAATTGATTCCTATTATCAGAAGCATAGTATATAAATTAAAAAAATTTACATCTTTACCCTGGATTTTTTCAACCGAAATCCCTATTTAACCAAAACACATCCATAATGAATGGGAATAATTCCCTTCATGCACATATTACTGCAGCTAAATTTAAAAAATACAGAAGTAATCTTAAATTCAATTAGTCTCCAAATATTTGTTTAGAAAATCAACTAATAAACTCTGCCTAAGCCTGTCCCAACCCCGGTTGAAAAAAGAGGAGGGTTTAGGGTAGGGATGGCATCCCATCTTGGTTAAAAATTTTGTCACGAAACCTACTAACAGCTACTATGATGTCGGCAAAGATAAATAGTTATTTCCCTGTGGGGACCCATTCGGATGTGGGGGAGGGGGTGTCCCAACTAATACCTGAAGTAGTAATTGATAGAAGGAGATAAAAAAGAAAAGAGTCTCAAGCACATGCTAATAAATTTTCAGGGAATAAAAGGATGCATATGTCATAAGAATTAAAGGAAGGTTCTTTAATATCAGTATGCTAATTGACCATGCAATGACAGAGGAAAAAGATGATGAAGTTAAGGACGAGTTTAATGGAGCCCTCGAAAATTATTCTGAGATCATAATCGGGGACTTAAATAGGGGAGAGCGGGGTTGGTTGGCAACAGTTTTCACTTTTTTGATCATTGAGTCGTTCCTGTTAATATAATCCCAATAGGGCTGATACCACTGTAAACTCCAAGTATTAGAGTACTTCAAGTACTTTTTTCACCACATAATATTTAATACTAAGATCATAGAAAATTGAAGAATACGTCAATCCAGAGTATGCCGATTAACCCCCTATGTGAAGCAGGTTGGCCTAGAAGGTGGGGTTGTTTAGGTAGTTCAAGTACTGCCTGACACATATTATTGTTATTAAAAGCTGCACTATAATGATATAATAATTTTGAATCGGTTTTTAACTTTTAAGGGATGGTTAATAACAAAAAATAGAATAACAATAGAAGATAGAAGTTTAGACTGTCATCACTTTCTGCATAAGAAAAATTGCTCTCATCCTCCTAGCTGGAACTAAAGACAATGGGTAGTTTCACCTTTGTTCATATTTATCTTGCTTTTGTGAATTGCTACTGCACCAACAAACCCCACTTGAAGAGAGCCAACTAACCCCACAGGAGAGATCATATGAAAGATGGCTGCCAGGACAGGGGAGAACAATCAAACAAGAAACTGGTTAGTTGAAAAGTTAGGTTTTTCAAAGGAGTTTGGGGCTATGTGAACAGAATCGGAGTCAAATGTTTTGCCATGCCTTTAAACCAAATTTACTGAACATATAAAAATTTACTTACATGTTGTAAAATCAATCAATGAAGCACACTCTTCTCTACACTGTTAGCATCGGATTGAAAACTCAGGACAAGACTCCCGAGGTCGAGCGGGTCACATGGTACAATGGTGGGGCCTTCACAACAGGTGTGACGGAAACTATAAGCCAATGGCCAACCTACCCCTTATGCCAACCAACCCCGCTCTTCCCTACTAAAATAGGAAAAGAGCCAGCGTTTAGACCCACCATTGGTAAACAATGTAAGCATGATCTGTGAAATGACAATGATATCCGAATAGTTTTGTGGAAGAAAAGGGACTCAGAATTATGAGCACCTACTTTAAGCACAAGGAGTCTCACAAAGAAACATGGGCACCCCCTGACAACAGGACAAGGAACCAAATTGATGATTTTCTGATAGATTCATGACATGCCTCACACGTACTGGAAGTATGGAGCTTCAGAGGAACTAATGCCGATAGTGACCACATTTTTGTTATAGCCAAGTGCAGACAGAAGCAGGCTGGAAGAAAAGGTGGACAGGGCGAAATGGTAGTATTTTAGAATGTAGAAAAATTAAAGGACAAGGGGATACAAAGCAAGTTCGAAGAGCGAGCAAGCGAGAATAGGACTAGGATGACAACAGCAGGGCGGGATATATCTGCGGAAGAATGCTGAGAGTCAGTAAAGGCAATTAATTAATTTCTTGGAAAAGCGGCCGAAGAGGTCTTGGGGCAGCGATGAAGAGCATCTAAGGACGACTGGTTTGACAATGAGTGCCAAAGAGCCTTTCAAGAGAAGAACCAAGCACCCCTTAAGTGTGGGAATCTTATTGATCTTTTTGAATTGAATCTTTCAGCCTCTTTTGAAACTTCTATTTGTTGGGGATTATTTACTTGTATTTGTAATAATTTGATTTCTTACTTTTTATATAGTATAGTGTAAAGCATATAGAGTTATAAAGAATTTTGATTTTAAAGCTGTTTAGTGTTTTAATTGCTAGTATTTTAAGAAATAATATTTTCCAACTAGTGTTAAAAAAAAAGTATTATTTCCAAGTACCTACAAAGAGTGACATGGCTAGCCAAAGACAAACGGAGAAAGGAGAATAAGAGACTCAGGAAATTATAGGACTATATGGAGGACAGCCTATATACCAGGTGTGTAAATATGAAACCGGAATTCGCCAATGATAGGAGTTAGCAGTCAATATAATCTTCTAACTAATCCGTCAGTGGTGTTATCTGCTTTTGCCTACATGTAATAAAGAGATCCAATTGATACCAACATCAGTTTCATTCTATAACCGTGTTTTTAGTGGCGTTGAACATGTCGACTTTTGTGCCAACAAATCAAGATTTGTGGACAGCATTTATTTTCCGTTTCCTTCTGAAAAAAATTGGAGCATTATCACATAGGATGCTTGTTGAAGCTTACGGGGAGCATGCCCTAGGCAAATCTCAATGTTTCGATTGGTTCAAAATATTTAAAGATGGATTTCGATAAAAGAAACAAAGACCGTAGAAAACCACAAAAAAAAAAAAAACTTTGAAAACGCTGATTCGGAAGCATTTGTTGGACAATTATTACATGTGACACCGTCTCCATTTGTTTGAAAGGCATGGAAAAGATCCAGAAGGTCGGAAAATGGGTACCTCACCAACTGAATGACAGGCAGCAGGAAGCTCGAAAAACCTCATGGCAAATGCTGCTCGCCAGGTACAGAAAAAAAGTCAAATCTTCATCAACTTGTGACTGGTGATGAAAAGTGAATTTACTTCGAGAATCCTAAGCGTAAAAAATCCTGGGTAACTCCTGGTGAACCATCGGCATCGCTTGGGGAGGAAGAAAATGCTCTGTGTCTGGTGTGATCAGATGGGTGTTACCTACTATGAGCTGCTGAAACCTGGGGAAACTGTTAATACGGAACGCTACCTACAACAGATGATAAATTTGAATAAAGATTTGCGCCAAAAAGTCCCAAATATAAAGAAAGGACACACAAAGTGATCTTGCTCCATGAAAATGCCCCATCACATTCGACTAAACGGACCAACGAAACGATCCAAGTGTTTGGTTGGTAAATTCTTCCACATGCGGCTTATTCACCGGATTTGGCCCCATCTGATTACCACCTATTTGCATCGATGGGACAAGCACTAGCTGAGCTGCGCTTCACTTCTTATGAAAATGTACGAAATTGGTTAAGTGATTGGTTTGACTCAGAAGAGGAAGCATTATTTTGGCGGGGAATCCACAAATTGCCTGAATGATGGGAAAAATGCATAGATAGCGAAGGACAGTACTTCAAATAAAAAAGTATGAATCATTTTTACACAATCAACTCTTATTTGCTATTTGAAAAATTCCGGTTTCATATTTACACACCTGGTAAGAGACAAGAAAATTCTATAAAGGCGTTAAAAAATTTAAGAATGGATTCACTCCAAAATTCGATTCCATTAGGGATGAACAGGGTAACCTACTTCATGACAAAGAGGAAGTACTAAGTAGATGGCAGAGGTACTTTGAGGAAGTATTAGGAGCGGAAGAAAAAGCCCACAGCTCAATATGCACAAGGTATCTATCGGAGGAAGACCTGGTAGAGGAAGATACTCCACCTGAAATAGAGGAGATAAAATAAATTATCTCATACCTCAGAAACAACGACCTCAGAAACAAGGCACTGGGATGTGATCGCATACACGCAGAAATGCTTAAGTATGGAGGAGAAAACATCTGAGAGGATGTGAACCAGATTGTTTTATATTTTGGACTTCCGAAAAAATGCCATAGGAATGGTCTGTCACTTGTTTGTCCGATATTCAAAAAGGGGAGCAGAACCGAGTGTAGAAATTATCGTGAAATATCCCTCCTACGAAGTGCTCTCTACAGTGATCAGCAGAAAGCTAGTAAAATGGACAGAGAAAATAGTAGGAGAGTACTAATGTGGCTTTAGACCAGGTCGGTCAACCACCGATCATATATTTTCAATATATCAAAATAGAAATCAAATGAGTACAATGTAACTCCCCACCATATATTTATCAATTTTAAGCAGTTCTAAAAGTCTGGGAGAAGAAAATTTGTTGTCGAATATTCGGCGCATTAAAAATTGGAGATGCCTGGCAAATCAGAAACAATAAAGTACTGCAGGAATTGTTTGGGGAAGGAGATATCGTCTCATATATCCAGATGGGTCGATTAAGTTGGTTGGGACATGTTGAGCGGATCGATCCCAGCAGAATCCCGAAAAAGCTGCTCTACGGGAAGCCAGGAGGTGGAAGAAGATGAGGGAGGCCTCGGCTACCATGGCTGGATGATGTAAAGGCAGACCTGAAGGCTTTAGGTGTACATCATTGGAAAAGATTTGCAACAGACAGAGCCGACTGGAGCAAGCTATTAAAGGAGGCCAAGTTCCTACACGGACTGTAGCACCAATATGGGATTGAGTGAAATTAACTAACTTTTCCAATATTTTTGTTTGAAAAGAAGCTATTTCAATTTCAGTAATATTTTCTTTTCTAGCTCCCAGGAGAGATGATTTTTGAAAAACTAAATGTCAAAAGAAAGGGAATTTCATAGAGAAGTGATGAATCCCAAAAATTTTGAACTTTAAATTAATATGAATATTAAATATTAACTTTAATAAAAGTGACAGAAAAATTTAAGCGATAGAATATGGTTTAAGTTGAATTTTAAAGATTTTACAGCAGACGTCCAAACCCATTCGACACATTCCCAGATCCTAAATTTTAATCACTAATATTTATCATTTAAAATATAAAGGAAGGCTCCACCCTCATTCATTCACTAACCTTAATATTAATCAATTACAGTTGCCATGGGATACTTATAACCAGGGATAGCATTTTTATGTAATAAAAATTTCAAAATATGGACATACAGTTGCAAATATATGTAAAGAAAATATGGACGAAAAAAAGAAATGAAAATATAGACTGAAAATTAAAATATTTAAAAATAACAGTATTGACATAAAAATAAATATACTTTTTTTCCCCCCTTGATCTTCCCCTCTACCCTACAAGGTCATTGGTGATGCGTTCAGGTATATTTTGTTACAGTATGATATTTCTTTTAGGTATTTAAACAGAATAGCTATTTTGTCTTCATCATCTTTTAACAGATCACTCAATGTTCTTTCCATTTTAAGCTTCTTCCTGAGTTCTTTGTATTGTGAACAATGAAGTAAAAGGTGTTTCATCGTTTGGGGTTCATTATTACATTCTTGGCATGTGGGTGCTTCAAGTCCTAGAAAAAGGTATCTGTGTGAACTCGCAGTGGCCAATTCTGATACGATATAATACAATTTCTTCTCTTCTCGAGATAGTGCTCCACTTTTTGCACTCCAGTTTTATTTCAGATAATTTGGACTGTTCGGTCTTCGATCTCAACTCCCAAATTTTGTTCTGATTTTTCTTCAGTTGGTGTAACCAGTCATCTTTTGTTACTTCTTTTAGTATTGTTACTTCTACATTTCCGGTTACTTCTATGCTAGCTATATTTGCTGCCTGATTGGCTTTCTCGTTTCCCTTAATTCTTTTGTGGGATGGTATCCAGGTGAATATTATTTTTTTTCCCATCAGCTCAAGTTCCCACCATTTATTGATGATCTCTCGAATAAGAAAGCTACTTGGGTTCCGATTGTCAATTGCCGCTAAGACGCTTAGGGAGTCCATTATGATCGCCGATTTGTTCAAACCTGATTCCGCTATCCAATGAAGGGCTTTTATAATTGCTGTAGTTTCTCCGGTGAAGATAGAGCATGCCTCTGGTTAGTGGCGGATCCAGGGGAGGGGCGCCCCCCCCCCCCCCTGAGAGGTGAGGATACCTTTTAATTATTACTATTTCTGTTCAAGACTAAAGGGCAATCTTTAGTCATTTTTTTAACTCCATAAATGAAAAATGGATTGTATTCAAACATTTAATATAAATATACAGCGTAACTGTGCACTAATATTTTAAATTAGAAATAAAAAAGTGTGCCCCCCTCAGAAAATTTCTGGATCCGCTACCGCACCTGGTAAGTTATACAAGAATCGATTTTGGAGAGTGAACCGCGCAGCCAACACTGTTTTCCATTTTGGAGGCGTCAGTGCCTTTTGATTTTCCAAGAAATTTTTTAATCCCTACGTTCATTCTCTGCTTTAAACTTTATTTATTCTAGGTATCGATTGAATATACGTAAAACAAGTAAATAAGTAACAATAATTTTAAAGTTAATTCCCTAAAAGTTGTAAAATATGGACAAAAATATGTATTTATCGAAATATATGTAAAAATATTTAAAAACGACAAAATATGGAAAATAAAAATGGTTTATATCGTGGTAAAAACCATTTAGAATGCACATACGTGCATTTCTAAGCCTCAGAAGAAAATATGTAAATACATGAAAATCCCATCCCTACTTAGAACATATAGAGATTTTCAATTCATATTGCAATTCATTATGATGATCAGTATGTATTCATTCTTCTTAGGAGCATAATAAACAGATTTGAATTATTTCTATCAAAAATATTTTAAAAATAAAAATATTACCTTTTTAAGCTACATGAAAATTTAAACCAAAAATCAATTAAAAAAGTGAACAAATAAAGTCACCATAACCAATAATCTCTTGGGTATTCTGCATGACAGAAAGAAATTTTTAATAAAATTTCTTGAAATATTTTTTCCCCAAAATGGGTTTTAGGGATATATCTTATTGATAGTTAAAATGAGTTGGTTATGAATTACTTGTAAAGTACATTAAGAGTTTATGCTACTAATAAAACCAATATTTTTCCATCCACCATTCATTTGATTCAACAGTAATAATAATTATAATAAGATTAACGATCATTTAATTCAGCCTTTAGATTATTAGAAATTAACAATTCATCATATTACCTCATCATAGAATACAGACGGTGGTTCACCAACACCTTTAGAGATTTCACATCGAGGTCTTGGAGTTTTCCGCGAATTCATAGATTTTTCAAGTTCTTCATAAGACAAATATAACTTGAAATTATTTTTTTGTAGTATTTTTCTAATTTCAGCAATCGAGTTATATCTGAACCTTTAACAGATTGAGTAATGAGATAAAATAAAAACATTAGATTTGAACCATTAGATTAGACCATTAGATTTGAACTGATACCAACAAATTTAGGTTGTAAGTAGGGCTCCTGGGCATGGCTTATTTTGGTGACATTTAGCGTAGCCCAATGTCAACCGAAAAGGACTCCTTGGGGTTTATTTATTCCTTTACAGCTAATGAAGTGCGTTGGAGTCAAAAACTGGGATTAAATAAAGCAAATCAAGGCACTTTTTAAAATAAGAGGACTCAATTGGAGTTCGATAATATCATGAACACATAACCTCTCAAAATAGACAATACCCAGGAGCCTCTGTTCAAATTTTTACCCAAATATGAGCTGCAAATGATTTTAAGTGATAAAGAATTTATACAAGACAGTTAATTTTTATAATTCAATAAAAAAAAAAATGTTATCCAGCTAATACCTTGAACTATAACAGGAGGTTAATATGTAACCCTGCTAAACGCGATATTAAAATATTAAAATATTTTGGGAAAAATACCAGTGATTCTTTATTTCTAGGTTGATAGGTTGATTGATATTCAGGATTTTCAGTTATCTTTTTAAAAGATAACTGAAAATCCTGACTATCAATCAACCTATTATTTATATATATATATATATATATATATATGTATATATATATATATATATAGAGAGAGAGAGAGAGAGAGAGGTGGTGGCTTGGGAGCTAAAGCCCCTCGCAGAAGACAAAAAGAGACTTTTTTTTTCTAAAATCACATACTGAATTAGATTTAAATTTTAGGCAGCACTTAATATAAACTTATTTATAAAATAAAATAAATATAAATAAGCAGAACTTTATCATTTTTATCATTCAAATTGTCAAATAAATATAATATCTATACAAAAAATAAATAACAGTACATTTTGTTCTGACAGAAATAGTGGGATATGTTATTTCTAAAATACAATAAAATGATTCAAATAAATAAATAATCTTATTTGTCTATGGCCTTGCTTTCATCTTTTGCTAAGAGAAATATACCATTAGGCGGGAATATGAGAAAAAAAGAAATAGATGTCACCCCCTGATAGTAAAGCTGGTTGCACCAGTGATATGTATATATATATATATAAAATATGAATTGGTCTTTGTGTTTTTTTTAGACTTTTTTCTATTAAACATAATATTTTTAAAATAATTTAAAAATATATTGCCTAAATGAGGAATTTTTTAAAAAAGAAGGTGCTCATATTACTTTATTAACAACTAGTTTTTTGAAAGGCAACAAAAAAATTTATTTTTTAAATTTTGAATTAGAAATTTATACTTATTTTTAAATTATTTGCAAATTTAGTGCAGTCAAACTTCTATTGATACACACTCGCACAAACACAATTTTTTTTTTTTAAGCTTAATTTTTGTAAGTAAAGCTATTTTATAAATCAAATAAAACTTTATATTTAAAAAAAAAAGTGACAAAGAATTAATTCTGTTTAAAAAAGATAGTTACATTCATACACTACGAGTAGTTGAAAAATAACTTATTTCAAACTTGGTAAATGCTATTCTATCTTATTTTATTTATAGAACACATTTTAAACTAAATGTTACATTAAGAAATAAGGGAATGAAAGATGATTCTTGGATGGAAGTTTTGAAACTGGAAATACATTTACAAGCTAAAAAGTATAACCTTTTTAATGACATGAATTAAGCTGAGCCAGGCTTTGACATAGCTTATCTCCACTTTGGAGAGAGCTACCAGTTTATTACACACCACTTTTCTTTAATGCCTACATGCAATTAATGTTAAAATGAGTCAGGGCTTACATGAGATTTACAGTAATAATAATAATAACACCTAAAAATGATATCATAATATACCTAATAGAAATAAAAAAAGAAAGAATGCTATACCTGTCTTGAAGATATGAAATGGAATGTGAGATATATTCTGAACCAAATTCATGATTTTTAAAAAAGTTCAATGGATCAGGATATTTCTTAACAAACATATCTATTTTGAAATCCACTAGCTTTTTTTCTGAAGTTTTTGAAGAACATGCTTGTTGCTTAGGAAATTTATTCTGGAGCATGGTATCTTCCAGAAACTTATTAAATCCCTCTTGATCAAATGCGTATTGAATACATTTTGATTCAAGGAAACCTGGATCCACATCAGGAAACATTTCACTAATGAAAGCGAAATATTTATCAGCTTTCTCCTTTTCTAATTCATCCAGGTCTATTTCGTTTTCCATTCTAGAAGCCTGAAATTCCTGGACCAATTAATTAATAAATTAATTAAAGATTATTAATTTATTACAAAAGTCTTAACAACCACTAAGTTGAATCCACTAAGGCAAACATTAACTCCCAACTATTGTTTGGCGTTTGAATTATCACTTTTGAATTATGATAAAACAAAAACAAAAAACAAAAAAAATAATAATATTATGATCCATATTTGTAAAAATAAATAAGATGTTACTATACTATTTTTTTTAATCGGCCCAGAACAGTAAAAATACAATTTAATTTACCTAAAAAAATTGAACTGGTTATTGAGCGTTATAACAGCTGTTCAGCTTACTCAAATTACCCAAAAGCTACACTTATATGCATCAAGAATACACTATTCTTAAATAAATATAATTACTCTAAATCACTCGAAAAAATAGTAAAATGAATCAGTCCTGACTGATAAAATGTCACAGTGAAAAAGGAAAATAAAAACACCAATTACAACTATTAGCAATAAATAATATAAATAGCGTATTTCCTACAAGTTTTTATAAATAATTAAAATATTGAAATCTAGATGATGAATGGGGGAGTGAATGACTGAAACAATGAATAACTGAATAATAATAACATAAATTTAGAAAATAAACAAAACCTTGTAAAGGTGAAATCATCCAGACTATAAGATTTAATAATAAAAACTAAGCCAGGATAGAAGATTAACGATATTAATAAGTAAAAAACTAAATGTTAGCATGATTCAAAACGAAATAAAAAAGTTATATTGAAAGGTAAACAGTAAAGGGATCTTCACTGAAATGAAAATGTTCACTGAAAACTAAATGTTACTACGATACAAAACACTAAAGGGATCCATCTGAAGATGGATGCAAACTTACAGAAAAGAACTCAATGCATCATGCCAAAAGGGAAACGAACTAGATTTTGTTTTCTAAAAGGAAAAGGAGGGAAAGGAGCTAGGATTAAACACTGCTATCTTGCTCACACTTGCCGAAAATCTTGTGTATTTCGCTTATTTCTTTTTATTTTATTCTGACATTTTTTCTATTTGTCATTTATACATTAATTGACTTTAGGAAGTTGTTTTTGAAAAAAACAATTGTCGCGCTAAGCCCCTATAAAACGTTTTGTTCGATAAAACGGGAGCGTGAGCTAATTGCTCACAGCGCGACCATCCGTGACACAGAACTGAGCCACCGTGCGGGCCGCTCCCTGCCTGCACGGACTTGTCCATCTCCGCAGTAATTAGCCCAAATCTTGTCAGTAGACGTTTGTCTTTCTTTGATGAAATATTGTAGCTGTTCCGTTTGGTAGTTAAGTTCGGAAAATGAGTGGAACAAGACGTCTGTTGAAGATATTACGGCTTTCGGAGGATAATCCGGAAGAAAAAAATGACTAAGTATTTTCGTCTCTTCTCTTAGGTTTTTTAGTAAAAGGTTAGATTAGTTTTTATATTTTTGAGTAAAATGGGGTATTTCGTTTTTAGATCGTTATTCCTAGCTTCTTGAAGTTGAGCAAAATGGTAATACTGGAGGTCAAATCTCCAGTCTTCCTTGAAAAATCCGTCGACTTGCCAGAACTAGTGCCGGAATGCGAGTATCAACGTACCAACTTTATGCGATTTTTTATGTTTTTATATTTTTTTTTTCTTTTCAACTAAAAATTTCTTATTTTTCTTTTTGTAATATTGAGTAATGTATGCTACTGCTATTTTCTTACAATAACTACTTCTTTTTTTAAACTAAAAATAGTGTTAATAAAGACTTTTATTCTTATTTATTCTCTTCTATTCATTCCACTCCTATAAATAAATTATAATAAGTGCATTAAACTGATGAAAACACCTTAAACAGATTAATAATTTAATGATAAAGATATTCTAAATTAAAAGAAAAAAAAATATGGCGAAGAATGCTGCTTAAAAATAATTGAATAGCCAAAAACTGAGGTGTGAGCAATTTGCTCACGCGCGACCAACGGTGTCCCATGGAGGGGCGCGACCAGCGCCGGGTTAAAAATCGTAAGGTTCATAGCCTTCCCCCGTGATGGAATTTGAATAAAAACTAATTGGTATTTTAAATAAATGTGAAAAAAAAGTAAATAAGCGATAATTGGGGAAAAAATTATCATAAGATCATGATAAAACTATCGAACCTCTAGTTTCGATAACAGCCTGTTAACTGTTTATAGAACAAGGATTGAAAACACACTTCTGTAACACATTTCTATAATCATGAACTTAGAACTTGTATTTTATAAACTAACAGACTGTTAACCAAGATCTACAGTGATAACTAAATCACAAGTTAACATTTTTTTTTTTTTACATGGAATTTTTATAACCTTAAAACATATGATTCTTTTATTACATGAGTTTCCTGTAAAATAAAGGTTTACAATATGTAAGTATTTTATTACATGAATTTCCTGTAAAATAATTGTTTGCAACTCAATAGGTATTTTAATACATAAATGTTTACAACTATTCTTAAATTATCTTTAGTATAATTAAATAGTATAATTAAAATTATCTTAAGTATAATCGGAATGACTGAATCTTTTAGGGGGTTTAATAGTCCTAGCAGATGGTCTGGTACTATTTTCTTCCATTACAATGTTTTCTTGGTTTTGATTGCTAGTCTTATTGGGTTGTAAAAAAAGTTCGTAGCGTTTTTTAAGAATATATTTAATTAAAAATTCCAGATACATGTAAATATTTTTAATCAATGATATATGACCCATTTTGATCTATAACTTGTTTCCATCTTTCAGGTAATTTTGTAATTCCGTCCTCCCAGAACTGTTCAGTTTTCTGCGCGATGAACTCGTCTATGTGCTTTTTACAGTCCTCGAGCGAGTTATATTGTTTCCCGTTGAGGGAGTTTTGGAGAGACCGGAATAAGTGGTAATCTGTTGGGGCAAGATCTGGTGAATAGGGTGGGTGGGTTATCACATCCCAGCCAAACTCCAACAATAAATTCTTTTCCGTCAAAATGTGAGGAACCCATACATCGCTTCGAGAAACATAATCCCGCAGCTCCCAAATGATTTGAAACACTTGTATGTGATATGCCAAGTGTTTTTGCGATATCCCGGGTCGTATAGTGAGGGTTATCGGTCACTAATTGTTGAATTTGTTCGTCATCAACAGTTGAAGGACGACCAGAGCGCTTGGCGTTTTCCAACTCAAAATTTCCGGTTCTGAACCGAGCAAACCACTTACGGACGGTGCTTTCCCCTACGGCGTCATCTCCACACACGCTGCAAATTTTGTTGACCGTCTGTGCAGCGGATTTTCCTTTTCGGAAATAAAATAGCATTATATGGCGAAAATGAATTTTTTCCTCCTGCATTTTGGACTAACATAATACACTTGAACAATAGAAGATCCCCCCCGGTTGAAACTGATGCATAAAAGAACGTTATCTAATCCCTTTTTAGGATATGTAAACATTATTGACCATGTAAACAGGATTAACAAACACAGAAAGGATTAAATTAAAATAATGAAAAACGCTACGAACTTTTTTTACAACCCAATAGTTGGTAACATTATGTGTTCCCTACTTCTCTTAAATAATTTTCCATCATCATTTTCTATTATGTATTATACTTTGTATTATATTGTATTCACTTTTTTAGGACTTTTGGTAACGGTGTGTACATTTATAGTGATAAAGTTGAGATCTAGACAAGCCTTTCGGCCAATTATAGTATGTTTAGTTAAATCTGTTAACAAAATTCCAATTTTGCACCATTTTTAAAATTATTACCATAATAGCAATCAAGGCTCACTTAGTCTATTATGGGCACCTCATGATCTGTAAATGATGTTACATATGACCTTGTTAATATAACATTATTAATTATCTTTAATGAATTGAACGTGCTGATGCTCATGACATTCACATTCGCACCCGTATCTAATTCACACTGAATTATTTTATTATTAATTTTCATAGAAATCAATATTGGGTTTTCTAGTTTAGATTCAATTTTGCCAATAAAAAAATCATTATCGTTATCTGCGATTTCAGTATTATGAGCATCAGACGTTATAGTCTCAACTCTATATTTATTGTCTGGCGTGTTCTTATTTTTATTACTTGACATTTTACACATTTTTGAAAAATGATTGAACCTATTACAATTGAAACACTTAGAGCCAAATGCAAGGCAGTTCCGAATTGCATGAGACGTGCCACAACGATTGCAAGTTTTTATCTGATGTTGAGTTTTCTTCGTGTAGTCAATTTTTTGACCTTTTGTGATCTTTTGTACAAGATGGTAATTATCTTGTTCTTTGTTGAGGTTTTCATTGATATCCTGTATTTCTTGTCGGTTATACTCCATCCGTGAGGCGATCTCAATAGCTTTTTCCAGGATGATATTTTCATCTTCCAGAAGTCTCTCTTTTACTGTTGTGTATTTTGGATCCAATCCGACAATTAGCAAGTCTCGGACAATTGACAGCTGCAAGTCTCCCAGCTCAAAAGAAGAAGAGAGGTTTTTTAGAGCAACAACGAAATCTTGAATAGATTCACTAGGTGCCTGTTTTCTTGAGAACAACTTGTATCTTTCCATAGCAAGGTGTTTCTTTCGTTCAAAATGCGACTTGAAAATTTTAACCAAGTCGTCATAGGTATTAGGTTTAGTCGTGAATGACTTGTAAATCTGCCTACCTTCATTCCCAAGGCTAAAAAGGAAGAGGTTCATTTTTCGCTCATCATCCTCTTTATATAGGTTCGATGCCTTTAAATATACTATGAAGTTAAAATTTAAATTAAATTAAAAAGCCATTCCTCCCATTCCTCTCTACCTGCTTCACTCGGCAGTGGTTTAATTTATGCCTTGAAGCAATGTGACGTTGACGGTCCCGGTGCTGTCATTTTCTTTTCTTCGTTGTTTCTTACTTTATTTTGGTACTTATCTCTAAGTCACTGCTTGCGGGCCTTATCTTAAGCCCGGGCATAGTACGGACCAGAGTGCGCTTAGCCTTAGTGAGTAATAGATGCACCGCGACAAACTTGGACAAAATCGCCTACCTCATATCTCTCCGCGAACTGCCAGGGCGTCGAGGGGATCCAGAGAAACTACCTACCGCTCCGCCAGCCCAGAGAACCAGCGAACGGTGAGTACCAGATTTAGTACGATACGTTTTACCACCACCTTAATTACAGTCCACACTTTATTGAAGTATTATTAATTTATTTAATAATAACCATTCGTAATTGTCGTTATTGGGCATCTTTGTGTTTTCTTCCTGACACCACGTTAACTGTTCATAGAACAAGGATAGAAAACAAAAGTAAACACATCACATTTCTAAAATCATGAACTTAGAACTTGTATTTTATAAATTCACAGAGTTACCAAATATCTACAGTGATAACTAAATCACAAGTTAACACAGCCCATGTATGATTCCACCAGAACCTGGCTTCCTAGATATCCAAGGGGGCTGGATCTCTGAATATTAACTCACAATTGGTTGGAGTTTGAATTATCACTTTTGAATAATGATTAAACAATCATATTATAATCCATATCAATCATTCTTTGGAACGTCGGTGGGGTATTGCATAACCAAAAGGGAAAGCGTAAAATTCGTAATGATCATTGTCAGTACTAAATGCTGTTTTGATAATTGAATTTTCTTCCATCAATATCTGGTGAAAACCCGATGTCAAATCTATAGTATTAAAGTATTTGGCTCCCTTAAGTCTATGTAATACATCCTCTATGTTAGGTAAAGGAAATTTATCTTTAATAGCCTCTTGATTTAATTTGCGATAGTCAATGACTATGGCGCACTTTTTATATACCACTTGCCATAAGGTGAATTACTTGGACGTATTATTCCATCTTTTAATAGTTTTGAGACTTCATTATTAATTTGTTCCTTGAATTGTTCTGGGTACCATGCTCATGTCTAATAACAGTTTTAATTTCTAGTTTATTATCCATTAGATGACATTAATTTATTTTCTCATAATATTCAAATAAGGTATCACCGATCACTATGTGATTGCCTAAAATACCTAAACCTTTCATTGTTTCATAACTGAGTAAAAAATCATATTTGTCATTTAGGTATACCTACTGGGTATACCAAGATGATTTTTAGTATCAATATCAAGAATTTTAGTATCAATACCTAAGGATTTCTTCATATTTAAATCTACCTTATATTGACCATTGCCTATTTCCGTTGGAGTAGAAATCAAGAATGGTTGTTCTATAACTTTTAAATTATATTGCTTAATTATCCTTATATTAACATAATTTTTAGATGCTCTCGTATTTATAAGCCATATTTTATGATTAAAATCGTTTATACTTGGTAACCTTGTAGTATCATTTAAGTGATAAATAGGTTTAACGTTATTATTACCATTAACAGTAGAATTAGAATTAGTTTTAAAATTAGAATCATCATTAGTATTATATGTGATATGAAGATAAGATGTATTTTTACCAAATTCAAACACTAAAGCCCAATTTAAATGGTCAGTTTTTAGACCTAAAAGGGTAGCCTATCTCTTTTATCTAACAATAACCCTTTCGTATTTTAATTAAAAATTTATTTTACCGCAATTTTTGTTTATTTACTTTAACCAAAAAAAAAAAAATTATTTTCAAAATTAACTAGAACAGTTATGTCCTCTTTTATTTTATGTTAAAGTTCATTCAAATTGTTAGAGGTAACATTTCATTTGTATATTTACTAACCATAGTAGAATATACTGTCACCGCTAGAAAAACATATTGAGACATTTTTCATCTTTACTTGTTTGGGAAGTTGGTTAATATACTCGTAGAACTAAGGAATCTAAAAACGGACATAATGAATTTATCAAAAATACAAAATTTGTTTTGTTTCTTTTTTAGAATTGTTGTGTTTTTAGAATTCTTTTATTCATCAAAATACAAAATATGAAACATATTATGAGCATTGTATGTACAAACAATTTAAATTTATACTACTGTAATTATAAAATATGAAATGAGATCAATTTTAATGATGAAGCAAAAAAGGCAAAAAATGATTTTAACTATAATTATTTATCTGTAAAAAAAATTTATCATTCAGAAAATCTGATAGTTTGGCGCACCCCCTCAAATCCGCCCGTGTGTTAAGGTGGATCATCTCATTTACTAACTGTCCTTGTATGTTTGTTCTGTTTGCGGTGGATCGTCGTGCAGGCCGTTGGATAGAAAATCATTAAATCGAGAAGTTAAATTATGAATTTCATCCCTAAGAGATTGATTTTCTTCTTGTAAATGTAAAATTTCTTCGTTTTCAATATGATTAGCTTTGTCAGATACCGTTCTCATAGAAACTGTCTCTGTTTTTTCTATTTCTCAAAATGGTGTTGTTGACGAAATTGTCCTGAATTAGGTTTATAAAAGAATTCATTTTGGTCTTGTTGATTCCATTGCATATTATGTGATCTTTGATAATTATTTTGAGGTTGATATAAAAGAGAAGTTATATTTACATCAAATTTCTTATTAAAAAAGATCCTATCGAGACATGGTCTATTTCCCACTCTTTTCGATTAATCGCGGTTTTTGATTTTTTTAAATAGCAGTTTTTTTACTCGAATATATTTAAAAAAAAGAAATATACATTATTTGTTTTTAATCAACATTCCCATTAACTACATTTCCATATTCCTATCTTTTTTTTTCGGTGAAATAAAATCAGTCAAATTTTCCTGAGATCATAACTTGTTAAATCGTTTAATGAAATTCTAGTATCTATTAGAGGAAAACTTGTTTTTCCATTTTTTTAACGTGTAGAAGGAAGTAAGACGAATAAAAACTAATCAAAGCCGGAATAAGGTTTTAAATTAACATAACAATATTAAAACTATTTAACCAGAAGTATCTACTTTTCGAAGTTCAGAAAGGCCCTCATCTAAATTTTAATATATGTATATATTTTTTAAAATAATTTTACAACTACATTTTTACTTTCACTTACCTATATATGAAATATATAGTAAGTGGAAGTATTGTGATCGTGAAAAATTTCGACTTCCGGTTTTTAACGGAAATACACGTTTTGGGGTCCCCTGAGTCCAAATAACCAAGTCCCGCGAAATGGTGTGTGTGTGTGTGTGCGTGCGTGCGTGCGTGCGTGCGTGCGTGCGTGCGCGCGCGCGTGTGTGTGTGTGTGTGTGTGTGTGTGTGTGTGTGTGTGTGTGTGTGTGTGTGTGTGTGTGTGTGTGTGTGTGTGTGTGTGTGTGTGTGTGTGTGTGTGTGTGTGTGTGTGTGTGTGTGTGTGTGTGTGTGTGTGTGTGTGAACAGACTAGCTCGAAAACTATAAGCAGTGCAAACCTGAAATTGGGTATTTAGTGTATGTATATGCCCGCGATGTGACAGCAAAAATTACATCAAAATTTCATCAAAGAGAGGGGGTACTTTATTTTATAACTTTTTTCGATTTTCTCAAAAATGGCTCTAACGATTTTGATTAAACTTAGTATTTGATCTATTTATTTGCCCATGATATGACTGTAAAAATTTCATCAAAATTGATCAACCGGAGGGGGGACTACTTAATAAATTTTGTATAATTTACACGTGTTTCTTTTATTTACTCAAAAACGATTTCGATCAAACTGGGTATTTGATGTATGTATATGCCAAAGATGTGATAGCCAACATTTCATCAAAATTGATCAACCGGAGGGGGGACTTTGCTTAATAAATTTTGTATCGTTTTCACGTGATTTTTTTATTTACTCAAAAAAGGCTTTAACGATTTTGATCAAACTGGGTATTTGATGAATGTATATCCCAAAGATGTGATAGCCAACATTTCATCAAAATTGATCAACCGGAGGGGTGACTTTACTTAATAAATTTTGTATCATTTTCACGTCTTTTTTTTATTTACTCAAAAAAGGCTTTAACGATTTTGATCAAACTGGGTATTTGATGTATGTATATGCCAAAGATGTGATAGCCAACATTTCATCAAAATTGATCAACCGGAGGGGGCACTTTATTTCATATTTTTTTTTCAATTTTAACCTTTTATTCGATGATCTCAAAAACGGCTTTAACGATTTTTATCAAATTCGTCATGTTTAATGAAAATTAGGTGTTCTTTAATATCAGGTAAGCTCTAGCATTATTAAAATGTTCTGCAGGGGCTTATATGGGGTAGGGGCCTTTTTTGTTTGTTTGTTTTTTTGTTTCCTATAAAGTACCTTTGTTTTTGTTTATATGGAGAAATTAACTGTCTCTCGTTAAGCCTAAAAATAAGAAATGGCTAAATATGAGATATGATAAAAATGAAGAAAACATAAAGAGGAGAAAAAAATAAAAATATTCAGTCAACTCATAAAACTCGTTGAGCCCACGCATGCGGAGTACGCATTTAATGAAAGGCCATTGTTCATAATTAAAGCCGTTCTGTTTATTTGAGAAGTGGCAATTAACAAAACGCATTAATTTCTAATCTAAGTAAGTTGGTAAGTGAAAGTTGTGTGTTGCGCGCATGCACCAGATTTTTTCATCCTGGAATTGTTTAGTTTTAGAAACTCAGAACACTCATTTCATGCACATTTGGAGTAGCGAACAATTTCAAAATTATATTTCCATTTTGAAATCTGAAATAACAGAATATATTTTTAACACCCTATATAAACAGAAGAACTACCTAGTTTCATTAATCTGCTTAAGAAAGAAATAGAATTTCACATGCAATAATATTGAATGATAATAATAGGAATTAAAATAATCAAATATCGAAAACTGCGTCGCATCGGCACAGTTTTCTGTGGCGCATCAACGAGTGCCACATCGGCCTGCTCTGCGTACCAATGTGGGCGGTTCCTATCTACATAATTCACTTTCCACAAAAACTGCTCTGCTCTGCTCTGGTCGCGAATGTCACAATGTGCGCTCGGCCTAAGAAATAGATTACAATGGCAAGAATGAAAGGAAGCTTAAGAAATTAATATTATAAACTAAGGAATAATACAATATATAACTCCTCCCCCCTTAGATACGAATTTCCCCAGTTTGGGTGAAATGAGTTACAATTTTAGTTGTAAAAATAATAAATAAAAATTACAAATGATGTTAGAAACATAAAAAAAAAAAAACTATCTATAAAACTAAAATGTGTAGATTGTTAGATTCATATGTAATTTTTTGTTGATACAAGATGTGAAAGAAGTGAAGCTTGTAATTCATGAAATTTTAATTCCTAAAGTTGCATTTAAAAGTTGTGAGGCTTCAATATTTAAAGTTCGCTTATCAAATAATGTTATACAACCATGAGTTTTACTGGATGAAAGTACAGTTTTATTATGATAGAAGATCGAATTAAAATTTGTTTTAATTAAATAAATGCTTTTGATATGATAATTTACAGTCTTTTTCTTGATGAGCTTGAAGATCATCTGGGTTGTAAAATGCTATGAGAATGTTTCTTGGATTTCTTGTACATGGTTTTCTAGCTGATGTAGACGTGTGTGAAGTCAATTTCATCTGGATGATACAGTGGATATTGTTTATAACGACATCGGTTATAACGACCTACCGCTTATAATGACGGAAATCTTAAGTCCCTGGTCCCTACGGTCATAGTTTAATGAATTTTATTCGGCTATTACGACCACGGCTATTGCGACTGATCGGCTTTAGCGACCCATTTTGTTTCCCCCAGGGAACAAAAAGATCGGCTATAACATCCGGCTTTCGGAAAAACCCTTCAATTCGGCTTGCGGAATATTTCTTTGGGGACAGGGATACACATCTATCACCTTTCCTAGGAAACTCCCTCCCCTGATTGTTAGTGCTTTTATTCCTTCAAACGAATTCGAATCAGTTGCGGCCTATTTCTCAAATAAGACACTTTTGCGTGGTGATACCATGTCAAGGAGAAGGGAATTTTCGTTAGAAGAAAAATTTTGCTGCACATTTTCTGTTGGCAGGAAAATGGGGAGTCGAACAGAAGTCTTGCGGAGGAACTCAATGTAAGTCATTAAACTATTTTCACAATATGGAAAAATAGGGACAGCATATGGGGACTAGTTAAACGCGGTGAATCGTTCAAGACAAAAAAGAAAAGGAGAGCTACGGGCGACAAAGTCAACGGTGATCTAATAACATGGTTTCGACCCCAACGCAGCGGAAATGTTCCAATATCAGGGACAATTTTATTCAAAAAAGCCAATAATTTTCTAAAATTGATTAATGAATCCACTTCAGAACCGTCTAGCGACTCGACAAGTAGTATTTCGCGAGGATGGATTCAAAGATTTTGTACTCGCCATAATATTATTTTTTAAGCGGTGACTGCTAGCGTCCCCCAAGGGATAACCAGCGATTGGCTTCCGTCAGTATTGCCATCAATTCCGAAAATTACGATGATTCAGATATTTTTAACGCAGATGAAACTGAACTTTTTTACAAGGTACTGCCTGATCGGACACTACATTTTAAGGGGGAGAAATGTTCTAATGGAAAACTGTCCAAGGATAGAATAATGGTTTTGGTGGCAGCCAATATGACTGGAATTGAAACATATTTTTTATATTAGGAAATTTGTAGTTGTAAGAAGTCTATCATTACAATCAGTTGTTAAAAAAAGCCTAGACCTGATATAACGACCGACGTCGTTATAAACGATATGTCGGATGTAACGACGATCGCTTATAACGACGAAGTTTTTACGGTCCCTTCAATGTCGTTATAAACGATATCCACTGTATTTCGTAAATTTTCTTGAATACAGGAATCGTCATGGTGATAAAAAGTAAATGATCAAAGTAAAGTGGCGAATGCTGTTTCTTTTAATACAATAGAGATATAGAAATTTTAAATTGTTATTAATATTTAAGAGATATTTGAACCTTTGAATTACTGTTATGATTTCATCCTTTACAATATATGGGATGGGGTATAAATTATACAAACTATATATAGTTTCTTAAAGATTGTGAGAATGATAAAGTATAAATGATTTCATTTTCCTACAAAGTACATTCTACAGATATTATATCTAGGATAAATTTAAATTGAAATGGATTTAGAATATTTAATTTACAAATTAAAGTGGTTTCTATATTAGAAATGGTTTTATGGTTAGTTAACTAAAGTCTCTATCTTAGTGCAATATGCAGATTATGTTTCTTGTATGCTTTAATAGTTTTATTGAATCCATAAATGAAATAATGTAGAATTAAACTGTGTACTTTACCATCAATATAATTTTGATTTTCCTTTAAAGTTTTTACTAGTTTATATCATTTTATTTTATCACTTATCTCTGTGAAACCATTGAGAGATGATCTCACCTATAACCTACAATTGAATTATTTCTTTAAAAAAAAATTATAATAAAATTTAAAATATTAATTCATGTTATTTGAGCGTAAAATAAGATACTAAAGTATATACCATTTAATTATATAAAAAAAAAGAAATAAGGTTGTAGTATTTTATCTTATAAAATATTCATAACGATTGGGCTTAAAACGCCATCTTTTAAACTAGCTAGAGTTCATATTCTCTGAACTCTTCAGTTATATTTAAACTGTTTAGGTATGAGTCATTACTCGTTTATAATAAGTATATTTTTTATTATATAAAATATTTGTTATAGCTGGGCTTATAATATCATCTTTTGAACTAATAAGAGTTCATATTCTCTGAACTCTTTAGTTATATTTATATTTTAAAAAAATAGTTTGGGCATTTACTTGCCATCTTTTGAACTAATATGAGTTCATATTCCCTGAACTTATTAGTTATAATAGTATTATTATTTTCATTACCATTATTATTATTATAATTATTATTAAAAAAGTGAATATTCCTATTATGTTCAAATTGTTAAGTGTACTATAATACTAAAGTTGAATATACTTAGAATTAAATTTAAATCAAACGACAGTGTGGTATGACACAAGTGCTACTCTGCCTGCAGTTCTTAATAAGTTCTAAGAATGCTTACTTTGGCCTGGTCGATCCGAGCTCACAGCAGTAGGAACTTCATATTTCTTGCGCGGTCTCCTTATGTTTAGAAAATGGATTTTCTCCTGTGTATTATAATGCTGTTTATCAATTATAGCCGTTTTATTTTTATCATTTCTTTGATTTTTTCCTTTTTAAATTTATTTTTTAATTTTGATTGCTTTTGTCGGTTAGCTACAAATACCGTCTCTGGTATGTCATTTGGTAGTTCTTCGCTATTTTTATTTAGCCTGGTAATATATTTTTATTTTGCTTCTTGATTCCGATGATTTATCAGATCGTTCAAAACTTTTACTCATTATGTTTCGTAACATAATCGTTTATAATTTGGTTATTGAGGTCTTTTGCAATAGGTGAATCTACGTCTAAATGTCCGGATATTATTTCGATTGGTTTCAGTTGCGTGATGGAATGGATAGTATAGTTATATGCGAGAACAGCATATTTAATTTTTTCTCTCTAATGTATCTTTTTTGAATTCATCTCTAGATTTAATAACCTAATGTGTTCTATTAATGTACTATGGAATCTTTCAATGGGTCCGTTTGATTGGGGTGATTGAGTAGCCGTTTAATGTAATTGAATTTTATGTAATTTTAATAAATCTGAACTAAATATTTCGAACGGCATAGACGGAGTTGTTGTAATGTTATATTGCGGTTTTATAGGATTTCGGTCATATTTCGATATAGCACAAACTTCGCAATAATTAGTCTGATTCTGGATCAAATTTTTCATATTGGGCCAATAGTATATATAATCTTTTAATTCTAATGTGAGTTTCTTCGGAACCTCTGTGATTACTTTTTCCAATGTGATAATCATTTATTAAATTTGCTTGTTCATCAGGATCCTGGACATCGATTAACCTAATAGTATTTTTCACAAAATTTAATTCGGAATGTTTGAAGTATTTGATCATAGAATCATAAAATTTGGTATACAAATCTCGTTCGAAATATACAAAATATTTAATTTTAGGTTGGACATATTCTTTAATTGAGGTTATTACATCTCGTTCGAAATTTGCTTTTGAAATCTGGGCGATAATTCTTGTTTTGGAATTTTCGAAGAGGTCCTCAATTTTTGGTTTCGCGGGATTTTTATCAACTAAATCTAGAATTACTTGATTTTTTCCTAAATTAACCGGTGTATCAGATATTGGTATTTCAATAACTGTGTTTCCTAATACGTTAGAATGCACTGAATTGTTTTCTGATCCTTCAGTGGATTTGTCTAAATTTTCGATTTCATCTAAATTTTCATTTTCATCTAAATTTAGGACTAAGCATTCATTTTCTGATGTTTCGTTTTCCTGGTAAAATTGTTCTATTAAATCATTAATAATTTGGTCTTCGGGGTTAATAATTTGGTCTTTCGGGGGTCTTCGGATTCTGTTAAATTAATTTCTACACGCGATAGTGCATCGGCGACTTTGTTTTCATGGCCTTTCTTATATTTGATTTCGAAATTAAATTCTTCTAACTTTAATTTCCAATGATATAATTTTGAATTTGGACCTTTTAGGGATTGTAACCATTGAAGTGGTTTGTGATCTGTATAAATTATAAATTTTCTGCCGAAAAGATAGGGTCGAAAATATTTGGTTGCCCATACGATAGCCAAAAGTTCGCGTTCGTTTGTCGATAATTTCGATTCAATTTCATTTAGCGCACGACTAGCATAAGCTACCAGTAAATCTCGTCCGCTGTGTGTTTGACAAAGGACGGAACCCAGGACCACCGTTGATGCGTCAGTGTTTAAGATAAAAGTTTTATTAAAATCAGGGTATTGTAATATGGGATTGTTCATTAAAATATTTTTACATATTTCGAAACTGTCTAAATAATTTTTATCCGCGACGTTAATTTTTGCTCCTTTTCGTAGACATCGGGTGAGAGGTTTTGTTAAATGAGCGAAATTTGGAATGAATCGGCCGTAATATCCGAGTAGTCCGAGAAAAGCCTTTATCTTTTGGTGGTTTTCGGTAAAGGATAATTTTTTATAGCGAGAATTTTGTTTGGATTAGGTTTTACTCCGTTTGGTGTGATGTCCTAGGTATTCTATCTCCTTTTTTAAAGACTCTGTTTTATCGGGCTGAATTTTTAAATTTGATTCTCTTAGTCTTTCGAAAACTTTTTTTAAAACTATTAAATGTTCTTGAAGTGATGTGCTATAAACTATTATATCATCTAAATACGCGACACAATTTGGAATGCCCATGAGTATGTCGTTGATTACTCTCATAAAAGTTGGCGGACTATTTTTTAAGCCAAAAGGTAATCTTAAGAATTCATAATGTCCATTCTCGGTCGAAAATGCGGTTTTGGGGATACTTTCTTCATCTAACAAAATTTGGTGGAAGGAACTTATAGGATACTTATCGGCAATTGAAGGGTTTGCTGCAATAAGGATGTAGCTCCAATTTTGCCAGTTTTTGGGAAACCAAAAAAACGTTCAAAACAATAAAATTTTAATTTTTGTAAAAATATTGTTGTTGCTTACTTTCAATTGTGATATTTACATATTCAAACAGTATTTTCATTGAAAAAATATCATCCAGATGACGGGGGTACGTGGATGATTCTTGGAGCTACCTCTTTCTTGCCCCAAAAAATGAATATGAAGAAACGAGGAATTTGTTATGTTTCGGAAAAAATGGTAAAAATAAATACAATGTATTATTATTAAGTGTCTTTTATTAAAAGAAAACTGAAAATAAAGTACTGTTATATTATTGGTTTTATAAACAAAAAATAACATATTTTCTCAACTGTTTCAATCGTCACATTCTCCATCTGTAACGTCTCACAGTGGTCAATAATTGCTTTTTGGCGGACATAAATCTGCCATTTCCACAATTTTACAGATAAATTGATGGGATCTTTTTTATTACCTTCTTAATAAAATTCAAAAACCAAGGAAACAATTTCCGTTAAGATTGCTTCGGTATAAGTGTCCTTTTTGCTTACCCAAAACCAGGTTTCTTGTGTGTTAATAGATAGTTTTCTTTAGTATGCAAAAAAACATAGAAGAACTCGACATTTTTCAGAATTTTCTTTTTTTTTTTTTTAGTCTGAGGGTGGGCTTTCACACCACTGAGTATCCAAAAGAAAATTCAAATTGCATAGAAGTTATGGGTATTTTAAAAACAACTAAAAATTCAACATTAAACTCGATTTTCTCTTTTTAGAAATAAGATATCAATATACCGATTTCACTGAAAGTTTACATTCAATGGCTAGTATATTACGTATGAGCAACATGAATTTTGTTTGCTTATTAGGGTACGAAAGCAATTTATATACTACTTTTTTTCAATAAAAACCGTTTTTCTCGGTTTCAAAGGGGTGCTCCCCGGAGTTATCACTGGGGTAATTTCTAGTCTTTCTTGTACTACGACCACATAAAAAGATCAGTAAAATTCACTTGCGCCTTTTTTAGAAAAGTATATCTTGTATATGTTTACAGGAAAATTGGCAATGTTTGGCCCTGTAATCTGCTCTAAATGGTACAGGTACATTTACAAGCTCCTTCTAATCTATAACATAAAACGTCTACACCTATACATAAGGTTTTCACTTATAAATGTATATTACGGTATAAAATTCTGAGTTAATTCGTCATATCAATTTACACTCGTTAAAATGTTTAGACTGAGCTTTAGGGTGGACATAGCCATTTTTCTCCTATCAAAACATGAAGGACTGAATTAGACTTGTAGTGCTATAGATTGTCTAGAGAAAACATAACGTTATCTTAAGTAAGTTAGACAAAGCCGATTAGCAACACAAGAGCAGAGTCATAGTGATTCTTTCCTAATTCCTTTACCCTCCACAACAAAAATGCCTGAATAACTGTAGGTAGAAAATTATTATTTCTAGATAATAAGTGTTTGCAGGAAAATTCATAAAATCTTACCCTTACGAGTGTAAATTGATATGACAAATTAACTGAGAATAAATTGGTTGTTTTTTCTTTTACAAAGAAAGTCTTTATTTATTCGTTTTAAGTTTAATGAAGGACAAATATGTATGTGATTTCAGTTATTCAGTAGTTTTTTCATCTCACCTAATCAACTTAAAAAGGGAAACAAAATTATGTTTACTTGTGAAACCACTTATTCCATAACAGGTACTCAAGGTTTTCAATAAGGCTATTCAAAATTTTATACCGCAATATACATTTATAAGTGAAAACCTTATGTATAGGTGTAGACGTTTTATGTTATAGATTAGAAGGAGCTTGTAAATGTACCTGTATCATTTAGAGCAGATTACAGGGCCAAACATTGCCAATTTTTCATTGGCCAATTTTTCATATGTTTTGTAAACATATACAAAACATACTTTTCTAAAAAAGGCGCAAGTGAATTTAACTGATCTTTTTATGTGGTCGTAGTACAAGAAAGACCAGAAATTACCCCAGTGATAACTCCGGGGAGCACCCCTTTGAAACCGAGAAAAACGGTTTTTATTGAAAAAAAGTAATATATAAATTGCTTTTGTACCCTAATAAGCAAACCAAATTCATGTTGCTCATACGTAATATACTAGCCATTGAATGTAAACTTTCAGTGAAATCGGTATATTGATATCTTATTTCTAAAAAGA
The DNA here is from genome assembly GCA_911387785.2 of Aelia acuminata. Classification (NCBI taxonomy): domain Eukaryota; kingdom Metazoa; phylum Arthropoda; class Insecta; order Hemiptera; family Pentatomidae; genus Aelia; species Aelia acuminata. The sequence goes on from OU426980.1 coordinate 111,068,123, forward strand.
GAAAATCGAGTTTAATGTTGAATTTTTAGTTGTTTTTAAAATACCCATAACTTCTATGCAATTTGAATTTTCTTTTGGATACTCAGTGGTGTGAAAGCCCACCCTCAGACTAAAAAAAAAAAAAAGAAAATTCTGAAAAATGTCGAGTTCTTCTATGTTTTTTTGCATACTAAAGAAAACTATCTATTAACACACAAGAAACCTGGTTTTGGGTAAGCAAAAAGGACACTTATACCGAAGCAATCTTAACGGAAATTGTTTCCTTGGTTTTTGAATTTTATTAAGAAGGTAATAAAAAAGATCCCATCAATTTATCTGTAAAATTGTGGAAATGGCAGATTTATGTCCGCCAAAAAGCAATTATTGACCACTGTGCGTCTGGGTCATCTTGGGTGTCTTGCTGTAGTCGATCGTAAAACCACTTATCAATTTGGGGGATATATTTGTGGGCAAGGTCCATCACATCTTTATATTTCAGCCAGTGTGGTACCAGCAGCCTTGAGTGGTAGGTAGGTGGTTTGCGTATGCTTCTTGAAGGTTGTTCAACATAACGGGGATGCTGTTTTGGATGTTGAACATTCGTACTGTTTTGTTACACAATATTCCAACACTTTCACTTGCTAAGATGTTTCCTGCATTGATTACGGATGTTTGATAAGTGAAAACCCTAAATTTTTTTATCAAACATTTTTCCCCTTTTGCTGCCATTAGATATGATGTAAGGGGTTTTCAGGAAGAACCCTTTTATTCGGTCAACGAAGTTAAACAGGGGTGAATAGTTACCTCCCTGTAAAGAAAACACGCCATTCATTTAGGGGAACAAAGAGGTAGCTCCAGGAGCTACCGCTTTCTTGCAACAAACTAACATGACATGCAGCTCCATTTCTCGATCAACTCTGGTAGTAACGATTGGAGCTAAATCCTTCTTGCACCAAACAAAAGAGGTTTTTTTTTTTTTTGACAAGATAGTGTTTGTAACTCAAAACAGCCATAGGATGGAGCTACATCCTTTTTGCAGCAAACCCTTCAATTGTTTCTTCATTTAACTTTCCTATAATCTATTATCTGTCTGAAATATTCGGGGGTATCGGTAATTTTTAGTATAGACCGGGATTTCATCTTTGGTTAGAATTTTATGTTTCTTCTTCTTCTTCAACCACCAACCAGAGACAACCAGTCGTCTCTATTTTGTGCAGCTGCTATCCAGTTGCGAGCACCAAGGATGGACCCAGCATCATCTGCCACACCGTCAGCCCAGCGCAGCCTGGGTCTGCCAATCCGTCTTCGTCCATACAGCTGCTCTTCTAACATACAGCGCAGTCGACCAATCTTGATAGAAGCTATAATATCTGCGTTCCCATAGAGCCATGGGCGGATCCAGCCGATCGGAGAGGGGGGGGGGCTGCAGCTCCACATCCCTTCATTTGAATCTGGTAATCAGCTTTTTTACCATGTTCCTTTCCCACAACTAAAATGCTAATTGTCCTGCACATTATTTGTTTTTTAACTTGCTTCCTTACATTAAGGAAAGTCAAATTCTATCTTTAAATGAAAAAAAAATTTCCAAAGGGAGGGGCTGCAGCCCCCACAGCCCCTCCCCTCGATCCGCCAAAGCATAGAGCGCGGTCAGTTCGGCATTGGAACGCTGCCTCCACACACCATTTTCACAAATAGCACCATATATTCTGCGAAGGATTCGGCGCTCGAAGGTCAATAGAATCATCTCCCTGGCTCTTGGGAGAGTCCAACATTCTGAGCCATAGGTGAGCACGGGTCTAATGAGAGTTTTGTAGATGCGACCTTGGAGGTTCTCGAAACATCTCTGCTCTGAAGGTGCCTCTGCAGTCCATAATAGCATCTATTTGCGGCTATAATTCGGCGTTGGATTTCCAGCTAAATGTCGTTGCTGGGATTCACTTGGGTTCCGAGGTAGATGAATTCTTCCACTCTCTCGAATTGTGCTGCCCAATCGAGACCCTACCATTTGGCTGCCTATCACCAACTGGATTCACATGCATGTATTTGGTCTTCGATTCGTCTGCCGATGGTTGGAGCTAGCCAGAGACCCCTTCTCTGGTAAGTAGTGGAATCACCCGATGATGGCCAGCCCCCTAGGGAGAGGAAACGAAGGCGACAACAAGGGTTAGACAGGTGGCTCCGCGTGCCGCAGGCGGGAAACGCCTCTTCGGTTGGCTAGGGACTGATGTGATAGGCTAGAACCTGTTAACCCGGCATGAGCCTGTCAGGAGGCTCTGAGGAGGCAGCCCCTCCACCTGACTCGGGGGTAGTAGGCCGATACCATGCTCCCCTTAAAACTACAAATCACGAAACCTGCAGAAAGATTATCCGGACGGAAAAGATGGAAAAAGTATAAAAAATAAAAATAAAAATAAAATAAAGAATTTTATGTTTGATTGGAGTGCCTTAAAAAATAAATAATTCATAAAATTATTTAAAATAAAATAATTCATAATATTGTTTTATCAAATTTTGAATTTCTTTCTTCTCCTATTCATTTAGATGATCCGTACGAATAAGATTTTCAACGTCATCGAAATATAGAAGAATTGGGGTTTTAATAGTTATTTTAAAGGATTTATCTGAATTATTTTTTTCTGAGCAGATAGCTTCGTTATATTTAATTGAAATTAAGCCTTCATGAATTTCGAGACAATCGTTGAAAATTGTTTGGGGAATAATACCTTCTCCGTTCGAGATAATTTTAATTGGAATTTTTATTACGGTTTCGGAATCGTTTAATATGTAGGTATATTCAGATTGAGGGGGTCTGTTGTCATAATGAATTTTTATGTTGCCAAAAGGTGTGATTAATACATCGTTTACTAAATCAATTTTCGCGCCTAACAATTTAAGACTGTCAGTTCCAAATAATAAATCGAATTTAGGGTGGAAATTGAAAACGCCAAATTTTAGAAGAGTTTTAGGGTTGGAAAATAATTTTGATGAATCTACATTAGCAATAAAATTTTGTACAGAAGAACCGTGCGCGTAAGTTAAAATGGTTCGGGGTAATGTTATCATGAAAATATTTATTTGCTACAAGGGTGGATGCAAGTGATTTTGTACATTCGGTATCTATTAGAATTTTTAAATTTGAATTTGGAGGGATTATATAAGAAAGGGTACTGAAACGGGTTAAATTAAGGATATCAACTATGTCCAGGGTTCTTGTGAGATGCCGGGATCTAAAAAAATATTTCGATCATTATTGGGATCATTCCAATTTTCTTGATCATCAGGGAATGATACGGTGTGGTCATAATGTGGTTGAGCATCTGTTTGTTCGGTAATTTGGAAATTATTTTGGAAATTTTCAGAATTTATATTGTGTATTTCTTCTATATCTAAATTTGGATTTTTCCGAACTGGGGTGTTGAGAAAAGATTTATATCTTTGATTTTGGGGATTACCTTTATAATTCCTATTGACACACATAGGAGTTGACTGATCAGGTTGTTTAGATCTATATTGGTTATATTGTTAGGGGTTTATATTGTTTAGGTTGTTGGGGCCTAAATTGTTTTGAAATAAATGGTTTAGCACAGTGGCGGTCCCAGGGGGGGGGGGGATATTGGGGATCAATCCCCCCCCCCCCGAAATTTCGACGAAAAAAAATTAGTGAAATGAATTAAAAACATTAATTACGCATCTAACTTTTACGAGCTTTCTAGGGAAGTTTAGTTTAATTTTGACTAGAATTTTTTATACAGAATTTTGTATATGAACTTGGATTTTTCCGAACTGGGGTGTTGAGAAAAGATTTATATCTTTGATTTTGGGGATTACCTTTATAATTCCTATTGACACACATAGGAGTTGACTGATCAGGTTGTTTAGATCTATATTGGTTATATTGTTAGGGGTTTATATTGTTTAGGTTGTTGGGGCCTAAATTGTTTTGAAATAAATGGTTTAGCACAGTGGCGGTCCCAGGGGGGGGGGATATTGGGGATCAATCCCCCCCCCCGAAATTTCGACGAAAAAAAATTAGTGGAATGAATTAAAAACATTAATTACGCATCTAACTTTTACGAGCTTTCTAGGGAAGTTTAGTTTAATTTTGACTAGAATTTTTTATACAGAATTTTGTATATGAACTTAATGTATAAGCATAAGCAAATAAAGTGTGCTATTTTTACGCTGTTTTTTTTTTTTCATACCGTCCAATCCCCCCCCCCCCCCGATATTTTTTTCTGGAACCGCGCCTGGTTTAGCATGTTGTATTGCTTTAAATTGGTTGGCTTAATTAACCGGAAAATAATTTACTGACTGTTTTCCGTTTTTATTTGGTTTGTTAAATTTTTGTTGTGGGCGATAGGAGTCAATAACAAATTGGAAATCATGTTTATAGCCTGATTTAGGTCGGCTGGATTCTTGGTTCTCATGAAAGAGCCAAAGGGTTCTTTTAATCCTTTTAGTAAAACACGTAGCACTAAATTTTCTATATATTTCGTGAGGTCTAACGCCTCCATCGGCATCTCGCTTCTCAGATAATTACTAATTTGTAATTGCAAAATTTTTTGAATTTTGTTATATAATTTAAACGGTGTTTCGTTTCCTTGCTTCATATGACTCATTTCAATGTTTAAAGTGAATGCATCGCGTTTGTCGGCGTACCCCTGTTTTAACGCGTTTTTTATGTCTTCCCACGTATTGATATATTTGCAATTTACCATATCGGCGGCGTTTCCTTTTATTTTAGTGCGAATAGAATTTATCAAATAGTCATTTTGTAAATCTAACGTATTTTAATGATTGTAAAATTTATTGATTAATTTTTCTGAATTTTCAAGGAATCGAGTGAGGGACATTTGGTCTCCGTGGAATTCGGGGACCATTTCCAAATCTTCCTTTTTTAAAGTAGGATGTGGCATTATGATTATGAATTATGAATAAAAATAATATTTTAATAGAATATGTAATTTAAGTTTATCCTTAGATTTAAAGTTAAATCTAATATATAAAATATGATATATAATATATATAAAATATGAAGTATAATATAAAATATGTTGTGTAATATGAAATATGTTAGAAAACTAGGAATGAAATCATAACCGTCAATAAAAAAAAAATATTTGAAATATTAAAATTGATAAAAAAAATTATATCTCTTAAATAAAAAATAACTTACAGTAAGATGACTCCGATAGTGAGGTTTGCCGTCCCAGGGCCTTACAGGGAATTTAGCCCCCTCCCCCGTTTATTTTACTTTGATAAGGAGCTCACCCCTGGCCAACACCACTGAAAATATCCCTATCAAGAGGTCTCAAATATATATATTTGTTCCGGACCCCAAGAGAAGGATATAAAGTAATATTTTATGTCCTCAATAGAAAAAAGAATGTATTTATACATTATTGTAATGTAAACCGTTGATAAGCACTTATATTTTAAATTAGGTTCTTCAGAACTCATGGAATTACAAATTAAAAAAGTACTACCCTCGTTAAAATATTTCTGGATCTGCTACGGACAACATCAATTGAACATTATTGCACAATAAAATGTTTAATATAAAATGTAATAAATATAACTTTGAACCGGCCGTTGTTCTTTGAAACCAATAAGTAGATCATCAATGAATCTAGGGAAAGGGTTCGGAAAAATTCTATAAAACTATCTATGCATTAAACATACACAAACTATATCCTCAAATAAAAAATGTATTTATTTAAACATTTAATCGCAATATACACCTTTCCTTATGCATACCTTAAATTAAGTTCTTCAAAGGTTCTTTTACTGAGGTTTTATTTTTATAGATAAAACCATGAAACTCGTCATAATTTGTTCATGTATTTGAGAAAAATATTAAAAAGCTAAAATTTTGAAAATTATATCGATAACATAAATAAAACAAGGAGGAAAACGTAACCATAGTATGTGAACCTGTGCAATCAAAAAAAGCTGACCAGCGGTCATTTTTTTAACTACTACCTAACTTTTCTACAAATTTCATTGCCATCTGGGCAAATGGGAGATAAAGCTATAATAACAAAACTGGTTTACACAGTTAATGATAGTCAGTTTGTGACAGTAGCGGTTCATTTTAAATTTAGTTTTAATCCAAATGTATTTTTCCTCCCTGAATTGAACAGTTTGCATTTCGATAGGACTGACCCTTCTAGATATATAGAATTTTTTTCTTTCTTTTTTTTTGCTGTTTTGCTCCACTGTGTGCCGTGCTGAAAAACCGCTCGCTAAACAAATTTATCTCTTATGAAATAGTTTATAATGTTATCCAGATTTATGCTTTCATTAATAAAAAAAAAAAACTAATCATATGCAAGTAAAACTTAAAATTTAATATTATTAAATGGTTTAAAGTGTAATTGTGGAATTCAAGAAAATCCACAACGCTGGCGAGCAATAAATTTCATAAAAATCACGCTAATTTAAATTCGCAACTCAGAATTTTCCTTCCAGTGTAAATTAAATAATAAGTTACGTTTTATGGAGGCCAGCCAAGACGAAATCACCGATTTCAAGGATGTGACATAATCTTCAAATTGAAATGACTAAAGACTTCAATCAGTAACTAGTGGTCACATAACCTAGCAGTGCAATAATGTTAACTGAGCAGAACAAAAGGTAAAAAAAAAAGTAGAAAAGTGAAAACCATTTGAAGGCCCAGGAAAAGTTTTAGGAGTGTATTGGTCAGTAGAATAAACAAAGAAAGTTTAGTTTTCCAACTATATAGGGTATGGGGTGGTATTTATGACTATAAATTTAATAAAGCTCCTATTGCTGTTTTAAGCCTTCCATATGTATTTCTTTCTGGGTTTTTCTAATGATCAGTCCTCCCTTCCCAAAATATTTTTCTGGGACTGCCCCAGCAGTAGACCGTGAATGTAGAAAGAGCATCCTAATCATCCCTGGAAAGTATGGAGTCCCATAAATAAGTGGGCCAAATGCATTCTTGGTATACCTCTAGAATAAGTACTGAAGACAGTACCCACTTCTTAACAGAATAAACAAAAACAATTGTCATTGAGGAGAAACTGTTGCCTGAAGCAGTGGTTGACTTCAGCCCCAATATTGGGCTACCCAGTCCCTGAAGATAAATTCATCCTCGACACGGACGCCAGTGAAGAGGACATAGCCGGGGTTTGTCACTAGTACTTGTACAGTACGAGGTCAGTAAGAACTGACTATGTATGCTTGAAGCAGTTGCTAGATTTCAGAAATCCTGAAGGCCAAGCCGCCATATGGTTACAGATGCTCCAGGAGTATGAGTTAGAGATTTAACACATTTTATACCTCAAGAATAAAAAGTCAAGAATAAAGTCTGTCCTATCAATTGCCAATTCTGGTATTTTATAAAAATGCATAGTACTATGATTCTGAAACAAATATAGGAAACATTTAGTTATATTCCGCAAACAGCATATATTTAGTTTCCTATTGATTTTAGATTAATTTTTAGGAACTGGAAAAAATGTTTTTCCCACAAGACCAACGCAGTGCCAGGGGCACAAAATGAAATACCAAGTTTTTATAAGTTGTATAAGAGTTTGTCAACATTTGATGCTGATAATTGGTGACTTATATTTTATAATGACCTCACTTATGCTATTGAATGAAACCATTTCATAAACATAATTCATATTATTATTATTACATGTAAAGAGGATCATTCAGTAAGTTTGGGATTTTAAAGAATGAAACAATATTTAATAATTTATAGGTAGACAATATATGAAATAAAAATTTTAACAACTAATTAAATTCCAATAAACAATAAAATAAGTTAAAGGTAAAATTTCTAGAACATATAAATTTAGTAAGTACTTCTTCAAATTCCAATTTAATACCTGATCCATCCAATATCTCCGAAGCTTCAGCAGTAACGTTCTCATGTTTGATTATTGTTTGAGCAAGTAAATTTAAGTTAGCATGTACCAGATTGCAAATAATGATCCATCTATTTAATCTGTATTATGGAAAACCATTAAAAGCTTCTGAACTCAAAAGAATGTGATCACTCCCCTCAAAACTGGCCTATATCTGATGAAAAAATCCCTAAATTTGCGATAAGCACTTCTTTTGACATCCTAGATTCAACCAACCTTAAATGGTTTCAAGCAAAGTTATAGTGACATAGATACATTATAATGTATAAGATTGCACTATCAATAAATAATTTTATACTAATACTAGAGAGTAAGCAAAGAAAGAAAATGTAAGTATATTGCCACACAAGTTTGCCAATTGAACCACCAACTAATTGCAGTCAAACTATAGTATTTTAAAGATGGTTAACGATTCAAATACTAGAAAAATAAACATGAATCAAATCAAAAGTGAAAGTACCTTCTGTATTATGTAAATTATGGGTACAGAACATTTTTAAAATTAATATCGAAACATTAAACCTGTTTTAGAGATACTAGTGATGTTTTTAACAACTAATATTTTTATTCAAGTAGAAAGAATAAAAGAGCAATAATGGGTTAGATAAAATAAAACATTTACAGTTTATATTGTGATAACTCACACTAAGCCGTCATTATACTTTAAATTCACAACCATCATTTACTAACAATTAATAAATTAGAAATAATATTTTTGAAAAAACATTAAAAAGTTGTTATTCAAGATTAAAATTATAATGTATCTTGATAAAATTTCATAATTATTAACAATAAATAATTTAGTTTTAAACTGATTTTAATCTTCTTGGTATTATTTTTTCAATTTCTTGAGCAGCTCTGAGTCACATTCTGGATTTTTCCTTTTTACTTCTTCAATAGCTTTTTCTGCTTCCAAATCAACTTCAGTCGTGTGAAGCTTATTATTGTCGGTCCATAATGGGCACCTAAACAAAATCTTATTACAAAATGAACTGTATATGCTTTAATTATAATACCATTATTCCATATTAATAGCTGAAACAAATTGATTAAATCCCCAAATTCACGCTAAATCACAATATTTCGACAATAAGGTCATGCCAACTCTAATATACAATTATTTATACATGTGAATATGAATACAGATGGGCATGATTATAAGAACAGTATAGTCTCAAAACATCACCATGATTATGTAGCTAATACATTATATGCATACATATACACACATATATATGTTTACTTACAAAGGCTGATTCTTGTTTACATGGAGCTATTATGAGAGGCGATTCTAGATACAATTTCTAACAAATAAATTCATTTGATGCATTGTTCAATTCCCAACAGAACAGAGTGAGTAAAGTCCATTTTTTTTTTCTTAACAGATTTAGCAATAAAAAAGTATTGTGCTAAAAATATTCAAGATAATGAAATATAGTTAAAGTTTATTGAGGGATTGGCTGAATAATAACCCCAATTTATTAAAAAATGCGGACTAGAATTTTGTTACCACAAAATTCTGTTATATTGGCATTTAATATTATTTTTACACAGGACTAGATTCTTTTAATCCAAATTCTGAGATTCAATTGTTCACTTCAAAACAAATAAAAAACTATATTAAGAAATTTTCAAAAAGGTTCTTCGTTTAAGAGATATTTCACAATTTATGTTTTTCCAATGCCACTTATAGTTCCTAATGAACTTTAGCTATAACAAATATGACTGTGTCATGTTAGAGTATTAAATTTCATTTTAGATGATGCAATTTTCAGTTTTCTGAGTATAATAAATATTTGTCGATATCATTGCAGCTTTTAAATATGACAAAAAATTCAATATGGAAACTGTATTAGCCATTCCTTTAATGTACTCTGAGGACTGAAAATTGCAACATCTAAAAGAAAATCTAACAATGTTACATGGTGCAATCATACTTGTTGTAGCTAAATTTTATCAGGAACTATAAGTGGCATTGGAAAAACACAAATTGTGAAATATCTCTGAAACGAAGAGCCTTTTTGAAAATATCCCCATATAATAAAATTTTCTAGTAACCAAATTCTATTGAAAATTTTTTAATAAATTTGAGTCAATGATTCAACCAATCCCTCAATAAACCTCAACTTCATTTGCAGGACTTCACTGTTTGCTAAATTTAGAAGTTTTCCTAGAAGTAGAGAGTCGGTGTTACATCAAGAGATTAAGGAAATCTCTCATGAAAAATCCCTGGTTTATTGAGAAATAGAAATTTGTGTTGATTGACCACCAGGAAGTCCCTTTCATCAATTACTTTAGTAAATTGTATATAATTTATCATGGTATACCTAGGGTTTAATTATTTTGAATATTTTTTGAGCAATACTTTTTATTCAATACAAAGTGCGATTCCGTTGAGAAAAAAAATGAACTTCACTCATTTTCTGTTGGGAATCAGACAAAGCATCAAATAAACTTATTTATGGAAAATGGTTTCTAGAACCACCTCTAGAGTTTCTTCATTAAACTATGAATCACCCTCTGAGTGTCAACATAAAGTAATACCTTCATTATGGCAAAGTTTAGAGACTATAGAGTTGAAGAAGCTCCCAAATGTTCTCTTGTTGAGACCCATGGTTTTGATTACAGGCAGTATTCTCACTTTGAATGCCGAGAAGATGAAAGCAATCTTAATTTATTTCCCCCTCTCCTCAAATCCACTTCTGTACTTCCAAATCTATTTCTGAACAACTCAACTATCTTGTTCCTTAATTCTGTCTTTGTTTGCTTGTCGAGTCAAAGGCTTTGGTGAAATCGAGGAGAATGAGGATGGTGAGTTTCTTTTGGTCTATTGCTGTGTGGAGTTCTTGGTTATTTTTGAAATTGAAAGAGGAAATTGCTCGAGCGTGTCAAATTTAGGGAAGGATCTAATTCCAGAGGGAGACGACTAATATTAGGAATTTCCAAAGTAGCAGTTTGATGAGGTGTAGGATAGAGGTCAGACATGGGGGATCAGGTTGGGCAGAAGAGGATTTAAATTACAGGCACTGTAGGATGTAGGAAGGTCGCTGAGTTTTTATGGCCTGGTATGGGAAAAGAAGCAAGGATAACTGTAATAATTCCTATTTCAGACAAACATAGTAATCAAATATTAGGAATTAATTAATTATTAGGAAGAGCTCAACATTCCAAGGAAGCTAATACGTCTCACACAATTAACTATGACGGGTGTGGAATGTATGATTTGTATCCAGGGAGGACTCTTGGAAGTGTTAGTTTCCGGAAAAGGGGTAAGACAGGGTGATGCCTTGGCATGCCTCCTGTTTAACCTTGCTTTGGAGAAAGTGGTTAGAGAATCCGGCATTCAGACAGCAGGCACTATCTTTAATAGAACTGTCCAGATCCTGGAATAAGCCGACGACATCGATATCGTGGGACGGTCCTTTCAGGCAGTCAAGGAAGCATTTATGGCCCTAGAGGCTTCAGCCAGGAGACTGGGTCTAGGAATAAATTCAGGAAAGAAGGTTCAAAAGAAGGAATGGGTTACCATAGGAACCTACCACTTCGAAAAGGTAGAGGAATTTGTCTATCTCGGCTCACAGGTTAATGTGAATAACGATACGTCAGCTGAGATTAAAAGGAGGATAATACTGGCGAACAGAAGCTTCTTAGGATTGGGCCACCTCTTCCGAAGTCCCTATCTCACGAAAATAGCTAAAGTAAGGTTGTATAAAACCCTGATCCGCCCCGTTTTGATGTACGGCTCTGAGACTTGGACCATCTCGAGTTCTGACCAGCAGAGGCTCCTTGTTTTCGAGAGAAAAATTCTGCGCCGAATCTACGGTCCAAAAAAAGTAGGCGGAAATTGGAGATCACGAAACAACTTGGAGCTTCAAATGCTCTATGGGCAACCAGACATTATTAGAGTCATCCGAATTGGAAGGCTTAGATGGGCTGGCCAAGTTACCAGAATGCCGGAACAGAGCATTCCAAGGAAAATGATGTCCGACAAAATCTATGGGTCGAGAGGTGTCGGAAGACCGAAACTTCGGTGGACAGATGGAGTCGCAAAGGATACAAGACATCTTCTAGGTGCTCGGAATTGGACTGCGGCCGTGCAGGATAGGGAGCGATGGGGCAATCTTCTTAAGGAGACCTTGACTCACTAAGTGGGTTGTTGCACCAGTGATAATAATAATTAATTATTAGAAAATTAGGAACACAAAAATGATTTAAGAATGAACGAGGACTGATTCAATGTGGAAAGAAGTAGTGAAAATGGACAGATGATTTGTTTATATTTTTCACTCAGCCTCCACTTCTGATAAATCATCGTTTCCAAGAACAACACTTTCATCAAAAGTAGGAAGTGTGTTTCATCGTTCACTTATACTTTAAACTTCGGATGAAACGAAGATGAAAGGCAATTTACACTTGCCATTAAATATGATTCTTCCAATATTAACATCCAAAATGACAAATGTAACTGGGCCTTAATATATTTTATTTTAAAGTACGATTTACACTGCTTCACTTTTGATATACTTCTAAAGTGAACTCTCAGAGTGAATTCATCCACAATGTTCATCCTTGTTTACATATTTTCATTCATTTCAGTGTTTTCATCTCACATGCACTGTCACTGTTTCTCAGTTGTGTTATTTATGATTTTTTTTTTGTCTGATTGGTTGTTTTTTTCACTATATTGAGGAAGAGTGTTTATTTTTAGGATTTCTTTAATGAAGTAGTCTCTTCCATATTTTTTTTGTATTATATTTAATTATCCCAACGTTTCAGGCTGTTGGCCTATCTATATATTCTAACATTTTATAATTATTATTTTTTATCACAATAGTTATGTTATCTATGAGGATTTTATATTTTATATAATAGTATTATAATTGAAGGGGTCGGGGCAAAATAGTGGCAGCAACATTTTTATCAAAAATAAACTGTAGCTGCCGTCTCTTGTAGATTATGTATAGTGCATACTATAGAGTGCTATATAGTCATATTTCAGGTGGCATTTCCATCATAGACATATTGTACTACATAATATACAAGAGACGGCAGCTACAGTTTATTTTTATTAAAAATGTTGCTTGGCACTATTTTGCCCCGACTTCTTCAATTCTCTAAATCATTTTTTCTATTGCCAATTTTCATTAATAAAATTGGTATATATAGATATACAACTGTCCATGTTCTTATTTGAACATTTATTTGGCATTAGATTGATTTCATTGTCACATTTTTAAAACTTTAGTTGCTTTATGGACTTGGGTACTTAGATTATCTTGTCCCCTTCATCCTGTTTCTTAATGTTTGTTTATTTTTCGTGGTTTTGTTTCTATTATTTTTTATGTGTTTCAATTTTTTTATTATGTGTGAGTAGCATTGGCGGATCCATAGGGGGGGGGGGGCTGTGGGGGCTGCAGCCTCTCCCTTGGGAAAATTTTTCGTCATTGAAAGATAGAATTTGACTTTCCTTAAAGTAAGGAAGCAAGTTAAAGAACAAATAATATGCAGAATAAGTAGAATTTTAGTTGTGGGAAGGAAACATAAAGGTAAAAAAGCTGATTGGCAGATCCAAATGGAGGGCTGTGGGTCTGCAGCCCCCCCCTTTACAGTCGGCTGGATCCGCCCATGGTGCATAGCAGTTGTTTAGGTGTTTTGTGGTTTATTGTATTTCCTATGTTTTTTGTTATATGTATTGCTTTTTCAATTTTTCTGTTTTTTGTATTTTGTAAGATGTCAAAATTTTAGTGCTGTCGAAATCAAAGTTGTGGTTTGCTTTTATGCTGTGTTCCGATAATGCTGTTGCTTTTATATTTTCTACATTTTTTAAGTTATTTTTGTTTTGTATTATTCTAGTTTTTAGTTCTTTAGGTGTTTCTCCGATGTATTTTTTCTTCTAGTTTTTACATTCTATTTTGTAAATTATGTCTTGTTTTTCAAGTTTTTCTATTTTATCCTTCATATTGCTTATATAGTTTTGGAATTTTGTTTCTATTGTACATTCCTAGTTTTATATTACAGTGTTTGTATGTGATGAATGCATTTTTTATTTTATCTGTTAATTGTGGTAAGTATTGGATTTTGTAGTATTTGTTATTTGTTTTATTATAATTATCTCTATCTATTTTTTTTTTCTTCTTGTATATTTGTATAAAAATCTGTAATTAATTTTTGGTTTGGTTTTTCTGTTTCTTTGTTTTCGTATAATTTTGGATTGGCATTACGTTTTTGTTCTTTATTTTTAATGTTACTATTGTTTTTTGAGTTAATTTTATTTTGTTCTATTATTGTTTTATTATTATTTCTATTCTACCATATTTTATTTATTAATTTTTTTTAGATAGAGATTTTCTTCTAAAATTTGGTATATTTGAATTTTAATGTTTTTTAAATTTTCTATGTCTGTTAATGTAACTGCTCTATTTATAAGATTTTTTACTGTGTTTATTTTTTGTGTTATGGGATTGTTTGAACAATAATTTAGTAGGACATTGCTTGTTTTTTTGTCCATTTTGTTGTTATTTTCTTATTAACGTTGTTAATGCTTATAGAATATAGAATCAAGATATCTGATACTGTTGTTTATGGGTTTTTCTATGGTGAATTCCATTTGTTTATGATTTTTTTTTTTAAATTTTGATAATATATCATTGAGGGTATCTGTATTGTCAGTTATTTTTATGAGATCATCTATATATTCATATATATCATATATTTTTATCAATATGGGTTTTGTTGTTAATTTATCTATATTTTTGTTGATGAGGTCATTCATATAAACTCAACAGCAAAAAAAAAAAAACGGACACTCACATTATCCCTCATAATTCCAGTAAATTATATTTTATTTTTAATTTGTGGTTAGAGTTACTTTCTTTATAGGTCACTTTAACAAAATCTACAAAAAATTAAAAAAAATGTATTAATAATTGTGTATAATAAACAAAAATAATTTTTTTTCACTTTTTCAGATGCTCATAAGTATTCATTTTTTAAACTTTTATTAAAGGTATGGCCTCCTAATATCTCGTATTGCCCCCTCTTGCACGGATAAGTGCTCTCATCCTGTTAGGCTTAGAAGAAATCAAATTTTGGATTAGTTCCTCTGGCACAGCATCCCATTCTTCTCAAAGAACAATTTTGAGCTCATTTACATTACTAGGGGGTGGATGACGATTCCTAACACATCTCCTTAAATTATCCTACAAACGTTCTCTTGGATTCATATCGGGAGATCGTGCAGGCCAGTCCAAAACTAAAATTCCCACCCTCTCAGTATTGAAAAATCTGTCATTTGACTGCTTCCGAAGTCCAGGACACACTTGAAATGGTGTGGAATACCCATATTACCACAGATACTGTACAGCAGGGACTGAAGGAGCAAGGGCTTGCAGCGAAGCGCTCCGAGGTAGGGTGCCTACTCCTGGAAAGACATAGGAAAGAACGCCGAATATTCGCAGGCCGGCATCTAAATTGGTCTTTCGAGCAATGGGGGCTGTTTTGCTCCCAAGGTCGTGACAGAGTGTGGAGACGACCAAGGGAGCAAGTTGCTCAATGCACCCTGCGCGAGTCACAACCTTTCTAAAGGCAATCAGTTATGGTTTGGGGAGGAATAAATTTCCATGCCCGTACTGAACTGATTTTTATTGAAAATGGGGCCTGATTGGTCTACCTGACACTAGTGCATTACGAAAGTACTCATCGAGGCTGCTAACCCATTCGCCCCATTTATTGGTGATCAGTTCATTTTAATGCAGGATCGCCCGCATACTGCAAGTATAGTCAGCGAATACTTGGAGCAGGTGGGAATATCAGTTTTGGATTGGCCTGCACGATCTACCGGTATGAATCCAATAGAACATTTGTAGGATAATTTAAGGAGACGTGATAGGAATCGTCATCCACCCCCTAGTAATGTAAATGAGCTCAAAATTATTCTTTGAGAAGAATGGGATGCTTTGCCAGAGGAACTAATCCAAAATTTGATTTCTTCTAAGTCTAACAGGATGAGAGCACTTATCCGTGCAAGAGGGGGCAATACGAGATATTAGGAGGCCGTACCTTTAATAAAAGTTTAAAAAATGAACACTTATGAGCATCTGAAAAAGTGAAAAAAAAATATTTTTGTAAATTGTACGCAAGTGTTAATGATTTTTTTTTAATTTTTGGTAGATTTTGTTGAAGTGACCTATAAAGAAAGTAACACTTACCACAAATTAAAAATCAAATAGAATGTACTGGAATTATGAGGGATAATGTGAGTGTCCGGTTTTTTTTGCTGTTGAGTTTATATTACACTCATATTTATTGCTAAATTTGAGCCCATTGGTAGTCCTTCTGTTTGTCTATAAAATTGTTTATTATATGTAAAGAAACTGTTTTTTAAACATATATTTAGACCTTCCATGAATGTGTGTTTATTTTTTATTGTTGTATTGTTTTTGATTTGATCCCATTCTGTCTCTATGATTTGTGTTGTTTCAGCTATTGGTACATTCGTGAATAGGGATTTATCATCTAGAATAGCAATATGTAAATTTTTGTTTTGGAAATCTATATTGTTAAATATTGTATTTAATTCATATACAATTTTTATGTCATATTCGTTATTATTATTTAGTTTAGTAAGATCGGATTGAGGAACTTGGATAATGCTTAATTATATCCTGGTTTGCTTTCATGTATTTCTTAAGGTATATTAAGTCTTTATTTATTTGTTTATTCAGCTTTGTTACGTTTTTTATTTATTCTAACATTCTTTATATAGTTAGTAATTATATTGCATATATTGTTTCTATTGCATTTACATGATTTTCTGATGTTTCTATGTTTTCGAAAATTGTTTCTAGATCTGTGATGATCTTTACAATATCTTTGTCTTTGTTATTTAAGTTGAAATTAAAATTATCTCCTAATGCTAGAAGATTCTTTATATTTATTGGGATATCTTTAGTTGTTTCATTTTCGATCGTACTTTTTATTTTATGTAAATTTTTGATCTTAAAAATTTCTTTGTCTTTGTTATTTAAGTTGAAATTAAAATTATCTCCTAATGCTAGAAGATTCTTTATATTTATTGGGATATCTTTAGTTGTTTTATTTTCTATCGTACTTTTTATTTTATGTAAATTTTTATATTTTCCTTATTGTATATATTCACTTTAATGGTTTATTTTATGTGGTTTTATTTATGTTTCCGGCATTGATTGAAGTAGGTTGTGTGTTTTCCTCTATTTCTATTAATTTGTTGATTTGTATTTAATTAATGTTAGTTTTGTGTTTTATCCTATTTATTTTTATATCATTTTTTTTTCTTTCTTTATTTCTAGATACTTCTTTATGTTTTCTTTTATTATAGTATTAATTTTTATCGTCATGTTTGAGTTCTCCTCTTTTTCTAGCGTGTTTATTTATTCTTGATTATCTGTTCTATTTTTCTTTTATTTATTTTTTTTTTTGTCATTATTATTATGATCTATCTATCTATTATTATAAGATATCTTCATCTATTTAAGAAATATAAACGGAGAAATTGATGTAATAACAAATGAATATATAAAGTGGAACTGCAGAAAATTCCGACTACTGCCCGTTATCAAAACCATGGGTCTCAACAAGAGAACATTTGATAGCTTCTTCAACTCTAGTCTCTAAACGTTGCTATAATGTAGGTATTACTTTATGTTGACACTAAGATGGTGATTCATAGTTTAATAAAGAAACTCTAGAGGTGGTTCTAGAAACCATTTTCCACAAATAAGTTTATTTGATGCATTGTCTGATTCCCAAAAGAAAAGGAGTGAAGTCCATTTTTTTTCTTAATGGGATCGCACTATGTATTGAATAAAAAGTATCAAAAAATATTCAAAACAATTAAACCCCAGGTGTACCATTACAAATTATATACAATCAACTATGAGAAAATAGTTAGTTTCTTTACTAAAGTAATTGATGAAAGGGACTTCCTGGTGGTCAACCAACACAAATTTCTATATTTCAATAAATCAGAGATTAATACTGATTAGTACTTAATACTGAGATTAATAATTTAATACTGAAACCCCTAAAATTACAATAGACAAAGAACCGGAAACCACAACAAAAGACACCACATCTAACCCCGACACCAATCACCAACATCACTACACAAAAAAATTCAAATCCATCACATACATCGATAAACTAACACATAACATTATAAACACTTTCAAAAAACTAGATGTGGATGACTTCAGATTCGCACTCAAACCCCCTCATCCAATACGTAAACTTCTCACGAAAACAAAAGACCCCACACCAATAGAAAATCAAAGAAACCTAATATACAGCATTCCCTGCAAAAACTGTAACAAATCATACATAGGCACAACTTCAACCGACCTCAAAACTAGAATCTATAACCATAAAAGCACACTCAAACCAAATTCAAAAACAGCCACATCATTATCTAACCACGCTAAACAAACCAGACACGAAATAGATTTTGATAACGTAAAAATTCTACACAAATCCACCTCCCGGCCAAAACAAAAAATAATTGAATCCATATACATTGCAATAAATCAAGACAGAATATTAAATACTAAACAGGAAGCAGCCCACATCCCTAAGCACTATTCGCACATAATACATAACAATAGAACGCGCTCGCGTCGACCTTAAGCCAGTAGGCCCGCAGTACCCTTCATAGACGATGGGCCAGACGACACGGTATTCCAAATTGTTGAATTCCAATATGCAGTGACGACCCTATTTCAGGAGAATTAAAGGGTAAGCATGCTATTGTTTTATTTTATATTATGTAGAATGACAAAACTATATTATGTTAACATGTTATTTTTATAAAATTTTTAATAGTGTTTTTGAATGATTGTTAATTATATTTTAGATGAATATGGCGCAGGACGCCGAAAGCTCCTTGTATTATACACAATATAAAAATAATATTTTATTAGAGATCGTCTTGGTGGATATACTTTGTAAATCAGAGATTTTTCACGAGTGATTTCCTTAATCTCTTGATGTAACACCAACTCTCTACTACTAGGAAAACTTCTAAATTTAGTAAACAGTGGAATCCTGCAAATGAAGTTGAGGTTTATTGAGGGATTGGGTAACCATTTCATTACGCACCTTTTTTTTTTCAATAATTTCTTCATGAACATACATAGTTAAAACTTAAAAAACGATGCTTATTCATAGTCCGAGAATGTGAATCTTTTTGGTGGTTTTTGTCCTGCATCTCTTCCAAGTCGAACCTCTTCTGTTGAAGATCCTGTGCTTGGTTGAAGAGCCATTGGCATTTCTTTTTTTGCTGACTCTAAATTTAAATTTTTAGTTCATGGAGTGTTACCCCCTTCAGTTTGATTAGTTCGATTGATTGATTAGGTCTATTTCACCGATATTCCTCACCATCTTTTGTTCACACTACATATGATCTGTTGCCTAGTACCTGCGTCACTGTTGCCAGGACCCAAAGTCCATTTGGTTTTTGTTTAAAATAGACTTCATCTTCACTCTCTAACTTACATAATTCTCTTATCCCTCTATCATAGCATCATTTCAATCGTTGACAGTGGTAATTTGTTGACACTTGTATTGGTTCAAGATTTGGCTTTATATTGGTTTGTTACATCTGAGTCTCCTTGATATCAGAAGCTGAGCTGGAGAGTAATCTTCTTTAGGAGTATTTCAATAATTTAACAGAGCCAAGTAAGGATCTGAATTAGAGTCTTTATACTTTTTCAGTATATTTTTGATTATTTTTACAGCACTCTCGGCCATACCGTTTGACCTAGTATTGTAATGACTGACAATAGTATGATTTATGTCCCATTTTGTAGTAAATTCCTTGAAGTTACCTGATGAAAAAGGAGGACCACCATCAAATAGTAATTATTCAGGGATACCATAACAACTGAAAATTTATTTCAGGTTTGGTATCACATAAGCAGTACTCAAGAATCTAATCATAGCCAGATCTATGAATTTAGAATAATAATCGACTACAACATACTTCTACCCCTTCCATCAGGTCAGTTCCAACTTTTTGCCATGGCCGTGAATGTATATCATGGGTTTGCATCAGCTCTCTCCTGTTTTGCAGTATATACCTGATGCCTGAAGGGCAGTTTTCTATGACGTTTTGTATTTCTGACGACATATTTGGCCAAAAGACGACACCTCTTGCAAGTAATATTGTTCTTTCTGCTTCCATATAGCTACTATGTAGTTTCTTCAATATACTTCAACGCAAGACTGACGGTACTATGATACTTGATTTCCTGAAGACCATTCCATCAACGACATATATTTCTTCTTGAAGTTTAATTTCTTCTAATAGAGTTTAATGACATCTGGGATGTTACATTTTGACTGTGGCCAACCTTGCTGACAGTATTTTTGCAAATATAATAATTCTTCATCTGACTGACTTGCTTGTCTAATCTCCTCTTGTGTTGCCAGAGACACCGCTAAGATTTAACCATGTTCACATACACCGCGATTTCTTTGTCTAAAAAGTTGTCGATCACAGGCAGTGGAGCATGGGACGAAGCATGAGCTACATAAGAGTACATATGGTTTCCTGGCTTATAAACCACATCAATATTATAGGCATGTAACTGAAACATCATCCTTTGAAGTCTTGCAGCGACGTCTACTAATGATCTTTGATGATCACTAATGGTGAGTAGTATGTTTCATTGCAATATGCTGACTATAGACGTAGTGCCTAAATTTAGTATAAGCGAACACAACTTCATACAGTTCTTTTTCTATTTGGGCACAGTATTGCTGACATGCCGTTAATTTTCTAAACATATTCTATCAATTTTTCATTTTGTAAAAGAACAGCTCCTACTGCGAATTTGGAAGAATCTGCCGAAAGTGTGATTGGGCAATTAACGAAAAAATGGGAAAGTACTGGTAGTCCGGGAGCTGAGGGCCAAAAAGGTGCCTGATTTGAAGAAAATTTTTGATCATATAGGCTGAAAGTACTCATTTCGGAGACAACAAATGTGAATGTCAGCCACCTCAGATCGGTTTAGTGGTTCAGTCGGTTTCGGTACATCAAAAATCTGTAATTTTTACGATTTTGGTGGAAACCGTGTTCCAACGCCCCTAACTCAAAAACACCTAGTTTAAATCTCAGCGACTTTTATCTAAAACATTTTTCATTTAAACTAGGTGTTTTTGAGATAGGGGCGTTGGAACTCGGTTTCCACCAAAATCGTAAAAATTACAGATTTTTGATGTACCGAAACCGACTGAACCACTAAACCGATTTAAACTTCAAATATATCATTCTATTTGCAATAGTTTATCCTCTTATAGTAAGAAGAAAGAAATACTTTTTGATCTGTATTTGCCGAATTATATGCGAGAAACTGAAAAAGAATCCAAAAAATTTCTCGGATTTTAGACCACAAGGCGCTAAATACGTTCACGTATTAATTACTTTGTCTCCACAGGAGTGGACTAATTTTAAAATTAATGAGATCGTTTTAAACAGAATGCAATATTCTACAACTATTATAGGTAACATTTTTTATTTGGAGTAACCCAGCACTTTGGAGTAACCCTCTTTTAATTGCAGGCTTGGGAACATGAGCGTAATTAATTTTTCCGCTAAAGTGGCTAAATTGACAATCGGTTTTGGTGAAAATACTTACCCGATTTTAACTGTGAGGACCTCATTGGACGCGAAATTTAGTGCCCTTTCATTTTAGAAATAACACAATTTCTTCTGCGATAAATCGTTTTCGAGTTATTAAAGAAAAATTGAAAAAAGTTCGAAAATGTTGATTTTGTTCGCCTATAAAATTTGATGGCAACCGATCTGAGGTGGCTGACGTTCACATTTGTTGTCTCCGAAATGAGTACTTTCAGCCTATATGATCAAAAATTTTCTTCAAATCAGGCACCTTTTTGGTCCTCAGCTCAAAGGGAGGGGCTGCAGTCCCCACAGCCCCCTCTCCTGGATCCGCCAATGCATCCAGTTACAAATTATATGCAGTCAATTACAAATTATAAAAAACAGATTGCTACTTAGGAGCAGATTTTATCAAACATTTTAATGTCTTAATTGATTAGTAATGAAAAAAAGTATAGCAGTGTTGCCGTCAGTATGAGTCAAATCTGTTTCATCAACTAACTCAGCTTTGTGGTGTTAAACTTCAACGCACAACACCATATCATCCACAGTGCAAAGGAAAAATACAGGAAAAAAACAGTCTTCACAGAATGTTAAAAGCGGCAATAAATCCCCATAATTAGTAAAATGGATGGAAACTTTACCCAAGGTATTGGTAGAGCTCCACCAAGCACTTCGTCCTAATGCTAATTTTGTCATCACACGATTTGCCTATGGGAAATCAATTAGCTTGCCAGGTGAGTTTTTCTAACATCTTTTCTACAAACAGACCATCCCACTTTTTTCCATGATCTACAGAAGTTAATGAACACATTTAAGCCTACAAGGGTGCAGCACAAATCTGCAAGAAGCATCATTGTCCATAAATACCTCTCAACATGCTCGCAGTTTTTGAGAGGATTGATAGAGTAAAGAAGCCTTTGGAACCATTTATATAGTTTTTTATGAATATGACCACTACTTTAATCTGGAGATAAAGAATAAACTTGTAAATATTCCAATCATAATATATTTTGATTGGACATTAGATAATTTTCATTTTTACTGTTTTATCATGATTTTGAATGAGTTACTATATATTACAGCACTATTATGGATGTATTCATTATCATTATTATTATATATAGTATTTTTATTTTTCTGTATATTGCTCTCTTACATTTTGTTTTGTACTCAATTTGGAGTCAGAATTCAATTATTTATTTTTAAATATTGTCCCCACTTTCTCTCCATTATGCATTTCCTTGAAAGGGGAGTTATGTAGGCACATAGATATTACACATCAATTATTTCAATCTAAAAGGCCTGCGCCTCGTGTTAGGTTATCTTCCATCTTCGCCAGGAGGTCTTGGTGTCTTAGCTTTATAACGAGCCTAGTGTTAAAATATATGTTGCTCGAGAGATTAGCGAAAGTGTAAATATGAACAGTATAGTTAATTTTAGAGTTTCAGGTATTAGTTCTAGTGTGAGTTTTGGGAGCAATATAATTAAAAGCAGAGTTACAAACAATAAACTGTTACAAGTATAAAGGATTATTGAATCACAATACACTCCATTTGTAGGTAATAAACCACCTTAAAACTCAACTGAGAGAGAGCTGAATACATTGTATTCAATTTCAATTTAAATGTATTCAAAAAACCCTTAAATTTAGTGACACAACTTACACAATCATCATTCTTAAACAAAGTAGTTAAAGTAATGGACATACATAAGAGACTAAATTTAATTTTTAATTCCCAAAGAAATAAAAAAAAGTTATTCAACTAATAGGAACACTAAGCCCATAATACACAGAATTATGAAAAAGTTCAGATATATAATATTGATTATTTCAATAATCTGGCCAAAATCCGATTGAAAATATAAATGTCAACAGTGAACTAGATCTCCAAAAAGAAAAAAAAATGTTATAAGCACGAAAAAAAAAGCCAGATTGTATTTACACTGTAACTAGTAAATACTAGAAGTTTTACTATTAAAAGTCTTACTTTCCCACTTTTATTTCATCATTATCATTACTGAAGTGATTATATCCGCTTATTGGTTTTCTACATATATAGCACATCAATGCTCCGCAGAAACATTGCATTTTGTTGCAGCCATCTTCTTTGACAAATCTTGAACCACATCGATGGCAATTTCTAAAAATTAAAATAAATATTTTTAGTAAGAAATATAGATCATACAACAAAAAGTATCAAAAAATAAATTAAATTAAACATTAATAATATTTGGATTAGATAATTCATATGGGCTAGTAATCTTTAGTACTAATAATGCTACTTTTTTTTTTTTTTTCGCATATTGGTAGAATGGATATTAGGGATATGATAAATGTTATCACTAAGGTGCTTTAAATCCCTCAAGAAAGGATTTCTAGGAGAGGAGTTTTAGACTTTCAATACACATGGAATTTTAAAGAAAGATGTTGAGTAAGAAAAGAAGACATTGGTAATTAAAAACTGACTTTATTTGGTTTATATATTTGACTTTATTTCTATTATTCCAGTTAGTATTTAGTTCAGTCTAGAGCTCAGTTTAATTAGTTTAGTTCAGTGAGTATAATATGAAACTTATTATTTCCCATTTCTTACATGTTTTGTCCTTTAACTTTTGTTTTTGTTTTTTAAACCTTCAAATATCATACTCCTTAAAAACAGGCAATCTGGGATAATGCCTAGTCTGCACCTTCATGAACTGATTCATGAAGCTTATTATGAGCAAGTTCTCCTACCAATGGGTGAATGAGTACCAATATAACTCTAGTGTCTAACATTCTCTAAATTTCTCAAGGTTCTGGTTAATGGTTTAAACTTTATTGATTTTATTTTGTGTCAGAAGCCAATTTAAAGGAGTCACAATATATGACTATTAAATAGTTTAAATATAACAATACCTTATCAGGGCTGCAGTCATTTTCTCCTCGACATAAGTACGACTTTTGATATTAACATCTGAAACTTCATTGCAGGTGTAAGGAATATGGCTTTCTTTTCGGCAAAACCTGCAAAATAATTAAATATTCATGAATAGGATCTTCAACAGAAGAGGTTCGACTTGGAAGAGGATGCAGGACAAAAACCACCAAAAAGATTCACATTCTATGACGGCTTCAATCCTCCGTCAATCCTCCTCGGAATACTTGGGATGAGAATTGCTACCTGTTCCTGGGGTACAGACACCCACTCTTCAACTTGCGCTGTCTTGAGGTCCTGTAGAGTAACTGGATGGTTTTGCCGCCATCGGACACACCTATATCTGTTATATAGGGTTCAGGTCTGGGCTTCAAGCTAGCCACGGCAGAGTAGGAATGCCGACCATTATCTGGCATTAGGCAAAAATTATTGCCAACGAAAGGCTTAAAAGCTTGTGATGTGATGCCTCCCCACACCATAACAGGCCTACATTCGAAACTCACCATTTTAGCAATGTTACACTGGCTATACCTCTCTTCCCTTCTTCTCCATACTCTTACTCAGCCATCCTGAGTATACAGATTAAACCTTGACTCGTCGCTCAACATAACGGTGGCCTAATCAGGCTCAGTTCAGTAAGCATGTTCTCAGCAAAATTGAAGACGTGCATTTTGGTGAGCTGCTGTCAACTGAGGACCTGTTGCTAGGGCCTTGGAGTGCAAGTTTCCTTCGGTGAGCCTTCTACTTATTGTTCATACACTCACGTTCACCTGCAGAGCAATTCTCAGCCGACAAGCGGTTTCTACTGCTGTCTGTATGCGATTTCTTAACGTTTGCATCATGATGAAAGTCATCTGCTGGCTCAGTTGTTCTGGGGCGCCCTGATCCTGGCCTCCTCATATAGAGTCCCGTCTCCTGGTATCTCTGAACATGCCCTTAGGACCGTTGTTTCCGGTAGGCCTAACATCCTGGCCACGTAACGTTGATTTCTACCTTCTTCCACCAACGCAATTATTCTCGCAACTGTAATAGGTTCTAAAACCATTTTATTAAAAGAAAAAGATTAAATTACAACCACACACCCAAAAAAACGAAAGAAAATGAAAAAGAAAAGCGTATACGTATAACATTAAAGTCACATATACGTACTGATGCAGTATTGTTTACGAATTCTAATCTGTTGATTGTTTACTATGGAGGGTTATTGACATAATATTGAAGGGACATGTGCTTATTTTAGATAAGAAATGAAAAATAGATGCTAGGACGCGTTATACCTACGTTAAGATACATTTATTACTAAAAAGGAAGGTACGCTGGTTTTTTTGGCCCCGAGTGTACTATTTCCAAGTCTAATTCAACCATTTCTATTTCAAATTCACCCTTTTCCACGTCAAATTCAACCTTTTCCATTTTCTTTCAAAATTTTCCAAGTCAAATTCAACCACTTCTTTATTTGACTTAGCCCCCTATAAGAACATTATATTGTCACCCATATTCTTAAATTTACCTGTTCAATGTGACAAAGGGATCTTTGGGCAAGGGTTGTGTGGTGATCAATTAAACCAGAGACTATTTACACCATTTATTATTTACCATCTACAGGTCCCAACTACCAAAAAGGGGGGTCTCATTACTCATAAATACTTGGGGCCACTCATATACTCGATACTTAGGGCTACTATACTACTCAAATTCCTCTCCTGGCCTGCCGGTGCCTGCCCCAGCCTCACTCTGCCTGTCCCAGACTCAGACACTCTCCATATCAGAATCAGACTGCCTCAGCCCGTCTGTCTCACCCAGACCTAGACTGCCCCTCTCAGACCGCCTCAGACTCTCTCCCTCTCAGACTGCCTGACTGTGTCTGCCACTCCTGGGCTTAGACTGCCCCTGTCAGACTGCCTGACTGTCTGACCCAGACTTATTTATCCAAATTTATTTTTTGACTCACTGGGGTACCCGGCTTCGCAATATAATAGATATTGTTTAGGTTAAAACAGATATACTAGTCATAATTGATTATAGTTGAAAAAATATGTTTTGCAGCTGCATAATGTCACAACTAACAAAACTATTATCAGAGTACATATATAATAATTATTAGAATAGTAATCTAGCCTTGAAATAAAATAGTGGAAATCTTGAATTTTCATATTTTTGATTTGGATAAGATTGAATGGATTTTTATTTTTAATAAGGGCAAATATGTAGGTTGGTACATTTATATGTAAGTATATTTTAAAAAGATGAAAAAACCCAACCAAATATGAAAAAATAAATAAATAAATAAAACAAAAAAAAAGGTCACATGGCGTTGATGACCGGTTCAGTTTTACACCATTAAGCTCCAACAAACAAAAAAACAAACCAAATATGAAAAATATTCAACATAATAACTGGAAAACATAATTACTAAATACATACAGAATTAAGGAAGCGGATGTATATTTGTAAAATGTAAACTTGTATATATATATATATATATATATATATATATATATATATATATATATATATATATAGTAACTACATAGAATATTTGTATTGATAAATTAATTTGAATATAGAAAAAATAATCAACGAGAGTGCCTCATGATTGTTTCAAATTACTTTTTATCCGCAAAATGTGATTTCTATCTATTTCCTGAGATAACTCTTAAACTACTGACTGCATTGTTAGGTGAATGGTCTCATTCGTTTCAGCGACGTAAAAATTCCCGAAAAATGTACTTCAGCTGTGTACTTTACCTCACATTAACCTCTGATTTTAGGTTGAAAAAAATGTGGGCGAAGATTACTTTACAAAACACGGGACAAACAATTCTAGTTATTAATTTCAAAGCGGTCATTTTTTATAAGATCTTATTTATTTATTGAAAAATGTATAGATAGGCATTTCTGAAGTGTTTTTATCAAATTTATACCTCACCCGCTCCTTAACCTTAATCCGGGCGCGTGCAGTAGTTTACCGTTACATATAAAAAATCCCATGCAGGTTTTATCAGGCAAGTCAGAGTTGGCC
Organism: Aelia acuminata; assembly: GCA_911387785.2. NCBI lineage: Eukaryota > Metazoa > Arthropoda > Insecta > Hemiptera > Pentatomidae > Aelia > Aelia acuminata. The sequence continues at coordinate 111,095,591 of OU426980.1, forward strand.
AGGAGGGGCATGTATTCTCTAATTGAATCTTATCACTCACTGCAGAGACAAGAATCAACATGTTCTGAGAAGTGTCCTTTCTCTTTTAGAGGAGAGAAACACTTTATTGAAAATAGTGGTGCTGCCCAATTATATTGGGTTGCTAATACACAGCATACTCATTTATCTCATACAGACTATTTGTTAATTTTAAATACTAATAAAACTAATATATACACAACTCCGAAAGTGCCGGGTGTCGGTAGATTACTGTACTAGGCCCCTTTACGTATCTTTTTTATCTCTCTCTATCGGAGCGAAATTAAGTATTAAAAATAAATGATTTTAATGTAAATATCTATATTTGATATAATAAATGTTTTTTTTATAATTTATTGACCATATCATTACCATGATCATAGGAGACATTATTTTTGTACGATAATTTAAGTGAAAATGAAAAAAGGGAAAAAAATTCACTTAATCTGATGAATATCACTAACGAAAAAAAAATTATTTCGCTCTGGTGAGCTCAGATAAGCAGTTAATACAGTGATATGAACTGTAAAATAAAAAAAATGAAATAAATCTTTAATGAGACTTACCAAGCTTGCGCTGTACGCTGAATTTGAATTTCGGGCAAGGGTGAAAGAAGGAGAATAATCGGGTAAAAGGCATTGAAAGGAGATTCTAGGATAAAGGAAATTTTCACCTATTGCTCGTCCTTCTTGAATTTTGCGGCCAGCGGCAAACAATGATGATTGAAGAGAAAACTTCAAAACAATTATGAAATTCATACCCAGGAGGCAGAAAATCGAAATAATTTGAGACACAAGAGGTACCAAAAAAATCATCGGCGGCGGACTCTAAATGAGAAACACACACAACGATGAGGCTGCTTACCATTCCACATTCAGAGAGCAAGTGACCAAAAAAAAATGGCTAAGCCCCGAACTCTAATCCCTACAAATGCCATCGTGATGCCACTGATAACCAATCGTTGGCCCAGCGATTGCTATCTCTGTGACAGTTAAGGTGGCAAATTCAATTTGAAAAATAAAAAAAGATGATGTATTATGAAATAAAATAAAAATACCGAACAATTTTTGTGTTCCTAAATTGTTAGTTCCTTCATAATATATGTAAGATACAGAAGAAAACTGATAATTTATTCATTTAATTATTTTTCTCCTATTTTATTTCCTTTCAAATTTTGTGATTTTTTTGTTCCTAGTTTTTGTGATGCTAATTTTTCTCTTCCTAAAAATATGTCTAATTGATAATTTCTTTCTAAGTTAATTTTTATGATGAAGTTTAAATGTGTTATGATAGGAAGTTAATTTTTTTTGTTTTAAACAGTAATTTTTAACTTTTAAATTTTTAGTTGCTTACTTTTGTTCTTCAATGTCACATATATACAGTTTTATTGCAGATAATATTTGTAGTTTGCATGTTTCATTAATATTTATAAAACATGTAAAAACCGGAGTTTGAATTTTATTTAAAAGAAGAAAAGAAAGAAAGAAAAAAGTAATTTTTATTCTGGGACATTAAGTCCCCTAAGAATAACAGACATGAACAAAATTAATGGCCATTTGTCTGGCTACTTAAAGGAAATACAATAAAAAATAAAGAATTAAAATACAAAGTAGACACAAAAAATAAAAATAATAAAATAAAAATAACTGAAACAGAATATTGTAAGAAGAAATAAAAAATAAACATTTGGATGTTAAGTACAAAACTTTGATCAGCTTTTGAGCTTAAAAGGTATAAAAAAAAAAGAATCGTATAGATATATATGTATAAATATGTCCTCACTATTGCTTCACTATTTACATATTTACGGGAGATTGGAGATTCAGGAGGTGATGGAATAGTTGGGTTTTAAAGGAGGTGAGGGGTTTAAAGGAGGGATGAAGTGTTTCGGATGGAGACAGGTAATGAATTCCAGAAGGTGGCAGCACGGATGATAAAGGATTTTGTGAAGGAGGCAGATCGGTAGAAAGGGATATATAGGTTAGAAGTTTGGGATCTGGTGTTTGGAGAATGTATGGAGGAGCATGGTGTGAACAACCTTAGGATATACGGAGGTTTCTTGGTTCTAAAGGTCCTGGAAAGATAAACACCTAGGAAGTATTGCCGTCGAAAAACTGGATAGAGCCATTTCAATTCAGCGTACCAGCTGGAGACGTGGGAGCGCCTGGGGGCACCGAAAATGAATCTTATGAAGCAATTCATTAGTCTCTTCAACCTCGCCTCATGCATACCAGACAGTCCACCGTATACAAGGCAGCCATAATCGAAATGGGGGAATATAAGAGAGGAAACTAGGAGCTGACGAGTTTTTGAGGGCATGCAGTCACGTGATCTTAGGAACTGTTTGAGGATAGCAATTGATTTTCTGGTGATTTCGGAAATATGGTTATTCCACGACAAGTGCTGGTCAAAGATCACTCCAAGGTTTCTGACATGGGATTGGAAATGAATGGTTTGGTCATTAAGGCGGAGTAAGGGGTAGTAAGGAAGGGAATTAAGAAGGTGCTTGGAGCCAATGAGGATTGCCTTGGTTTTTTTTCCGTTCAGTTTTAACTCATTTTTCTCTGCCCAGGCGTTGATGCTGTCTATATCTTCTTGTAATTTCCGGATTGTCTCCAGCATTTTGGAAGGATGGAAGGATAGGTAAATTTGGAGGTCGTTAGCGTACAAGTGGTATTGTGAATGGTTGATGGACTCAGGGAGATTGTTGATATAGACGGAAAAGAGAGTTGGTGAAAGTGAGGATCCTTGTGGTACTCCTCTAGTTAATAAGAGAGGTGAGGAAGGAGGTTTATCAGGAATGTGAACTGTTTGTGAACGTTGGGATAGGAAGGAGAGGAACCACTTTAAGACGCTGTTTGATATGGACAGGTTTTGGAGTTTAGAAAGGAGGATCTCATGATTGACGGTATCGAACGCTTTTGAGAAATCAAAGAGAATCAGGATGGTAATTTTATGTTCGTCTATGGAGGAATGGAGGTCCTGAGTGATCTTTAACAAAGCAGATTGTGTGGAATAATGGGAACGAAAGCCGGACTGAAGAGGGTTGAGGAGAGCATTCCGCTCTAGGAAGTCATTGAGTTGGGAGTGGACAATTCTTTCGAGCGGTTTAGATAGGTTAGAAAGGATGGAGATGGGTCTATAGTCCGAGGCTAAGGTGGGAATTGGTACTTTGTTCAGCGGACGAACTATCACTTTTTTCCAGGCTTCAGGAAATATGGAATTTTGTAGGGAAAAGTTGTATATGTGTAAAAGAACAGGGAGACAGAGTTTGATTATCTTTACAGGAATTTGGTCGGGACCGTAATCGTTGGTTCTGGATTTAAGGACGGAGGAGAGCAAGTCTTCAGGAGAAATATTAAGGAAGTAAAAGTTATCAGGGTTGAAGGTTTGCGTAAATGAGTATGAGGAGGGGTGAGGAATAGTTGAAGGGTTTACGAAATAGGAATTTAGTTCATCTGGGTCGATGGGATAATGAGTACAGGATTTGGATTTGACAACTGATAACTATTTAAGGATTTTCCATTTGGATTTAGGATCTTGGGCTTGTGATATGGATTTTGGAAAAACTGTGCCTTGGCACGCCGTAAGGATGATTGGGTGAGATTGCGTAGGGATTTAAAGAGGGAGTAATCTTCGGTGGTATGGGTGCGTCTGAAATGTCTTCTGGCGGCATCTCTTCTCCTCATTAGCTCTCTGATTTCAAGATTTATCCAAGGAGCGGCAGGACGTCTAAAAGTAAAAGTTTTGAGGGGAGCATGTTGGTTTAGGAAAGTGGAGAGATTAGACGAGAGGCATGTCACCATTTCATCAATGGAGGATGAGGAATAAATGGGATCTAGGGATTGGGAAAGTGAATCAAAATAAGGATTTAGCTTTTCGGAGGTTAGTGAATCAAGGTTCCGCCAGGAGATTTTGTTAGGACATAGTTTAGGTGTTGGAATATTATAGGAGATTTTGATGAGGTCATGGTTTGATAGGAAAGGTACTGGATGTTGTGAGGAAGACAATAGGTTATGGGGGGGTATCTATTATAAAAAGGTCTAACCAGGTGCTGGTTAACTGAGTATGGTGGGTTGGTTGGTAGGGTACTATGAAAAGGTTGAGTGAATGGATGAGGTCTGTAAGGTAAGATCTGTTAGGAGAATCGGAGAGAATGTTTATGTTAAAATCACCAGTGATGATTACGTTATTGTATAACGGGACGTAGGTAAAGAGGGAGGATTCAAAGAAAGGATCAAATTGGGCATGCGGTGGGCGGTAAACTATTATGTAGAGGAGGGAAAAGGCATCGGAGGAAATTTCGACGAGGAGATATTCCGGATGAGGAAGTTCGGAGGAAGGAGATTCTAGAAGGATTTTTACCCTCAGACTATTGTGAACGCAAAGACCAACTCCTCCTCCAGTTCGGTCCTCACGATCACGACGAATGAGCGAGTAGTTAGGGATGGATATAGAAGAGGATGGGATATTTGGTTTAAGCCAGGTTTCCGAGACGGTAATGATGTGATAGAAATTATGGAGAAAGTGGTCTAGGAACTCATCATAATGTGCTGGAAGGGATTGGGAATTAACGTGACAGGATAGAAGGATGTTACTCATATGAATGAATTAGTGGGATTGATCTGAGAAGGGTGTAGGAATGTAGAGGTTGATGGGTACAGTATTGGATATTAGTGGTGACATGAAACAAAACTAATTGATAGTTGTAAAATAGTGAAGAAAGATACATGAAGATTGAGGCTTATAGTCATTAATGTTATGGAATGAAAAATTTTGAATATTAAAAATAATCAAAAGAAACATATTTGAGTTAAAAAGAAAATAAATCCCTCTGAGTTTAAAAATAGTATAAGAATTTTGAAGAAAAAAAGAATAAAAATATAACATAAACGAAAGAAAAGTAAATTTGAGGTAATGACTGCCCCTATATCAGCCCAAGGCCTCTACATCCTCCTTCTTATTTATTATGTTGACCGGACAGCTGTCGTCCCGCCTGCACCGAACCCTTCCGCTGGCGAACCAGACATACTATAGCTTTCCGGGCGCCCTCTTTTGCCTCGCCAGCCAGTAGAGGTGCCTATTTCCTGGACTCATCACCTCGCTTAAGTACACCCTCTCGTCAGTCTCCCATCCCAGGTGTCTTGTCGAGAAGTCCCTTTTTAATTTAAGTCTTTTCTTCTTTAAATTACATTACTTTATAGGTCAATGTATTTTTAAAAAATGAATATGCAGAAATTTAAATATTTTTGGCAAAGAATTGATGCAAAAAGGCATAAAACTGGTGATGTGGTAAATTACCATCATGCGCCTGCTTACGCTACGTTAGGAGGTGCACCCGGATGAAGGTTAAATTGTAATATTTGTCAACCTCTTTGTAAATTTTGTGATTATTTTATTAAATTTTGCTCAGATTTAGGTACATATTTTTGAAACAATACTTACATATGTACATATTAGACCCATATTCACCATGGAATTCCGAACGAAACAGTTTTCTGAATATACACATACTTAGACAATCATTTTGTTAGCTGGGACATCGCTCAGCCACAACATGTGGTTTTAAACTATAAACTGTAATAACTTATCTTTGGAATGTATCGTCATGAGAATGGTCCCATTAGATTCAGAAGCATAGAAACTATATAAACCATACAACTCGACATATCTACAGCCAAATTAATTTTTCAAGGCCCCTTTTAACCCCCCCGCCCAAATAGGGTACAGGGACCCTTATTTGAGTGGGCTCTGCAGATCTCTAATATTACTACTAATATGAAATTAAAACTGAAAATTCATGAAGGTACAAAGTTTTTACTATATTTTGTTTGTATATTATTGAAAACATATTCTAAATATTTACAGTACTTATTTATGAAAAACATTTTTCGTTTTGTCAATTGAAGCATGGAAATGCAAAAGGGTATAAGTGCCTTAAAGAAAATTTTCCAGAAATCATACTACTTATACCCATCAAAGTTAACAACGTCCAGTGCTTACACCCATGCCTACACTACTTTCTAACAACAACAAATTAATTATACCTATTGGGTTGATGCAAAATTAATGCAGGTTTCCTCTATTGCGATATCTTAATTCCAATTGTGTAAACAAAGCAAATCCTAACATTGATCATTATTATACCAAAACAAACCTTATCTAATACCCTCTCTTTCACCATGAATTTGATCAGTAAAATCGTTTTGTTCAGTGAGCTCAAAGGTCTTTAATCGAAAATGTCGAAGTACGATTTTCGTCAAATTTATTTTTACGAATTTAAATTAGGGCGCAGCGCTGCCAAAACGGCTCGTAATATTAACAAAGTGTGGGGTCAGGGGGCTATTAACGAGTGCACGGTGTAGCGTTGGTTCCAGAAGTTTCGCAGTGGAGATTCCGACCTCGAAGACAAGGAAGGTCGAGGCCATCATTTTGCTCTTGACAACGACCAGCTGAGGTCAATAGTGGTAGAACTCGGCGTGAACCAATCCACAGTTGTCTGCCACATGGAAGCAATTGGTAAGGTAAAAAAGTTGGCCAAGTGGGTGCCACACCAATTAAACGACCACCAAAAGAATCGCCGCTTTGAAATCTATTTCATGCTTGTGACACGCAATAAAAATGATCCATTTCTCGATCACATTGTGACGTGCGATGAAAAATGGATCTTATACGACAACAGAAGGCGTTGTAGCCAATGGCTGGGCAAAGATGAACAACCAAAACCTTTCCTGAAGCCCAACCTGCACCCAAAAAAAGTTATGGTCACAGTTTGGTGGTATACTGCTGGTGTTATCCACTACAGCTTTCTCAATCGAGGTGAGACTATAACTGCTGACAAGTAATGTCAAGAAATTGACAACATGAATAAAAAATTACGTCTTTGCCCAGCATTGATGAATCGGAAGGGACCTATCCTTCTCCATGATAACGCCAGACCACACGTCGCACAACCAACGCTATGACGACTGCACGAGTTGGGCTACGAATTTCTCCCACACCCACCTTATTCACCTGACCTTTCTCCTACAGACTTCCACTTTTTCAGGCATCTGGATAACTTTTTGAGGGAGAAAAATTTTCAAAACCAGGATGACATTGAAAATTCTTTTCGTGACTTCATTGTGATTCAGTCCAGGGATTCAGATTTTTTTTCTGGTGGACTAAGAAAGCTTGTTGAACGTTGGCAAAAGTGCATTGATTCAGATGAAAATTATTTTGATTAAATATATATAGTTAAAGTAAAGATATGGCCTATTTTCAATGAATATTAAAAACCTGCATTAATTTTACATCAACCCAATATTTCTGAAGAATAGCTTTGGCACATATAACAATTTGGCAAAAAAAAACTTTGTTTATTTTTTTGGCACTACCCTTTTGCAATTCCACACTTCAATTATTATTATTAAATTATTTGATTTTTGTTTGCGTAAGGTATATGAGAATTTTAGTTGATAGAATGACTAACTTCAATTTCTACATTTTGCAAGAAAGAACTTTCAATAATATTTCTATTTGTGAAATTCTTAGCCTTTATTTTCTAAGTGTATGTTAGTAAACTGTTTTTTTAATATTTCAGGAAAAGCAATCATTAAATAAAAAAGCTATGAAATTTCCAAAGAGAAATATTATCAGAAGTGCTTTACTGAGAAATCCAAGATGTTGAGCTTGGCGTTAGTCATTGTGTCAACTTAAATGTTAATATGTTAATCAAACCAACCTCTTATTTATAAATGCACCAAGAACACTTTGCAAACTTTAATATTAAGCAGCTTTTTTTTTTTTTTTTTTTTTTTTTTTTTTTTTTTTTTTTTTTTTTTACTGCACTACTTTTTTTTACTAATTTGATTTTATATATTGGTTAAATGTCTTGTGTTGGTCAATTAGCCTTCTTAAAGGTGGGCTAATTATACATGCGAGAGGGAGAAACTTTCAGCCATTATATCTTCAATACCACGCCCTTTGGATGAAAATGGATCCTTCTTCATGGAAAGGAAATAATTATAAATCATAATAAAATTTTTAAATGCAATATAAAATAGACAAAATTGATATTGAAGATTTAGTAACCAAAGGAAGAGAAGGATGGGGATTTCAAGCAGAAGATAGAGAGTAAGTTGTGAGAAGGCAGGCCCAGGAGGAGGGTCCTCTTAATAAAAGAACCATAGAGGGTGGTCGAGGCTCAGGATAGGAGATCCCTTTAGATTGGCTGATTATTTATTATCAAGAAGGGATGGCCATAAATGCCTAAAAGGAAGAAAGGATGATAAAAAGGGGCTCGAGAATCCAACTTCCGGCTACCACATAACACTCTAAAAGGAAGACATCCATCACAACTCACATTAGAACTGGTACCAGTAAAAAATAAGTAGCAAATAATAAGGTAAATTAAGTAGTTATAAATAGTACATTATATTAAATATGCGAGAGTGAATTATAAAATAAAAAATATTTCAAAATGTATTTCGTTCTAACTAATTCACCACAGGCAGAACTCGGTTCCAAACTTAAAAGAACACAAAACGGCAATATGCCATAAAATAAATAAAAATGGCAAACATTTCAAAATAAAAATAATTATCATGCTTTCATAAAAAAATACAATTTTATATATATGTATGACAATTATATATATTGTTCATTTATATGTTTTGACAATTACCCCATATTAATAATAACATAATGAAACTTTAGATAAATAAAACATAATTACCTGCAAGAAGACCTTTTACAGCCTAGACACTCAAATATTCGAGTATCTGGGTCAGGAATAGCACTATAATCACAAAATGGGCAACTTTCAAGACCAGGAATATTAGCTTGGGCTATTTCTCTCTCTTGAAGTTTTTTTAAAAGTTTTTCATGCATGGGATGTTCCATTACATCCTAAAACAATGTAACAAATTTTTTTAAGAATAATTTCAATTTCATTTTTTTTTTTACTTTCACTTACCTATAGAATAGAATAGAATAGAATAGAAAAGTCCTTTATTTAAATAACAAAAAAGTATTTAAGAAACTATATACATATCTAAGAACAAATTTAGACATGGCTTACGCCGTCTGCCAGGAGTCCTGAAAATAATAATACATTCATAGAGAATAAAGAAAATATTTACATCTTAAGAGTATTCAGATAACAATAATCTTCTGTATCTTATTGCTTCTTTAACATAAAAGTAAATGTCATTTAGTTTATTTTTGTTAAACAATTCTATTAACTCTTCTTTATTGATCAATATTTTTCCAAAATATTTCAACCTTATGTAATTAAAAATTGGACATACTCCAATAAAATGGACCATGTCTTCTATTTCATTTTTGTTACAAATGGTACAATAATAACTTACTCCATCTACCCATGGTTTGTAATTTAGGTCTAACAGTTCTCCTTTAACTTTAAATATTATTTTTATTAAATCTAAACTGTTAACGTCATTTATGTACGATATTGAACTGGGTGATAAATCTTTATAGAGTATATGATAGTCAGATTGTTGGGCTGCGGCTAAAAAATCACTTTTAAACTTCTTTTGAAAGAGACCGATGATTTTATTAGTTTGTTTCTGCCACCTCTCAACTGAAATAAAACAGGAGTCTAAATCAGTACCAAGGCGATCAGCTAGTGTAATCCAGTCAGCAAACCACGAACATTTACTTTTTACTATTTCATTTGCAATTATTTTAGGAAATCTATAGTCCGGCAAACAAAATATTTTTAAAATATATTTAAAATGCATTTTAAGAGTAGTGATAAAAATGGGGTCTAATTGCGTCTCTAAGTAAATTTGATAGTTTGGTGTATTGTTGGGAAGCGAAAATATTTTTTTAATAAAGAATTTCAACACCCTTTCAATTTCCTCAAACTTATAGTAGCCCCATACCTGACTTCCATAACAAAGAGAAGCCATTATAGTGGAGTTGAAAACCCTTAACTTTGTGGATAGAGGGACAACACGGTTTGTAAAAATGTTATGCCAAATACTATTTATTGCTTGTTTGCATTTTTTACTTCTTTCTTTATTATTCGCGGAGAATGTAAGAGAGGGGGAAAGTACTAGCCCTAGATAAGTATAATTTTTTACTACCTCAACCCGCTGCTTATTAAAGAACCATTTCTCAGACTTCCGCAACCTACCACCCTTTTCTCTAAAAATCATAATTTTAGATTTTGACAAATTTACTGTCAAGTTCCATTTTGCAGTATAATTTTCTAATTGCCTTATCATTTCCTTTAGTTCATAGGCATTTTTAGCGATTAGCACAATGTCATCCGCGAATAGTAGTGCATTTATACGGATATTTCCGATTCTTATTCCTCCTTCCAAGTCATTATTTAAGTCATTTATATCACTTACCTATATATGAATATATTACTTTCACTTACCTATATATGAAATATATAGTAAGGGAAAGTATTGCGATCTTGAAAAATTTCGATGTCTAATTTTCAACAGAATTACACATTTTGGGGTCCCCTGAATCCAAATAACCAAGTCCCACGAAATGGTCTGTGTGTGTAAAAACTATAAACCGTACGAACCTGGAATTGGGTATTTGGTATATTTATATGCCCGTGATATGTCAGCAAAAATTTCAAAATTGGTCAAATGGAGGGGGTACTTTATTTAATAACTTTTTACGTTTTTTTTTTTTTTTCTCAAAAACGGCTCCAACGATTTTGATAAAACTTGGTATTTGATGTATTTATATACCCGAGATGTGGCTACAAAAATTTCATCAAAATTGATCATCCGGAGGGGGCACTTTATTTCATAACTTTTTTTCCGATTTTTACGTTTTTTTTATTTTCTCAAAAATATCTTTAACCATTTTGATTAAACTCGTCATGTCTAATGAGAATCAAGTATTCTTTAATATCAGGTAAGCTTTATCATTATTAAAATGTTCTGAGGGGGCATAAATGAAGAAGGGGCTTTTTTTGTTTTCCTATAAAGTACCTTTGTTTTTATTTATATGGAGAAATTATCTGTCCCTCGTTTCACCTAAAAGTAAGAAATGGATAAATATGAAATATGAAAAAAATCAAGTAAACAAATACAGGAGGAAAAAAGAAAAATATTTCTGGAATTGGCGTAAAGAATGTTTAAGTTATCAACATCAGTTTGTTAATTTACGGTTTTGCTCAGGTTTTTAGTTATATAAATGGATTCTATTATTCTTCTTTTATTTGTATTCTTTTCATGATGTACAATTAATGCACAAAATAATCAAAATTATGTTTTTCGCTTATGGCATGTTCAGATAAACCGGTTGCCAATTTAGATTTTGTGGTTTTTGCGGTACAATTTTTTTTATGCTGCTGCAATTTTCTTTCAAACCATTGAGATGTTTGCCCATAATATGATTTTTCCCGACATTGCTTACAATTTATTTTATATATTATGTTCGTCAATTTTTCTTTTGGAATCTTGTCTTTAGCCTTTGAATATACTTTATTGATCTAATTCACTGTTTTGGTTCCAAATTTTATGTCGCTTAAATAATATTTTTTAAAAGTTTTTTCTACTTTATTGGTTAGCCCTTCGATATAACCTCCAAAATATTTTTTATTTCAAATTCCTGTATGAACAATTTCAAATATGATGCATGGTAGGTACATAATATCAAATGGCAAATGTTATGAAAGAAAAAATGTTTATATAATACTTATAAATTTTAAATTAATAATTTATGTAAATATGCTTACATGCTTGAAAATGGCTCCAGAAGCCAAAACGTTGCCTTAATAAATTTCTATTGTTTTTGGTGAATATTAGCCTTATTTTTATTTATTTATATTGTAATTTTTTTCAATTCAAACCTTTTTTTTTAACAGCAGACATGATTTTCATTCATTCTCTACATCTCACATTTCATTATTGATAACCTTTGGGGTTTTTCTTCTCATGCCAAATTCCCAATTTAGCTAACTAGGTTGCCCTTCATTTGAGGAAGGGGAGGTGCATATATATACAAATAAAAACACACACACACACACACACACAGATATATGTGATGGAAGAAAAAATAGAATAGTTGGTTAAAGACTATGAACTCAGTTTAAGACCTGCTACGTTACCAAGAGATATACATTTCTAAATGGCAGAGAAATTTAGTGGTGCAAAATGAAAAATGAGGTTTGGGATATAAATTAATACAAATTCGCATTTATAAATAAAAATATGCCCACCTCTGATACTGACTATTCATGTGATACATGCTGTATTAGATCACCATTTATATAATTATAATTGTGAGCGTTGCTGTCCAAAAACATGTGCAGGTTAGCTGTTTTCTAGTATTTTAGAAATTCAAGGTGTTCAGGTTGGATTAGTCAGATTAAAGGACCTGCCATTAATATATTCTAATTAAATTATATCTTATAATTAAATTTACCTTTAACACTTCAAGAGGGAAAAGAACACCACAGTCTTCTAAACAAGGAAAATCAATTTTTCCTTCACCCATAAGTACTTCAATGCTCCTAAATAAAAAAAATAAAAAAATGATAATAACAATTCAAAATCTTATAACAAATAAGTCCCACCAATGTGGATAGAATTGGTTTTCTCACTGCATTAAAAATTATTAGATTTTTTTTAATTAAACCTTTCATATTGGATAATTGATGGTCGACCGAAAATATTCAATAAATTCAAGAATTAGTCCAGGATGGTGGTTGAATCTAAAAAAATCTAAAAAAAGTAATACACTATTTTTTTTTTTTTTTTTTTTGTGACCTATGTTTCAACCCAACAATGCAGGTCTTCTCCAGGTCTAAATATACAAAAAAAAAAAAAAAAAAAAAAAAAAAAAAAAAAAAAAAACGTACCACTACAACCCATGAAGAGTCTTGGGTTCTGTGCTTTATAAGGGAGCACTGTTTCTTGGTCAGCGGTCGTGCAAGGTGGTGATTTGACCGTGATCACGCTCAACTGCCAGGTTTTCCCCTTAATTATTCAAATAAGGGTACCCACTTTATAGAGGTTGGGTTTGCCCCAGGAGGGTGTCTCGGCCAATAAGACGAACTGTGGCAAAATTATAAAAATATCCTGAACCAAGCCAACATCAAACTTGGGACCTTGAGCCAGCGATTCACTGCCTTACCAGGGACCTACCCCACTCCCCAAATATTCAAATCACAGACAAAATATTATAAATACAGTAATGTGAATTTTTTTTTTTTTTTTTTAGATATTTATTATTATATATTTATGTCTGTTAATCTAATTATTGAATACTGAGATTGTTAAAATTATTGATTCGTAAAATGATTTAATTGTAATTTGATGTAATTGTTGTAATTACTTTAATTGTTAATTTTATGTAATTGTTGCCAATTGATAATTGTTTATTTCTTAAATTGAATTATGTGTAATGAATTTATTTTGTATTTATGTATTTAATTGATGTTTTTGATGATGAACATCAGCTGAATACAGATTTTTGTTACAAATTTGGAAATTTAGCTGATTATTTCTATATTCTTATTGTGCATAGAGGATATAGTACCGAGGGGATATTGCTGTTGTTGTTTATTCTTATAACAATTGATGTATACGATTGTGAGTTCAAAATATGTACACAAACCAATTTGTGTTTAAGTTTTAGGTTTACAAATTATTTTCAATGAATATTAAACAAAACAAAAATTAGTCCCTATCTCAACCTCTGATGGTCAATGACCAAGAGTATGTTGTCTTAAATAAAAAAAAAAAAAAAATCAGTAATGTGAATTTATAAGAATTGATGACAAAAAAATAATTAAAACTAACCAGATAACATATTCAGATATATAAACATATTACAATATATACTAACATGAAACATAATATGGTTATTGAAACTAATAATATTCATTGTGTGATAGAATGGGGCAAAATACATTTTGACATGGAATACATGACATGAAGAAGTCTATGTTGTATGTTGTACTACAAACAACATAGATTTGTTCATTTAGCCCTGAAGATGACCATAGCATAGTTGGGTCAAAATGTAGGCTAGAATAAAATAATTTATTACATATGTAGAAGGCTTAACCATCAAAGTCTCATAATTATAGCATTTCCAAGTCAAAGTCAACCTTGTCCAAGTCAAATTCAACCTTTTCCAAGTCAAATTCCACCTTTTCCATTTCAATTTCAAATTTTTTCAACGGCTTTTTTCACGGATTTCTTTCAAACGGGGGTCCATTACTATTGTTTGTTTTTAAATTTTCAGAATTGAATAATCCAGGGCTGGACTAGTAAAAAGATAAATGTAAAAAAAAAAAGATATATTTGAAACTAAACAAAATAAAATTCCCTCTGATGGGCAAAAATAAAATGAAAACCTCTTAGAGCTGATAAAAATAAATAAAAAATAGTCCAAATGCAAAAAATCAGTGACTGTTGAATTTCTGCTCATGGACGAGCTGGCAGGCGAGACGTCTTAATCTGTAGGTTGATCTTACTGTGATGATTAGGTGCACCCATATATTGAAAAATTTCTGGCCAGGCGTAATACTTAAAATGAAAAACTTCAAACTCCTCACTTGACTTCTTGATTTTAGCATAGGCCTACAACAACTGCTACTTTGCCCTGTCTACTTCCGCGTGATATCACAGGGAGGCCAAAAAGTAGTTTCATGTCTGGATGGTGCTCCACACTGTATGGCATGGGCTTGAAGTGTAGCGATCTGTTGCAGATTTATGGCAACACACACTAAATATTAGTTACCTGCGGTCTACTATCAACAGAGGTAGCCAGAGGATTAGGCCGCAGATAATGCGCTCAGCTGTTTATTGACTAGGAGCTCATCCTGAGTCTTGACGTATTTCAGTCACCGATCGTGTAAAAATCAATTTACATAAATCATACATAAATCATTAAATAATAAATAAAAATAACAAATGCTGGTCCTAAACAACCATGTTATCAGGGACGTTGTTTTTGAAAAAAATATTCATTTTGTATTTTTGTGGCAGGGCGGGAGGTGCTCAGGGGGGGACCCCCCATGAAAGATATCAGAAAATCTAATTATTTTCTAATGCGCCGTTTTACTTATACCCCATTTTTTATAAAACAATTGAGTCCTGCAATCTCAAGAAATTCTGAAATATATTTGTTGGTTTAAAATAATACTTTATTAAAGTCTTCAAACCCTTATCATTTTTGTAAATATTTATCAAATATAAAAATATAAATAAATGTATGTAAATTATAGTTGCAGATAAGACCCATAACCAAATTTAGCAGAAATCTAACCATTACTTTTACGTCTATCAAGTTTATTTTCACACGCATATATTTTGTTTAGCTGGCAAATCGGCCCGCTATGCAGCTTTGTCCTATATCCTAAGCTAGCGGCTCATAATGTGTTAAATAATTTTTCTTTTTGGCCAGCGTTACTAGAAGCATCTTTTGGTTTTACTCATTTCTGGGCACTTTATACATTTAAATTACTTCAATATTGTAACACTTGGGTGTGTTAAATAATTTTTATTAAAAGAAAAAATAATTCATAATGTATGACAAACAATAACAACTCAAATTATTAACAATGTTACAAAAAGTAACTACTTGATTTTAACGATACAGCAACACCAAAGTAGCCATATGATTCGATCTTCAGAGCCAGACTAAGCCTCTAGTCCATTGCTTCTTATATCTAGCCCAAAATAGAACATTCTAGAAGGTTCTCTAAAAGCGTATATGTTTAGTGTAAACATGTGTATGTAAATATATAAATGAAAATCATAAAATTATTACATATTAAATGATAAGTTACATGAGAAGTGTCGCATATCTGATCTGAAAATAGCTTTGTATCAGTCCCCACCGAACGGGGCTATTTAAATTAGCTTTTTACCTTATGGGATCCATGACTATTTATGGTGTTTTTGGTGAAAAAAAGATATGTGAGTAGGTCATTCAATCCAACACCACACCCTCCAGCAAGACTGGGGGCCACTCTCGTTTTATGGTCAGTGAGTCCATCGGATTTAGGTGGGAGGAATTTCTACCAACCATCACCACATCTGCAACACATGGGATGCTCCTCAAATGCAGCAATGAGATCCGCGTGAAAAAGTTAATTTTCTATTCTACGTTGCACTACAACCCTGGGTGGGTCTTGGCTTCCTCAATGAGCCGCCGCCATTTGGCCCGATTTTGTGCTGCTGCTCACCTATTTCGAATCCTTAAAAGACTTCGTGTGTCTGCTGCCACTCCGTCAAACCATCTAATTCTTGGCCTACCAGTACGAAGAGTGCTGTGAAGGGCGGCATCCACTACTTTCCTGGAGATCTCGTCTATTTTTATTTAAAAGCCCAACTTAGTCTCCCTAGCTTGATGAACCTGACCACATCATTGTCCCCGTAAAGGTCGTAAAGCTCTCTGTTCCTCCTAATCCTCCATCCATCTCCATCTCTCACTGGACCAACTATTCGTCGTAAAATTTTCCTTTTAACAATTTTTAGGTCATTTTTAATGCTTTTCAACATGGTCCAGGTTTGGGAAGTGTTGTTGGGGCCAGGGGCGTTTCGCAATTGAAACGCCAACCTTCCCCGGTGAGATTTTAAGTCTTCCCCTCTTAGCGGAAAAAGACGAGTAAGTGGACTGTATGAAATATGTGGTGGGTAAGGTGGGTGCCTGTATACCTATAGGAATAAATTCAATAAAGGTAAAAGGAAAGTAAAAGACCCTTCCAAATGTTAACAAATATATATATATTGAGGAAGAATAAAACTTAAAAATAACATTAAACCCATAAAATTATAATATAACTTAATTATGAAAGTAAAGAAAAAAGTAAATTAAATAAACTTAAATTTCTAGGAATTAAAATTAAAAGGGGATAAACAAACTTCAAAAAAAAATCTTACGTTAGGTATTTACAGAAAAATAAATAAAATAATTGTTCATCAGTGAAAGAAAAAAAAGATGAGGTTCTCCTGTCCTTGTAGACTCAGATGGTGAAAGTATTTATATATATAAGGTACCTTATATCAGTGTGTAGCTGAAAATCCGCCTTCTTTATATCTCATGAGATGCATCGAAATAATTGTATTTTCCAGGCTATGGTGTTATAGTTGAGATGAGGTGGGTGAGGGAACAGTTGGTAACAGTGGTGAGTCGTTCCCCGAGCAGCTACCAAACACTAATGACACCGGCCTATCGCCGTGTTCGTCGTTCACTTGTTTTTTATTTACAGCTGATATAAATGTCATATGATTCTTGTAACCATACTTAAAAAATAAAAAATATGATATTTACAATTTAATTTACATTACACATAAGTAAAAAAGTCTTAACCTATAAAAAATTATACATAAAGAAGATAAAGATAATACAATTAAAGAAGAAAAAATACAATTAATAACAAATAAAAGGGCCTGGTTTAAACGGTGGAAAAATGACATAAGAGAAAAAAAATAATAATACACTAGGGCTTTAACATACCGCCCACCAAAATTTGTAAAAATTTTCAAGAACTCTCTTTCTCTGGAATTAAAGGGGATAGACGGGAGACAGGTCTGGTGAATTCTGCTTTCCCTGTATTTAATCTGACCACCCTAACCACCCCGTCCTTCCCGGGATATACTTCTGTCACCCTGGCAGTGGGCCATTGTAGGGGTGGTACGTTAGGATCCCTTATCAGAACTAAACTGCCCGGTTCAACAGTATTGCCCGGCTTTGTCCATTTAACTCTTTGCTGAAGACAGTTTAGATAATCAAGCCTCCAACGTTTCCAGAAATCAGCAACGCAGCATTGCAAGTGTTGCCATCTGGACAGGCGGGTCTGAGGAACATCTGTGATATCATGTTCCGGTGGTGCGGCAAGAGGCGCTCCGACTAGGAAATGCCCCGGGGTCAGAACTTGGTAGTCTTCGGGATTAGAAGATATTGGATGGAGAGGTCGCGAATTAAGGACTGCTTCAATACGGGCCATTATTGTGTACAACTCTTCAAAAGTTACCGGCAGAGAACCCAGAATGCGGGTAAGATGGTATTTGCAGGATTTAATCCCCGCCTCCCACAATCCGCCAAAGTGTGGCGCAGAAGGAGGTATAAAATGCCATTCCACCTCTTTCGATATAAAATAGTTTCTAGTGGATTCTAGGACATTGTGAGAGTTCCACCACTTGTAGAGCTGCTTCAGCCTATTTGAAGCCCCTACGAAGTTAGTTCCATTATCAGAAAATACCTTGCTTGGCAATCCTCGACGAGCTACGGGGGCACGGGAGTATCCCAATCGAGTTTCATTTCCCATAAATTTTGCAAGATAGTTTTTGCCCTAAATATTGCGGGTGCTAAATATCCTAACGGATCGTACACTCTAGCGATGGTAGACATAATACCCCTCTTTGTCGGCACGCAAGCTCTAGGTAGCACCTTATAAGAAAGGTAGTCACCTTTCGGCTCCCATTGGATCCCCAGTACCTTAACAACAGAGTCCTCCATATTAGAGAATGAGACCGGAGTTTCTATAGTTTCTGCCGGCATATTGTCAAGTATTTGTGGACAATTACTGCTCCACTTTTTTAATTCGAAGCCTCCTTTACCCAACAGTTCTATTAGATCCCGTTGCAGAGCACTAGCTTCCGAAATCGTGTCCATTCCCGTCAACAAATCGTCAATATACATATGCGTTAGCAGTGCACGCGATGCTTCAGGGTAATTATTGCCATCATCCAGTACAAGCTGTTTGATTACACGCATTGCTAAGAAAGGGGAACATGAGAGACCGAACGATAGCCTATCGAATTTATACTCATTCAGGGCGTCTGTATTCCTAAATCTATAGAAAAAGTGTTGATATGCACAATGTTCAGGGGCTAATCTTATCTGGAGATACATTTGGCATATGTCCGCTGACATGGCAATGCGCGGCTTACGAAACGCCAGCAGGATATCCCTTATATCACGCTGTAATTTCGGGCCAGTTAGGAGAGAATCATTTAGAGACCCATTTACCACTGATGCAGACGCGTCAAACACAATTCTAAGCCTTTTGGAAGAGCTGTCCTTAACAACAGCATGGTGAGGGAGGTAACATTTCCCTGGTGAAGTGGCACGGGATATGTACCCCTTCTCCCAATACTCCCTAATAACCTTAGAATATTCTAATTGTAATGAGGTATCCTTCTCAAATTTCCTTTCTAAAATTTTGAATCTGTGAAGTGCACCGACTCTAGAATCACTCAGGACTGGAGGTTTTCCGTTAAAGGGGAGTTTCACTGTGAAGTGGCCGGCTTCATTGCGTGAATAAGTATTTACAAAATGCTCCTCGCATATAGTATCGAGAGGATCAGATTTTATCATGCTCGTGACGTTCTCGGTTTCCCAAAATTTATTTAAAACTCGAGGGAGATCTTCACAATGAATGCAAGGGGCTGTTGCGCTGTGAAGAACAGTGCTATGACAAGCCTTGTTGAATGAATTCTCATTAGTTGGCCCTATTAAAATCCAACCGAAAATTGTTTCAAGTGCACTGGGGGCGCCGTTTTCCGGTTTTATGTTACCAGCACCGAGTATGTGTGCAAATATATCTGCACCTAGAAGGAAGTCAACAGGCCGAGGTTCATGAAAATGAGGATCAGCTAGGTCTAGACCTCGGAAATGCTCTACAATATTTTTCGGTACAGGGTTAGTGGGCATGTCCTCACATATACGTTCTATTACAATTGCCACAGTGTCTAACACGGGAAACGACGCCTTTCTTGGAGCTAGAACGCAGGGAGCTTCATATTTGACCCTAGGAATTTTTTGACTGCCAAACCCAACCAATTGGTGTCTGCTACGCTTTAGAGTCAAATTTAGCCTATGAGCACACCCCTCCGTTATAAAGGAACGTTGTGATCCACTGTCGACCAGAATTCGCAGATCATGCCATGCCCCACGACAGTCCCGAATCCTAGCTAATGCCGTGCCAAGCAAGACGTTTGTGCTATCAGCGGACATAGACAATATAGAGTTTCTCGGCAAGGATGAATCCGAGGATTCAGAGGGCTTCGGGAAGGATTGAGTTGAGCAATGCGAGGTATCAGTGTTATTATTAGTGTTATGTGCCCTTGCTGACTCTCTAACAGAGGCAGATGGAGTAGCCTTCTGTGGTGCTGACTTGGAATTGTTTATGTTCCGGAAAAGATGCACGAGAGAATGATGTCTCCCACCGCAGTGCCGGCAAGATACCCGAGAAAGACACTGATTTCCTGAATGACCGGAAGCCAAACAATTTATGCATCGTTTCAGGGTTTTAATTCGGTCGTTGCGCTGTTGGGGAGTAAGCCCTTTAAAGGTAGGACAATCATAGATGCGGTGATCCTTCATACACACCGGGCATTTAACCGCGTGTTCTGAGGAATCAGATGTTATCAATACCTGTCGAGAAGATTTACTATACCCGGCGTTGGACTTTACTGAAACCATTTCAGAATTGGTGAGGAGGGTCTCTGACTGTAGTTTGACCGACTGCCTTTGAATGAAATCAGCGAATTCTTCCCATGAGGGAAGCTCGGGTTTTGAGCCGTATTCTGCCTCAAAGCCTTCCCTAGTCTTGGCATCTAAAAGCCTTAGGGCCAAAGTGCTCAATATGAATCCCGGAAGGTCTTTAATTCCCAGTTTTAAAAGTGCAGAGGCGCTTTCTATAACAACCGCCGAGAAGGTTTCGAGATTGGAAAGGTTACCCTTAGAAATGGGCCTAAAGTTTAAGATTTTCATAAGGAAGAAGGTAGCCTGAATTCGCTCGCTATCATATTTTTTGGTGAGTGATTCCCAGGCTTGTTTATAGCCCGCGGCCGATATTGAAATCGCGGAAATAATTTGAAAAGCTGACCCCTTTAAAGCTGATTTTAAATAATGAAATTTATGAATATTATCCAAATCATCTCTATTATGAACTAATGACTGAAAGGTTTCTTTGAATTCTTGCCATTTAGCTATATCTCCTGAAAAGGACGGTATATTGATGGCTGGCAATCGGTAGTGGGGATAAACTTCTGCAACTTGATTCGTAATAGACGGGTGAGTTCGATTTATATCATCAGCGGGGACAATTTCGAATGATAATGCCTGGTAATAAGAGGACCGAATTTCATCTTTTAATTCTTTAAATCTTTCCCCAGGGACATTTAATTTCCTTGCAATAGATTTAGCTTCAAAAAAGGGCTGATTCAAAGCGCTCATATGTGGCATCGATAGGTGAAAGACGAGCCAAAAATAAGGGTTCGCGCGATGAATCGGTGGGTAGGCTTAATCCTATTGAAGTCGTCGTCCTAATGTCCGCGGCTAAATCGTCTATCTGGTCCTCTAAATCTTCTAAGGTAGCTTGAAGCTCCTCATTATTAATTTTTGGAGGCATAATTGGAAGAGGTTTCAAAATAGTTTTAGAGACAAAATTTTTAAAATTAAATCAAAACGTTCGACTGGTCTGATTTGAACAGCTGATTAAAACAATTAAATAAACTATCAATATTAACAGGTGATTAGAAACACTGAAATAATAATCTTTTGGAAGACCAACAAATTATTTTTTTTAAAAACGGAAAAATGCTTGATTTTAAACAAAAAAATTTAATAAAGCTGGGATCCGGCCCGGAGGACCAAATGTTGTTGGGGCCAGGGGCGTTTCGCAATTGAAACGCCAACCTTCCCCGGTGAGATTTTAAGTCTTCCCCTCTTAGCGGAAAAAGACGAGTAAGTGGACTGTATGAAATATGTGGTGGGTAAGGTGGGTGCCTGTATACCTATAGGAATAAATTCAATAAAGGTAAAAGGAAAGTAAAAGACCCTTCCAAATGTTAACAAATATATATATATATATTGAGGAGGAATAAAACTTAAAAATAACATTAAACCCATAAAATTATAATATAACTTAATTATGAAAGTAAAGAAAAAAGTAAATTAAATAAACTTAAATTTCTAGGAATTAAAATTAAAAGGGGATAAACAAACTTCAAAAAAAAATCTTACGTTAGGTATTTACAGAAAAATAAATAAAATAATTGTTCATCAGTGAAAGAAAAAAAAGATGAGGTTCTCCTGTCCTTGTAGACTCAGATGGTGAAAGTATTTATATATATAAGGTACCTTATATCAGTGTGTAGCTGAAAATCCGCCTTCTTTATATCTCATGAGATGCATCGAAATAATTGTATTTTCCAGGCTATGGTGTTATAGTTGAGATGAGGTGGGTGAGGGAACAGTTGGTAACAGTGGTGAGTCGTTCCCCGAGCAGCTACCAAACACTAATGACACCGGCCTATCGCCGTGTTCGTCGTTCACTTGTTTTTTATTTACAGCTGATATAAATGTCATATGATTCTTGTAACCATACTTAAAAAATATGATATTTACAATTTAATTTACATTACACATAAGTAAAAAAGTCTTAACCTATAAAAAATTATACATAAAGAAGATAAAGATAATACAATTAAAGAAGAAAAAATACAATTAATAACAAATAAAAGGGCCTGGTTTAAACGGTGGAAAAATGACATAAGAGAAAAAAAATAATAATACACTAGGGCTTTAACAGGAAGCATATGTAAGAAAAGGACGTATTAGAGTTTTGTATATGACCAATTTAGTTCTCCTAGTAATGGATCTGCTGTGTAAAATTTTAAGCAGTGCAAAATACGCCATATTTGCCGCCACTAATCAGCAGAGACATCAATTGCTTGTGTTACCTGGGATCCTAGATAAGTAAATTCATTGACCCTCTCAAATCTATAAGGACCAACAATCAGTTCCTCTTCACTACCATTCCCAGTATACATGTATTTGGTATGCAAAAGTTAATAATAATGAATAAAAAAAATTAAAAATAAATATAAAATAAGCAGGTAAATTACTGATATGAAATAGGTAAAAAAGATATAAAAGAAGAATAGAAAGCACAGTGTAGTTTTCTGGAATCAAATAATAAGTGATGACATGTGAATACTTATCTAATTATATATATAATAGTTATTATCTATCCTTTAATTATATACTAGAGAAAATAAATATAAAAATAATGTCTTCACAATAAAATGACAATTATAATTTTCACTTGTGATTACCAGTTTATTTTCTTATTCAGTTAAGGATAAGGCTACCGCTATGCTACTTCATTGGCATGACCTATTTCACAAGGTTATGGGACTGCAATATAAGCAACATACATCAGATCCTTTTCAGTTAAAAAGCACCTTGATCAGCTATTTAGATCTCAGCTTTCATCTCCTGCTCACTACTTTCACTAGGTAAATAAACCCTCAAACGAGTGGGTCCCTTTTTGTGGATAATGGTGCCATATTGACCACAACCAGAAAATATAACTAACATATACAAATTTAGCAGTATAGAATATTAGATACTCACTTTCTAACACAATCTCGGCAAAATATGTGGCCTTCCGAACATGTAACAATATCCTCACTCAGCAGATCATTTGAGAAACAACAGCCACAAGTGAGAAGTGTACCATTCTTTCTTGCCTAAAAAATGAAATAATTTTTTTATTTATAAAAAGTATTTAAAATATATATATGTATATACCTATATATAGGGAGAGTTAGCAAGTAATGGCTACAAATCTAGAGACTCAATTCGTTTTTCATTTACGAACATCTCACTTCCCCAAAACTAATAGTCCAGGAGCACAGTATAAAAAATTTCACCCATAAAAAGTACAGGTAAAAATTACAGCATAGGTAGAAACACTAGAAGATAATTCTAAACTGCTTGACTGGCAGGGATACAATTTTTACGAATGCTTTAATTATTCATTTTTTCACAAAAATTCATCTATAACTTATAAGGCTGAAATTGTATTTAATCATTTCGTTTTTTTTTTTTCTTAGAGAAAGGAAAGAATCTTCTGGCAGCAAAATAACTCTTATTAAAGCCAACCATACCTGTGACAATGATGCATGAAAATCACAAGACCTCATCCATAAATCATGAATTGATTCTTGTGGAAATTGATCCAAAAAGATTCCTAAATGCAAGATTCAGTCGTCAGGCCAGTGAAGCATTCTTATTAATATCCACTAGAGGCATGAAGACGTAATAAATTATTTTGATATGTGTAATCATTATGCTATTTTTTTCATGTTATTTTATTTTTTCAAAATCCTTAATTTAAATTAATTATTTGTCAGATCTTAACATCCAAATTTAGTGAAAAACATTATTATTATGGAATTATTTACATAAGAGCTTAAAATCATGAAATATTACCAAGGATTATTTTTTTTGGGACAACAAGCAGTTTTTCCCAAACAATGTATTTTTATTTGCCTATTTTTAATATGAAAATAACTATTTGCAATTTTTCGTTACTTAAATCAAACATTCAATTTTAGTTAGTTCTGCTAATTTTATTTTCAACAATTGAGCTAGTATAACAGCTAATATAATTTAGTTGTTCTAAATTGGTTTATAAATACACACACACTCACGCACGCACGCACGCACGCACGAACGCACGCACGAACGCACGCACGAACGCACGCACGCACGCACGCTCGCACGCACTCACGCACGCACCCACACACGCACGCACTCACGCACGCACGCACGCACACACGCGCACACACACACACACACACACACACACACACACACACACACACACACACTTTAAAATCAAAATAAAATAAAATAAAAGACAATGAAAAATCAATCCGAACGATGAATTTATATTTATATATTTATCAAGTCCTATCGGACCTCCTAAACGGCGCAACCAGAATCATACTGAACTGGTGCTGAGGTGGTCAATCCACAGAAAATAAGCATTTGCATCTTCAGCATGAGGAGGAAAATAGCCATAAAGCTACCAACAATCGAGGGGGTCCAGTTGAGCCTAAGCAAAACAGTAAAACACCTAGGAGCTTAACCTAGCACCACTGCACATGGAGGCGGAGGTGCAAGCCCTAAAGGCCTGTTGCAGAAAATTTGTCTTCTAAAGCTCACACAAATTGGGGAGACTGGAAGATATTCCAGGAGCTTGAAAAGGATAGACTACTATCCATGCACTCTGACATTCAGATGAAGGGCTCACTGGAAGCAAACTTCAACGTCAAAATAAACGATTAAGAACTGCACATACCAAACAACGGTATCTGTTGCTACACAGATGGCTCACTCACCAACAAAGGGTCGGGTGCGGGCATCTGGAGAAAAGATAGACCCAATGAAGGTATATATGCCGCATTGGACAAATTCACCACAGTTTTTCAATCAGAGGTGCTGGCAATCAGCAACTGCGCCTTTGAGTTGCTGAAGGAACAAATGTCTGGGAAAACAATCACTATTTATACAGACAGCCAACCCGCACTCGGTGCTCTTAATCATATTGATACAAATTCTAAGGTTGTATGGGAGTGTAAAACAAGACTCAACAGCCTAGCAAATAATAACAGAGGGAATGGGTGTAGAATGGGTGCCAGGCCACACTGGCATACCAGGAAACGAAAATGCAGACACTCTTGCTAGAAAAGGATCCAATATCAAACCTATCACCCCTGAACCGGGGTGTGGCATTAGCAAAAGCTCTGCCAAAAGGAGGATAGAGGAGATATATGGAGCGAAAAGAAAACAATTTTGGAAGATGAAAAACCTAAGTCATTCCAAATTGTTCTTGGATAGTCCCTCTGTCAAAAGGAGTAGAGAATTACTAAATCTTGACAGGAATGAACTAAAATGACTTAGGGCAGTATACATAGGACACTGTAAGCTCAGAAGCCACATGTTCAAACTCAAACTCGCGACATCGCCAATTTGCAGATACTGTGAGAAAGAGAACGAGATGGCCTATCATATAGTCTGCCTATGCGACAGACTCGCAGCATTAAGGTTCAGGATGTTTGGCCTGGACCGCATCACGGACCCTAAGGCGCATGAGTTAATCAACCCAAGCAGCCTTCTTAAATACACTGAGGTTCTGAAAATAAGCATATAAGACGGAGCAGAACCCAGGCAGGAAACTTGGCGCACAATAGGCCCTTTGGGGCCGAGGTGTATTTGCCACGGAAAAAAAAGAAAAAAAAAAGGGTAAAATAATAAACAAAAACTAAAATAAAACAGGCTACTTCCACCTGTGGGCAAATAAAAATAAAACATACCCTAATATCAAGTTAAATAATTACAGTTGATTGTGTCCACAGCAATGGCAGTCTGAACAGCTTGATTGCTGGTCGTTCTTATAATCCTGTTGAGGTCCTGACAACAGCTCCTCTGACAACTCTGTTGGCACCCTGCAACACCTAGGTGATGCGACCCAAAGGTCAACAATAATGGAGGAGCATCGGGCTCATCCACCACCAAATCCCCTTCCATCAAATTGGGAGACAGGGAAGTCCATTTGGACCGGGTATGAAGAGTGGACAAACACTCTGATTGCCATCTCTTCCAGAAACGTTGCTGGAGAGTCTCTACTAACTGGTAGTGTCTGAGGAACCATCCTTCACAAGTGAAATATCGTAAACAGGTTTACAATCAAAAACTTGGTCTTCCAATCAAAAAATGTCCCCCGGGTTAAGGGCATCAAAATAACTTAGAATGCTTTGCAATAGAGTCAAGGGCCTTGATTCTCACAGTGAGCGAGCCAAACTGACACAAAGTAAGGACCTGATCTCCCATAACTCACTTTAAATGGTACTTGGTAGATTTCAGCGCCCTCTCCCAAAGGCCATTTATGTGAGCGGCAGACGGACAAGAAAATTTAAATTCTATGTCATTTTGGAGGGCAAAACCTTTTACCATCTCAGATTCCTTGGAATCATGGAGAAAAGCTAGCAAGTTCCCTCTTTAATGCAGAAACTGAACCAACAAAATTCAAGCCACAGTCAGAATACAAAATTTTGGGTATGCCCCTTTGAGCAATAAATCTCTTAAGACAATCAATAAACCCTGAGGCTGGCAAGTCCAATGCGACTTCAATAAGAATTGCTTAAAACGCACATGTAAAAAAATAAGCAAATGTACACCTTTAAGAAAGGAGCCTTACGAAGATTGGAAGACCTTACGATAAACGAACCACAGAAATTCGTTCATCCAATAAAAAATGGAGGAACAGGATTGGCCCTACACGAAGGAAGATCTCCCATCAATGGAGTGGTTACCCTTGGTTTCACTCTGAAGCAAATGACACATCGGTTGATAACTTGGCACACTTATTATATAAATAAGCATTATTATATTTAATTATTGTAATTATGTGTGTAGTCGGGTCTTGATAAATCATTCAATATATACATATATATAAACATTATGTTAAACAATAATATAGGCCCAACTTTATAAATATTAAGATATTAACGCTTCCAATGCGCAACTAAAGTACAAACGCACGTAGACGTATTAAGTACACGTATTAAGATATTAACGCTTCCAATGCGCAACTTTGTCTTTTTGTTATATTCCAATACATATTATTAAAAGATCCACGGACATTTGCCAAACACTATTATTATAATAATTAAGAATAAAATATACTCACCTTCTAGGTGCAGACAAACAACCAAATATACTCAACATATTTATTTTGAAATTTGTTAACATAATAAAACAGTAATTATTTTTAATACATATTATTTCTATTCCTAGGATGATTATAGTTACCATTTTTTTGCACATGTCTGTTGCTAATGCTCATCTGGTTGTTAGTACTATGTTTATGTTATACTAATTTTGTTTTTAGATTTTGTGCGATCAATATAGTGTTATTCTTAGCAGTCTTTACATTTTATTTAATAAACTACATAAATTAAGATTTTTTGGCTTGGTGGTACTATTTTCGTTTTTAGATTTTATGCGGTTTCACCAATATAGTATTTTCGCAATCTTTACATTTTATTTTATAAAGAATATTAGATGCACTCAAGTTTCTTATTGGTCTTTTGTGTTGGTTAGGTATTTTTCTAATTTGTTAATATTGTATAGGCCCAATTTCAGATTATAATGATTGTTAATTCTATAAATTTGTTGTATATGATTGGTTAATCTGCAAACGTATTTTAATTTTTGATAATTATGAATTTTTACTTTCACTTACCTATATATGAAATATATAGTAAGTGGAAGTATTGCGATTGTGAAAAATTTCGACTTCCGGTTTTCAACGGAAATACACGTATTGGGGTCCCCTGAGTCGAAATAACCAAGTCCTGTGAAATGGTCTGTGAGTCCGTGTGTGTGTCTGTGTGTGTGTGAACAGATTTGCTCAAAAACTATAAGCCGTACAAAACTGATATTGGGTATTTGGTGTATGCATATACCCGCGATGTAACAGCAAAAATTTCATCAAAATTGGTCAAACAGAGAGGGTACTTTATTTAAAGAATTTTTAGGTTTTTCCCCATTTTCTCAAAAACGGCAATAACGATTTTGATTAAACTCGGTATTTGGTGTATGTATATGCCAGGGATATGACAGTCAAAGTTTCATCAAAATTGATCCAATGGAGGGGGCACTTTACTCAATAAATGTTGTCCCATTTTCAGGTGTTTTTTTTTATTTATTAAAAAACGGCTTTAACGATTTTTATCAAACTTGGTATTTTAGGTATGTATATGCCCGTGATGCGACAGCCAAAATTTCATCAAAATTGATCAAACGGAGGGGGCACTTTACTTATTAAATGTTTTCTTATTTCCACGTGTTTTTTTTTATTTACTCAAAAGGGCTGTAATTATTTTGATTAAACTTGATATTTAATGTATGTATATGCCCGCGGTGTGACAGCCAAAATTTTATTAACCTTATTATAAATATAAAAGCTTTTATTTATTAATAAAAACATTTATTTTGCTTAGGAGAGTAAAGTAAATACGTGATGCTCAAATTTTTAAAAGCATCGAGGGTGTGCAAAAATATTGTGAAAGATAATAGTCTATAATTAATTATATTTTAGTCTAAAAAATTTTGTTCCATAATAAATTTCCGCAATATAAAGCGATTTTAGAGGAATAGTAATCGTTCTCGATTTCCAGAAAGACATAAGAGACCAGTTTTACAACGAGATGTAAATGCACCTATTGATTCACCTTCACGATATATTTAAAAAAAGCAACTCGTAGTAAAAGACAAGCAAGCAGTAAAAAAAAACACGATGAAATTAGGTCCCAAAAAAAAATATATAAGCAATAATGAATCGAAAAGTACTGAGAACTTCCAAATTTTCCTATACAGATACTCTATAACTGAGGGAGATATACAAATAAAAGCATATAAATGTGGAAAAATGTGTGAAAGGCGTTTAAAAATTATCGAAACACGTAGATTTCTAATCTAAGTAAATTCGTAAGTGAAAGTTGTGTGTTGCGCGCATCGCACCAGATTTTTATTTCTTTGTTTCAATAAAAAAGCTGTCCTTATTAGATACTTCGAAATAATCTGTTATTTTTTTCTTAATTCTTTCCTTTGTTATACTTTTCATCTTCATGGTCACCTTTATGGTAATTTTGTTTCATTATTTCTATTTGTTCATTTTTCCTCTCTTCTTGAATTTGTTTATGAATGAAAATATAACTTTATTCTGGGACTTTTAGTCCCCTAAGAATAACAAAAAGGAAACATATGGTATTACATTTATCTGACTAAAATTAAATCAGTAGGATGAAATTATATATATGACATATGTACATTATCCTAAATTATATATAGGATAATAAAAATACAAATAGTGTTTAAACATTATTCTAAATATAGACCATTTTTACATTTGTGAGGAAGATTGATTATCTAGGAGATGGGTGAATAAATGGTGTTTAAATGTTGCCAAGGAGGATGCGCTGCGTATGGAATTAGGCAGGGATTTCCAAAGATGGGTTGCACGTACTGTAAAGGATCGCTCAAAGGAGGCTGTTCTACGGGTAGGAACATACAGGTCGGTGGGATGGGATCTTGTGTTTAATAGGTGGATGGACGAACGAGGTGTAAGGAGGTCTAGGATATAGGTGGGTTTTTTGTTCTGAAGGATTGGAATAGGAAGGAACCAAGGAGATATTGTCGTCTGGATTCAGGAAGAAGAAAGCCTTGCTCAGTATACAATTGGGAGACGTGAGAGTGCCTGGGAAGATCGAGAATGAATCTGATAAGGCGGTTCATTAATCTTTTTAATTTCATCTCCAGTTCACCAGGCAGCACTCCGTATACCAGGCATCCATAATCAAAGTGAGGAAGGATGAGAGAGGAAACTAGGAGATGGCGGGTGCTTCTGGGGAAACATCTGGGGAATCTAAGGAGCTGTTTTAGGACTGCAATGGATTTTCGGGTAATTTGGGATACTTGATGGTTCCAGGAGAGATGATTATCAAAGGTGAGACACCAAGGTTTTTTATGGAGTCTTGGAACTGAATAAGAGTGCTATTGATATATAATAGTGGATAGTAAGGAAGGAAATTCAGGAAGGGTTTTGAGCCGATAAGGATTGCTTTTGTTTTCTCTGGATTTAGCCGTAGTTTGTTTTCTGTCGCCCAGTGGTTAATACTGTTGATGTCCTCTTGAAGTTTTATAGCCGCTTCTATTATATTCGAAGGGTGACATGATATGTAAATTTGGAGGTCATCGGCATATAGATGAATGTGGGAGTGACGCAATACGGTTGATAGGTCATTTATATAGACGGAAAAGAGGGTTGGAGAAAGGGAAGAGCCCAGAAGTACACCTCTGGAGAGAGTTAAGGACGATGAAGGTGGTTTATTAGGTTAGTTTATAGTAGTTTATAGTTTATAGTTTATAGTTGTGATTCTAAAGTGATTTATTAATTTTGTAAGAAACATTATTTTTTAATATATTATATATTTTATTTCCCCAAGGTTTTCATCATTTGTCAGCGATATAACTTTCCTTATAAGATTCATAGCGGTGTTTTATATTTAATATTTTGGGTTATAAAAATAATAATTTATTATTCAATCGTTACAATTTTTTTTCATCCATTTTTGCCAAAAATTATTTCAGTATCTAAATATTTTGTATTTGGGTTTTTTCTATTCTGAATTTTATTCTTTAATTTACATTATTTAATAAGTTTAGCAATATTTTTGTTAACATAAGGATAAAGGAAGAAAAGTAATATTGAATATTGATTCTTAGAAAATAATTATTGTTAAATAAACAGACTAATCATATTGTTACCTCTGCAACAGCCACTTCTCGTGCTTGTCGTTCAGATTCTAAATATTTCATAATATCTCCTTGGTGTGTAATGAAATTTACCTTAAAAAAAAGATATATAAATATATTAGTATTAAAAGAAGTTCAAATATAATGTTTATAGGTAATATTTTAAGTTTCACTTTCTTTCATGAATATGTTTTTTAATACTTATTAAAAGGGATTTTATAATATTCTAGAATTATGAATTAAAAAACTTAAAACTTTTTCCCACACCTGCCCCTCTATTTTTGTATTTTCCAATTTTTATCGATAATAGCAAGCATCTTCCCATCTAGCTATCATTATGCTTGAAATTCATTACTTTTTTCTGTTTTCATTTCCATTTAATGAGGTGGAGCCAGAGCAACAATAAACATCTCAAAAATAGAAAATTTCAGACTGCTTCCTAGTTCATTGCTGTCGAATTAGTTAGCCTTCCAGGTAAGATAATTAAGGTGTCCAAACTGGGGTAAAGAAGTGGGTTAGCTCCGGTTATAATATAAGCTATGGCTTATAGCTTGGTATATATTTAAATTATATTATGTAATTAATTTTATTTAGCCCTCGAGTAGTCTTGTAGTAGACAATTGTTGCCCAACTGTAATTTTTACGGATTACTCCTTTCCCACATCCTCTATTATTCTCTCCTTGAAGGTGACTTAAATTTATTTTTTATTTTATGTGGACCTGTGGTTTTCCACAAGATCAATCAGTTGCAAAATGTTGAATAAGGCTTCCATGGTCCGAATCCATAGTCTGCATTTCTTCTTCAGGGTTTGACCATGTCATAGGTTTTCCAGCGACCAAGCTTTCGCCCATCTTGTGTGTACTGTACTGTCTGTGTGCTGAATGAGCACTCATTCTTGTATTGGCCCTGAAGAAGCCCACAGCAAGATGGGCGAAAGCTTGGTCGCTGGAAAACCTATGACATGGTCAAACCCTGAAGAAGAAATGCTGGCTACAGTTGCAAAATAATTTTAATTTTGATAGAGCAGTAGACTAAACTTTATCAACATAAAATTTCAATCAATGGAGTGCTACAGTAAGGTAGCACTTCTATCATTAAAATCTATTCCTGTGAGGCCTAACACCATTTTCCAAAGAATAAAAAATAATTAAAACCTCTGGGATTTTCTACACTCATTAAACTTATTTTTTTTATTTGATGTAGGAACAGTTCAATTTCCGCTGCAGATATATCATTGGTAGCTTATAAGCTTTACAGCTGTTTGTACCTGTGAGAAAAATGGTATTAAGTGCTCCAACTTTTCTATTAAATGTAAAGGCCAACTGTACAAATGTTCATAAAAATAGAACTATTCTGTCTATTCTAGACAGTGTTTTCTCTTCAGTCTATTCTAGATAATGTTTGGTTGGAGAATACGTGTCTCCTCATGAGATGAAGCTGTTGAGAGATGAATCATTTGAAAATTTTCCAAAAAATCAATCTCTTCCTGGGACATCATGTGAATTCAATAATATAATATCCCATAAAGTACTAAATTAGTTAATGAATATTTATTTTACTGTTACTAATGCAATGTTTCTATACATTGCTTTATTTCATAAGTTTCATTTAAAAAAAAAAAAAAAGACTTGTATGTTATTGTAATATTTTTTGTAACATGTAGCTAAGGATACTTTTAATGCAGGGTAGAGTCCTTCGTCGATTTCAAATGCTTGAGAAGTCATTCAACAAAAATAATCATGTTTTTATTGTAACAAAGTGAATATCAAAGATTTTTTTATTAAATGAAATTAATTTGAAAATTTCAAAGCTATTTGATATACCTTAAATTATAAAAATTGGCACTTATCACAGAAATTGATTCCTATTATCAGAAGCATAGTATATAAATTAAAAAAATTTACATCTTTACCCTGGATTTTTCCAACCGAAATCCCTATTTAACCAAAACACATCCATAATGAATGGGAATAATTCCCTTCATGCACATATTACTGCAGCTAAATTTAAAAAATACAGAAGTAATCTTAAATTCAATTAGTCTCCAAATATTTGTTTAGAAAATCAACTAATAAACTCTGCCTAAGCCTGTCCCAACCCCGGTTGAAAAAAGAGGAGGGTTTAGGGTAGGGATGGCATCCCATCTTGGTTAAAAATTTTGTCACGAAACCTACTAACAGCTACTATGATGTCGGCAAAGATAAATAGTTATTTCCCTGTGGGGACCCATTCGGATGTGGGGGAGGGGGTGTCCCAACTAATACCTGAAGTAGTAATTGATAGAAGGAGATAAAAAAGAAAAGAGTCTCAAGCACATGCTAATAAATTTTCAGGGAATAAAAGGATGCATATGTCATAAGAATTAAAGGAAGGTTCTTTAATATCAGTATGCTAATTGACCATGCAATGACAGAGGAAAAAGATGATGAAGTTAAGGACGAGTTTAATGGAGCCCTCGAAAATTATTCTGAGATCATAATCGGGGACTTAAATAGGGGAGAGCGGGGTTGGTTGGCAACAGTTTTCACTTTTTTGATCATTGAGTCGTTCCTGTTAATATAATCCCAATAGGGCTGATACCACTGTAAACTCCAAGTATTAGAGTACTTCAAGTACTTTTTTCACCACATAATATTTAATACTAAGATCATAGAAAATTGAAGAATACGTCAATCCAGAGTATGCCGATTAACCCCCTATGTGGAGCAGGTTGGCCTAGAAGGTGGGGTTGTTTAGGTAGTTCAAGTAGTGCCTGACACATATTATTGTTATTAAAAGCTGCACTATAATGATATAATAATTTTGAATCGGTTTTTAACTTTTAAGGGAAAATAGAATAACAATAGAAGATAGAAGTTTAGACTGTCATCACTTTCTGCATAAGAAAAATTGCTCTCATCCTCCTAGCTGGAACTAAAGACAATGGGTAGTTTCACCTTTGTTCATATTTATCTTGCTTTTGTGAATTGCTACTGCACCAACAAACCCCAGTTGAAGAGAGCCAACTAACCCCACAGGAGAGATCATATGAAAGATGGCTGCCAGGACAGGGGAGAACAATCAAACAAGAAACTGGTTAGTTGAAAAGTTAGGTTTTTCAAAGGAGTTTGGGGCTATGTGAACAGAATCGGAGTCAAATGTTTTGCCATGCCTTTAAACCAAATTTACTGAACATATAAAAATTTACTTACATGTTGTAAAATCAATCAATGAAGCACACTCTTCTCTACACTGTTAGCATCGGATTGAAAACTCAGGACAAGACTCCCGAGGTCGAGCGGGTCACATGGTACAATGGTGGGGCCTTCACAACAGGTGTGACGGAAACTATAAGCCAATGGCCAACCTACCCCTTATGCCAACCAACCCCGCTCTTCCCTACTAAAATAGGAAAAGAGCCAGCGTTTAGACCCACCATTGGTAAACAATGTAAGCATGATCTGTGAAATGACAATGATATCCGAATAGTTTTGTGGAAGAAAAGGGACTCAGAATTATGAGCACCTACTTTAAGCACAAGGAGTCTCACAAAGAAACATGGGCACCCCCTGACAACAGGACAAGGAACCAAATTGATGATTTTCTGATAGATTCATGACATGCCTCACACGTACTGGAAGTATGGAGCTTCAGAGGAACTAATGCCGATAGTGACCACATTTTTGTTATAGCCAAGTGCAGACAGAAGCAGGCTGGAAGAAAAGGTGGACAGGGCGAAATGGTAGTATTTTAGAATGTAGAAAAATTAAAGGACAAGGGGATACAAAGCAAGTTCGAAGAGCGAGCAAGCGAGAATAGGACTAGGATGACAACAGCAGGGCGGGATATATCTGCGGAAGAATGCTGAGAGTCAGTAAAGGCAATTAATTAATTTCTTGGAAAAGCGGCCGAAGAGGTCTTGGGGCAGCGATGAAGAGCATCTAAGGACGACTGGTTTGACAATGAGTGCCAAAGAGCCTTTCAAGAGAAGAACCAAGCACCCCTTAAGTGTGGGAATCTTATTGATCTTTTTGAATTGAATCTTTCAGCCTCTTTTGAAACTTCTATTTGTTGGGGATTATTTACTTGTATTTGTAATAATTTGATTTCTTACTTTTTATATAGTATAGTGTAAAGCATATAGAGTTATAAAGAATTTTGATTTTAAAGCTGTTTAGTGTTTTAATTGCTAGTATTTTAAGAAATAATATTTTCCAACTAGTGTTAAATAAAAAGTATTATTTCCAAGTACCTACAAAGAGTGACATGGCTAGCCAAAGACAAACGGAGAAAGGAGAATAAGAGACTCAGGAAATTATAGGACTATATGGAGGACAGCCTATATACCAGGTGTGTAAATATGAAACCGGAATTCGCCAATGATAGGAGTTAGCAGTCAATATAATCTTCTAACTAATCCGTCAGTGGTGTTATCTGCTTTTGCCTACATGTAATAAGAGATCCAATTGATACCAACATCAGTTTCATTCTATAACCGTGTTTTTAGTGGCGTTGAACATGTCGACTTTTGTGCCAACAAATCAAGATTTGTGGACAGCATTTATTTTCCGTTTCCTTCTGAAAAAAATTGGAGCATTATCACATAGGATGCTTGTTGAAGCTTACGGGGAGCATGCCCTAGGCAAATCTCAATGTTTCGATTGGTTCAAAAAATTTAAAGATGGATTTCGATAAAAGAAACAAAGACCGTAGAAAACCACAAAAAAAAAAAAACTTTGAAAACGCTGATTCGGAAGCATTTGTTGGACAATTATTACATGTGACACCGTCTCCATTTGTTTGAAAGGCATGGAAAAGATCCAGAAGGTCGGAAAATGGGTACCTCACCAACTGAATGACAGGCAGCAGGAAGCTCGAAAAACCTCATGGCAAATGCTGCTCGCCAGGTACAGAAAAAAAGTCAAATCTTCATCAACTTGTGACTGGTGATGAAAAGTGAATTTACTTCGAGAATCCTAAGCGTAAAAAATCCTGGGTAACTCCTGGTAAACCATCGGCATCGCTTGGGGAGGAAGAAAATGCTCTGTGTCTGGTGTGATCAGATGGGTGTTACCTACTATGAGCTGCTGAAACCTGGGGAAACTGTTAATACGGAACGCTACCTACAACAGATGATAAATTTGAATAAAGATTTGCGCCAAAAAGTCCCAAATATAAAGAAAGGACACACAAAGTGATCTTGCTCCATGAAAATGCCCCATCACATTCGACTAAACGGACCAACGAAACGATCCAAGTGTTTGGTTGGTAAATTCTTCCACATGCGGCTTATTCACCGGATTTGGCCCCATCTGATTACCACCTATTTGCATCGATGGGACAAGCACTAGCTGAGCTGCGCTTCACTTCTTATGAAAATGTACGAAATAGGTTAAGTGATTGGTTTGACTCAGAAGAGGAAGCATTATTTTGGCGGGGAATCCACAAATTGCCTGAATGATGGGAAAAATGCATAGATAGCGAAGGACAGTACTTCAAATAAAAAAGTATGAATCATTTTTACACAATCAACTCTTATTTGCTATTTGAAAAATTCCGGTTTCATATTTACACACCTGGTAAGAGACAAGAAAATTCTATAAAGGCGTTAAAAAATTTAAGAATGGATTCACTCCAAAATTCGATTTCATTAGGGATGAACAGGGTAACCTACTTCATGACAAAGAGGAAGTACTAAGTAGATGGCAGAGGTACTTTGAGGAAGTATTAGGAGCGGAAGAAAAAGCCCACAGCTCAATATGCACAAGGTATCTATCGGAGGAAGACCTGGTAGAGGAAGATACTCCACCTGAAATAGAGGAGATAAAATAAATTATCTCATACCTCAGAAACAACGACCTCAGAAACAAGGCACTGGGATGTGATCGCATACACGCAGAAATGCTTAAGTATGGAGGAGAAAACATCTGAGAGGATGTGAACCAGATTGTTTTATATTTTGGACTTCCGAAAAAATGCCATAGGAATGGTCTGTCACTTGTTTGTCCGATATTCAAAAAGGGGAGCAGAACCGAGTGTAGAAATTATCGTGAAATATCCCTCCTACGAAGTGCTCTCTACAGTGATCAGCAGAAAGCTAGTAAAATGGACAGAGAAAATAGTAGGAGAGTACTAATGTGGCTTTAGACCAGGTCGGTCAACCACCGATCATATATTTTCAATATATCAAAATAGAAATCAAATGAGTACAATGTAACTCCCCACCATATATTTATCAATTTTAAGCAGTTCTAAAAGTCTGGGAGAAGAAAATTTGTTGTCGAATATTCGGCGCATTAAAAATTGGAGATGCCTGGCAAATCAGAAACAATAAAGTACTGCAGGAATTGTTTGGGGAAGGAGATATCGTCTCATATATCCAGATGGGTCGATTAAGTTGGTTGGGACATGTTGAGCGGATGGATCCCAGCAGAATCCCGAAAAAGCTGCTCTACGGGAAGCCAGGAGGTGGAAGAAGATGAGGGAGGCCTCGGCTACCATGGCTGGATGATGTAAAGGCAGACCTGAAGGCTTTAGGTGTACATCATTGGAAAAGATTTGCAACAGACAGAGCCGACTGGAGCAAGCTATTAAAGGAGGCCAAGTTCCTACACGGACTGTAGCACCAATATGGGATTGAGTGAAATTAACTAACTTTTCCAATATTTTTGTTTGAAAAGAAGCTATTTCAATTTCAGTAATATTTTCTTTTCTAGCTCCCAGGAGAGATGATTTTTGAAAAACTAAATGTCAAAAGAAAGGGAATTTCATAGAGAAGTGATGAATCCCAAAAATTTTGAACTTTAAATTAATATGAATATTAAATATTAACTTTAATAAAAGTGACAGAAAAATTTAAGCGATAGAATATGGTTTAAGTTGAATTTTAAAGATTTTACAGCAGACGTCCAAACCCATTCGACACATTCCCAGATCCTAAATTTTAATCACTAATATTTATCATTTAAAATATAAAGGAAGGCTCCACCCTCATTCATTCACTAACCTTAATATTAATCAATTACAGTTGCCATGGGATACTTATAACCAGGGATAGGATTTTTATGTAATAAAAATTTCAAAATATGGACATACAGTTGCAAATATATGTAAAGAAAATATGGACGAAAAAAAGAAATGAAAATATAGACTGAAAATTAAAATATTTAAAAATAACAGTATTGACATAAAAATAAATATACTTTTTTTCCCCCCTTGATCTTCCCCTCTACCCTACAAGGTCATTGGTGATGCGTTCAGGTATATTTTGTTACAGTATGATATTTCTTTTAGGTATTTAAACAGAATAGCTATTTTGTCTTCATCATCTTTTAACAGATCACTCAATGTTCTTTCCATTTTAAGCTTCTTCCTGAGTTCTTTGTATTGTGAACAATGAAGTAAAAGGTGTTTCATCGTTTGGGGTTCATTATTACATTCTTGGCATGTGGGTGCTTCAAGTCCTAGAAAAAGGTATCTGTGTGAACTCGCAGTGGCCAATTCTGATACGATATAATACAATTTCTTCTCTTCTCGAGATAGTGCTCCACTTTTTGCACTCCAGTTTTATTTCAGATAATTTGGACTGTTCGGTCTTCGATCTCAACTCCCAAATTTTGTTCTGATTTTTCTTCAGTTGGTGTAACCAGTCATCTTTTGTTACTTCTTTTAGTATTGTTACTTCTACATTTCCGGTTACTTCTATGCTAGCTATATTTGCTGCCTGATTGGCTTTCTCGTTTCCCTTAATTCTTTTGTGGGATGGTATCCAGGTGAATATTATTTTTTTTCCCATCAGCTCAAGTTCCCACCATTTATTGATGATCTCTCGAATAAGAAAGCTACTTGGGTTCCGATTGTCAATTGCCGCTAAGACGCTTAGGGAGTCCATTATGATCGCCGATTTGTTCAAACCTGATTCCGCTATCCAATGAAGGGCTTTTATAATTGCTGTAGTTTCTCCGGTGAAGATAGAGCATGCCTCTGGTTAGTGGCGGATCCAGGGGAGGGGCACCCCCCCCCCCTGAGAGGTGAGGATACCTTTTAATTATTACTATTTCTGTTCAAGACTAAAGGGCAATCTTTAGTCATTTTTTTAACTCCATAAATGAAAAATGGATTGTATTCAAACATTTAATATAAATATACAGCGTAACTGTGCACTAATATTTTAAATTAGAAATAAAAAAGTGTGCCCCCCTCAGAAAATTTCTGGATCCGCTACCGCACCTGGTAAGTTATACAAGAATCGATTTTGGAGAGTGAACCGCGCAGCCAACACTGTTTTCCATTTTGGAGGCGTCAGTGCCTTTTGATTTTCCAAGAAATTTTTTAATCCCTACGTTCATTCTCTGCTTTAAACTTTATTTATTCTAGGTATCGATTGAATATACGTAAAACAAGTAAATAAGTAACAATAATTTTAAAGTTAATTCCCTAAAAGTTGTAAAATATGGACAAAAATATGTATTTATCGAAATATATGTAAAAATATTTAAAAACGACAAAATATGGAAAATAAAAATGGTTTATATCGTGGTAAAAACCATTTAGAATGCACATACGTGCATTTCTAAGCCTCAGAAGAAAATATGTAAATACATGAAAATCCCATCCCTACTTAGAACATATAGAGATTTTCAATTCATATTGCAATTCATTATGATGATCAGTATGTATTCATTCTTCTTAGGAGCATAATAAACAGATTTGAATTATTTCTATCAAAAATATTTTAAAAATAAAAATATTACCTTTTTAAGCTACATGAAAATTTAAACCAAAAATCAATTAAAAAAGTGAACAAATAAAGTCACCATAACCAATAATCTCTTGGGTATTCTGCATGACAGAAAGAAATTTTTAATAAAATTTCTTGAAATATTTTTTCCCCAAAATGGGTTTTAGGGATATATCTTATTGATAGTTAAAATGAGTTGGTTATGAATTACTTGTAAAGTACATTAAGAGTTTATGCTACTAATAAAACCAATATTTTTCCATCCACCATTCATTTGATTCAACAGTAATAATAATTATAATAAGATTAACGATCATTTAATTCAGCCTTTAGTTTATTAGAAATTAACAATTCATCATATTACCTCATCATAGAATACAGACGGTGGTTCACCAACACCTTTAGAGATTTCACATCGAGGTCTTGGAGTTTTCCGCGAATTCATAGATTTTTCAAGTTCTTCATAAGACAAATATAACTTGAAATTATTTTTTTGTAGTATTTTTCTAATTTCAGCAATCGAGTTATATCTGAACCTTTAACAGATTGAGTAATGAGATAAAATAAAAACATTAGATTTGAACCATTAGATTAGACCATTAGATTAGACCATTAGATTTGAACTGATACCAACAAATTTAGGTTGTAAGTAGGGCTCCTGGGCATGGCTTATTTTGGTGACATTTAGCGTAGCCCAATGTCAACCGAAAAGGACTCCTTGGGGTTTATTTATTCCTTTACAGCTAATGAAGTGCGTTGGAGTCAAAAACTGGGATTAAATAAAGCTAATCAAGGCACTTTTTAAAATAAGAGGACTCAATTGGAGTTCGATAATATCATGAACACATAACCTCTCAAAATAGACAATACCCAGGAGCCTCTGTTCAAATTTTTACCCAAATATGAGCTGCAAATGATTTTAAGTGATAAAGAATTTATACAAGACAGTTAATTTTTATAATTCAATAAAAAAAAAAATGTTATCCAGCTAATACCTTGAACTATAACAGGAGGTTAATATGTAACCCTGCTAAACGCGATATTAAAATATTAAAATATTTTGGGAAAAATACCAGTGATTCTTTATTTCTAGGTTGATAGGTTGATTGATATTCAGGATTTTCAGTTATCTTTTTAAAAGATAACTGAAAATCCTGACTATCAATCAACCTATTATTTATATATATATATATATATATATATAGAGAGAGAGAGAGAGAGAGAGAGAGAGAGAGAGGTGGTGGCTTGGGAGCTAAAGCCCCTCGCAGAAGACAAAAAGAGACTTTTTTTTTCTAAA
Source organism: Aelia acuminata (assembly GCA_911387785.2). Lineage (NCBI taxonomy): Eukaryota > Metazoa > Arthropoda > Insecta > Hemiptera > Pentatomidae > Aelia > Aelia acuminata. The sequence goes on from OU426980.1 coordinate 111,136,742, forward strand.
ATCACATACTGAATTAGATTTAAATTTTAGGCAGCACTTAATATAAACTTATTTATAAAATAAAATAAATATAAATAAGCAGAACTTTATCATTTTTATCATTCAAATTGTCAAATAAATATAATATCTATACAAAAAATAAATAACAGTACATTTTGTTCTGACAGAAATAGTGGGATATGTTATTTCTAAAATACAATAAAATGATTCAAATAAATAAATAATCTTATTTGTCTATGGCCTTGCTTTCATCTTTTGCTAAGAGAAATATACCATTAGGCGGGAATATGAGAAAAAAAGAAATAGATGTCACCCCCTGATAGTAAAGCTGGTTGCACCAGTGATATGTATATATATATATATAAAATATGAATTGGTCTTTGTGTTTTTTTTAGACTTTTTTCTATTAAACATAATATTTTTAAAATAATTTAAAAATATATTGCCTAAATGAGGAATTTTTTAAAAAAGAAGGTGCTCATATTACTTTATTAACAACTAGTTTTTTGAAAGGCAACAAAAAAATTTATTTTTTAAATTTTGAATTAGAAATTTATACTTATTTTTAAATTATTTGCAAATTTAGTGCAGTCAAACTTCTATTGATACACACTCGCACAAACACAATTTTTTTTTTTTAAGCTTAATTTTTGTAAGTAAAGCTATTTTATAAATCAAATAAAACTTTATATTTAAAAAAAAAAGTGACAAAGAATTAATTCTGTTTAAAAAAGATAGTTACATTCATACACTACGAGTAGTTGAAAAATAACTTATTTCAAACTTGGTAAATGCTATTCTATCTTATTTTATTTATAGAACACATTTTAAACTAAATGTTACATTAAGAAATAAGGGAATGAAAGATGATTCTTGGATGGAAGTTTTGAAACTGGAAATACATTTACAAGCTAAAAAGTATAACCTTTTTAATGACATGAATTAAGCTGAGCCAGGCTTTGACATAGCTTATCTCCACTTTGGAGAGAGCTACCAGTTTATTACACACCACTTTTCTTTAATGCCTACATGCAATTAATGTTAAAATGAGTCAGGGCTTACATGAGATTTACAGTAATAATAATAATAACACCTAAATATGATATCATAATATACCTAATAGAAATAAAAAAAGAAAGAATGCTATACCTGTCTTGAAGATATGAAATGGAATGTGAGATATATTCTGAACCAAATTCATGATTTTTAAAAAAGTTCAATGGATCAGGATATTTCTTAACAAACATATCTATTTTGAAATCCACTAGCTTTTTTTCTGAAGTTTTTGAAGAACATGCTTGTTGCTTAGGAAATTTATTCTGGAGCATGGTATCTTCCAGAAACTTATTAAATCCCTCTTGATCAAATGCGTATTGAATACATTTTGATTCAAGGAAACCTGGATCCACATCAGGAAACATTTCACTAATGAAAGCGAAATATTTATCAGCTTTCTCCTTTTCTAATTCATCCAGGTCTATTTCGTTTTCCATTCTAGAAGCCTGAAATTCCTGGACCAATTAATTAATAAATTAATTAAAGATTATTAATTTATTACAAAAGTCTTAACAACCACTAAGTTGAATCCACTAAGGCAAACATTAACTCCCAACTATTGTTTGGCGTTTGAATTATCACTTTTGAATTATGATAAAACAAAAACAAAAAACAAAAAAAATAATAATATTATGATCCATATTTGTAAAAATAAATAAGATGTTACTATACTATTTTTTTTAATCGGCCCAGAACAGTAAAAATACAATTTAATTTACCTAAAAAAATTGAACTGGTTATTGAGCGTTATAACAGCTGTTCAGCTTACTCAAATTACCCAAAAGCTACACTTATATGCATCAAGAATACACTATTCTTAAATAAATATAATTACTCTAAATCACTCGAAAAAATAGTAAAATGAATCAGTCCTGACTGATAAAATGTCACAGTGAAAAAGGAAAATAAAAACACCAATTACAACTATTAGCAATAAATAATATAAATAGCGTATTTCCTACAAGTTTTTATAAATAATTAAAATATTGAAATCTAGATGATGAATGGGGGAGTGAATGACTGAAACAATGAATAACTGAATAATAATAACATAAATTTAGAAAATAAACAAAACCTTGTAAAGGTGAAATCATCCAGACTATAAGATTTAATAATAAAAACTAAGCCAGGATAGAAGATTAACGATATTAATAAGTAAAAAACTAAATGTTAGCATGATTCAAAACGAAATAAAAAAGTTATATTGAAAGGTAAACAGTAAAGGGATCTTCACTGAAATGAAAATGTTCACTGAAAACTAAATGTTACTACGATACAAAACACTAAAGGGATCCATCTGAAGATGGATGCAAACTTACAGAAAAGAACTCAATGCATCATGCCAAAAGGGAAACGAACTAGATTTTGTTTTCTAAAAGGAAAAGGAGGGAAAGGAGCTAGGATTAAACACTGCTATCTTGTGGCAACTATACCAATGAGGATTTAAAAATCGTAAGGTTCATAGCCTTCCCCCGTGATGGAATTTGAATAAAAACTAATTGGTATTTTAAATAAATGTGAAAAAAAAGTAAATAAGCGATAATTGGGGAAAAAATTATCATAAGATCATGATAAAACTATCGAACCTCTAGTTTCGATAACAGCCTGTTAACTGTTTATAGAACAAGGATTGAAAACACACTTCTGTAACACATTTCTATAATCATGAACTTAGAACTTGTATTTTATATACTAACAGACTGTTAACCAAGATCTACAGTGATAACTAAATCACAAGTTAACATTTTTTTTTTTTTACATGGAATTTTTATAACCTTAAAACATATGATTCTTTTATTACATGAGTTTCCTGTAAAATAAAGGTTTACAATATGTAAGTATTTTATTACATGAATTTCCTGTAAAATAATTGTTTGCAACTCAATAGGTATTTTAATACATAAATGTTTACAACTATTCTTAAATTATCTTTAGTATAATTAAATAGTATAATTAAAATTATCTTAAGTATAATCGGAATGACTGAATCTTTTAGGGGGTTTAATAGTCCTAGCAGATGGTCTGGTACTATTTTCTTCCATTACAATGTTTTCTTGGTTTTGATTGCTAGTCTTATTGGGTTGTAAAAAAAGTTCGTAGCGTTTTTTAAGAATATATTTAATTAAAAATTCCAGATACATGTAAATATTTTTAATCAATGATATATGACCCATTTTGATCTATAACTTGTTTCCATCTTTCAGGTAATTTTGTAATTCCGTCCTCCCAGAACTGTTCAGTTTTCTGCGCGATGAACTCGTCTATGTGCTTTTTACAGTCCTCGAGCGAGTTATATTGTTTCCCGTTGAGGGAGTTTTGGAGAGACCGGAATAAGTGGTAATCTGTTGGGGCAAGATCTGGTGAATAGGGTGGGTGGGTTATCACATCCCAGCCAAACTCCAACAATAAATTCTTTTCCGTCAAAATGTGAGGAACCCATACATCGCTTCGAGAAACATAATCCCGCAGCTCCCAAATGATTTGAAACACTTGTATGTGATATGCCAAGTGTTTTTGCGATATCCCGGGTCGTATAGTGAGGGTTATCGGTCACTAATTGTTGAATTTGTTCGTCATCAACAGTTGAAGGACGACCAGAGCGCTTGGCGTTTTCCAACTCAAAATTTCCGGTTCTGAACCGAGCAAACCACTTACGGACGGTGCTTTCCCCTACGGCGTCATCTCCACACACGCTGCAAATTTTGTTGACCGTCTGTGCAGCGGATTTTCCTTTTCGGAAATAAAATAGCATTATATGGCGAAAATGAATTTTTTCCTCCTGCATTTTGGACTAACATAATACACTTGAACAATAGAAGATCCCCCCCGGTTGAAACTGATGCATAAAAGAACGTTATCTAATCCCTTTTTAGGATATGTAAACATTATTGACCATGTAAACAGGATTAACAAACACAGAAAGGATTAAATTAAAATAATGAAAAACGCTACGAACTTTTTTTACAACCCAATAGTTGGTAACATTATGTGTTCCCTACTTCTCTTAAATAATTTTCCATCATCATTTTCTATTATGTATTATACTTTGTATTATATTGTATTCACTTTTTTAGGACTTTTGGTAACGGTGTGTACATTTATAGTGATAAAGTTGAGATCTAGACAAGCCTTTCGGCCAATTATAGTATGTTTAGTTAAATCTGTTAACAAAATTCCAATTTTGCACCATTTTTAAAATTATTACCATAATAGCAATCAAGGCTCACTTAGTCTATTATGGGCACCTCATGATCTGTAAATGATGTTACATATGACCTTGTTAATATAACATTATTAATTATCTTTAATGAATTGAACGTGCTGATGCTCATGACATTCACATTCGCACCCGTATCTAATTCACACTGAATTATTTTATTATTAATTTTCATAGAAATCAATATTGGGTTTTCTAGTTTAGATTCAATTTTGCCAATAAAAAAATCATTATCGTTATCTGCGATTTCAGTATTATGAGCATCAGACGTTATAGTCTCAACTCTATATTTATTGTCTGGCGTGTTCTTATTTTTATTACTTGACATTTTACACATTTTTGAAAAATGATTGAACCTATTACAATTGAAACACTTAGAGCCAAATGCAAGGCAGTTCCGAATTGCATGAGACGTGCCACAACGATTGCAAGTTTTTATCTGATGTTGAGTTTTCTTCGTGTAGTCAATTTTTTGACCTTTTGTGATCTTTTGTACAAGATGGTAATTATCTTGTTCTTTGTTGAGGTTTTCATTGATATCCTGTATTTCTTGTCGGTTATACTCCATCCGTGAGGCGATCTCAATAGCTTTTTCCAGGATGATATTTTCATCTTCCAGAAGTCTCTCTTTTACTGTTGTGTATTTTGGATCCAATCCGACAATTAGCAAGTCTCGGACAATTGACAGCTGCAAGTGTCCCAGCTCAAAAGAAGAAGAGAGGTTTTTTAGAGCAACAACGAAATCTTGAATAGATTCACTAGGTGCCTGTTTTCTTGAGAACAACTTGTATCTTTCCATAGCAAGGTGTTTCTTTCGTTCAAAATGCGACTTGAAAATTTTAACCAAGTCGTCATAGGTATTAGGTTTAGTCGTGAATGACTTGTAAATCTGCCTACCTTCATTCCCAAGGCTAAAAAGGAAGAGGTTCATTTTTCGCTCATCATCCTCTTTATATAGGTTCGATGCCTTTAAATATACTATGAAGTTAAAATTTAAATTAAATTAAAAAGCCATTCCTCCCATTCCTCTCTACCTGCTTCACTCGGCAGTGGTTTAATTTATGCCTTGAAGCAATGTGACGTTGACGGTCCCGGTGCTGTCATTTTCTTTTCTTCGTTGTTTCTTACTTTATTTTGGTACTTATCTCTAAGTCACTGCTTGCGGGCCTTATCTTAAGCCCGGGCATAGTACGGACCAGAGTGCGCTTAGCCTTAGTGAGTAATAGATGCACCGCGACAAACTTGGACAAAATCGCCTACCTCATATCTCTCCGCGAACTGCCAGGGCGTCGAGGGGATCCAGAGAAACTACCTACCGCTCCGCCAGCCCAGAGAACCAGCGAACGGTGAGTACCAGATTTAGTACGATACGTTTTACCACCACCTTAATTACAGTCCACACTTTATTGAAGTATTATTAATTTATTTAATAATAACCATTCGTAATTGTCGTTATTGGGCATCTTTGTGTTTTCTTCCTGACACCACGTTAACTGTTCATAGAACAAGGATAGAAAACAAAAGTAAACACATCACATTTCTAAAATCATGAACTTAGAACTTGTATTTTATAAATTCACAGAGTTACCAAATATCTACAGTGATAACTAAATCACAAGTTAACACAGCCCATGTATGATTCCACCAGAACCTGGCTTCCTAGATATCCAAGGGGGCTGGATCTCTGAATATTAACTCACAATTGGTTGGAGTTTGAATTATCACTTTTGAATAATGATTAAACAATCATATTATAATCCATATCAATCATTCTTTGGAACGTCGGTGGGGTATTGCATAACCAAAAGGGAAAGCGTAAAATTCGTAATGATCATTGTCAGTACTAAATGCTGTTTTGATAATTGAATTTTCTTCCATCAATATCTGGTGAAAACCCGATGTCAAATCTATAGTATTAAAGTATTTGGCTCCCTTAAGTCTATGTAATACATCCTCTATGTTAGGTAAAGGAAATTTATCTTTAATAGCCTCTTGATTTAATTTGCGATAGTCAATGACTATGGCGCACTTTTTATATACCACTTGCCATAAGGTGAATTACTTGGACGTATTATTCCATCTTTTAATAGTTTTGAGACTTCATTATTAATTTGTTCCTTGAATTGTTCTGGGTACCATGCTCATGTCTAATAACAGTTTTAATTTCTAGTTTATTATCCATTAGATGACATTAATTTATTTTCTCATAATATTCAAATAAGGTATCACCGATCACTATGTGATTGCCTAAAATACCTAAACCTTTCATTGTTTCATAACTGAGTAAAAAATCATATTTGTCATTTAGGTATACCTACTGGGTATACCAAGATGATTTTTAGTATCAATATCAAGAATTTTAGTATCAATACCTAAGGATTTCTTCATATTTAAATCTACCTTATATTGACCATTGCCTATTTCCGTTGGAGTAGAAATCAAGAATGGTTGTTCTATAACTTTTAAATTATATTGCTTAATTATCCTTATATTAACATAATTTTTAGATGCTCTCGTATTTATAAGCCATATTTTATGATTAAAATCGTTTATACTTGGTAACCTTGTAGTATCATTTAAGTGATAAATAGGTTTAACGTTATTATTACCATTAACAGTAGAATTAGAATTAGTTTTAAAATTAGAATCATCATTAGTATTATATGTGATATGAAGATAAGATGTATTTTTACCAAATTCAAACACTAAAGCCCAATTTAAATGGTCAGTTTTTAGACCTAAAAGGGTAGCCTATCTCTTTTATCTAACAATAACCCTTTCGTATTTTAATTAAAAATTTATTTTACCGCAATTTTTGTTTATTTACTTTAACCAAAAAAAAAAAAATTATTTTCAAAATTAACTAGAACATTTATGTCCTCTTTTATTTTATGTTAAAGTTCATTAAAATTGTTAGAGGTAACATTTCATTTGTATATTTACTAACCATAGTAGAATATACTAATGTCACCGCTAGAAAAAACATTTTGAGACATTTTTTCATTTTCACTTGTTTGGGAAGTTGGTTAATATAGAACTAAGGAATCTAAAAACGGACATAATGAATTTATTTAAAATACCAAGTTTGTTTTGTTTCTTTTTTAGAATTGTTGTGTTTTTAGAATTCTTTTACTCATCAAAATACAAAATATGAAACATATTATGAGCATTGTATGTACAAACAATTTAAATTTATACTACTGTAATTATAAAATATGAAATGAGATCAATTTTAATGACGAAGCAAAAAAGGCAAAAAAATGATTGTAACCATAATTATTTATATGTAAAAAAAATTTATCATCCCAAAAATCTGATAGTTTGGCGCACCCCCTCAAATCCGCCCATGTGTTGAGGTGGATCATCTCATTTACTAACTGTCCTTGTATGTTTGTTCTGTTTGCGGTGGATCGTCGTGCAGGCCGTTGGATAAAAAATCATTAAATCGAGAAGTTAAATTAAGAATTTCATCCCTAAGAGATTGATTTTCTTGATGTAAATGTAAAATTTCATCGTTTTCAATATGATTAGCTTTGTCAGATACCGTTCTCATAGAAACTGTCTCTGTTTTTTCTATTTCTCAAAATGTTGTTGTTGACGAAATTGTCCTGAATTAGGTTTATTAAAGAATTCATTTTGGTCCTGTTGATTCCATTGCATATTATGTGATCTTTGATAATTATTTTGAGGTTGATATCAAAGAGAAGTTTTTATTTACATCAAATTTCTTATTAAAAAAGATCCTATCGAGACATGGTCTATTCCCCACTCTTTTCGATTAATCGCGGTTTTTGATTTTTTAAATAGCAGTTTTTTTACTCGAATATATTAAAAAAAAAAATATACATTATTTGTTTTTAATAAACATTCCCATTAACTAAATTTCCATATTCCTATCTTTTTTTTCGGTGAAATAAAATCAGTCAAATTTTCCTGAGATCGTAACTTGTTAAATCGTTTAATGAAATTCTAGTATCTATTAGAGGAAAACTTGTTTTTCCATTTTTTAACGTGTAGAAGGAAGTAAGACGAATAAAAACTAATCAAAGCCGGAATAAGGTTTTACAAATAATATAACAATATTAAGACTATTTAAGCAGAAGTATCTACTTTTCGAAGTTCAGAAAGGCCCTCATCTAAATTTTAATATATGTATATTTTTTTTTAAATAATTTTACAACTACATTTTTTCATCCTGGAATTGTTTAGTTTTAGAAACTCAAAACACTCATTTCATGCACATTTGGAGTAGCGAAAAATTTCAAAATTATATTTCCATTTTGAAATCTGAAATAAGAGAATATAGTTTTTTAAATTATTGTTATTTAAAACAGTTTTTTTCCCTCCTTGTACTTATCTAGAACTCCCTATATATACAGAAGACCTACCTAGTTTCATTAATCTGCTTAAGAAAGAAGTAGAATTTCACATGCAATAATATTGAATGATAATAATAGGAATTAAAATAATCAAATATCGAAAACTGCGTCGCATCGGCACAGTTTTCTGTGGCACATCCACGAGTGCCACATCGGCTTGCTCTGCGTCCCAATGTGGGCGGTTACTATCTACTTCACTTTCCACAAAAACTACTCTGCTCTGCTCTGGTCGCGAGTGTCTCAATGTGCGCTCGGCCTAAGAAATAGATTAGAATGGGAAGAATGAAAGGAAGCTTAAGAAATGAATATTATAAACTAAGGAATAATACAATATATAACTCCTCCTCCCTTAGATACGAATTTCCCCAGTTTGGGTGAAATGAGTTACAATTTTAGTTGTAAAAATATAAATAAAAATTACAAATGATGTTAGAAACATAAAAAAAAAAAAAAAAAAAAAAAAAAACTATCTATAAAACTAAAATGTGTAGATTGTTAGATTCATATGTAATTTTTGTTGATACAAGATGTGAAAGAAGTGAAGCTTGTAATTCATGAAATTTTAATCCCTAAAGTTGTATTTAAAAGTTGTGAGGCTTGAATATTTAAAGTTCGCTTATCAAATAATGTTACACAACCATGAGTTTTACTGGATGAAAGTACAGTTTTATTATGATAGAAGATCGAATTAAAATTTGTTTTAATTAAATAAATGCTTTTGATATGATAATTTACAATGTCTTTTTCTTGATGAATTTGAAGATCATCTGGGTTGTGATATGCTATGAGAATGTTTCTTGGATTTCTTGTACATGGTTTTCTAGCTGATGTAGACGTGTGTGAAGTCAATTTCATCTGGATGATATTTTGTAAATTTTCTTGAATACAGGAATCGCCATGATGAGACAGTGGTGAATGCTGTTTCTTTTAATACAATAGAGATATAGAAATTTTAAATTGTTATTAATATTTAAGAGATATTTGAACCTTTGAATTACTGTTATGATTTCATCCTTTACAATATATGGGATGGGGTATAAATTATACAAACTATATATAGTTTCTTTAAGATTGTGAGAATGATAAAGTATAAATGATTTCATTTTCCTACAAAGTACATTCTACAGATATTATATCTAGGATAAATTTAAATTGAAATGGATTTAGAATATTTAATTTACAAAAGGTTAAAGTGGTTTCTATATTAGAAATGGTTTTATGGTTAGTTAACTAAAGTCTCTATGTTAGTGCAATATGCAGATTATGTTTCTTGTATGCTTTAATAGTTTTATTAAATCCATAAATGAAATAATGTAGAATTAAACTGTGTATTTTACCATCAATATGATTTTTATTTTCCTTTAAAGTTTTTACTAGTTTATATCATTTTATTTTATCACTTATCTCTGTGAAACCATTGAGAGCTGATCTCACCTATAACCTACAATTAAATCATTTCTTAAAAAAAAAATTATAATAAAATTTAAAATATTAATTCATGTTATTTGAGCGTAAAATAAGATACTAAAGTATATACCATTTAATTATAAAAAAAAAAAGAAAAAAAAGAAATAAGGTTGTAGTATTTTATCTTATAAAATATTCATAACGATTGGGCTTAAAACGCCATCTTTTAAACTAGCTAGAGTTCATATTCTCTGAACTCTTCAGTTATATTTAAACTGTTTAGGTATGAGTCATTACTGGTTTATAATAAGTATATTTTTTTTTATCATATAAAATATTTGTTATAGCTGGGCTTATAATATCATCTTTTGAACTAATAAGAGTTCATATTCTCTGAACTCTTTAGTTATATTTATATTTAAAAAAAATAGTTTGGGCATTTACTTGCCATCTTTTGAACTAATATGAGTTCATATTCCCTGAACTTATTAGTTATCATTATATCATTATTTATATTTAAAAAAAAATAGTTTGGGCATTTACTTGCCATCTTTTGAGCTAATATGAGTTCATATCCCCTGAACTTATTAGTTATAATTATATCATTATTTATATAAAAAAAAAATAGTTTGGGAATTTACTTGCCATCTTTTGAGCTAATATGAGTTCATATCCCCTGAACTTATTAGTTATAATTATATCATTATTTATATAAAAAAAAATAGTTTGGGAATTTACTTGCCATCTTTTGAACTAATATGAGTTCATATTCCCTGAACTTATTAGTTATAATAGTATTATTATTTTCATTACCATTATTATTATTATTAAAAAAGTGAATATTCCTATTATGTTCAAATTGTTAAGCGTACTATAATACTAAAGTTGAATATACTTAGAATTAAATTTAAATCAAACGACAATGTAGTATGACACTAGTGCTACTCTGCTTGCAGTTCTTTATAAGTTCTAAGAATGCTTACTTTGGCCTGGTCGATCCGAGCTCACAGCAGTAGGAACTTCATATTTCTTGCGCGGTCTCCTTATGTTTAGAAAATGGATTTTCCCCTGTGTATCATAATGCTTTTTGTCAATTATAGCCGTTTTATTTTTATCATTTATTTCTTTGATTTTTTCCTTTTTAAATTTATTTTTTAATTTTGATTGCTTTTGTCGGTTAGCTACAAATACCGTCTCTGGTATATCATTCGGTAGTTCTTCGCGATTTTTATTCAGCCTGGTAATATATTTTTATTTTGCTTCTTGATTCCGATGATTTATTTGAAAGTTCAAAACTTTTACTCATTATGTTTCGTAACATAATCGTTTATAATTTGGTTATTGAGGTCTATTGCAATAGGTGAATCTACGTCTAAATACCCGGATATTATTTCGATTGGTTTCAGTTGCGTGATGGAATCAGTATTGTTATATGTGAGAACAGCATATTTAATTTTTTTTCTCTAATGTATCTTTTTTGAATTCATCTCTAGGTTTAACAACCGAATGTGTTCTATTAATGTACTATGGAATCTTTCAATGGGTCCGTTTGATTGGGGTGATTGAGTAGCCTTTAATGTAATTGAATTTTATGTAATTTTATTAAATCTGAACTAAATATTTCGAACGGCTTAGACGGAGTTGTTGTAATGTTATATTGCGGTTTTATAGGATTTCGGTCATATTTCGATACAGCACAAACTTCGCAATAATTAATCTGATTCTGGATCAAATTTTTCATATTGGGCCAATAGTATATATAATCTTTTAATTCTATTGTTAGTTTCTTCGGAACCTCTGTGATTAGTTTTTCCAATGTGATAATCATTTATTAAATTTGTTTGTTCATCAGGATCCTGGACATCGATTAACCTAATAGTATTTTTCACAAAATTTAATTCGGAATGTTTGAAGTATTTGATCATAGAATCATAAAATTTGGTATACAAATCTCGTCCGAAATATAGAAAATATTTAATTTTAGGTTGGACATATTCTTTAATTGAGGTTATTACATCTCGTTCGAAATTTGCTTTTGAAATCTGGGCGATAATTCTTGTTTTGGAATTTTCGAAGAGTTCCTCAATTTTTGGTTTCGCGGGATTTACATCAACTAAATCTAGAATTACTTGATTTTTTCCTAAATTAACCGGTGTATCAGATATTGGTATTTCAATAACTGTGTTTCCTAATGCGTTAGAATGCACTGAATTGTTTTCTGATCCTTCAGTGGATTTGTCTAAATTTTCGATTTCATCTAAATTTTCATTTTCATCTAAATTTAGGACTAAGCATTCATTTTCTGATGTTTCGTTTTCCTGGTAAAATTGTTCTATTAAATCATTAATAATTTGGTCTTCGGGGTTAATAATTTGGTCTTTCGGGGTCTTCGGATTCTGTTAAATTAATTTCTACACGCGATAGTGCATCGGCGACTTTGTTTTCATGACCTTTCTTATATTTTATTTCGAAATTAAATTCTTCTAACTTTAATTTCCAATGATATAATTTTGAATTTGGACCTTTTAGGGATTGTAACCATTGAAGTGGTTTGTGATCTGTATAAATTATAAATTTTCTGCCGAAAAGATGGGGTCCAAAATATTTGGTTGCCCATACGATAGCCAAAAGTTCGCGTTCGTTTGTCGATAATATCGATTCAATTTCATTTAGCGTGCGACTAGCATAAGCTACCGGCAAATCTCGTCCACTGTGTGTTTGAGAAAGGACGGAACCCAGGACCACCGTTGATGCGTCAGTGTTTAAGATAAAAGTTTTATTAAAATCAGGGTATTGTAATATGGGATTGTTCATTAAAATATTTTTACATATTTCGAAACTGTCTAAATAATTTTTATCCGCGACGTTAATTTTTGCTCCTTTTCGTAGACATCGGGTGAGAGGTTTTGTTAAATGAGCGAAATTTGGAATGAATCGGCCGTAATATCCGAGTAGTCCGAGAAAAGCCTTTATCTTTTGGTGGTTTTCGGTAAAGGATAATTTTTTATAGCGAGAATTTTGTTTGGACTAGGTTTTACTCCGTTTGGTGTGATGTCCTAGGTATTCTACCTCCTTTTTTAAAGACTCTGTTTTATCGGGCTGAATTTTTAAATTTGATTCTCTTAGTCTTTCGAAAACTTTTTTTAAAACTATTAAATGTTCTTGAAGTGATGTGCTATAAACTATTATATCATCTAAATACGCGACACAATTTGGAATGCCCATGAGTATGTCGTTGATTACTCTCATAAAAGTTGGCGGACTATTTTTTAAGCCAAAAGGTAATCTTAAGAATTCATAATGTCCATTCTCGGTCGAAAATGCGGTTTTGGGGATACTTTCTTCATCTAACAAAATTTGGTGGAAGGAACTTATAGGATACTTATCGTCAATTGTTTCTTCATTTAACTTTCATATAATCTATTATCAGTCTGAAATATTTAGGGGTATCGGTAATTTTTAGTATAGACCGGGATTTCATCTTTGGTTAGAATTTTATGTTTCTTCTTCTTCTTCTTTTATGGCGTTACATTCCTCGAGAGAACAGAGCAGTTTCGACAACCAGTCGTCTCTATTTTGTGCAGCTGCTCTCCAATTGCGAGCACCAAGGATGGACCCAGCATCATCTGCCACACCGTCAGCCCAGCGCAGCCTGGGTCTGCCAATCCGTCTTCGTCCATACAGCTGCTCTTCTAACATACAGCGCAGTCGACCAATCTTGATAGAAGTTATTATAACTTCTATATATATAAGTTCAGGGGATATGAACTCATATTAGCTCAAAAGATGGCAAGTAAATGCCCAAACTATTTTTTTTTAAATATAAATATAACTAAAGAGTTCAGAGAAAATGAACTCTTATTAGTTCAAAAGATGATATTATAAGCCCAGCTATAACAAATATTTTATATAATAAAAAAAAAAATAATAAAAAATGTACTTATTATAAACGAGTAATGACTCATACCTAAACAGTTTAAATATAACTGAAGAGTTCAGAGAATAGGAACTCTAGCTAGTTTAAAAGATGGCGTTTTAAGCCCAATCGTTATGAATATTTTATAAGATAAAATACTACAACCTTATTTCTTTTTTTTTTTTCTTGTTTATAATTAAATGGTATATACTTTAGTATCTTATTTTACGCTGAAATAACATAAATTAATATTTTAAATTTTTATTATAATTTTTTTTTAAGGAATAATTTAATTGTAGGTTATAGGTGAGATCATCTCTCAATGGTCTCATAGAGATAAGTGATAAAATAAAATGATATAAACTAGTAAAAACTTTAAAGGAAAATCAAAATCATATTGATGGTCAAGTACACAGTTTAATTCTACATTATTTCATTTATGGATTCAATAAAACTATTAAAGCATACAAGAAACATAATCTGCATATTGCAATAAGATAGAGACTTTATTTAACTAACCATAAAACCATTTCTAATATAGAAACCACTTTAACCTTTTGTAAATTAAATATTCTAAATCCATTTCAATTTAAATTTATCCTAGATATAATATCTGTAGAATGTACTTTGTAGGAAAATGAAATCATTTATACTTTATCATTCTCACAATCTTTAAGAAACTTAGACTTTAGACCGTACGAATAAGATTTTCAACGTCATCGAAATTTGACTTTTCTGTTTTAATTAAACGAATGTTATGGGATTCATTAACTTTAAAATGTTTAATTGGTCCACAAGAATTGGGGTTTTAATAGTTATTTTAAAGGATTTATCTGAATTATTTTTTACTGAGCAGATAGCTTCGTTATATTTAATTGAAATTAAGCCTTCATGAATTTCGAGACAATCGTTGAAAATTGTTTGGGGAATAATACCTTCTCCGTTTGAGATATTTTTGATTGGAATTTTTATTACGGTTTCGGAATCGTTTAATATGTAGGTATATTCAGATTGAGGGGGTCTGTTATTATAATGAATTTTTATGTTGCCAAAAGGTGTGATAAATACACAGTTTACTAAATCAATTTTCGCGCCTAACAATTTAAGACTGTCTGTTCCAAATAATAAATCGAATTTCGGGTGGAAATTGAAAATGCCAAATTTTAGTAGAGTTTTAGAGTTGGGAAATAATTTTGATAAATCTACATTAGCAATAAAATTTTGTACAGAAGAACCTTGCGTGTAAGTTTAAATGGTTCGGGGTAATGTTATCATGAAAATATTTATTTGCTACAAGAGTTGATGCAAGTGATTTTGTACATTCGGTATCTATTAGAATTTTTAAATTTGAATTTGGAGGGATCATATAAGAAAGGGTACTGAAACGGGTTAAATTAAGGATATCAACTACGCCCAGGGTTCTTGTGAGAGGCCGGGATCTAAAAAAATATTTCGATCATTATTGGGATCATTCCGATTTTCTTGATGATCATCAGGGAATCGGTGGGGTCATAATGTGGTTGAGCATCTGTTTGTTCGGTAATTTGGAAATTATTTTAGAAATTTTCAGAATTTATATTGTGTATCTCAGAGCCCCTCTCCACGCCACTCTTCTTTCTGATATCTTTTATGTTATGTTTATTGTAAAACTCTAAATAAAACTTTTAACCATTTATTTCAAATCAATTTAGGCCTCAACAACCTAAACAATATAAACCCCTAACAATATAACCAATATATATCCAAACAACCTGATCAGTCAACTCCTATGTGTGTCAATAGCAATTATAAAGGGTTTATATTGTTTAGGTTGTTGGGGCCTAAATTGATTTGAAATAAATGGTTTAGCATGTTGTATTGCTTTAAATTGGTTGGCTTAATTAACCGGAAAATAATTTACTAACTGTTTTCCGTTTTTATTTGGTTTGTTAAATTTTTGTTGTGGGCGATAGGAGTCAATAACAAATTGGAAATCATGTTTATAGCCTGATTCTTGGTTCTCATGAAAGAGCCAAAGGGTTCTTTTAATCCTTTTAGTAAAACACGTAACACTAATTTTTCTATATATTTCGTGAGGTCTAACGCCTCCATCGGCATCTCGCTTCTCAGATAACTACTAATTTTTAATTGCAAAATTTTTTGAATTTTGTTATAAAATTTAAACGGTGATTCGTTTCCTTGCTTCATATGACTCATTTCGATGTTTAAAGTGAATGCATCGCGTTTGTCGGCGTACCCCTGTTTTAACGCGTTTTTTATGTCTTCCCGCGTATTGACATATTTGCAATTTACCATATCGGCGGCGTTTCCTTTTATTTTAGTGCGAATAGAATTTATCAAATAGTCATTTTGTAAATCTAACGTATTTTAATGATTGTAAAATTTATTGATTAATTTTTCCGAATTTTCAAGGAATCGAGTGAGGGACATTGGGTCTCCGTGGAATTCGGGGACCATTTCCAAATCTTCCTTTTTTAAAGTAGGATGTGCCATTATGATTATGAATTATGAATAAAAATAATATTTTAATAGAATATGTAATTTAAGTTTATCCTTAGATTTAAAGTTAAATTAAATCTAATATATAAAAAATGTTATATAATATAAAATATGAAGTATAATATAAAATATGTTGTGTAATATAAAATATGTTAGAAAACTAGGTATGAAATCATAACCTTCAATAAAAAAAAATATTTGAAATATTAAAATTGATAAAAAAAATTATATCTATTAAATAAAAAATAACTTACAGTAAGATGACTCCGATAGTGAGGTTCGCCATGTGTTTAACGTCTCTTCTTCTTCTGAATCTGGACTCGCCAATGAACAGTGGAACCTGAAATCTTGATATGCCCCCTAGACGATATCCTACCGACTGCGCCAGTTAGCTTCAATTTATAATTAAAGGCTTTTTTAAAAAGTTTTATTTAGAGTTTTACAATAAACATAACATAAAAGATATCAGAAAGAAGAGTGGCGTGGAGAGGGGCTCTGAGATGGACTGAACAAAAATACAATATTTTCCGAGGCTTAAGTAGCCACAGGGCTTCTAATTCTAAGAAGCAGTAATGCTGAAACTACAGTTCACATTGTAGAATGCTGGGAGAGAGTTTCCCAGAACGGAATTCTAAGAAATAGATTACAATGGCAAGAATGAAAGGAAGCTTAAGAAATTAATATTATAAAGTAAGGAATAATACAATATATAACTTACACACACACACACATATATATATATATATATATATATATATATATCACCTGCTATCACCTCACCTGCCCCATGAGGGGAGGCCGCTTCTTTGGATTGCAATATAATCAGTGGCATAGCCAGAAGGAGGGGAGGGGGAAGTGAACCGTCCCAGGCCCTTACAGGGAATTTAGCTCCCTCCCCCGTTTATTTTACTTTGATAAGGAGCCCACCCCTGGCTAACCACTGAAAATATCCCTATCAAGAGGTCTCAAAAAAACATATTTGTTCCAGACCCCGAGAGAAGGATATAAGGTAATATTTTATGTCCTCAATGGAAAATAGAATGTATTTATACATTATATACATTATTGTAATGTAAACCGTTGATAAGCACTTAAATTTTAAATTAGGTTCTTCAAAACTCATGGAATTACAAATTAAAATCTCTACTTACACCTTTCCTTATGCATACCTTAAATTCAGTCCTTCAAAGGTTCTTTTACTGAGGTTTTATTTTTATAGATAAAACCATGAAACTCGTCATAATTTGTTCATGTACTTGAGAAAAATATTAAAAAGCTAAAATTTTGAAAATTATATCGATAACATAAATAAAACAAGGGGGAAAACGTAACCATAGTATGTGAACCTGTGCAATCAAAAAGAGCTGACCAACAGTCATTTTTTTAACTACTACCTAACTTTTCTACAAATTTCATTGCCATCTGGGCAAATGGGAGATAAAGCTATAATAACAAAACTGGTTTACACAGTTAATGTTAGACAGTTTGTGACAGTAGCGGTTCTTTTTAAATTTAGTTTTAATCCAAATGTATTTTTCCTCCCTGAATTGAACAGTTTGCATTTCGATAGGACTGACCCTTCTAGAGATATAGAATTTTTTTCTTTCTTTTTTTTTTTGCCGTTTTGCCCCTCTGTGTGCCGTGCTGAAAAACCGCTCGCTAAACAAATTTATCTCTTATGAAATACATATTTTTAAACAGTTTATAATGTTATCCAGATTTATGCTTTCATTAATAAAAAAAAAAAAACTAATGATATGCAAGTAAAACTTAAAATTTAATATAAGTGTAATTGTGGAATTCAAGAAAATCCACAACGCTGGCGAGCAATAAATTTCATAAAAATCACGCTAATTTAAATTCGCAACTCAGAATTTTCCTTCCAGTGTAAATTAAATAATAGGTTACGTTTTATGGACGCCAGCCAAGACGAAATCACCGATTTCAAGGATGTGACATAATCTTCAAATTGAAATGACTAAAGACTTCAATCAGTAACTAGTGGTCACATAACCTGTGAAAATAGGATAGGCCCAGAAACCCCTGTTTCAAATTAGTCCCAAAACATCTTTGTTGACTCAAAATTAAAGAATATTCGGTATATGGGACAAGTTATGCAGTGCAATAATGTTAACTGAACAGAACAAAAGGTAAAAAAAAAAGTAGAAAAGTGAAAACCATTTGAAGGCCCAGGAAAAGTTTTAGGAGTGTATTGGTCAGTAGAATAAACAAAGAAAGTTTAGTTTTCCAACTATATAGGGTATGGGGTGGTATTTATGACTATAAATTTAATAAAGCTCCTATTGCTGTTTTAAGCCTTCCATATGTATTTCTTTCTGGTTTTTTCTAATGATCAGTCCTCCCTTCCCAAAATATTTTTCTGGGACTGCCCCAGCAGTAGACCGTGAATGTAGAAAGAACATCCTAATCATCCCTGAAAAGTATGGAGTCCCATAAATAAGTGGGCCAAATGCATTCTTGGTATACCTCTAGAATAAGTACTGAAGACAGTACCCACTTCTTAACAGAATAAACAAAAACAATTGTCATTGAGGAGAAACTGTTGCCTGAAGCAGTGGTTGACTTCAGCCCCAATATTGGGCTACCCAGTCCCTGAAGATAAATTCATCCTCGTCACGGACGCCAGTGAAGAGGACATAGCCGGGGTTTTGTCACTAGTACTTGTACAGTACGAGGTCAGTAAGAACTGACTATGTATGCTTGAAGCAGTTGCTAGATTTCAGAAATCCTGAAGGCCAAGCCGCCATATGGTTACAGATGCTCCAGGAGTATGAGTTAGAGATTTAACACATTTTATACCTCAAGAATAAAAAATCAAGAATAAAGTCTGTCCTATCAATCGCCAATTCTGGTATTTTATGAAAATGCATAGTACTATGATTCTGAAACAAATATAGGAAACATTTAGTTATATTCCGCAAACAGCATATATTTAGTTTCCTATTGATTTTATATTAATTTTTAGGAACTGGAAAAAATGTTTTTCCCACAAGACCAACGCAGTGCCAGGGGCACAAAATGAAATACCAAGTTTTTATAAGTTGTATAAGAGTTTGTCAACATTTGATGCTGATAATTGGTGACTTATATTTTATAATGACCTCACTTATGCTATTGAATGAAACCATTTCATAAACATAATTCATATTATTATTATTACATGTAAAGAGGATCATTCAGTAAGTTTGGGATTTTAAAGAATGAAACAATATTTAATAATTTATAGGTAGACAATATATGAAATAAAAATTTTAAAAACTAATTAAATTCCAATAAAATAAATTAAAGGTAAAATTTCTAGAACATATAAATTTAGTAAGTACTTCTTCAAATTCCAATTTAATACCTGATCCATCCAATATCTCTGAAGCTTCAGCAGTAACGTTCTCATGTTTGATTATTGTTTGAGCAAGTAAATTTAAGTTAGCATGTACCAGATTGCAAATAATGATCCATCTATTTAATCTGTATTATGGAAAACCATTAAAAGCTTCTGAACTCGAAAGAATGTGATCACTCCCCTCAAAACTGGCCTATGTCTGATGAAAAAATCCCTAAATTTGCGATAAGCACTTCTTTTGACATCCTAGATTCAACCAACCTTAAATGGTTTCAAGCAAAGTTATAGTGACATAGATACGAGGGGTGATCAAAAAGTTCCAGGACTGTTGAGATTGCGCGACAATGGAGTGTCATAGAGCAGTGCGGTTGGCAGCATTGTTTAGCGTGACTCTTCCTGAGCTCAGCTGTTTATTCAGTTTGTTGATAACCTTCTTCATTGCAAAGTTACTGCTGTTTTCGTAAAAAAAAGTTTTTTGTGTTCGGCGATTTTGTGAAATGAATGTAAAGGAAGAGCAACGCGTTTGCGTAAAGTTTTGTGTGAAGTTGGGTAAAATGTTTACTGAAACTTTTCAAATGTTGCAAGTGGCTTTCGGTGATGAATGTCTGAGTCGGTCAAGGTGTCATGAGTGGTACAAAAGGTTCAAGGAAGGCCGGACATCGTGTGAAGCCACCCTTCTCATCTGTAAATTTTCTGTTAAAATCTGTTTACACGAACCAAATGAAATGTTCAATTCTTCAGCCATCTCACGAATGGTTAGTCGACGATTAGAACGCACGAGACTGTTCAATCTTGCAACATGATCGTCGTCAGTCGAAGTTGATGGGCGCCCTGAACGAGAATCATCTTCACACGATGTCCGGCCTTCCTTGAACCTTTTGTACCACTCATGACACCTTGACCGACTCAGACATTCATCACCGAAAGCCACTTGCAACATTTGAAAAGTTTCAGTAAACATTTTACCCAACTTCACACAAAACTTTACGCAAACGCGTTGCTCTTCCTTTACATTCATTTCACAAAATCGCCGACACACAAAAAACTTTTTTTTACGAAAACAGCAGTAACTTTGCAATGAAGAAGGTTATCAACAAACTGAATAAACAGCTGAGCTCAGGAAGAGTCACGCTAAACAATGCTGCCAACCGCACTGCTCTATGACACTTTATTGCCGCGCAATCTCAACAGTCCTGGAACTTTTTGATCACCCCTCGTACATTATAATGTATAAGATTGCACTATCAATAAATAATTTTGTACTAATACTAGAGAGTAAGCAAAGAAAGAATATGTAAGTATATTGCCACACAAGTTTGCCAATTGAACCACCAACTAATTGCAGTCAAACTATAGTATTTTAAAGATGGTTAACGATTCAAATACTAGAAAAATAAACATGAATCAAATCAAAAGTGAAAGTACCTTCTGTATTATGTAAATTATGGGTACAGAACATTTTTAAAATTAATATCGAAACATTAAACCTGTTTTAGAGATACTAGTGATGTTTTTAACAACTAATATTTTTATTCAAGTAGAAAGAATACAAGAGCAATAATGGGTTAGATAAAATAAAACATTTATAATACAGTTTATATTGTGATAACTCACACTAAGCCGTCATTATACTTTAAATTCACAACCATCATTTACTAACAATTAATAAATTAGAAATAATATTTTTGAAAAAACATTAAAGTGAATGAGCATTAAAAAGATGTTTTTCAAGATTAAAATTATAATGTATCTTAATAAAATCTCATAATTATTAACAATAAATAACTTATTTTTAAACTGATTTTAATCTTCTTGGGATTATTTTTTCAATTTCTTGAGCAGCTCTGAGTCACATTCTGGATTTTTTCTTTTTACTTCTTCAATAGCTTTTTCTGCTTCCAAATTAACTTCAGTTGTGTGAAGCTTATTATTGTCGGTCCATAATGGGCACCTAAACAAAATCTTATTACAAAATGAACTGTATATGCTTTAATTATAATACCATTATTCCATATTAATAGCTGAAACAAATTGATTAAATCCCCAAATTCACGCTAAATCACAATATTTCGACAATAAGGTCATGCCAACTCTAATATACAATTATTTATACATGTGAATATGAATACAGATGGGCATGATTATGAGAACAATATAGTCTCAAAACATCACCATGATTATGTATCTAATACATTATATGCATACATATACACACATATATATGTTTACTTACGAAGGCTGATTCTTGTTTACATGGAGCTATTATGAGAGGCGATTCTAGATACAATTTCTAACAAATAAATTCATTTGATGCATTGTTCAATTCCCAACAGAACAGAGTTAGTAAAGTCAATTTTTTTTTCTTAACAGATTTAGCAATAAAAAAGTATTGTGCTAAAAATATTCAAGATAATGAAATATAGTTAAAGTTTATTGAGGGATTGGCTGAATAATAACCCCAATTTATTAAAAAATGCGGAATAGAATTTTGTTACCACAAAATTCTGTTATATGGGCATTTAATATTATTTTTACACAGGACTAGATTCTTTTAATCCAAACTCTGAGATTCAATTGTTCACTTCAAAACAAATAAAAAACTATATTAAGAAATTTTCAAAAAGGTTCTTCGTTTAAGAGATATTTCACAATTTATGTTTTTCCAATGCCACTTATAGTTCCTAATGAACTTTAGCTATAACAAATATGACTGTGTCTTTTAGAGTATTAACACGTTCACGCCAGGACTGTAATTCATGCTCCTCGCACATTGGCGGCTAACCTTAATTATTTTCTGTCTATCGGACGGGAGTTATTCCTGGGCATTATGCAATATTGACAATCCAACATTAATAAAATAAACTCTACAGTCCTACCTCATTATACATCGTCGTGGAAAGATTAGTGATTGACTAGAGTGTCCGATGCACTAGTCTAGTGCGGGCCACCGGTGGTACACGCCAGCGTGAACGTGTTAAATTTCCTTTTAGATGATGCAATTTTCAGTTTTCTGAGTATAATAAATATTTGTCGATATCATTGCAGCTTTTAAATATGACAAAAAATTCAATATGGAAACTGTATTAGCCATTCCTTTAATGTACTCTGAGGACTGAAAATTGCAACATCTAAAAGAAAATCTAACAATGTTACATGGTGCAATCATACTTGTTGTAGCTAAATTTTATCAGGAACTATAAGTGGCATTGGAAAAACACAAATTGTGAAATATCTCTGAAACGAAGAGCCTTTTTGAAAATATCCCCATATAATAAAATTTTCTAGTAACCAAATTCTATTGAAAATTTTTTAATAAATTTGAGTCAATGATTCAACCAATCCCTCAATAAACCTCAACTTCATTTGCAGGACTTCACTGTTTGCTAAATTTAGAAGTTTTCCTAGAAGTAGAGAGTCGGTGTTACATCAAGAGATTAAGGAAATCTCTCATGAAAAATCCCTGGTTTATTGAGAAATAGAAATTTGTGTTGATTGACCACCAGGAAGTCCCTTTCATCAATTACTTTAGTAAATTGTATATAATTTATCATGGTATACCTAGGGTTTAATTATTTTGAATATTTTTTGAGCAATACTTTTTATTCAATACAAAGTGCGATTCCGTTGAGAAAAAAAATGAACTTCACTCATTTTCTGTTGGGAATCAGACAAAGCATCAAATAAACTTATTTATGGAAAATGGTTTCTAGAACCACCTCTAGAGTTTCTTCATTAAACTATGAATCACCCTCTGAGTGTCAACATAAAGTAATACCTTCATTATGGCAAAGTTTAGAGACTATAGAGTTGAAGAAGCTCCCAAATGTTCTCTTGTTGAGACCCATGGTTTTGATTACAGGCAGTATTCTCACTTTGAATGCCGAGAAGATGAAAGCAATCTTAATTTATTTCCCCCTCTCCTCAAATCCACTTCTGTACTTCCAAATCTATTTCTGAACAACTCAACTATCTTGTTCCTTAATTCTGTCTTTGTTTGCTTGTCGAGTCAAAGGCTTTGGTGAAATCGAGGAGAATGAGGATGGTGAGTTCCTTTCTTGCACACAACATAAGCTAAACCCTGTGTGGAAATACAAATGAAAACGTGAAAGAATTCGAGTGGTTACTTCCTGCTAAGACTTCAGTTTTGAAGTATCAGGGGATTTGATAAAATATTCATAAAAATAACTTCTTAGAAAGGTAGGTACTTGGCAAAATCTATCTTTTATTTTAACAGATGGAAGATGGTTGTTTAATTAGTTCAAAATGGTTACTACTTCAAAAACCGAAGTCTTAGCAGGAAGTAAGCACAATGAATAATTTCACGTTTTCTTTTGTATTTCCACACAGGGTTTAGCTAATGTTATTTGTAAGGAGCTTATTGCTTGCTAAATTTGATGCTCAGCAACATTTATCTAAAATATTTTTCATTTAAACTAGGTGTTTTCGTTCTGAATTTGCACTTAGACTTGTTGAATTTTATATTTAATTTAGAGGCTCGTTCTAAAACTTGTTCAAGTATCTCATCATGAGTGGAGATGTCTTTGGCATGCACTAATAGGTCATCTAAAGAGATATATACACCAGGAATATCACCAAAACATTCCGTCATAGTACAATGGATGATATCTGGGGCTACATTGATCCCGAATGGCAATCTCAAGAACTTATATCTCCTAAATGGAGTTCCGAAAGTCAATAGATTCAATACTCCCTGTCAGTCCATTGGAATGTTCCAAAACTTAGAGTTTGCATCCAGAGTAGAGAAAATCACGGATTGGTTTAGTTTGTTTGTTTGTTTAATGTCCCTTTTTATGCTACTAAGGCTAATCGGACGATGCTACAGTGGGAGTCCTAAATTTTGCCTATGCAGGTATAATTAGGATAGGGATCTTTAACGAGTACCTGACATCATACAGGCTCGGGACCTCCATAGGATTGGTTTAGTTTTGACCTAATTACATCCATTATAAATTACAGTAATGACCATTGACCCAGTTGCCAGCTGATAGTGATGATTAAACATCGTTTGTTTGGATGTGATTTTGGCTTCTTGGAAGTGGGTTTATACTAACACTTTTTGTAACAGTAGAACAGGTCATTTATTTCTGTTTCGAGTGGAGTTTCAATTATTCCACCCTTAAAACCAGATCAAAAAGTCACATCCAGTCGTTGGCGGATCCAGCTGATCGAAAAGGGGGGGGCTGCAGCCACACTGCCCTTTATTTGGATCTGCTAATCAGCTTTTTTACCTCTATGTTCCTTTCCCACAACTAAAATTCGACTTGTTCTGTTATTATTTGTTCTTTAACTTGCTTCCTTACATTAAGGAAAGTCAAATTCTATCTTTAAATGACAAAAAATTTTCCAAAGGGAGGGGCTGCAGCCCCCACAGCCCCCCCCCTCCCCTTGGTCCTGCCATTGCATCCAGTTACAAATTATATGCAGTCAATTACAATTTATAAAAAACAGATTGCTACTTATGGAACTAGAAACTTGAATATTGATATAAACAATCATTCCAGTGCCCAATTATCTCTGTTAATAATACTAGAGGTATATTAGGAGCAGATTTTATCAAACATTTTAATGTCTTAATTGAATAGTAATGAAACAAAGCATAGCAGTGTTGCCGTCAGTATGAGTCAAATCTGTTTCATCAACTAACTCAGCTTTGTGGTGTTAAACTTCAACACACAACACCATATCATCCACAGTGCAAAGGAAAAATAGAGCGTCTTCACAGAATGTTAAAAGCGGCAATAAATCCCCATAATTAGTAAAATGGATGGAAACTTTATCCAAGGTATTGTTAGAGCTCCACCAAGCACTTCGTCATAATGCTAATTTTGTCATCACACGATTTGCCTATGGGAAATCAATCAGCTTACCAGGTGAGTTTTTCTAACATCTTTTCTACAAACAGACCATCCCACTTTTTTCCATGATCTACAGAAGTTAATGAACACATTTAAGCCTACAAGGGTGCAGCACAAATCTGCAAGAAGCATTATTGTCCATAAATACCTCTTAACATGCTCGCAGTTTTTGAGAGGATTGATAGAGTAAAGAAGCCTTTGGAACCATTTATATAGTTTTTTATGAATATGACCACTACTTTAATCTGGAGATAAAGAATAAACTTGTAAATATTCCAATCATAATATATTTTGATTGGACATTAGATAACTTTAATTTTTACTGTTTTATCATGATTTTGAATGAGTTACTATATATTACAGCACTATTATGGATGTATTTATTATTATTATTATTATTATTATATATAGTATTTTTATTTTTCTATATATTGCTCTCTTACATTTTGTTTTGTACTCAATTTGGAGTCAGAATTCAATTATTTATTTTTAAATATTGTCCCCACTTTCTCTCCATTATGCATTTCCTTGAAAGGGGAGTTATGTAGGCACATAAATATTACACATCAATTATTTCAATCTAAAAGTTCTGCGCCTCGTGTTAGGTTATCATCCGTCTTCACCAGGAGGTCTTGGTGTCTTAGCTTTATAGGGAGCCTTGTGTTAAAATATATGTTGCTCGAGAGATTAGTGAAAGTGTAAATATGAACAGTATAGTTAATTTTAGAGTTTCAGGTATTAGTTCTAGTGTGAGTTTTAGGAGCAATATAGTTAAAAGCAGAGTTACAAACAATAAACTGTTACAAGTATAAAGGATTATTGAATCACAATACACTCCATTTGTAGGTAATAAACCACCTTAAAACTCAACTGAGAGAGAGCTGAATACACTGTATTCAAATTCAATTTAAATGTATTCAAAAAACCCTTAAATTTAGTGACACAACTTACACAATCGTCATTCTTATACAAAGTAGTTAAAGTAATGGACATACATAAGAGACTAAATTTAATTTTTAATTCCCAAAGAAATAAAAAAAAGTTATTCAACTAATAGGAACACTAAGCCCATAATACACAGAATTATGAAAAAGTTCAGATATATAATATTGATTATTTCAATAATCTGGCCAAAATCCGATTGAAAATATAAATGTCAACAGAACTAGATCTCCAAAAAGAAAAAAAAATGTTATAAGCACGAAAAAAAAAAGCCAGATTGTATTTACACTGTAACTAGTAAATACTAGAAGTTTTACTATTAAAAGTCTTACTTTCCCGCTTTTATTTCATCATTATCATCACTGAAGTGAGTATATCCGCTTATTGGTTTTCTACATATATAGCACATCAATGCTCCACAAAAACATTTCATTTTGTTGCAGCCATCTTCTCTGACAAATCTTGAACCACATCGATGGCAATTTCTAAAAATTAAAGAAATATTTTTAGTAAGAAATATAGATCATACAACAAAAAGTATCAAAAAATAAATTCAATTAAACATTAATAATATTTGGATTAGATAATTCATATGGGCTAGTAATCTTTAGTACTAATAAGGCTACTTTTTTTTTTTTTTTTTTTTTTTTTTTTTTTTTTTATCGCATATTGGTAGAATGGATATTAGCGATATGATAAATGTTATCACTAAGGTGCTTTAAATCCCTCAAGAAAGGATTTTTAGGAGAGGAGTTTTAGACTTTCAATACACATGGAATTTTAAAGAAAGATGTTGAGTAAGAAAAGAAGACATTGGTAATTAAAAACTGAATTTATTTGGTTTATATATTTGACTTTATTTCCATTATTCCAGTTAGTATTTAGTTCAGTCTAGAGCTCAGTTTAATTAGTTTAGTTCAGTGAGTATAATATAAAACTTATTATTTCGCATTTCTTACATGTTTTGTCCTTTAACATTTGTTTTTGTTTTTTAAACCTCCAAATATCATACTCCTTAAAAACAGGCAATCTGGGATAATGCCTAGTCTGCACCTTTATGAACTGATTCATGAAGCTTATTATGAGCAAAACCATTCTCCTACCAATGGGTGAATGAGTACCAATATAACTCTAGTGTCTAACATTCTCTGAATTTCTCAAGGTTCTGGTTAATGGTTTAAACTTTATTGATTTTATTGTGTGTCAGAAGCCAATTTAAAGGAGTCACAATATATGACTATTAAATAGTTTAAATATAACAATACCTTATCAGGGCTGCAGTCATTTTCTCCTCGACATAAGTACGGCTTTTGATATTAACATCTGAAACTTCATTGCAGGTGTAAGGAATATGGCTTTCTTTTCGGCAAAACCTGCAAAATAATTAAATATTCATGAATAGGATCTTCAACAGAAGAAGTTCGACTTGGAAGAGGATGCAGGACAAAAACCACCAAAAAGATTCACATTCTATGACGGCTTCAATCCTCCGTCAATCCTCCTCGGAATACTTGGGATGATAATTGCTACCTGTTCCTGGGGTACAGACACCCACTCTTCAACTTGCGCTGTCCTGAGGTCCTGTAGAGTAACTGGATGGTTTTGCCGCCATCGGACACACCTATATCTGTTATATAGGGTGCAGGTCTGGGCTTCAAGCTAGCCACGGCAGAGTAGGAATGCCGAACTAGGTACGCTTGCACGACATGTGCTGTGTATGGCCGGCCATTATCTGACATTAGGCAAAAATTATTGCCAACGAAAGGCTTAAAAGCTTGTGATGTGATGCCTCCCCACACCATAACAGGCCTACTTTCGAAACTCACCATTTCAGCAATGTTACACTGGCTATACCTCTCTTCCCTTCTTCTCCATACTCTTACTCAGCCATCCTGAGTATACAGATTAAACCTTGACTTGTCGCTCAACATAACGGTGGCCCAATCAGGCTCAGTTCAGTAAGCATGTTCTCGGCAAAATTGAAGACGTGCATTTTGGTGAGCTGCTGTCAACTGAGGACCTGTTGCTAGGGCCTTGGAGTGCAAGTTTCCTTCGGCGAGCCTCTACTTATTGTTCATACACTCACGTTCACCTGTAGAGCAATTCTCAGCCGACAAGCGGTTTCTACTGCTGTCTGTGTGCGATTTCTTAACGTTTGCATCATGATGAAAGTCATCTGCTGGCTCAGTTATTCTGGGGCGCCCTGATCCTGGCCTCCTCATATAGAGTCCCGTCTCCTGGTATCTCTGAACATGCCCTTAGGACCGTTGTTTCCGGTAGGCCTAACATCCTGGCCACCTAACGTTGATTTCTACCTTCTTCCACCAACGCAATTATTCTCGCAACTGTAATAGGTTCTAAAACCATTTTATTAAAAGAAAAAGATTAAATTACAACCACACACCCAAAAAAACGAAAGAAAATGAAAAAGAAAAGCACTTTAAGGAGGAAAACGTATAACGTTAAAGTCACATATACGTACATATGATGCTGTATTGTTTACGAATTCTAATCTGTTGATTGTTTACTATGGAGGGTTATTGACATAATATTGAAGGGACATGTGCTTATTTTAGATAAGAAATGAAAAATAGATGCTAGGACGCGTTATACCTACGTTAAGATACATTTATTACTAAAAAGGAAGGTACGCTGGTTTTGTTGGCCGCGAGTGTACTATTTCCAAGTCTAATTCAACCATTTCTATTTTAAATTCAACCTTTTCCACGTCAAATTCAACCTTTTCCATTTTCTTTCAAAATTTTCCAAGTCAAATTCAA
This sequence comes from Aelia acuminata, assembly GCA_911387785.2. Lineage (NCBI taxonomy): Eukaryota > Metazoa > Arthropoda > Insecta > Hemiptera > Pentatomidae > Aelia > Aelia acuminata. Next base: position 111,166,175 of record OU426980.1, read on the forward strand.
CCACTTCTTTATTTGACTTAGCCCCCTCTAAGAACATTATATTGTCACCCATATTCTTAAATTTACCTGTTCAATGTGACAAAGGGATCTTTGGGCAAGGGTTGTGTGGTGATCAATTAAACCAGAGACTACACCATTTATTATTTACAATAAACCATCTACAGGTCCCAACTACCAAAAAGGGGGGTCTCATTACTCATAAATACTTGGGGCCACTCATATACTCGATACTTAGGGCTACTATACTACTCGAATTCCTCTCCTGGCCTGCCGGTGCCTGCCCCAGCCTCACTCTGCCTGTCCCAGACTCAGACACTCTCCATATCAGAATCAGACTGCCTCGGCCCGTCTGTCTCTCCCAGACCTAGACTGCCCCTCTCAGACCGCCTCTCAGACTCTCTCCCTCTCAGACTGCCTGACTGTGTCTGCCACTCTTGGGCTTAGACTGCCCCTGTCAGACTGCCTGACTGTCTGACTCAGACTCAGACTGACTTAGCCTTCCCCTCTCAGACTTATACTCGCCTGGGGCAGTCTCTTCTAGAAGTTCCCCCTCTCTCTCAGAGTCTCCTAGGTTCAATGGCCTGCTTAGCTTTTCCATGTGACAACTCCCCCCTCCCCTGAATACCAACGTCCTCGTTGGTAAAGTTGGACCCTGTAATAGAAAAAATAAACTAAGCGGCAGAAAACTCATTTTTTGCCATAATCTGCTTAACTGTAACATTTACATTCAAAAGTACCATGTACTGAACCTTAAAAACAAAACAAAAATTCGAAACAACAAAAAAAAAGTGAGAACCAAAAAAAAACTCAAATCGAGGAACCTCACTGCATCATTTTCCTTTTGAATTCGACAATCATCGGCGCACCCCTTTATCATTCATTCTTTGATTTACCGTGCTTTTGACTAGCACATCCCCAAATCTTACCTCAGTTTGACTCTGAGAAACTTGTTGCATACTAAAATACAAGAAGAGGCAGAATCAGACTGCCTCAGCCCAAGTCAAAAAACTTTTCTCTCTAAGCACTTTACTATCCTCTTTAAGTACTTTACAACACTCTTCAAGTACTTTACTCCTCTTTGAACCTCAAAGAGGTGTGGGATGCCGGCCGACCCATTTAATTTTCCCCTTACGAACCATAACAACCTCTATAAGATGCAGTGAAATTCCTTTACAATTATTTCTGGACTTAGTAAAAAAATAAAAAAAAAAGTTCCACTACTCCAAATTTAATCTTCAACCATAATTGATACAAATTTAATCACTAATATATTCTAAGACTTTTACTTACAAATTCTACATATTTCTAATTTCCACAACTAAGGAACCAGAAAAATATAAGTCATTAATCTAACGATAAAAAACAATCAAAAATCTTAATTACTCTACATAAAGGGATTTAAAAGAATATTTTCTTCGTCTATTGTATAAGGCATCTCACCCATTGACCTACATTTATCGCTGAGAGGGCTACTAGATTCTTCTTCTTCTTCTTCGTTCTTCCCTTAGATGGCCAAGTCGGGAATTAAAATAAAGAATTAGGTGGTCCTCCTGAGGTCCTCCAGGCTGCCGTAGAGCCTTCTTTGCATTTCGGTCGGGGTGGGCCAGACCTGACTCCTTAGGTTGGAAAAGAGCCTGCACGTTGGTAGAATGTGGTCAGCATTTTGTTCACCCTCTCCACAATTGCAGAAGGGACTGGAGCCAATGTGAAACTTTTTAAACAGGTGGGCTCTGAGCCTATTGTGTCCCGTAGGTAGTCTGAATATAAGGACCTGTTCTCGTCGAGTGAGTTCATGGATGGCATCCCCAGGGTCATGATGTGGATGAGTACTGATCCAACGGTGGCTCGAAACTGGCTAATTGCAGCTTTATTTATGGCTTTTTGTTCCTCCAGACCAAGAGAACATTCGAACTGCGGACTTAAGGCTCCCTCCTTGGCCAGTTGGTCAGCCCTCTCGTTTCCAGTGAGGCCACAGTGTCCAGGAATCCATTGCAGGGTAACTTCCTTGTGCATGGCCATCAAGCTTTCCAGTTCTTTGGCCAGTTTCCTCAAGCCTGCATCCCACTTTGACTTTAGGGATTGGAAGACTGATCTGGCATCCGTCAGGAAAACAATTTTTGAGTTTTTGGGTCTTTTTAGTGACCTAAGAAGTCTCGAAGCTACACAGATGGCTTCCTGTTCAGCCCGATAATTTGTAGATATAAAGCCAGTTGGCATAGCCTTCTCAATAATGTTGCCTTCGGGAAATTGTATGTTGATACCAGCCCCTCTATTAGTTTTTGCATCTGTGGCCGATCCGTCGTTATATATTCGGATCCACAGATCTTTTGGGTACATGGTGTTTATATGCATAACAGCTAATGATTTCATTTTGTCAGCGGGCATGTTCTCCTTGCTTATGATGTCAGGTAACGTGAGTAATATTTGTGGTTTCGGAGATTCAAACCAGGGAGGGTTGTCCTCCACCACTGTTGAAAGTTCTGTGTTCACCTATCTTCCGTGGATTTCAGCCACTAGCTTTGATTTGATGTGGAGAAGACTTTGACGTTTGATTCTACTTGTGTTTGCTGTTCCTATCCTTTTTTGGAAGGGATGATTTGGATTAGATTTTGCTTTCACTTCCAGATGAAGGAGTTTCAGAACTCGTCTGTCTTCTATTGGAGGGATTTTTGCAAGATACTCCATTTTTCCAATCGGTGTGGACTTCATAGCTCCTGTCATAATCCTTAGCCCCTGATTTTGCACCTGAAACCTTTTGAAGATTCGAGGCAGCAGCAGTCCCCCAGCTGGTAATACCATACTCTATGGAGGGCCTGACATAGGCAGTGTACAGCGACATAAGAGTTCTTAAGTCTGCACCCCAGCTAGATCCCGCTATTTTCTTCATAAGCGCAGTTCTTGTCATCCCCTTTCTAATAGACTGTTCGATGTGTGGTTTCGAAGTGAGTCTTGGGTCTAGCTTAATTCCAAGATACGTTGGATTTTCATCTTTCAGTAGGTTGTCTTGTTGGAATTTGAGGTTTAAGGCTCCTGGAATATTTGTGGATAGGCTAAAGATTGAATATTTTGTTTTTAGTGGATTGACAGTCATAGCCCATTTTTCAGTCCACTGGCTGAGACTATCCAAGGTCATCAGCATACGGTACTTCGCTGCAATTACAGAGGTCGATCTGTTCCACAATGCAATGTCGTTGGCAAAAAGAGACGCTTTGACATTATTTGGCAGTTCTGGATTATGTCATTTATAAATATTAAGAAAAGTACTGGAGAAAGTACTCCTCCCTGAGGAACGCCATTTTCAAATTTCCTTGCCCGGCCTCTAACACTTCTTACATTGACTATCCCTTTGTGATCCTTGAGATAGTCGCTAAGCCATCTGAGGGCTTTCCCATTTATGCCAATGTTGGCAGCTTTCAAGATTAAGCCTTCTGTCCACACTTTATCGAATGCCTTTTCCAAATCGACCCAGACTGCAAGAGTGTGCTCCTTTTTTTGAAAACCGTCTTCTATTTCTTGGGCAATGTAAGCAACTTGATCTGTAGAGCGAAATCTGCGGAAAACGGCCTGCTCAGGAACTATCACCTCATTTTTTTCAAGAAGCCAGATGAATCGGCTGTTTACAAGTCTCTCCATCAGTTTTCCCATACAGCTAAGTAAGGTAATGGGACGATAGCTGTTTGGGTCGGTTTTTTGTTTACCTTCCTTCAGTATTGGAATGATTACTCCTTCCTTCCAGGTCTCTGGTACTTTGTCTATCTTCCAACTGGTATTGAAGAGCTTTAGGAGATGCTTTTTAGTTTGGAGCCCCAAATGAGAGAGAAACTCATTCAGGATGCCATCGATTCCAGGAGCACTCTTCGGTTTCAGATTGTCGATGGTATTATTTAATTCTTGCAAAGTAAACGATTGATCCAGCATCCCTTTCTTAGGTTTTGTGTCCCGAAGGATTTTCTTTACTTTTTTCTTCATTTCCATTTTCCTTGCAGGACTTATATTGATATTTCCACTTTGGCATACATGGTCGATCAGGACATCTCCTGCTGCTCTTCCGGAGATTAGCTTGCCATTTTTTTCCAGAGTCAATGGACTGTTTTGATTTGAGTCTCCAGATAATGATTTTGCCAGTTTCCTTCCCTCTCTATCCAAGTTGAGCCCCTCTGTTTTTTCGCGCCAGGCCTTCTTTTTTGATATCTGGGTCTCGTAGCGCAGTTTTGCAATAGCTTCTTTTAGCTTTATATTATTGTAAGAGGATGGGTGTTTTTCAGCCTCATCTCGCAGCTGTGAAACAGTATTTTCTAACTTGTTTAGCTCCTCCATCCAATATGGCTTGTACTGCTTTCTGCAACCTCTGGGAATACTTTCCTTAGCTGCTTGTAATAGTGCTGAGGCAAAGCTTTTGGCAGATAGGTTGAGCTTCTTGGATGTTACATTAATATCAGATGTGTATCTGTTTGCAAGATCAGTATAGATTTTCCATTTGGCTTTTTTGAAAATCCATCTTGGTAGGGGAGGTGCTTCAGGTGCTGGTTGATTTAAGTTGATTTCAAGTTTAATTGGCGTGTGGTCACTTCCTCCGAGGTGGCTTTCCACCGCTCGCTGTGTAGCATTGGCCAGGTTATTTGAAGCAAATGATAAGTCTGGAGTCGTTGTTTTCCAGGTCCGTGAGTAGAATGAAGGAGGGTCTCCAGGATTGTTGATAAGTTGGAGGGAGGCTTCGATGTGCCATGTTTCAACTTCTTCACCACGCTGGTACAGATCCCGATATCCCCATGAGGGGGAGTGAGCATTGAAGTCGCCTATTACTAGGCTGTCGTCTTCTGGAACATCCATGGCTTGAAGGAAAAGCATTTTATCGTTGGAGCAATAGTAGTTGTACACTTTCAGTTGTTTATCGCCAATTTGAACTAATGTACAAAGGATCTCAGCTTCAATGTTTTCATATTGATTGTGCAAAGGTATATCTTTGGCTAGAAGCGAGTTTTTTACCATTGTAATGATACCTCCCTTATTACGGCTGACACGATCTTTCCTGAAGACTTGATAACCCCTCACACTAAATCGTAGATTGGGATTTAGATAGGTCTCCTGTATGCAAACTATGTCCATACCTTCTTCATGGATTCTATTTATCAGGCTTAGTTTTTTGTTTAGCAAGCCTTCTGCATTCCATTGCATAATACGGAGGCTCTTTTTTTGGTCAGTAGCCAAGATCCCCTGTCCGACCCTGACTCCACGACCGGGGGGATTTTACCACTGGTAGCATAGGGGCGGCCCCTCCGAGTAGGGCCAGATGCACTACTTGCCCAGCGGGAATTCGCAAGAGTAGCACCTCGTTCCAAAATAATTCGTCCAGTTGTAGCCATGATGGGAAGTAGGTGCGTGGAGTCCTATTTTTTATCTGCCTCGAATGACTGATGAGACTATTTGCACCTTGCGGTTGAACTCCTCAGACTTCAGCAGTTTGAAGGGTGAGGTCCCGTCGCAGTTCTTCAGCCGTACTGTAGGTCTCCTACTCCACCTGAAGATGTCTGTTCATGGGCCCATCCAAATCTTACTGTTTTCGGCCCCATGAGAGTACAGGAGAAGCTGCTGCCCATCAGCAGGGATGTTTTTTACGACCTCCCGGTCGAGATCTGCCGTGTTTAGTAAAAGCAGGGTCACCTCTAGCAGGATGCGACTAAGGTCGCACACCGAGGGTCTTGGGACTAGCGTCCTAGGAGATTTTGCTTTTCCCCTCAGCTGTTCCCCTGGGGTCTGGGGAGGACCAATCCCTTAGGTCGACCCTAAGTGAAGGTACTACCTCCTCACAACCCCTTAGCTACTAGATTACATCTTTTATTCTTTAGTGTCATATTGGAATTCTAGGCTGTGCGACTGGAAGGCATGCTTCCGCATCCTTGGCAATAGGCTTTCCAAAAAAAATTATTTTAACTGACTTCTTTATTAAATAATAAATCAGAATTATGCGCGCCGTCATATACAATCCTTATAACCTAAACGGAGTAATGAATTATTTTCTCCGAAATAAACCCCTCTGGCGTTCTTACATTTGTCTAGCCCATCAACACAAGATTACGTAATAAAATAATAATGAACATCGGAAAAGAGGTGATACAAAAAAACCGTGCCAAATTAATGACTAAAATTAGGTGATATTAGTTTTCATGAATCTTCAAAAGTCATTTTTTTTTTTTTTTGTCACCGGGCTCAAATTTATGTGTGGTATCGTGAGAGTCTATGTTTCGTTTAAACAATGTGACAGATCGGAAAATTTAGATAAGCGTTGTAGTCATTGGTGGAATCTGTAACGAGTCGAATTTAGTAAATATCGCCAGGGGTATACGCGTTATTTAAAAAATCCCTCGAAATTCGGTCGCATGGATAAACCGTTGAAATTAATTAAGTATACCAGATTCCTAAACCTAAACGCTTATTGTTTTCTTCCAGATTTTTTTTTTTTTTTCTTTTTCTAAGTCCTTTAATAGTCAAAGAGGGGATGAGCGCATTGACAAAAAGACTCCTTAGCTTACAACCGAATCTAATGTTTCCTCAACGTTGCAGGATCCTCAATTGAGTTTCGCTGACAATTACCTTCCTGTGCCCAATTTTGTTTTCTTTTTTTCCGGGGATCGGCTAGCTAAGTGCCAGCAATGCTATTGTTTCCTGGGAGACGCAAATTCAGCATTTCCTGTTCGTTACCCTTCGAATTATTTCCATACTCCTAGCCAAGCAAACAAAAAAAAAAAACGATTTAATGGAATGGAATAGGAAATCTTAGTATTTTTATAATTTATACATCTATTGTTTCAATTAGTGATCATAAAACCGTTTTTTACATCCTACGTATATTGTCTCGACTTTACACTTCCTACCCGACTTCGTCTGTCTCTATTCCTTTCACCTCGCGATTATGATCAAAGGATCAAGGTAAATTTTTCTTCTGACCTGGAAGTCTTTATCGACAAAAACTTATCTTATAGGTTATTTTTTGACTTATATTTTTCTACAAAAAATTTAAACCTAAAATACTCTCTACACAAAGCTAATTCACAATAATAAAATTATGACTAATTACTAAATTAACAAGTTGAAACATTGTAGAAAGAAATCCATAATTTTTTCCATCAGCTCCTCATCGAACTTAACTAAAACTCAACTAACTACACACTCTACCTTTTTTAATTTCTTCCTATAAATAGTCAACCATTGACGAGCTCAAAATATTTCTGGTACCTATCTATACGTATCTCTCTACTTACCCGTAACTCTAGTTTCTCTCTTACTTACTGTACACTTGAGATTCTTTCTACAGTGTTTCCTCTTATGGCTAAGTTTTATTTTTACACAAAAAATAAAAAATTGATCTCTTTACCTAATTTATCTCTCTTTGGGTAGCTCTCGAATCTCTTCTCATCATCTCTCCAGGTTGGGCCCTAATTTAGTCAACTTCTCTCAGATCCATGACGCATTTTCATTTCTCCTGCTCTTCTTTCGCAGCTCCTCGGGTTTCCATCTCCCACATACCCCTGCAGGGCATTCTTCGCAGCTCCATTTTTCACATAGCCCCTGCTCGGCAACTCTTGCAGCTCCCTTCTCCACACAACCCATGCCCGGCGCCTCCACCAAAAATGTGACACCCCTATTCTTAAATTTACCAGTGCAATGTGACACAGGGATCTTTGGGAAAGGGTTGTGTGGTGATCAATTAAACCGGAGACTATTTACACCATTTATTATTTACAATAAACCATCTACAGGTCCCAAGTACCAAAAAGGGGGGTCTCATTACTCATAAATACTTGGGGCCACTCATATACTCGATACTTGGGGCTACTCTGCCGGTGCCTGCCTCAGCCTCACTCTGCCTGTCCCAGACTCAGACTCTCTCCATATCAGACTCAGACTGCCTCAGCCCGCCTGTCTCTCCCAGACCTAGACTGCCCCTCTCAGACTCTCTCCCTCTAAGACTGCCTAACTGTGTCTGCCACTCCTGGGCTTAGACTGCCCCTGTCAGACTGTCAGACTGCCTGACTGTGTCTGACTCAGACTCAGACTGACTCAGCCTGCCCCTCTCAGACTTCTACTCGCCTGGGCCAGTCTCTTCTAGAAGTTCCCCCTCTATCTCAGAGTCTCCTAGGTTCAATGGCCTGCTTAACTTTTCCACGTGACAATATCATAAGGATGTATTTATTAAGAATACTATCTATTTTAACGTTCGGGTGAGGGGAAGGGGGATCCACAATATTGAAAAATTTAATTTTTTCGTTTTTCTTTGACAAGAGGATCTAATATTATGAAATCAAGGATGATATTTTTGAGAAAAAAATATCCATTTTAAATTTTAGTGAGGTAGTGCAATATTAGAGTGCCGTAAATCTTTTTGGATTTATTTGACACAAGAGTCTAATATTATGATATTGTAACTTCCAACAAAAAACAAAAGACAAAAACATATGGTTTAGAATGGTTACAGACCTATTCTTGGAACGAACTAACAGTTGGAACAAACTGTCATGGTTCATGTTTGTGACTTCGATGTTCGAGTGCCATCTATGCCGGGCCAGACCATTCAAGGCCCTCCCCTTAGACTAAATATAAGGAGGGATGGACTGAAGAGTTAGTCTCGGTTCTGAAGCTCAAGTCATATGGTTATTTCTGTGTTACAAAGTGATAATTTTTGTAACTTGTCAAAGTATTTATTTATAATAATATAAAAGAATATAAAACGAAAAGAATATAAACTTTTCGGATTTCTTTGTCTATTATTATGGTATCAGGGCTGGTTCTTTTTTTTTTTTCTTAATATCCATTCTGAATTGATATTAAAAAAAAAACAATATTCAGGAGTGTGCAGAAGCAAGGGAAAGGGACATTCATAGTATTGCCAGTAGGCAGCACTACATGCAGTAGGCAGGGAGATGGTGGCCGACTTATTTAAATTCAGCGGCCAACTCCCCTCAAGTCACCTTCTCTTCTCAGCTCTCTGAGCGACATCAAATAGTACTCCATTTCTCTTGCTTGCTTCTCCTACTCCTCTTTCACATTGTAACTTTTCTAATATACCATTCCTTTATAAATTGTCTTATTATTTTCCAAACCTTGCTTCCTTTCTTTTCTACCAGTGGCAAGCTTACTGCAGGCCGAGACACGTGCCAATGACGTCACCAGTAATCTTTGAAGTTACTCTCTTTTACCTTTTATAAAGGGTCTAGCAGCAATCCATCCATCAGGTCGTGTCATCACTGGTACCCCCGAGGCACTCTCCTCCTCACCTAGGTCTGAAAATCCTTTATCACCATTGACGAACGACCTACCTGCGGTCGAGGCCAGTGTCCATGATGTCACAGGTACCTCCAATGTAAATTCCTCACCTGCCCATGTCAGCTAAGGCTGAGACTCACATCCGTGACTTCACAGCTACACTTGAGAAGCTATCCCTCTTCCTCAAGTCTTGTTGCAGCATGATTTCACCTTCTGAGAGTACATTAATACAGTGAGTCAAATTGTCCATCCAAATTATACGCTCTCCAATCAAGGCCCAGAGCACAACAAAACAATCTAACAGATGATGACACAAGGGCCTTCAAATTTTTTTAAATTTGGTTTGATACCCGAAACACAACTTTCAGCGCAACTATGCAGGATTTTTCAACACTTATTTACTTCATTCTGGTTTTTGCACTCTACAAGCAATAGATTATTGTAATTATGATAAAACTTGACAGTTGTCAATACTTCAATTTATTATATTTATTATAATATTCTAGTTTTTGTTTTTAAGGTTCCTCAAAAATAAATCCTTACCTCATCAATAGTAGAGTTTTTTTAAAACTGTTTTTGTTGATATAATGTGAACAGGAATCAAATAAAGGGGTATTTACGGCTCATATTCAATTGAAAAATAATCTTTAAATTTAGTCGGATGATTTGAAACATGGTTACTGTACTACTAAAAATATGAGTCACCTTATATTTCATTCAAAAAATTGATTATAGAACTAAAGTTTGTAAACTAAAATATAATCATCAAATATTAACTGAAGATAAAATGTTCACAAAGTTAATCATTAAAGATTAAATGTTTTTTTACACTTTCTCCCACTAAAGAACAACATATTTTTGTTATTATCTATGACAATATGATAATGCAATAATATTCATCTTACAAACTTCAGTTCAATAATAGATTTCTGAAAGAAATATAAATAAATTCTATATTTATTTGTTCTGAGACAAGTCCCTTAAAAACAAAATTAACTGATGTACATATCGGCCTTAGAGCCTTAAAGCAAAACTTAAATAAAACAAATTAAAATCAAACAAATAAAGGTAAACATGAGGCCAACCTCTAAAAAATACAAATGAAATATTATTTAAAATCAAGAGATAACAACTAGCTTTGCACATTTAATAATGTATACGTATTTAAAGATAAGCAAAAAATTAATTTAAATTTTCTAAAAATGGTTTTAAAAAATAAATATAGAGTATGTAGTGCCTATTTACATCTTTTAGGGAAACTGGATGGCTAGGAAGTGATAAATAGACAAGATTTAAAGGTAGGGAGTGTTGGAGTTATGGATAAAGGGACAATAGAATTCTAAAGGGAGGAGGATGGGAAACTGAAATATCTTTCAAAAGCTGACATTCTGGCCGGTATAATAGATCTGAAGACCAAGAGCGGTTATTGCGGAAATGAACCGAGGATTTGGGCAGAAGTAGCTCGAAGATATATGATGATCAGTGGGATCTGATAACTTGGAAAAGGAAGGATACCAGGAAATGGCGGTAGGAAGGATATAAACACTTTAACCTTTCATAAAAAGGTGTCATGGAGATGTCTCTGGGATGCCAAATATAAATCATAAGAAACTATGAACTAAACATTTTATTTTTGTACCGTGATCCACAGAGATACCCCAACCCCCAAACACTAATATACCCCCTAATACACTACCCCACCTTACAATACCCAAAGTGGGGAAATATCAAGGAAGTAATCAGAAGCCTGCGTGTTTCAAATGGGAAAAGGTTATGGAGATGATTTAATGACATTAAGGTCGAAAAGGTTCGGAAGATATTGGAGAAGTGGTTTTTTCGGGAAAGGGTTTGATCTACACCAAGGTATTTGATAGTAGTATATAATTTGATGGGATTATTATTTAGGAACAGGGATTGCTTATTAATATAATTAATACTCCATGGAGTGTATTTTTATAAGTCTCTATTTAGTTTTAATGAAAACTTTAGCTACCATGGAAACAAATAATTTAGATTAAATAATATGAAATAATAATTTTTTTCTTTAATGAATACTGATCGATCAAAACCTTCTACCACATTATAAACCAAATGTTATAAATTCTAAAATTATCAGCTTTCCAATACCATATAATTCCTCATATATGAGCCTTTCAGTTAAAAGAAAGACTTACTCCAATTTCAACTTTTTGTAGAAAACCACTCTAAACATGATTTCTCTGTGGATAATTTTTACCTTTTCGTTTTTTAATATTATGACAGAAATATTATAACATAACAGTTTACTAAAATATACATATAATGTAAAAAGGTAAGAATTTTCCAAAGAGAAATAAAGGTTTTATACTATTTAAAGTGCTTTTTTACAAAATGTTGAAATTGGAGTTAGTCATTCTGTCAACTGAAAGACTCATATAATAGAGCACTCATTAACGGAACTTGAAATTTTCATCTTGGGGAAAAAAATTTATTATTTTTTTCTGTATTTTTTAATGTTTAGCCGTTTCTCATTGCTGGCACAATGAGATACTGTAAATTACTCCATAAACAAAATCAAAATTTCTTTATCGGGACACATTTTTATTACAGCATATACCTACCTTTTCCTCCACCATTTAAGACCAGTCAGAACATTTCTATAATGATAAAATCTACCTGATATTAAAGAATACTTGATTATCAATAAGGATGAGTTTAATCACAAATGTTAGAGCCGTTTTGTGATAAAATTTATGGAAGAAAGTGCCACTTCCGACAACTCAATTTTGACGTAGCCTATGATGTTACATCACAGGCATATACCTGTGATACCCTCAAATACTTAATTTCATTTGCGTACAAATTGTCATTTCTGAGCTAGTCTGGACCACACAAAGACACGTGGACAAACAAACACACACCATTTTGTATTCAGTTGGTTATTTGGACTTAGGTGACCACAAAACGTGTATTTTCAACGAAAAATGGAAGTTTAAATTATTCATATTCACAATATTTTCCCTTAATATATATTTCTTATGAAAGGAAGTGAAAATTGTCCACTTAACAATAATAATTATTAGAATAGTTATCTAGCATTGAAAACCAAAATTATGGTACACAAGAAGTTGCAATAAATATTACCCATCCTCAATACATCAAGAAGCAATGCCGAAACAAACTATGAGAGCCTTATCCCTTTCAAAAGTATGGTAAGCTCCAAATTTATTTTTTGACTCACTGGGGTACCCGGCTTCGCAATATAATAGATATTGTTTAGGTTAAAACAGATATACTAGTCATAATTGATTGTAGTTGAATAAATATGTTTTGCAGCTGCATAATGTCACAACTAACAAAACTATTATCAGAGTACATATATAATAATTATTATAATAGTAATCTAGCCTTGAAATAAAATAGTGGAAATCTTGAATTTTCATATTTTTGATTTGGATAAGATTGAATGGATTTTTATTTTTAATAAGGGCAAATATGTAGGTTGGTACATTTATATGTAAGTATATTTTAAAAATATGAAAAAACCCAACCAAATATGAAAAAATAAATAAATAAATAAAACAAAAAAAAGGTCACATGGCGTTGATGACCGGTTCAGTTTTACACCATTAAGCTCCAACAAACAAAAAAAACAAACCAAATATGAAAAATATTCAACATAATAACTGGAAAACATAATTACTAAATACATACAGAATTAAGGAAGCGGATGTATATTTGTAAAATGTATATATATATATATATATATATATATATATATATATATAGTAACTACATAGAATATTTGTATTGATAAATTAATTTGAATATAGAAAAAATAATCAATGAGAGTCCCTCATGAATGTTTCAAATTACTTTTTATCCGCAAAATGTGATTTCTATCTATTTCCTGAAATAACTCTTAAACTACTGACTGCACTGTTAGGTGACTGGTCTCATTCGTTTCAGCGACGTGAAAACTACCGAAAAATGTACTTTAGCTGTGTACTTTACCTCACATTAACCTCTGATTTTAGGTTGGAAAAAATCAATTTATGTGGGCGAAGATTACTGAAGGTTAAATTGTAATATTTGTCAACCTCTTTGTAAATTTTGTGATAATTTTATTACATTTTGCTCAGATTTAGGTACATATTTTTGAAACAATACTTACATATGTACATATTAGACCCATATTCACCATGGAATTCCGAACGAAACAGTTTTCTGAATATACACATACTTAGACAATCATTTTGTAAGCTGGGACATCGCTCAGCCACAACATGTGGTTTTAAACTATAAAATGTAATAACTTATCTTTTGAATGTATCGTCATGAGAATGGTCCCATTAGATTCAGAACCATAGAAACTATATAAACCATACAACTCGACATATCTACAGCCAAATTAATTTTTCAAGGCACCTTTTAACCCCCCCCCCCCCCCTCCGCCCAAATAGGGTACAGGGACCCTTATTTGAGTGGGCTCTGCAGATCTCTAATATTACTACTAATATGAAATTAAAACTGAAAATTCATGAAGGTACAAAGTTTTTACTATATTTTGTTTGTATATTATTGAAAACATATTCTAAATATTTACAGTACTTATTTATGAAAAACATTTTTTGTTTTGTTAATTGAAGCATGGTAATGTAAAAGGGTATAAGTGCCTTAAAGAAAATTTTCCAGAAATCATACTACTTATACCCATCAAAGTTAACAACGTCGAGTGCTTACACCCATGCCTACACTACTTTCTAACAACAAAAAATTAATTATACCTATTGGGTTGATGCAAAATTAATGCAGGTTTCCTCTATTGCGATATCTTAATTCCAATTGTGTAAACAAAGCAAATCCTAACATTGATCATTATTATACCAAAACAAACCTTATCTAATACCCTCTCTTTCACCATGAATTTGACCAGTAAAATCATTTTGTTCAGTGTGCTCAAAAGTCTTAAATCGAAAATGTCGAAGTACGATTTTCGTCAAATTTATTTTTACGAATTTAAATTAGGGCGCAGCGCTGCACAAACGGCTCGTAATATTAACGAAGTGTGGGGTCAGGGGGCTATTAACGAGTGCACGGTGCACCATTCGTTCCAGAAGTTTCGCAGTGGAGATTTCGACCTCGAAGACAAGAAAGGTCGATGCCGTCATTTTGCTCTTGACAACGACCAGCTGAGGTCAATAGTGGAAGAAGACCCAACCAAAACCACCCGAGAAATAGTGGTAGAACTTGGCGTGAACCAATCCACAGTTGTACGCCACTTGGAAGCAATTGGTAAGGTAAAAAAGTTGGCCAAGTGGGTGCCACACCAATTAGACGACCACCAAAAGAAGAAGCCGCTTTGAAATCTGTTTCATGCTAGTGACACGCAATAAAATGATCCATTTCTCGATCGCATTGTGACGTTGTAGGCGTTGTAGCCAATGGCTGGGCAAAGATGAACAACCAAAACCTTTCCCGAAGCCCAACCTGCACCCAAAAACAGTTATGGTCACAGTTTGGTGGTATACTGCTGGTGTTATCCACTACAGCTTTCTCAATCGAGGTGAGACTATAACCGCTGACAAGTACTGTCAAGAAATTGACAACATGAATAAAAAATTACGTCTTTGCCCAGCATTGATGAATCGGAAGGGACCTATCCTTCTCCCTGATAACGCCAGACCACACGTCGCACAACCAACGCTATGAAGACTGCACGAGTTGGGCTACGAAGTTCTTCCACACCCACCTTATTCACCTGACCTCTCTCCTACAGACTTCCACTTTTTCAGGCATCTGGATAACTTTTTGAGGGAGAAAATTTTTCAAAACCAGGATGAAATTGAAAATTCTTTTCGTGACTTCATTGAGTCCAGGGATTCAGATTTTTTTTCTGGTGGAATAAGAAAGCTTGTTGAACGTTGGCAAAAGTGTATTGATTCAGATGGAAATTATTTTGATTAAATATATATAGTTAAAGTAAAGATATGGCCTATTTTCAATGAATATTAAAAACCTGCATTAATTTTGCATCAACCCAATATTTCTGAAGAATAGCTTTGGCATATATAACAATTTGGCAAAAAAAAAAACTTTATTCATTTTTTTGGCACTACCCTTTTGCAATTCCACGTTTCAATTATTATTATTAAATTATTTGATTTTTGTTTGCGTAAGGTATATGAGAATTTTAGTTGATAGAATGACTAATTTCAATTTCTACATTTTGCAAGAAAGAACTTTTAATAATATTTCTATTTGTGAAATTCTTAGCCTTTATTTTCTAAGTGTATGTTAGTAAACTGTTTTTTCAATATTTCAGGAAAAGCAATTATTAAATAAAAAAGCTATGAAATTTCCAAAGAGAAATATTATCAGAAGTGCTTTACTGAGAAATCCAAGATGTTGAGCTTGGAGTTAGTCATTGTGTCAACTTAAATGTTAATATGTTAATCAAACCAACCTCTTATTTATAAATGCACCAAGAACACTTTGCAAACTTTATTATCAATTGATATTAGGCAGCTTTTTCTTCTTCTTTTTTTTTTTTTTTTTTTTTTTTTTTTTTTTTTTTTTTGTTTTGTTTGATTTTACTGCACTACTTAGCAGTTTTCATTTAATTTGATTTTATATATTGGTTAAATGTCTTGTGTTGGTCAATTAGCCTTCTTATGTGAAACTTAATTAATTTATGAATCCAGATGATCTAGTTTATTTTTAATTCATTGCAGAGATGTGAAATAATGACTTTATTTTGAAATACAAAGGGAAAACTAATTATTTGAATGTAATTTCAGAAGAACAACTGAACAAAAAAATAACTATTACAAATCGAACGAATAAATGATAAACTTTGAATGAACCGTAGCCTAAAGCTTTCTGGTAGTGTGGAGCTTGAACTAAATTTTTCATTCATTAACAACATTAACAGTCATGTAAAGGTGGGCTAATTATACATGCGAGAGGGAGAAACTTTCAGCCATTATATCTTCAATACCAGGCCCTTTGGATGAAAATGGATCCTTCTTCATGGAAAGGGGATATAGGGCTACAAAAATATTTAACATTTTTGATTGTACCTGGACTAGTTTTTGAGTTTTAGCGGCATGCACATTGTACCCTTTGTTTCATTATTATCTCGATTATACATCATAATAAAACTTTTAAATACAAAATAAAATAGACAAAATTGATATTGAAGATTTAGTAACCAAAGGAAGAGAAGGATGGGGATTTCAAGCAGAAGATAGAGAGTAAGTCGTGAGAAGGCAGCCCAGGAGGAGGGTCCTCTTAATAAAAGAGCCATAGAGGGTGGTCGAGGCTCAGGATAGGAGATCCCTTTAGATTGGCTGATTATTTATTATCAAGAAGGGATGGCCATAAATGCCTAAAAGGAAGAAAGGATAATAAAAAGGGGCTCGAGAATCCAACTTCCGGCTACCACATAACACTCTAAAAGGAAGACATCCATCACAACTCACATTAGAACTGGTACCAGTAAAAAATAAGTAGCAAATAATAAGGTAAATTAACTAGTTATAAATAGTACATTATATTAAATATGCGAGAGTGAATTATAAAATAAAAAATATTTCAAAATGTATTTCGTTCTAACTAATTCACCACAGGCAGAACTCGGATCCAAACTTAAAAGAACACAAAACGGCAATATGCCATAAAATAAATAAAAATGGCAAACATTTCAAAATAAAAATAATTATCATGCTTTCATAAAAAAATACAATTTTATATATTGTTCATTTATATGTTTTGACAATTACCCCATATTAATTATAACATAATGAAACTTTAGATAAATAAAACATAATTACCTGCAAGAAGACCTTTTACAGCCTAGACACTCAAATATTCGAGTATCTGGGTCAGGAATAGCACTATAATCACAAAATGGGCAACTTTCAAGACCAGGAATATTAGCTTGGGCTATTTCTCTCTCTTGAAGTTTTTTTAAAAGTTTTTCATGCATGGGATGTTCCATTACATCCTAAAACAATGTAACAAATTTTTTTAAGAATAATTTCAATTTCATTTTTTTTTTACTTTCACTTACCTATATATGAATATATTACTTTCACTTACCTATATATGAAATATATAGTAAGGGAAAGTATTGCGATCTTGAAAAATTTCGATGTCCAATTTTCAACAGAATTACACATTTTGGGGTCCCCTGAATCCAAATAACCAAGTCCCACGAAATGGTCTGTGTGTGTGTGTGTGTGTGTGTGTGTGTGTGTGTGTGTGTGTGTGTGTGTGTGTGTGTGTGTGTGTGTGTGTGTGTGTGTGTGTGTGTGTGTGTGTAAAAACTATAAACCGTACAAACCTGAAATTGGGTATTTGGTATATTTATATGCCCGTGATATGTCAGCAAAAATTTCAAAATTGGTCAAATGGAGGGGGTACTTTATTTAATAACTTTTTACGTTTTTTTTTTTTTTTCTCAAAAACAGCTCTAACGATTTTGATAAAACTTGGTATTTGATGTATTTATATGCCCGAGATGTGGCTACAAAAATTTCATCAAAATTGATCATCCGGAGGGGGCACTTTATTTTATAACTTTTTTTCCGATTTTTACGTTTTTTTGATTTTCTCAAAAATATCTTTAACCATTTTGATTAAACTCGTCATGTCTAATGAGAATCAAGTATTCTTTAATATCAGGTAAGCTTTATCATTATTAAAATGTTCTGAGGGGGCATAAATGAAGAAGGGGCTTTTTTTGTTTTCCTATAAAGTACCTTTGTTTTTATTTATATGGAGAAATTATCTGTCCCTCGTTTCACCTAAAAGTAAGAAATGGATAAATATGAAATATGAAAAAAAACAAGTAAACAAACACAGGAGAAAATAAGAAAAATCTCAACTCATAAAACATGCATTTATTATTGTATACGGAATTGGTGTAAAGAATGTTTAAGTTATCAACATCAGTTTGTTAATTTACGGTTTTGCTCAGAGTTATATAAATGGATTCTATTATTCTTCTTTAATTTGTATTCTTTTCATGATGTACAATTTGTGCATTTTCAAAATCAAAATTATGTTTTTCGCTTATGGCATGTTCAGATAAACCGGTTGCCAATTTAGATTTTGAGGTTTTTGCGGTACGATTTTTTTTATGCTGCTGCAATTTTTTTTCAAACCATTGAGATGTTTGCCCATAATATGATTTTTCCCGACATTGCTTAAAATTTATTTTATATATTATGTTCGTCAATTTTTCTTCTGGAATCTTGTCTCTAGTGTTTGAATATACTTTATTGATCTAATTCACTGTTTTGGTTCCAAATTTTATGTCGCCTAAATCATATTTTTTAAAAGTTTTTTCAACTTTATTGGTTAGCCCTTCGATATATGTTACTCCAAAATATTTTTTATTTCAAATTCCTGTATGAACAATTTCAAATATGATGCATGGTAGGTACATAATATCAAATGGCAAAATGTTATGAAAGAAAAAATGTTTATATAATACTTATAAATTTTAAATTAATAATTTATGTAAATATGCTTACATGCTTGAAAATGGCTCCAGAAGCCAAAACGTTGCCTTAATAAATTTCTATTGTTTTTGGTGAATATTAGCCTTATTTTTATTTATTTATATTGTAATTTTTTTCAATTCAAACCTTTTTTTTAACAGCAGACATGATTTTCATTCATTTTCTACATCTCACATTTCATTAATGATAACCTTTGGGGTTTTTCTTCTCATGCCAAATTCCCAATTTAGCTAACTAGGTTGCCCTTCATTTGAGGAAGGGGAGGTGCATATATATATATATATATATATATATATATATATATATATATATATATATAAACACACACACACACACACACACACACACACACACACACACACACACACACACACACACACACACACACACACACACACACACACACACACACACACACACACACACACACACACACACACACACACACACACAATGATAACCTTTGGGGTTTTTCTTCTCATGCCAAATTCCCAATTTAGCTAACTAGGTTGCCCTTCATTTGAGGAAGGGGAGGTGCATATATATATATATATATATATATATATATAAAAACACACACACACACACACACACACACACACACACACACACACACAGATATATGTGATGGAAGAAAATATAGAATAGTTGGTTAAAGACTATGAACTCATTCCTCATTCTTGTCAGTTCATTAAGTAAGGATAGAACCATCTGGTCAAAATCCTAGCTAAAAGGCTGCAGTTTAAGACCTGCTACGTTACCAATAGATATACATTTCTAAATGGCAGAGAAATTTAGTGGTGCAAAATGAAAAATGAGGTTTGGGATATAAATTAATACAAATTCGCATTTATAAATAAAAATATGCCCACCTCTGATACTGACTATTCATGTGATACATGCTGTATTAGATCACCATTTATATAATTATGATTGTGAGCGTTGCTGTCCAAAAACATGTGCAGGTTAGCTCTTTTCTAGTATTTTAGAAATTCAAGGTGTTCAGGTTGGATTAGTCAGATTAAAGGACCTGCCATTAATATATTCTAATTAAATTATATCTTATAATTAAATTTACCTTTAACACTTCAAGAGGGAAAAGAACACCACAGTCTTCTAAACAAGGAAAATCAATTTTTCCTTCACCCATAAGTACTTCAATGCTCCTAAATAAAAAAAATAAAAAAATGATAATAACAATTCAAAATATTATAACAAATAAGTCCCACCAATGTGGATAGAATTGGTTTTCTCACTGCATTAAAAATTATTAGATTTTTTTTAATTAAACCTTTCATATTGGATAATTGATGGTCGACCAAAAATATTCAATAAATTCAAGAATTAGTCCAGGATGGTGGTTGAATCTAAAAATAGTAATACACTATTTTTTTTTTTTTTTTTTTTTTTTGTGACCTATGTTTCAACCCAACAATGCAGGTCTTCTCCAGGTCTAAATATACAAAAAAAAAAAAAAAAAAAAAAAAACATGTACCACTACAACCCATGAAGAGTCTTGCGTTCTGTGCTATGTAAGGGAGCACTGTTTCTTGGTCAGCGGTCGTGCAAGGTGGTGATTTGACCGTGATCACGCTCAACTGCCAGGTTTTCCCCTTAATTATTCAAATAAGGGTACCCACTTTATAGAGGTTGGGTTTGCCCCAGGAGGGTGTCTCGGCCAACAAGAAGAACTGTGGCAAAATTATAAAAATATCCTGAACCAAGCCAACATCAAACTCGGGACCTTGAGCCAGCGATTCACTGCCTTACCAGGGACCTACCCCACTCCCCAAATATTCAAATCACAGACAAAATATTATAAATACAGTAATGTGAATTTATAAGAATTGATGACAAAAAAATAATTAAAACTAACCAGATAACATATTCAGATATATAAACATATTAAAATATATACTAACATGAAACATAATATGGTTATTGAAACTAATAATATTCATTGTGTGATAGAATGGGGCAAAATACATTTTGACATGGAATACATGACATGAAGAAGTCTATGTTGTATGTTGTACTACAAACAACATAGACTTGTTCATTTAGCCCTGAAGACGACCATAGCATAGTTGGGTCGAAACGTAGGCTAGAATAAAATAATTTATTACATATATAGAAGGCTTAACCATCAAAGTCTCATAATTATAGCATTTCCAAGTCAAATTCAACCTTGTCCATTCAAATTCAACCTTTTCCAAGTCAAATTCCACCTTTTCCATTTCAATTTCAAATTTTTTCAACGGATTTTTTCACGGATTTCTTTCAAACGGGGGTCCATTACTATTTTTTGTCTTTAAAATTTCAGAATTGAATAATCCAGGGCTGGACTAGTAAAAAGATAAATGTAAAAAAAAAGAAGATATATTTGAAACTAAACAAAATAAAATTCCCTCTGATGGGCAAAAATAAAATGAAAACCTCTTAGAGCTGATAAAAATAAATAAAAAATAGTCGAAATGCAAAAAATCGGTGACTGTTGAATTTCTACTCATGGATGAGCTGGCAGGCGAGACGTCTTAATCTGTAGGTTGATCTTACTGTGATGATTAGGTGCACCCATATATTGAAAAATTTCTGGCCAGGCGTAATACTTAAAATGAAAAACTTCAAACTCCTCACTTGACTTCTTGATTTTAGCATAGGCCTACAACAACTGCTACTTTGCCCTGTCTACTTCCGCGTGATATCACAGGGAGGCCAAAAAGTAGTTTCATGTCTGGATGGTGCTCCACACTGTATGGCATGGGCTTGAAGTGTAGCGATCTGTTGCAAAATAATACTTTATTAAAGTCTTCAAACCCTTATCATTTTTGTAAATATTTATCAAATATAAAAATATAAATAAATGTATGTAAAATATAGTTGCAGATAAGACCCATAACCAAATTTAGCAGAAATCTAACCATTACTTTTACGTCTATCAAGTTTATTTTCACACGCATATATTTTGCTTAGCTGGCAAATCAGCCCGCTATGCAGCTTTGTCCTATATCCTAAGCTAGCTGCTCATAATGTGTTAAATAATTTTTCTTTTTGGCCAGCGTTACTTGAAGCATCGTTTGGTTTTACTCATTTCTGGGCACTTTATACATTTAAATTACTTCAATATTGTAACACTTGGGTGTGTTAAATAATTTCTTTTAAAAGAAAAAATAATTCACAATGTATGACAAACAATAACAACTCAAATTATTAACAATGTTACAAAAAGTAACTACTTGATTTTAACGATACAGCAACACTTAAGTAATCATATGATTCGATCTTCAGAGCCAGACTAAGCCTCTAGTCCATTGCTTCTTATATCTAGTCCAAAATAGAACATTCTAGAAGGTTCTCAAAAAGCATATATGTTTAGTGTAAACATGTGTATGTAAATATATAAATGAAAATCATAAAATTATTACATATTAAATGATAAGTTACATGAGAAGTGTCGCATATCTGATCTGAAAATACTTTGTATCAGTCCCCACCGAACGGGGCTATTTAAATGAGCTTTTTACCTTAGGGGGATCCATGACTATTTGTGGTGTTTTTGGTGAAAAAAAGATATGTGAGTAGGTCATTCAATCCAACACCACACCCTCCAGCAAGACTGGGGGCCACTCTCGTTTTATGGTCAGTGAGTCCATCGGATTTAGGTGGGATGAATTTCTACCAACCATCACCACATCTGCAACACATGGGATGCTCCTCAAATGCAGCAATGAGATCCGCGTGAAAAAGTTAATTTTCTATTCTACGTTGCACTACAACCCTGGGTGGGTCTTGGCTTCCTCAATGAGCCGCCGCCATTCGGCCCGATTTTGTGCTGCTGCTCTCCTATTTCGAATCCTTAAAAGGTTTCGTGTGTCTACTGCCACTCCGTCAAACCATCTAATTCTTGGCCTACCAGTACGAAGAGGGCTGTGAAGGGCGGCATCCACTACTTTCCTGGGGATCTCGTCTATTTTTATTTAAAAGCCCAACTTAGTCTCCCTAGCTTGATGAACCTGACCACATCATTGTCCCCGTAAAGGTCATAAAGCTCTCTGTTCCTCCTAATCCTCCATCCATCTCCATCTCTCACTGGACCAACTATTCGTCATAAAATTTTCCTTTCAACAATTTTTAGGTCATTTTCAATGCTTTTCAACATGGTCCAGGTTTGGGAAGCATATGTAAGAAAAGGACGTATTAGAGTTTTGTATATGATCAATTTAGTTCCCCTAGTAATGGATCTGCTGTGTAAAATTTTAAGCAGTGCAAAATACGCCATATTTGCCGCCACTAATCAGCAGAGACATCAATTGCTTGTGTTACCTGGGATCCTAGATAAGTAAATTCATTGACCTTCTCAAATCTATAAGGACCAACAATCAGTTCCTCTTCACTACCATTCCCAGTATACATGTATTTGGTATGCAAAAGTTAATAATAATAAATAAAAAAAATTAAAAATAAATTTAAAATAAGCAGGTAAATTACTGATACGAAATAGGTAAAAAAGATATAAAAGAAGAATAGAAAGCACAGTGTAGTTTTCTGGAATCAAATAATAAGTGATGACATGTGAATACTTATCTAATTATATATATAATAGTTATTATCTATCCTTTAATTATATACTAGAGAAAATAAATATAAAAATAATGTCTTCACAATAAAATGACAATAATAATTTTCAATTGTGATTACCAGTTTATTTTCTTATTCAGTTAAGGATAAGGCTACCGCTATGCTACTTCATTGGCATGACCTATTTCACAAGGTTATGGGACTGCAATATAAGCAACTTACATCAGATCCTTTTCAGTTAAAAAGCACCTTGATCAGCTATTTAGATCTCAGCTTTCATCTCCTGCTCACTACTTTCACTAGGTAAATAAACCCTCAAACGAGTGGGTCCCTTTTTGTGGAGAATGGTGCCATATTGACCACAACCAGTAAATATAACTAACATATACAAATTTAGCAGTATAGAATATTAGATACTCACTTTCTAACACAATCTCGGCAAAATATGTGGCCTTCCGAACATGTAACAATATCCTCACTCAGCAGATCATTTGAGAAGCAACAGCCACAAGTGAGAAGTGTACCATTCTTTCTTGCCTAAAAAATGAAATAATTTTTTTATTTATAAAAAGTATTTAAAATATATATATGTATATACCTATATATAGGGAGAGTTAGCAAGTAATGGCTACACATCTAGAGACTCTATTCGTTTTTCATTTACGAACATCTCACTTCCCCAAAACTAATAGTCCAGGAGCACAGTATAAAAAATTTCACCCATAAAAAATACAGGTAAAAATTACAGCATAGACTAGAAGATAATTCTAAACTGCTTGACTGGCAGGGATACAATTTTTACGAATGCTTTAATTATTCATTTTTTCTCAAAAATTCATCTATAACATATAAGGCTGAAATTATATTTAATCGTTTTTTTTTTTTTTTTTTCTTAGAGAAAGGAAAGAATCTTCTGGCAGCAAAATAACTCTTATTAAAGCCAACCATACCTGTGACAATGATGCATGAAAATCACAAGACCTCATCCATAAAACATGAATTGATTCTTGTGGAAATTGATCCAAAAAGATTCCTAAATGCAAGATTCAGTCGTCTGGCCAGTGAAGCATTCTTATTAATATCCACTAGAGGCATTAAGACGTAATAAATTATTTTGATATGTGTAATCATTATGCTATTTTTTTCACGTTATTTTATTTTTTCAAAATCCTTAATTTAAATTAATTATTTGTCACACACACACACACACACGCGCGCGCGCGCATGAGGGAACGCGCGCACACACGCGCACACACACACACACACACTGAACTGGTCAATCCACAGAAAATAAGCATTTGCATCTTCAGCATGAGGAGGAAAATAGCCATAAAGCTACCGACAATCGAGGGGGTCCTATGAGCTTAACCTAGCACCACTGCACATGGAGGCGGAGGTGCAAGCCCTAAAGGCCTGTTGCAGGATCAACAAGTTAAATTTGTCTTCTAAAGCTCACACAACTTGGGGAGACTGGAAGATATTCCAGGAGCTTGAAAAGGATAGACTACTATCCATGCAAATACTCTGATCGCCATCTCTTCCAGAAACGTTGCTGGAGAGCCTCTACTAACTGGTAGTGTCTGAGGAACCATCCTTCACAAGTGAAATATCGTTAACTACTATCCATGCATTCTGACATTCAGATGAGGGGCTCACTGGAAGCAAACTTCAACGTCAAAATAAACG
This sequence comes from Aelia acuminata, assembly GCA_911387785.2. Lineage (NCBI taxonomy): Eukaryota > Metazoa > Arthropoda > Insecta > Hemiptera > Pentatomidae > Aelia > Aelia acuminata. The sequence continues at coordinate 111,191,209 of OU426980.1, forward strand.
ATTAAGAACTGCACGTACCAAACAACGGTATCTGTTGCTACACAGATGGCTCACTCACCAACAAAGGGTCGGGTGCGGGCATCTGGAGAAAAGATAGACCCAATGAAGGTATATATGCCGCATTGGACAAATTCACCACAGTTTTTCAATCAGAGGTGCTGGCAATCAGCAACTGCGCCTTTGAGTTGCTGAAGGAACAAATGTCTGGGGAAACAATCACTATTTACACAGACAGCCAAGCCGCACTCGGTGCTCTTAATCATATAGATACAAATTCTAAGGTTGTATGGGAGTGTAAAACAAGACTCAACAGCCTAGCAAATAATAACAGAGGGAATGTAGAATGGGTGCCAGGCCACACTGGCATACCAGGAAACGAAAATGCAGACACTCTTGCTAGAAAAGGATCCAATATCAAACCTATCACCCCTGAACCGGGGTGTGGCATTAGCAAAAGCTCTGCCAAAAGGAGGATAGAGGAGATATATGGAGCGAAAAGAAAACAATTTTGGAAGATGCAAAACCTAAGTCATTCCAAATTGTTCTTGGATAACTGTGAGAAAGAGAACGAGATGGCCTATCACATAGTCTGCCTAAGAGACAGACTCGCAGCATTAAGGTTCAGGATGTTTGGCCTGGACCGCATCACGGACCCTAAGGCGCATGAGTTAATCAACCCAAGCAGCCTTCTTAAATACACTGAGGTTCTGAATATAAGCATATAAGACGGAGCAGAACCCAGGCAGGAAACTTGGCACACAATAGGCCCATTGGGGCCGAGGTGTATTTGCCACGGAAAAAAAAGAAGAAAAAAAGGGTAAAATAATAAACAAAAACTAAAATAAAACAGGCTACTTCCACCTGTGGGCAAATAAAAATAAAACATACCCTAATATCAAGTTAAATAATTACAGTTCATTATGTCGACAGCAATGGCAGTCTGAACAGCTTGATTGCTGATCATTCTTATAATCCTGTTGAGGTCCTGACGACAGCTCCTCTGACAACTCTATTGGCACCCTGCAACACCTAGGTGATGCGACCCAAAGGTCACCAATAATGGAGGAGCATTGGGCTCATCCACCACCAAATCCCCTTCCATCAAATTGGGAGATGAGGAAGTCCATTTGGACCTGGTATGAAGAGTGGACAAATACTCTGATCGCCATCTCTTCCAGAAATGTTGCTGGAGAGCCTCTACTAACTGGTAGTGTCTGAGGAACCATCCTTCACAAGTGAAATATCGTTAACAGGTGGAGCTGTGATTGGTCTTCCAATCAAAAAATCTCCCCCGGGTTAAGGGCATCAAAATCACTTAGAAAGCTTTGCAATGGAGTCAAGGGCCTTGATTCTCACAGTGAGCGAGGCAAACTGACACAAAGTAAGGACCTGATCTCCCATAACTCACTTTAAATGGTAGTTGGTAGATTTCAGCACCCTCTCCCAAAGGCCATTCATGTGAGCGGCAGTCGGACAAGAAAATTTAAATTGTATGTCATTTTGGAGGGCAAAACCTTTTACCATCTCAGATTCCTTGGAATCATGGAGAAAAGCTAGCAAGTTCCCTCTTTAATGCAGAAACTGAACCAACAAAATTCAAGCCACAGTCAGAATACAAAATTTTGGGTATGCCCCTTTGAGCAATAAATCTCTTAAGACAATCAATAAACCCTGAGGCTGGCAAGTCCAATGCGACTTCAATAAGAATTGCTTAAAACGCACATGTAAAAAAATAAGCAAATGTACACCTTTAAGATAGGAGCCTTACGAAGGTTGGAAGACCTTACGATAAACGAACCACAGAAATTCATTCATCCAATAAAAAATGGAGGAACAGGATTGACCCTACACGAAGGAAGATCTCCCATCAATGGAGTGGTTACCCACCTTGGTTTCACTCTGAAGCAAATGACACATCGGTTGATAACTTGGCACACTTATTATATTAATAAGCATTATTATATTTAATTATTGTAATTATGTGTGTAAACTTTGTACTTTAGTTGCGCATTGGAAGTGTTAATATCTTAATATTTATATATATAAATATTAAGATATTAACGCTTCCAATGCGCAACTTTGTCTTTTTGTTATATTCCCATAGATATTATTAAAAGATCCACGGACATTTTCCAAAAACTATTAATATAATAATTAAGAATAAAATATACCCACCTTCTAGGTACAGACAAACAACCAAATATACTCAACATATTTATTTTGAAATTTGTTAACATAATAAAACAGTAATTATTTGTAATACATATTATTTCTATTCCTAGGATGATTATAGTTACCATTTTTTTGCACATGTCTGTTGCTAATGCTCATCTGCTCAGGTTTTTTGGGTTGTTAGTACTATGTTTATGTTATGCTAATTTTGTTTTTAGATTTTATGCGATTGCACCAATATAGTGTTTTTCTTCGTAGTCTTTACATTTTATTTATTAAACTATATACATAAAGATTTTTTCGGTTGTTGGTACTATTTTTGTTTTTAGATTTTTTGCGGTTTCACCAATATGGTATTTTTCTTAGCAATCTTTACATTTTATTTTATAAAGTATATTAGATGCACTTAAGTTTTTTATTTTGTCTTTTGTGTTCTTCTTCTTCTTTCTTGGCGCTACAACTCTTGTAGAGTCAAGGCCTCCTGTAACATGGTCCGCCAACGCTCCCTGTCGGTAGCCGCCGCTCTCCAATTGCGGATCCCCATGATGGATCTGGCATCCGCTGTCACTCCATCCATCCATCGGAGCCTAGGTCTTCCAACTCTTCTGGTCCCATGAATTCTCTCCTCCAGGACCTTTCTAGGAATCTGATCCTGGGACATTCTCATTACGTGGCCTGCCCATCGAAGCCGTCCCACTTTTATGATCTTTACAACATCTGGGCTCTTGTAGAGTCCGGTTAGCTCAGCATTTGTTCTTATTCTCATTCTTATTCAGCGCACACTGAGCCAAAGATTTTTCTCAATATTTTCCTCTCAAACCTTAAGAGGAGAGCTTCCTGCGAGCTAGGTAACGTCCAGCATTCGGAGGCATAGGTGAGAACTGGTCAAACCAAGGTCTTGTACAATTGCACCTTTGTTTTCCGAGAAATAGCCCTGTTCTTAAAATGCTTTTGTAATCCGAAGTAGCATTTATTTGCGGACATAATTCTTCGATGGATCTCGGCTTTTATGTCGTTATCCGCGTTCACTTGCGATCCAAGATAGCAAAATTCTCTTACCCTTTCAAAAGAAAAGCTTCCAGCCACAAAATGCGATTGTTCATGTACATCCAGTCGTGGGCCTGTATGCATGTATTTGGTTTTGGATTCATTAACCTCTAGGCCCACTCTAGCCGCTGCTATCTGAAGACTACGAAATGCATTGCTTAAATCTCTGGGGGTTCTTCCAATAATATCTATGTCATCGGCGAACGCTAAAATCATAGAAGATCTATTGAATAGGGTCCCTCCAACTTGGATTCCAGATTTTCGCACGGCGCTTTCGAAGGCCAAATTAAAGAGAAGGCATGCGAGGCAATCACCCTGCCGGAGTCCCTTGTGGGTTTCAAAGCTGTCAGTCAGGTCACCCTCAACACGCACTGTACATTGTACCTTCTTCATAGTTGCCCTAACCAGACGTATCAGCTTCGGCGGTATTCCCATTTCCAAGAGCTCCTGATATAGCTCATTTCTCTTTATGCTGTCATAGGCCATTCGAAAGTTTATGAACAAATGGTGTGTGCTGATGTTATATTCCCTGCACCTTTCCAGAATGGTTCTGATAGTAAATATTTGATCTATTGTAGATCTGCCTCGCATAAAGCCTGTCTGGTACTTTCCTATGTTCTGCTCGGCAAAGGGAAGAAGCTTTTTATAAAGTATTCGAAAGAAGACCCTATAACCACATTGTAAAAGGGATATGCCACGGTAATTATGACAGTCAAGCACGTCCCCTTTCTTGTGAATCGGGCATTTAACAGCTTTGTACCATTCACAAGGAATTTCTTCCTTCTCCCATTTGTGTTGGTTAGGTTATTTTTCTAATTTTTTATCATTGTAGAGACCCAATCTCAGATTATAATGTTCATAAATTCTAAAAATTTGTTTTATATGATTGGTTAATCTGGAAATGTTTTTTTAATTTTTGATAATTATGAATGTAATTAATAATTACATAATAAATTATTAATAATTAATAATAAATTTTATTAATATGTTTTAAATATTTCTGCAGTAAAAAAATTTAATTTTTTACTGAAATGTTATAAAATTTTTTAGTAAATTATAAAGTTTTTACATTTTTTTCCCTTTAATTATACTTCCTAATCCTCATCCTTCGAAAAAATCTGTTATTTTTTTCTTAATTCTTTCCTTTGTTACAATTTTCATCTGCCAACTTTATGGTTATTTTGTTTCATTATTTCTATTGGTTTATTTTTTCCTCTATTTTGGAATTAGTTTAAAGTTGTGAACCTAAAGTGAGTTATTAATTTTATAAGATAAAAATTATTTTTTAATACACTAGAGAGAGAGAGAGAAACACTTTATTTATCATAAAAGAGGTGCTGCCCAACCACATTGGGTTGCTAATACACAGGATACTATATGTCCATCTGAGACTATTTGCAACATCTTATTGTTATAATATATAATAATAATAATAAAATCCATGCATATTTATATATATATATATATATATATATATATATATATATATATATATATATATATACCAACAGGGTTATATTTTTTTTTAAATGTAATTTTTTTTTTTTTTTCCATTTTTATTCTTTCTTTCTTTTACTCAATCCCTAGAGTGCTAAATTTTTAATAAAATATATCCATCATGAAACAACAATAAAAACAAGAATAAAACCAAATCAATATTCAATCCTGGCATATAAAATTAGAAATAAAGATATATTAAAATTTAACAAACAAATAAATAACTAATTCATGCATAAAATAAATAGATAAATAAATACATAGATAACTTATATACATAGATGCCCTCTGACCAGTCTCTAATTCAGCTACTCCCATTTATGTGGTGATGTATTATTCCCAGGGAGTCCAGGACTATACTCTCTGCCAAGCTTGCCACGTCCTTTATCTCGACACCAAGATCCTCCATGAAGCTCCTGGTTGACCTAGGTATGGCTCCGCGGGCTCCGAACCAAAGACCTCTCACGTGGAACTCTCTCTTGCCGAAGCTCTCGCGGAACGAAGGGGAAATAAGGGAAACAAGGGAACGAAGAGAAAGGGAATACACTTTTCATATATTCTCCTCTTCTCCTCATCAACTTTGCTCACCTGATCGAGGTCATTAGTCTCATACCTCACGGTAGGATCCAGAGTGATAGCCGACTTTACGGTCTTCGGGAATGCCACAATATCGGCATATCTCGTGGATCCATCCGTATCTACACAATAAACTTCCTCGAAGCAGGGAAAGTCGTTCTCCTTCAGGAGCCCCATCAATGCTTGTTTGACTCTTTGATGATGGCGAGTTATCAGGAGCAAGTTGTTGGGGCATTTCCCCAGCACGTGTGCTGGTGTTTCAGGCTCTCTGTCACATTTGCGACAGAGAGACCCAACTTCTCTTACCTGTTCGCTGACACCTGGGACTCCGGGCAGGGGTGCATAATTGATATTCAGTTTTAGGGCATTGGACCATTCAGACCCCAAAAGTATCTGCTTCTCGTACATGTATCTGTTAGCTTTTGGGGTGTCTTTAAAATGTCATACTCCAATGCCCTGCCCCCTGCAGTTGGCCCATTCCTCAAACGAGTTTTCTCGTAGCGACTTCCGTAGAGCTCTCCTTGATAGTTTCTCCTTGTTTTAATGTCTGGATGCCGTCTCCATTCTAGAGGGAGAGCACCGTTCCCTCCAGCTCTCCCTTATTTAGGACTATGACCACACTCTTTTGATGATTTATCGCTGTATGCTGCTGATCTCTGCCTCTCTCTGCCATGTGGCGAAATCTTCGTCGCACAGGTCGCGGTAGAGATGATCAATTAATTAATAATAATGTTTCATTGAATAATAATAATTACAAATTATACACAAAAGAGACAAACATTGTACGGCATGGAAATCCGTCTGCCGGAAAATTTATACAAAAAATTTAAACAAAAATTACTGGTACAGTGAATAAATAATAATAAATTTAAAAAAAACAGAGATATAAAGTAATAAAGAAAAAAAAATAAAATAAAAATAAAAAAAATAAATAAATAAAAAATAAAAATAAACAATAAGAACTAGATTCTTCTGATTAAAGTACAAATATAAAACAAGGAAATTACTACAAATTCTGATTATGGGTTAAAAAAGAAAATTCAAGTTAAGTAAGGGTTGCAAAAACAAAAGATATAAAAGCATTAAGAAATGAAAATAAAGTAAATATTACTATATAATAAAATAAAAAATTATATAAAAATAAAGAGTGAAAAGAAACGAAAGATGAATTCTGTCTATGTTGGATGGATTAATTATTAATTATAATTAATGTTGGATGGTAGCGATGGGACCATGCATGTCGAGAATAATTTACAATTTTACGGCAATCTTTTTCAGTGGGGGCATTAAGGAGAGAAATTAAAAAAGTAGTATGGACAGTACTAGAACCTAGAAACTGTATTCGGATGTTACTGAGGGCTGAACACTCTGCCAGGAAATGAAAAAGGTCCTCTTTTACGGGTAGGTTACAAAGTTGGCAATTCGTATTTTCCCTATCAAGCCATGGGGTGTAATTTAAATAAAGGAGTTCGCATCTAAGTTTAAACATCCAACATAAATCGTTCCTAGTAAGATCCCAAGAACAGCCATCTTTGAACCTAAAAATTGTGATATCATGATTTAATTCTTTATACAAAAGAAACCTATTCGAATTCATCGCGGCCAGTTCACACTGTTCCCTATGATGGCACTTGATAGCGGTCAATAATACATCTAACTGGTCTTTCCATAACGAAACACTATCCAGAGTGCTTTCAAACTTACATGAGTATCTTTCAGCCAAATCACACCATGCTTTAAACCAAAAGATATTGCGCTTAATCACTTCTAACGCTATAATTTTAGAAAGACGGTCGTCAGCTGCGTTCACCACTTTAAGACAATACTTAAAATGTAACTTTAAGGTAAACACCTCAAGCAAGTCGGTAGCTGTTTCTAAATAAACCATGTTGTTTGGCGTAGCAGGTGGCAAAGAGAACAATTTTTTAATAAAAAAGCGCTGAAATTTTTCCAACTCCTCATACCTTTGATAACCCCAAACTTGAGCTGCATAGCATACTATAGATCGGATTACAGCATCAAAAATATGTTTTTTAGCAGAGAGAGTGATTAGATCATGAGACATAAAACTTGACCAATTTCTGTTTAGCCCCATTTTAGCAGCCGATATGCATGCGCTCTTTCAAATGGTACCTGAGAGAAAGGCGGGAGCTTAATGTAACGCCCAAATATCTATAAGTATTCACCACTTCTATTGGCAGCCCCTTATATTTCCATTTTTCTGCAGCGGCCAGTCTACCACCATTTCTAAATACCATAATTTTGGATTTAGAGAGATTAACTGTCAGATTCCAGTTATCACAATAGGATGCCAAAAGGTGTATATTTCTCTGCAATGTAACCCTATCTTCAGCAAGCAACACGATATCATCAGCATACATCAAAATGCTGATACATGTACCTCCTATACGAACTCCTCCTTCAAGAGCAAGAGGAAGATCATCCAAATACAAAGAAAATAGAAGTGGACTGAGTAAACAACCCTGGCGTACACCACTATTCACAGAAAAAAACTCAGAAATTCCCTCAGTACCCCTAACAGCCGATTCAGATTTCGAATAAATATTTTTTAAAATATTGATAAATTTAGTGGAAACTCCTAAATTATATAATTTCAAAAATAAAGAATTTCTAGAAATGCTATCAAACGCGGCTTTGAAGTCCACAAAAAATACAAAGATTTTTTGTCCTTTCTTGAGCAGTTTAAGTTTGATAATGTTTAACAGGACAAATAAATTATCGATAGTGGAGTATCCACGTCTGAAACCTGTTTGGAATTGACTGAGGATATCATTTTCTATTACGAAAGTTTCTAATCGTTGTAGAAGAAGACCTGTAAAAATTTTTGCAGATGCATCAAGACAGGATATACCCCTATAATTTTGCACATCATTGATGTCGCCGCGTTTAAATAGAGGAAATAGAATAGATCTGCTAAAGGAGTCTGGAGTGTTGCCTGTTTCGTAAATTTGATTAAAAAGAGACAAAAGTTTAACCAAGAATATATCGGGAGCATGCTTATAGAATTCGTATGGTACTCTATCCATACCTGGGGCCTTATTGTTTTGTAGGTTACTTATTACTGACTGCAGTTCACTTAGGCCAAAGGGGAGATCTAGAGTGGTAGAATATATAATTGGTTCTGCATAGAGTACAACTAAATCATTATCGGGGGGATTAAGTAAGTTTTGAAAATGATTGATTAATATGGAAAGATCAATATTACCGCAAGTAAAATTTTTTCTTTTAAAATGATTAGTTAGGTGCCAAAATTCCTTCGAGTCTCTTACCCTTTTAAATCTCTCAACTACGGCATAAAGATGTTCTCTCTTTTTTCTAAAGCATAAGTCCTTATAATTCCTATTAGCTTCTAAATGATTATGTTTGACAAAAATAGATCTAGTTCGACGAAAAAGATTTAATAATGCAAATGATTTATTTCTTGCACGAAGGCATTGTCCATCAAACCAATCGTTTCGTCAGATATTTTTAACATATTGAGAACATGTAGTAGGTGAGAAGGAAGAGTGCTTAATACAATCAACTAAAATATTTAAGAACTCTTGAGAATTCGAGGGGAGAAAAGAAATGGTTTCAGTAGCCAGTTTCAAAGAATTTTTATAAACATTTGTATATTTATCTAACCAAACTAACTGAGGCAGAAGTGGTAAAACATTACATTGTAAAGTGTTAATAAATGAGATCTCACAAAAAAGAGGAAGGTTATCAGAAAAAGGTTCTGCCAAAATTCTAAAATTAACAATACAAGATATATAATCAACAGGAAAGCAAATGAAGTCAATTACAGATTTACCTAAACTATTAATAAACATATATTCACCTTCTACATCATTAAAACGACCATTTAAAATAATATAATCATAATTATCACATAATCCGAGTAATTTGGAACCTCTACCATTAATAACCTGATCCTTAGACCTCCTAAACAAATTACATGTAGGGTTATTTAAAATTATATCACAGGGAAAAGACTGAGAAGCCGCTATTCTAGCATTGAAGTCACCGGCTAAAACAAATTTAATTTGTGAATGTTCTGCAAGAAAGTTTTCTAATTTACCAAAATCTGAATCCCAGGAGTTACCACACAGGTATACAGGCAAAATATACAATTCAATTTGACTTTTAATGTAAACCACCTTGACATCATCAATATCAAGAAATTTAACCTGGAACATTTGAGGTAAATTAGATCTGATTGCATACAATTTACCACCCATTGCACGACCAAACCGAGCTTGTTTCGTTGCAGAAATCCAACACAAACAGTATCCATCAAAGAATTTACTGTAATAATCAAATTTACTATCTATAAATGTTTCTAATAATACAAAAATCTCATATTTCTTAATAAATTGTAAAAAAGAACTAGCTGGGTCATTTAGTTTCGATTTTAAACCAGCTACATTATACACGATAAATGAAATATTTGTAACGGAAGAAGAGGCCTGGTGAATGTACTGCCGACAGACTGCCCTATTTCATCCCTGGTGAGCATTAGGTGAAGATGATGTAGCCGTAATCTTTTTAGTCAAGGCCGTATTCGAGGAAAAATAATCACGTGGTAGAGAATTAGTCCGAACAGCAGATACAAAATTCGACATATCAGAGCCAACCAATTCGTTCAAGCTCCTTAAACCATCCTCATTTCCAAGCATCAAACCAACATTTTCAGACCAAGTAAATCTTTGATTAGAGATGATCAATCGCTAAGTTGAAGAGCGACGATGACAAGGGGCCACTCCTAGTTGTGTGGGTACAGAAATTAATTCTTATTTTATTTGTGCTTAGGAGAGCTGAAATCTCATTCCTGAGATCCGGTGACACACCCCTAGCTTCTAACAAGCCAATTATGTGTGAATGCCCAACATTGTCAAACGCACCAACTACGTCGAGAAAGGCGACAGCGCAATCGTTTTTATAAGTTTTTGTATCCTTTAAAATTGCGTCTATAATCCTCGCATTGACGTGCGTACGCGGAAGTCCTTTTATAAAACCCCTTTGGTTCCTATGGAAGGTGACCTGCTTCCTCAGTTCTTGGTCCAAAACTTTTTCCATAATTCGGCATACAATTGAGTAAATTGTTATAGGCCTCCACGAAGAGATATTATTTCCTTCTTTTCCTTTGTACATTAGAATTGTGCTCCCTTGCCGAAGTTGTTCTGGTATGTACCAGCCTATGTAGGCCACCTTTAACATTATCTCAGTAATTGTTTTGAAAATATGAGAAACATCAAAATACTTTATCATGTGGATTAACACCCTATCAGGCCCCGGCGATGTGTCCATAGACATAAATTTGATTGCTTTTTTAAATGTCTCGATATTTATGGACATAATATTTGGCATCGGGGCTGCTTTTTCATATTCCACACGCTTATGCAGATTTTCGGTCTCAAAGAGGCTTTTATAATATTTTTCGATATCCGCCACTTTTAGAGGACATTGCTTAGGAGCGTCAGCATTCATAACATTCTGTACTACTTTTTTCCTTTTATTATAATAATTGTACTATGCTACTTCATATTGGTACTGTTGCTGCCGACGACTCCTGTCTGCTTTGTTAGCTCTCTGCGGATTAGAGACTTTTCCAGCACCCTTGTCAGCCATATCGGTTTTGTTTCTTTTTCTCATTCTGTAAAACTTTATGGCGGGGTGCTGGGGGCCTGGTAGTTCCCCATTTATTTCCTTAAGAAAATTTAGGAACTTACCTACGGCCTCATCAAAATCCGCAGGATTCAATGGATTCTTATCTAAAAGGCCCTTGAATATAGCAGACCATTGCGCAATGTCCTCTTTTATTTTTGATTTATCACCCTCTCCATTTTTTGGGTCTATGGCGTTCTTGATTATTGCCCTCAAAGTCCTTTTATTGGCCTCCCTGGGATGCTTCTTGGCGATATGGATTCCGAGTCCTCTTTCACCTTTAAAAGAAAGCCCGCAGACTGGGCAAACTTTGTCCTCTGGGTGTGGACCTTTATCCTGCTTCTCAACACCCTCCCCTGTGACACTCTGTGGCCTTTAGGCAATCGGGGAAAGACCTCATCAATCAAACAAGACAGGAAACTGTCTTTCCTAGCGTTACTCCTTCTGCATCAGCCCATTCAACTTTCACAAATTCTTTCTCGCCGGCTCCCGCAGTTGCCACAGTCATCACAGAGGCAACAACTGCTTCTTGAACAGGCCCACCAGTTCTCAGAACCCATACCGTTTGACCTATTTCTATTAGTGGCATGATATGACATAACCTTAATTTAATATCAATATATAAGAAAATAAAAGAAAGGACATGTATGCTTACAAATAAGTACAATATATCTAAAAATGAAATAGAAAATATCTAATTAACAAATAAATATCTCACAATAAAATTTAAACAAATTTAAAAATTAAATATTTAAAATCAACAAAAGAAAGACAGATATCTAATATCGTAAATACATATGTTTAACTTTTAAATCTCTAAAATTGATATTATAACGAAGATATAACAAGATAAAAAAAGAACTATATTAAAATTAGTAAAAATAAATTTAAATTAATTGATAAAAGATAAAGATATTTTAATGAATAATAATTTTTAAAAAATGATGAATAAATAAAAAAAAAAAAAAAAGATTTTGTAAAGGTCTACACAAAACTAGGTTAAAAATCAATAATAAAATTATGGAATCTTTCCTTTGAATAGGAAAAGTCATTCGAGTTTAAAATAAGATAAAAATTGACATAAAAAATAAATTAGGCTCAGTATAGATAAAATCATATTATTAGTTAATTTATTAAATAGTTGAAAGGGAAAATCAAAGATAAAAAAAAAAAAAAAAACAAACTGAAATGCCAATAAGAGGGAAAAAAAAAAAAAAATATATATATATATATATATATATATATATATATATATATATATATATATATATATATATATATATATATATATATATATATAGGTCTCTCTCTCTCTCTCTCTCTCTATATATATATATATATATAAGTAAATAAGTGAAAATAGTGATTTATATGCCAGAATAAAATCAAACGATTATTTGTTGTTGCTATAACTATTATTTTCTCTCTTTCTCTATTATATTTTGCAAATTTTCTTTGCCGAAAATTAAATAAATAAAATAAATTACAAGTAAGTCTGGGTCCGATAACAGAAGATGTAGAGAAAAGCCTGTGGTGGATGTTTATGTTGACAGCTGGGCTACACTAACAGCTGGGGCCGGCGGAGTGGGGCGGTGCAAGTTCCCGCCGATCCCTCCTTATCAGCTAGCTCCTCGCCGAATATTAACTAAGTTACATTACATTATTGGCCAAAATACTTAAGCAATATGCGCCAAATTTTAGAAAACACTAAAGTCACGTTCCGCACACATGAAAAATTTGGATTAATCAGATGAAAAATAATTAAGTAATCCCGACGCCAGCGTGGGCCCGATGTGCCTCTGTTCACGGCCCGAGCCAGATTCCAATATATTTTTTTCCCCTAGGTTTTCATCATTTGTCAGCGATATAACTTTCCTTATAAGATTCATAGTGGTGTTTCAAATTTGATATTTTGGGTTAATAGAATAATAACTTAATATTTCATTGCTACAGTTTTTTTCGTCCATTTTTGTCAAAAATTATGTCAGTATCTAAATATTTTAATATTTTGTAATTGGGTTTTTCTATTATTTAATTTACATTATTTAATAAATATCTAAATATCTAAAATAAATTTAATAAAAATAATTTTTTCGCTAACATAAGGATAAACAAAGAAAAATAATATTGATTATTAATTCTCAGAAAATAATAATTGTTAAATAAACAGACAAATCTTATTGTTACCTCTGCAACAGCTGCTTCTCGTGCCTGTCGTTTAGATTCAAGATATTTCATAATATCCTCTTTGTGGGTTATGAAATGTACCTTTAAAAAAAAAGATTATTTATATATATATATATATATATATATATATAATTCATTTTTTGAAGAGAAAAGATTTGGCTCCGCCGGGAGACCCGGGTTCGACTCCCGGCGGAGCACCAAATCTTTTCTCTTCAAAAAATAAATTATTTAAAAATAATTTAAAATGGTGGTCACCCACAAATTAAGATTAGACTAATATATATATATATATATATATATATATATATATATATATATATATATATATACATATATATTAGTATTTAACGAAGTTCAAATACAATTTTTATAGTTCATACAATGAGTTACACTTTCTTTCATGAATATGTTTTTTAATTCTCATTAAAAGGGATTTTATAACATCCTAGAATTATGAATTAAAAAAACTTAAAACTTTACCCCTTTTAAATAACCCTCTAATTTTGGATTTTCCATTTTTTATTTCACTCAATTTTTTTATTTGATGAAGCAGATATACATAAATTATAAAATCAGTATGTTAGGAACAGTTCATTTCTGCTTCAGATGATTCAGCAGATATATCATTGGTAGCTTATAAGCTGTACAGCTGCTTTTACCTGGGAGAAAAATAGTACAAAGTGCACCAACTTTTCTCTTAAACTATAAAACTAAACTGTACAAATTTTCAGAAGGAGAGAACTATTCTGTCTATTATAGAAAATGTTTGGTTGGAGAATACTTATCTCCTCTTGAGCTGAAGCTGTTGTGAGATAATACATTTGAAAATTCTTTTTTATAAATAGTACATTGAACAATTTAATGATATTATACCCCATCATAAAATACTAAAATAGGTAAATGAATATTTATTTTACTGTTACTAATGCAGTGTTTCTGTACATTGCATCATTTCATGAATTAAAATATAAAAGACTTGTGCATGTTATTGTAATATTTGTTATTCGTTTATTAATTAATTAGTTACATATTTTTCATTTGTACTTTTGCCTTGTAGCTAAGGGTATTTATAATGCAGAATACAGTCCTTCATTGATTTCTAATGCTTAAGTTGTCATTAAACAAAAATAATTTTGTTTTTATTGTTACAAAATAAATATCAAAAATATTTTCATTAACTAAAATTAATTTGAAAATTTTAAAGCTATTTGATATACCTCAAATTATGAAAATTGGCACATATCACAGAAATTAGTTCCTCTTACCAGAAGCATAGTACATGGATTACAAAAATTTACATCGTAACAAAATAAATATCAACGATATTTTCATTAACTAAAATTAATTTGAAAATTTTAAAGCTATTTGATATATATCAAATTATAAAAATTGGCACTTATCAAAGAAATTAGTTCCTCTTATCAGAAGCATAGTACATGGATTAAAAAAATTCACATCTTTACCCTGGATTTGAATCCTAGTGATGAATCCCAAAATTTTTGAACTTTAAATTAATATGAATATTAAATATTAACTTCAATAAAAGTGATAGAAAAACTTAAGTGATAGAATAATATGGATTAAGTCGAATTTTGAAGATTTTATAGCAGGCGTCCAAACCCATTTAACACTTTCCCAGATCCTGAATTTTAATCCCTAATATTTATCATTTAAAATATAAAGGAAAGGTCCATCCTCATTCATTCAATAACCTTTATATAAATCAATTACAGTTGCCATGTGATACTTATAACATATAAAGATTTTTACAAACTAGAATATTGCAATTCATTATGATAATCAGTATTTATTCATTCTTCTTAGGAGCAGAATAAATAGATCAAAATTATTTCGATCAAAATATTACCTTTTTAAGCTACATGAGAATTCAAACCAAAAATCAATTAAAAAAGTGAACAAATAAAGTCACCCTAAGATTCCTTGGGTATCCTGCATGACATAGAAAGAAATTTATAATAAAAATACCCATTTTTGGGACATATCTTATTTATAGTTAATGAGTTGGTTGTGAATTACTTGTAGAGCACATTAAGAGTTTATGACACTAATAAAACCAATATTTTGCCATCCACTATTTATTTGATTCAAAATTAATAATAATTATAATAAGATTAATGATCATTTAATTCAGCCTTTAGTTTATTATAAATTAACAATCATCATAGTACCTCATCATAGAACACAGACGGTGGTTCACCGACACCTTTAGAGATTTCACTTGGGTGTCTAGGAGTTTTTCGAGATTTTCTTAATTTTTGCAGTTCTTCAAATGATAAATATAACTTGAAATTATTTTTCCGTAGTATTTTTCTAATTTCATTAACGGAGCTAAACCTGAACCTTTAACATATTGAGTAATAGAATAAAATAAGAACATTAGACTTGAATCAATAAATAAATAGATTTGAACTAATATCAAAAAATTTAGGTAGAACTTTGGAAGTAGGGCTCCTGGGTGTGGCTCATTTTGATGACATTTAGTGTGGCCCAATGTCAACCGAAAAGGACTCCTTGGGGGTTTATTTATTCTTTTAGAGCTAATGAAGCGAGTAGGAGTCAAAAGCTGGGATTAAATAAAGCTAAACAAGGCCCTTTTTAACTGAAGAGGACACAAAGGGGGTATGATAATATCATGGCCACATAACCTTTTGAAACAGACCATGCCCTCTGTTCCAAAGTTTTACCCAAATTTGAGCTGCAATGATTTTAAGTGATAAAGAATAAGTACAAGGTAGTTAATTTTTATAATTTAATAAAATAAAGTTGTATTCAGCTAATACCTACTTTTATCTATAACAAAGGGTTGGAGAAGTTTAGTGACCCTGTTATGACATGTAACCCTGCTAAATTTTTTTGTCTGTACTTATTTGAAACACACCCTCTATATAACTATAATATTTTGTTTGATACACACGCACGCACGCACGCACGCACGCGCACACACACACACACACACACATATATATTTTTTTTTTTTTGGGAGCTTAATTTTTGTAATTAAAGATATTTTATAAATCAAATAAATTTTATATTTAAAAAAATTGACGAAAAATTAATTCTGTTTAAAAAAGTTTGTGACATTCATGCATCACGAATAGTTAAAAAATAACTAATTTCCAACTCTGTAAATGCTATTCTCTTTTATTTTATTTATAGAATACATTTCAAACTAATTGTTTTATTCAGAGAAAAGAGGAGAAAAAAGTAGAAGATATTTCTTGAATGGAAGTTTTGAAACTGGTAATACATTTCCAAGCTAAAAGGGGAAGTAAAGGAAATGGTGGATGACTAAATTTATCTCAGGACAGTGATAAGCAGGAATGGAAGATTGGACAAGGAAATCTCCAATCAAATAAAAAAGGCAAATAGTATCTACTATCCACTCTGTAACACCATAATAGGTGAAACAGAAGTAGAGAAAAACATTAAAATACACATTTTTAAAGTCGTCTATCTGCCTACCCTATTATACGGAAGTGAAAGCTGGACACCATTAGAGAAACACCTTAGTCGATTGACAGCTACTGAAATGAAGTATCTCCGAAGAGTGGCTGGTCAAATAAGGAGAGATCATATTAGAAATGAGCGTACAAGAGTTGCTACCCTGAAAGATACCCTTGACAGTTTGGACAACTATGCCGAATGAATGAGAAACTTGATCCCTGAAAATTCTTCGCACCTGTACCCATAGGGAAACGTCCAAGAGGTCGACCAAGAAGGCAGTGGATTGACCACATTTCCAGAATTGGCCAAAAGCGAAACAAGCCACTAAGTGCGATGAAGGATATAGCACGAGATTGAGAGGCTTGGCATGCATGGACCGAGGCACCTCCATGCTGAAAGGCACTACGGAGGAAGAAGAAGAAGAATTAAGCAGAACCAGGCTTTGACATAGCTTATCTCCACTCTGGAGAGAGCTACCAGTTTATTGCCCACCACTTTAGAGCTTATATGCAATTGATGTAAAAATGAGTCAGGACTTACATGAGGATTACTGTAATAATAATAGTAACAACACCTAAATATGCCATAATAAAATACCCAATAGAAATAAAAAAAAGAAAATAATGCTATACCTCTCTTGAAGATATGAAATGGAATGTGAGATATATTCTGAACCAAAATCAGAATTCTTAAAATAGGTTAGTGGGTCAGGATATTTCTTGATGAAAGCCTCTATATTGAAATCATGTTGCTTTTTAGCTGGAGATTTTGAAGAACATGCTTGTTGCTTAGGAAATTTATTCTGTAGCATGGTATCTTCCAGAAACTTATTAAATCCCTCTTGATCAAAGGCATATTGAATACACTTTGATTCAAGGAAACCTGGTTCCACATCAGGGAACATTTCGAATGCAAACCTGAAATAATTATCGGCTTTCTCCTTTTCTAATTCATCCAGGTCTATTTCGATTTCCATTCTAAAAGCCTCTAAATTATTATACTTCTCAGTAAGTAAGTTAAATCCACTTGGCAATAAACATTAACTCCCAACAATTGGTAGGTGTTTGAAGTAATATTTTTGAGTAATGCTAAAACAAAAAATAATCATATTATAATCCATATTTTTAAAAATAAATAAGATGTTACTATACCAATTTTTTTTTTTTAATGGCCCAGAACAGTTAATGCAATTTAATTTACTTATAAAACTGAACTGCTTATTGCATGTTATAATAGCTGTTCAGCTTACTCACATTAACCAAAGGTTACACATATGCATCAGGAATACACTATTGTTAAATAAATATAATTACTCTAAATCACTCGAAAAAATAGAAAAATGAATCAGTCCTGACTGATATAATGTCACAGTGAAAAAGGAAAATAAAAACATCAATTACAACTATTAGCAATAAATAATATAAATAGCATATTTTCTAGAAGTTTTTATAAATAAAATTAAATAAATTAGAGTATAAAAATCTAGATGATGGATGGGGAAGTGAAAAAAAAAAATTAAAAATGCTTTACTGCCCAGATATTCTTCTTAAGGGCTATGAAAACAACTAATTATCAACTCCTAACAAATGGTAGGGTTTCTAAATTATCTTTTCACTAATGACAAACAAAAAATAACACTCTTATAATACTTCAGGCTTCTAAAAATAAATTAGATGTTATTATACAGATATTTTATGAGCTTCCTAGAATAATAGAAAACTGAACAGCTTATTTCATGCCATAACAGTTGTTCAGCTCATGCACAATGTCCAGATATTAAACTTATATCTACATCAATTATACTATCCTTAAATAAATATGGTTGCTCCATATCTCACAAAAAATAGTTTGACGAAATCAATTCTGAGAGTGAAATTGTCTTCTATGTCATAGTGAAAAAGGTAACGAAAAATAAAACCACAAATTTAAAAGTTTTTATAAATGAAATGAAATAAATTATAGTATTAAAATCTAGATTATCGATGGGGAGTAAAAAAACAAAACAATGTTTTGCTGTTCTTTAATTGCCCAGATCTTCTCCTTCCGGGCTTTAAAAACTACGAATTATTAACCCCTAACCACTGGTAGGGTTTTTGAATTCATAATCTTATCAGTAATACTAAAACAAAAAAAAAAATAACATTCTTATAATACTCCTGGTTTTTAAAAATAAATTAGATGTTACTTTACGGATATTTTTAAGCTTTCTAGAATAGCAGAATACTGAAGTGTTTATTGCATGTCATAACAGCTGTTCAGCTTATTCACAAATACCAGATATTACACTTATGTCTATATTAAATATACTATCTTAAATGAGTATAATTACTCCAAATCTCTCAAAAAATAGTTTGACGAAATCAGATCTGAGTGTGAATTGTCTTAAATGTCACAGTGAAAAAGATAAGGAAAATTAAAAACATTTACATCTATTAACAATAAATAAGAGAAAAAGCATACTAACTAGAAGTTTTTATAAAAAAAATAAATTAGAGTATTGAAATCTAGATGATGGAAGGGGGATTGAAAAAAAAAAAATAATAAACATGTTTTACTATTCTTTATTTGCATAGATCTTCTTCAGGGCTATTAAAACGACATGAGAGAATAATTAAACATATCTGAGTTGAGATAAAAGAAGAATAAGCACTAAAGAAAAAAAGATAGCTGAATAATAAGAACATAAATATAGAAAATAAACAAAACCTTGTAAAGTTGAAATCATCCGCAATATTAGATTTAATGATAAAAATTAAGCTAGGATGGAAGACTGACGATATTAATAAGTAAAAAACTAAATGTTAGCATGGTATAAAACGAAATAAAACAGTTATATCGAAAGGTAAACAGTAAAGGGACCTATCCGAAGTTGGGTGCAAACTTACTGAAAAGAACTCAAGCCATCATGCCAAAAGGGAAATGAACTAGATTTTGTTTTCTGAAAGGAAAAGGAGGGAAAGGAGCTAGGATTAAACACCGCTATCTAGTGGCAACTATACAAATGAGGATTTAAAAGTCGTATGGTTTTTAGCTTTTCCCAGTGATGGGATTTCAATAAAAACTGATTGGTATTTTAAATAAATGCGAAAAAAAGGTGAATAAGCGGTAATTGGGGTGAAAATTATCATAAGAGCAAGATAAAACTATCGAACCTCTTGCCTCGATAACAGCCCATATGCTTCCACCAGAACCTGGCTTCTTAGCTATCGAAGCGGGCCGGTTCTCGACTATCGACGAAAGTCGATGTTTGGTTAAATTACGCCTCTAATACGAAAATTGAGATAGATAGGCATTTTGGGCCAGGGGTGGATTGACACCCCATAAAAACAAAATTCTGAATAAAAATAAAAAATGCTGTAGTCCAAGATGTGAAACCAAAATTGGTGGTTTACAATCGATGTATTTTTTCTTATTATTTTAATAATAATTATTATTAATGTAGTTTTTTTGAATGTAGTTAGTTGAACGAAAATTGTTTTAAATGTGATCGGGATCAAATAAAAGGTAAAAAGTTACAAAACAACCTCCTCGCCCAACATTACCTATCCTCAATAACATTTATAACGTATTAGAATTTTTATACTTCTATTTGATCTAAGAACAACCAGTGATTCTACTGTAGTCGATTAGTCGAACTATTAAAACGTTAATAATATAACACCCTTATTAACTTACGTAACTTAACATAGGTATAACACTCTCGCTTCAAGTGTCGTGTTCCGGTTTTAAGTACAATGTCCTTTTTCTATTGGAAAATAGATGCTCGTGGCGAAAGTCTTGTTGTAAAGATCCCAGCAGTTTTTGTTTCATATGTGGCAAATTTAGTAAACAAATACAAAGAAAAACTATAATTGAGTTTGTGAAACAAACCTACTACGCATACTTTGGGATAAATCAGTTATTCAAAAGAATGAATAAGCCCAATATCGTGTTTAAATAATGTGGATTTCGCCCAATATTCGCAATGTGGATGCCCCTAATATTTCACAGAGATTTGCTAGATGTAGTGTTTTTAGGACCATCTACTACAACTGTGATGTAGTTGAAATGATAGATGAATAAACAGACGGAATAACAGCAGTAGCAATGAATGTTAATTAGCCCTACTGTCTATAATCCTGAATATAACCACAGTATCTTTATGAGTATGAGTATGAAAAGGCTTCAGTTTACTTGGTGGCTGACCGCGAAGTTCCCAGCTTTGAATTACATCAAAGGATGCAAATTGTAATAACATTTCGATTCTAGCTGACATTCTACGTGTCATAAAAAAAAAAATAAATAAAAAAAAAAAAAAAAAAACTAGAAAATCAAAATTAGTTTTGTAACTACTAAAAATAAACGATAATTAATATTTTTTTTTAGAATTTTTTTTATTCCTTTTTACCCCAGTTTATTAATTGTTTAATAGCTTATTCAAGCTTTTAAATAATAGAATTCGGTCGTTTTAAAAAAAAAATAATAATAAAAAAAATGCCCCTTTGATATCCCCCACTGGGGTTGACATCTTTCGGTTCATTATGGAACGAGATCATAGCTATTATGTATTCAAAAACCAATAGTGAAAGTGAAGATGAAAATAATAATAATAGAATAACTATAGGGTTATTCAATCTAGTGCTTGAACCTCATTCAAGGTCTTCATTGGTGCTTACGCAGTTTCCAAAAAAATCGCTGGGACCACTAAAGGTCTTAGATCAGTTCTATATGATTTGTCGCAGTCAAACAAGGAGGATAAAAAATATATCTAAAAGCAACCAGTTTAGTTTTTTAAATTTTCAAATATCAATAAGCTTTCTTACGCCGTAGACTTATATTAAATGTTTAAATACAATCCATTTTTTATTTTGGGAGTTAAAAAATTACTAAAAATAGCCCTTTTTGTAAAGAAATAGTAATAGTTGATTAGTGTGCTCACCTCTCGGGGGGGGGGGGGGGGCGCCCCTCTCCTGGATCCGCCACTGAGAAACAGACTACAATTAAAAAAAACAGGCACACCGTTCTCATTGAAATTATTGTTATATCATTCATTACCTTACAATTTATTTTACTAGGCTTCCGTCTGCGATTCCTCCCCATCTCCATCACCCTGGGGGTCGCGACTAAGAGGTTGAAAAACTGTCCTCGACCCTTATGGTGGATTAATTTTAGAGGAAACCCCTCAAAAAGAAGTAACAACAATTTTCTAGTAAAGTAAAAGTTCGCATCGTTCGTTGAAAATTATGAAAGTTTTAAGAATATTAACACTTTACCTAAGCATTATTCTAAAATAGTTCGATCATTATTAAGCCATTCTGTAAAAACAAACAAATTGCTGTGTTTAAAATTTAAAAAATCCTGTTATTTTAATGTAGACGATAGTTTCATTTTATGACACCTTAACCCACATATCAATATTACTTAAAAATGAAACCCATGAAATATTAAGAAAGGGGGGGGGGAGGCAGCACACATGATTATTTTGCCTCTGACCGGGCTCAACTGCAAAATACGAGATGAATGATTTTAAATAGTCAAGAGAGAAAATTCGCCCAGGATACATAAAGAATCATAGCCGGTCCTCCTATATTGTTTGATTCGTGTCTAAATATATACATAGATATTTTACTAAATAGTAAAAATCTTACTATTTTTGCTGGAATCCTTAAGCTTATGAGCTCTGGTAATATGGGTCAAGCATTTTTTAAAGAATGAAATTCAAACTTTCAAATACACTTAACCTAATTCAGTCTCATCATAGCGGCTAATAGAATTTAACATAACAAAGTATGGCCGACCAGAAAGGTGGTAAAGTATGGCCAAAATATTATCTCAGTTAATATTTAGAAACCAACATTGGCCACAAGCCATCTGAAACTAAGTTTCTTATCACTGTAAACATAAACTGGCAGGCAGAATTAGTCCACCATGCTTGGTTGGTAAACATTCTGCGCTGGAATATAAATGTGCTTTAAAGATGTAAAAGTTAAAATTTATAACATTAAAAACAGTTTAATTGTTAATATATGTCCACTAAAACCGCACCGGACACCAAATGGTATAGGTACATCACTAGTTGCTTCCAGGTTTTCTTTTTCTAGTTATGGTTTTTTTATGTTCTATGTTTTAGCGTTTACATCTTCAAAACACACACACGAATATATTTGTAATTATAGGATATTATAACATTAAATATAAACAGTCCAGAAAATATATCCATAAATATGTGTATTTTTTATATTTATATATGTTATATATTATATGTTAATATATATAAATATATATATATATATATATATATATATATAACGTATGTGAGGTGTGAGAGTATGTATGTATAATATTTTTCGCGGCCTCCTCTCAACTGCCCCATGAGGGGGATCTATACTGACTGGATTTTCTTCATTCGATTAGCATTTTCGGCATAGCCAGAAGGTGGGGAGTGGGAGGCAAACCGTCCCAGGCCCTTACAGGGAATTTAGCCCCCTACCCCGTTTACTTCACTCTGATAAGGAGCCCACCCCTAGCCATCACCTTTGAAAAGGGCACCTACCTCCCTATCAACAGGTCTCACCCTCGTGAGGACTCAATAAAAAAATATTTGTTTCAGATCCCGAGAGAAGGATATAAAGTAATATTTTATGATCACAATGGAAAATGGATTGTATTTATAGATTTAATGGAAATTTAAACCGCAAAGCACTTATCTTGTAAATTAGGTCCTTCACGGCTCATGGAATTAAATATTAAAAATCTGGTGCGATGCACGCAACACAGAACTTTCACCTACGAACCTACATAGATTAGAAATCGACGGGTTCCGATAATATGTAAACGCCACACTTTTCCACATTTGTATATCCCCATAAGTTATAATCAGGGCCCGGATTTTGATGCAATTGCATATTCTTCTGTATGCTTGCTTCTTTAAAATAGCGGACCAGATATGATTACGAATTAGTGTACGCAGATCTTATTGGTCAAGTTTTATTTTGCATATTTGATAATAACTATATATATATATGCATATTTTGATGATCTAATAAAGTATTTATTTCTTTGTGTAAAATTTTCAGCCTTTTCGACCACCTGGATTATTTTAACCCTATATCTAATAAAGTAAACATTACATAAAGAAATATAAAAGTAATATAAGCTAAGATTCCCAATTTCGATCGGGGTTCGCTTATTCGCCGTAAATAATTCTTCTTCTTCGAATTAATGATTACTGAGATTCCCGAATTTCCACCTCCCTTTTTAGTAAATAAAAATATAAATTGCATCCCAGGCCATGTTGGAGAAGCTTTGAAAAAAATAAAATGGAAGAATAAAATTCAGGCCTTAACATCCTGGAAAATATATATAAAATTTTAAATGGGGTTAATTTAATTGTTCTCAGGGACATGGACAGTGGCCCAATAATTTTAGGCGCTTACAAATTAGCTCCAATCACTTCAGTTCATGTCGAAAGATCATTTTCGAATTATAAAAATATTTTAAACGATAGAAGGTTAGGATCCACAGAAATAAAATTAAATTTAGAAAAAAAAAAAAAAAAAAAGGGTTCTTGGTAAGGAAGTAGGTACTGTTTCTAGGTTAGCGGTCGTGCAAGGAGATGATTTGACCGTGATCTCGCTCAACTGTCTGTTTTCCCCCTTAATTTTTCAATTAAGAGTACCCACATTTAGAAATGCAGAGTAGAGTACCCAAATTAGAAATGCATTTAATCATTTAGTATAAGAGCACCCAAATTTAGAAATGCATTTAATAATTCATTTTCTTGATTATTTCACTTGTTTTATATATTTTTTTAATTGATTGTTTATTTAGTTATTCTTTTTTAATGTTATTCGTGTATGTTTATTGTTAAACAGTAAGTTTGAATTACTTTTACATTTTAGTTTGAAACGTCTTTAATGTTATTAACGGATATACATATATGTTTGATTAAGTTTCAAAAAAATTTAAAATAATTTTGATTTCATTTCTAAATAGTCTCCTCCACTATCTTTCCTGTGAAATATTTCGTACAGATTAGTATCTTTGAATATTACAGTTGTTTGATAGCATATTTTTAGATTTTATGCTGCATATTTTATAGTTTTTTACTGCATATTATATAGCATATTTTGACGCTTTTTACTGCATAAAAATCCTGCCTCTGGTTATAATGTATCTGTAATGCAAAACTTGAAAACTCTCAGTACTTTTCGATTCATTATTGCTTATTTCTTTTTTAAGGGACCAAATTTCATCAACAGTCGAGTTTTTTGTACTACTTGGTTGTTTTTTACAGCGATTTGCTTTTTGTAAATATATCGTGAAGATGAATCGATGGGAGGTGAATTTACGACTCTAGTATAAGTATGTCTCTTATGCGTTTCTGACAGTCACATCTTTGGCATATAAATACATCAAATACCGAGTTTAATCAAAATCGTTAGAGCCGATATTGAGAAATCGGAAAAAAAAGGTGATAATTAGACAAAATTTTATTAAATAAAGTACCCCCTCCGTTAGACCAATTTTGATGAAATTTTTGCTGTCACATCGCGGGCATATGTAAATACCAAATGCCCAATTTCAGGTTCGTACGGTTTATAGTTTTTGAGCTAGTCTGTTCACACACACACACACGATCGCAATACTTTCCGTTACTATATATTTTATATATAGATAAGTGAAAGTAAAAAAGTGCACCCTTTCTTAAAATATTTCTGAATCTGCTACTGACATCAAAATAAAATTTTTAATATAAAATGTAGTAAATATATCTTCAAACTGGTCATTGTTCTTTGAAACCGATAAGTAGTCAATGAATCTATGGCAGAGGAGCGCCCCTACCCCGGGGTTATGGAAAGGATTCGGAATATTTCTATAAAACTATTAACGTATTAAAAATAACTATATGCTCAAATGAAAAATGTATTTATTAAAGCATTTAATCGCTATATACACCTCTTTTTATGCATATCTTAAATTACGTCCTTCAAAGGCTCTTCTCCTGTTTACATCATCATGAGTCACGCTTTTTTCTTAACAGTAATTTTATATGAAGACTTGAGAAGCACAAGAACCTATATCCTTACTAAGAATAAATCATCCTCCTTTCTCACCATTAATAATTGCATGGCTGTTTCAAGCTTCCAAAAGAATTCAGGTGGTTAATAAAAAAAAAAGTGGGCTCCCTCAGATAATTTCTAGGTCCGCAACTAAACTAGATAATAACTGGATCCACTACTGTTTGGATAATCAATAATTTTCTGCAGGATGAAAGAAACATATGTTTAGTTAAACAGTAATTTGACCCTTAGAACAATACACATCGTTTCAACTCATATACTTTAGGCTATCCATCAGTGGCGTAGCCTAACTGAGATGTTTATATTTTAGACACAACAGAGGTGGGGGGCCAAATTGGTACGCTCTCCAAAACTAAAGAAATTGGAAATTTTTACCGAAATTAAAAAAAAAATTGGAACAGAAAACAAGATATAGAAATAAGCAGAACAGAAGATAGCACACGAGCGGTAACAGGTATCTATTATGAGAGGGTTGGTTGGAACCATTGAACTCGCTAAAGGTGCCTTTACACCTTACGAACCTCACCTTCGAACAAGTTCTCCGTCGAACCTTGCCGTACCGACATGAAGCGAACAGCCAATTACACTTCACGTGACGTTAAGCGAACCAATATGGCTGACGCACCCAAAGCTAGCTTATGATAAAGAAAAAATCTCCATTATCAATATATTTTATACTATCTGAAAAATAAAAAAATAGGAGACGATTTACAACGTTTCAAAAATTACACTAGTATCACAAAAACTCCTGTCACTTAAGAAAAGCCAAATCAAAAGGGATACTAGCGCTACCCCCGAACCCAGGCGAACAGATGAAGTACCTAGAACACCCGAACACTCGACGTGAAGGCTTCACGAAGGTTGTTCGAGGGTGGTGTTCGAAGGTAAAGTTCGTAAGGTGTAAAGGCACCTTTAAGGTTTAACTTTGCTCTTCAGAGAAAAACAAACCCCCAAAAGGGTGTGAAGGGCGCTTTACTGAACGGGCCCCGAGCCACATCCTATTTGTCTTAACGAAAGCTCGCTCAGGTAGTCAAATATTATGGTGGAGCGCCGCACAGTGGGGCAAGCGTGGAAAAAAATCCCTAATTTATTTAATTTAATTTTAATGTGTTTAATGGGCCCTCGTATTCATTATTGGTTAGAACATATAGTTCTAGTTCGTTTTTTTTTTATGTTGGTGACTTTGAGAGACATCTGAAGTCGACATTATTACTTCACCCAAAAATCTTTTACTTTTATATATGAAGAATTTTGGTTTACTGAGCTTTTATTTTTATAGATAAAACCATAAAAAACGCCATAATTTTAGTTCATGTATTTGTTTTATACATGTTCATGTATAATTCTAAAATATTAGTACTCGTCTTAAATCCCAATCAAATGTTTAAATACAATAGATTTTCGATTTAAGGATATCAAATACTAAATACAAACGTTTTTGATATAGATAAAGTTTATTTTTCCACGGCTCTCAGTGGGGAAGAGCGACTAAACTCCAACAAATTTATTTTTGCCAAGTTTTATGAGGAAATTTTTTTCATTACTAAGTGTATTTAATTTTTTCTTTGTGACTTTAGAGAATCAATAAGTTCGACGCTATTACTTTACCCAAAAATCGGCCATTTCTATTTACGAAAAGTTTGGCTTACTGTGGTTTTATTTTTATAAATAACAACATGAAGCTCACTAGAATTTTAATTTATATATTGAAGACAACAGGGATGGTCCCAAGGGATGGGGTGAGGTTATGCCCAGAAGCTCCTGTTTCAAAGTAGTCCCAAAACATCTTTGTTGACTCAAACTTAAAATATTTGAAATATGGGACAAATTATACAGAGCAATAGAGCAACAGAACAGGACAACAGGTAAAATAACAGTAGAAAAGTGAAAACCATTAGAGGGGAACATGAATGTAGAAACAGCAGGAATAAGTTCATTAGAAAGGAGATATTTATACAGAATATAATGGAAATTGCCGTTTTCATTATAGGATGATAGCTAAATAAAATAAACCAATGGTATAAAATAAAAAAATCAATAATTATCTTGGATAGCATCGTCATATTCATAAACTAAGATAATTTACCATTGAAAGAAATAAACAGTATTTTAAAAGAGAAACAATTTAAATTTATAAATAATTTATTTTTTTGAAGAGAAAAGATTTGAGAACAATTTGAGAAACAATTTAAATTTAAGTTTATATATTTGATTTTAATTCTGACTGATTCCTTTCATAATTAGATGGCAGGGAACAAGATAATTAAAAAATAAATCAGTACTACGAAAGTCAGTTAGATTATTTTTCAAACTGATAATTTTATTCTCAGGAGGGCGTAAATAGCATATGCTGCATACAATAAAACAATCTGCAGTCTTAGGTACTCAAAATTTT
This sequence comes from Aelia acuminata, assembly GCA_911387785.2. NCBI lineage: Eukaryota > Metazoa > Arthropoda > Insecta > Hemiptera > Pentatomidae > Aelia > Aelia acuminata. The sequence goes on from OU426980.1 coordinate 111,219,277, forward strand.
CATTATTTTAATTTCAGCTATATGGATATTATTTCTATTTACTTAACACTTTGGCTGCCATGTCACCTGGAATCGAGTGACGGTTCTCTTGACACAGAATCAAACATTGTTTCAAAACGAGTGTGTGACTCTCAGGTATTCTTGTTCGACAGTCAAAGTGTTAAAGATCTAAATATTTGGCCGAGGAGGCAGCCTAGAGCAGGCCACCGGTATGAACGTGTTAAACCAGGTAAACTTTAATAAAACAGGTTGAAATCAATCTTCTCTAATGGAGGAATAAGAAGAGCATCAACCCCTTGGTTGATAAGACCTTCTCAGTGAAACAAATTACTACTCGAGTCAGATGAGAATGTTTCCACTGTGTCAGTTTGTCAAAAAAAGAGATTCTTCAATATTATAAACATTTTGGTGGATGAACAAGAAATGTTTTGGTCAGAAACAGGAAAGTGTTGACTCAATTTATTAGGATGGGCAAGATTGGCACAGCTGTTCAAAGCCAACATAGGCTTAGAATAGACAAAGGACATCACCTCAGCACTGAAACTATTCAAATAGCACTCAGAAGTATGGGATATGAGGCAGTGGTAAAGGTCAAGAAACAATTATCATCAGAACTCATGAAACTCAGCAATAACTAACTGTTTTCGTTTTTAGTCAAATATATCAAAAGTATTCCAAACAGAATACAGGTCATCATGTACTAAGTACTCAATTCTATATACTTTTTTCAGTACAATCCCAAACAATTTTGTAACTGTACATCTGATGCTGACCAGAGCAGTAATTAAATGTCAAACTGTTTAAAATTTGTAAATCACAAATTTTATTGGGTAAGAAATAATTTTTAATATCAAGTTTGTACTAATGGAAAACTAATGATCGATGAAATACTAATTTACTGAGACAGAATACTAATTTATATATCTTACATCACATAAAGTATTACAATTAAATTGAATGTAAAAATATTGTATCGATAAAAACTTGATTATAATTGAAAAATATAAAGAGCTTTTAAAACTTTAATAATAATAATTAAAATTAAGGAGTAGAAGTAAAAGAAAAACAGGTCAGTTATTTTCTTAACTTTTTATTTTCGCCTGGGTCAAAAAAAGGTACTTTGAATGAAACTTTAATCAGAACCTTAAATTTAATCAAAAAGACAAAATCCCATATCATCAGATTCTTCAGCTTCTTCCTTCACTTCTTCTTTTTTAGCAGCAGTTGGAGCAGCAGCCTCAGTAACTACAGGGACAGCAGTTGCAACAAATTTTCATGCGTCCTAATAATTTAAATATTTTGTTAAATTGGAATTATAATGATATAATTGAAACTTACATATGAGATTAAAAACCTAACCAATTTATTAAGATGTAAAACAAATTTACAGACTGACCTTCAAATATTCTGTGATTTTTTGGGCTTCTTTCAACTCAACATCAGTTACTGCAGCAACAGTAAAAAGATTCCTCAAATCATTTGCTACACTGTGAGGGGAAGAAGCTATTGTTCGGTAACTGATTTCAAGACAGACAGAGCTAATATAGCAACACACTGGAATCAAATGCAACAAAAGATATAATTAATTCATTTTAAAACAAATGAAAAGTATCAATCTAAGCACCTAAAAGCTAAGGATATTAAATAAAATAGAAAATAATTTAATATTAAAAAAAAAAAATTAAAGGAACAAGTCATATCATTTAACCAAGAGATTATTTCATTTATTCATCCCACATATATTATTTCACAAAGCCTAAAAATCGGTTTTTCATTAATTATAAGGTCTGTCGAGGTCAAATGCCATGAATTCAGCCGTTGGATTCAGAATACCACGGAGCTTTTGCAAATTGCAATCTCAGTATTTCTTTTTGGTCCAAAATACATAAAATCGACATAAACGTAGTGATTTGACGGATCGAGGCAAATCAAAGTGGGTTTTATAGATTGCGATACAAACATTAAGACCCAGTTAAGTTCCACTGAAACTTACTGGGGTTTGTGTTTTAAAGCCCTAAAATCTACCATTTTTGAGATAATGCTGGGTTTAGACCTCCCCGCCGCAAGTGGGCAACTACTTAATTATTGTTCTATGTTACAGGATGTAAGGTCCTGTAGTGCTAGAGTTCTACAATTGTGGTTTCATTAGAATTACAATTTAATGTAGAGATAGAAAATTGCACTCTCACATCAAAGTAGACTCCCACTTAACCGGCTCCCGTTACCCGAACTCATGATTAACTGACGGATGCGGTAAAAGATAAAAATTTCTTAGTAACATTCTTAAAAACATTTATAACTTTGTAAAATTCTCAACCACTGGACATAAATTTTTGTTGTGTAGGGATTCGATAGATTTTATAAAAAAAACATTTTAATAAAATAAAGTTAAAATTAAAATTAGTATAAGCTTAAAGTAGAATAATTTTCTAAGGTTCTTCATTGGTTATGATAAAAAAAATTTGTGAGGGAAAGGGGTAAAAAGGGTAATTAGCACTATTCCCAAGCTCTGATTTGGAGGACCAGAAGCTTTGGGTTGTAGGATAGATCACCATGAATCTCAAGGTGAGAACGGTAACGTCCATATGCGGGAATTAAACATACACAGTTGATTCAAAAAGTTCCGGGACAAACTATTTATTGACTTAAAACAAGAGATTAAAATAAAGATTTTATTTAGTTTTCAACATAATCCCCTTCTCGTTCTATACAAATTTTGCTACGCTCATACAGCCGCTGGAACGACCTCGTAAAGTCTTTTTCTGGAATAGCTTCCAGAGCCTTGGTTATATTTCATTGTATCGCCTCGTCTTCAAAACGTTCTCCCTTTATGGTCATCTTCAATTTAGGGAATATAATAAAGTCTGCCGGAGCCAGATCTGGTGAGTAGGGCGGATGATTAATCATGGAGACCGACTTTTGCGCCAGAAATTGTGTGATTAGTATCGAGGAATGAGCTAGTGCATTGTCGTGCAGCAGCAACCAATCACCAGTGCGGTACTATTCCGGTCTCACACGACGAATTCGCTTCAAAAGTCGTTCCAGGACACCTTTGTAGAATTGTGCATTCACTGTTTGACCCGGGGGCAACATTATCATTATTAGTCGAAGTTGAAGGGCGCCCATCTTCCGTCGTTCCCATCTAGTCGTGAATCATCTTCCAACAACTCTCGACCATTCATGAATTAAGCATACCACTCGAAAACCTTAATGAGGCTTAAACTATCCTCCCCATATGCAGTTTTCAATAATTCGAATGTTTCCAAACCACTTTTTCCCAATTTAAAATAAAATTTGATCGCGGCACTTGTAACAATTGTGACATACTGGCAAGGACATGCCCAGTTAAACGAACACAGCTGGCAAATAAATGAGATTACAGCGCTCCTATCACCAGTGTGTGTAACTAAGACCTGATATGACATAAGCCCGCCATCAGATAACAGGTGGCGCTAGTTGTATTTTTTAAATAAAACATTAAACCCGGAACTTTTTGAATGAACTGTATATGCAGTAGCCTGAGCACTTGGGTAATTAATATTAGGTTCAAATTTTTTTCCCACTGAATCCCAGAGATAGGAAACCCAGACTTAGATTTTGATGAAAATTGAAATAATAATCGGCTACATGTAGTCTGCGTTTTTTCAAGCATCTTAACATGCTTAGCTATCCCAGTGCCCAACAATAAAACAGAACAATGACATTCATAAGTAGACCTGGGTAAGCATCAAAAGGGTAAAAAATCAAAATGATCAACATGTGCGGCACACAAGAGGCATCAGAGCTCCATCCAAGCTATCATGAACCATATTGTGGTTCAGACTTCACTCTGATTAGAATAAAAATATCTCAGAGGAAAAAGCAGATTAACAAAATAGGGGGTCAAGAGGAAAGTTTTCTTCCTCTAGGAGCTTTATAGGTGTAGAGGGTCCTCTATTCAATGTTCCCAGTCCCTGCTTAGCTGCTGCATTTCTGTGAGTGTTTTACATCTATTCCTCCCAATCTTCTGGATATGATCCTGATAGGAAATCCTTGGCCGGCCACCTATTCTCTTACCTATGGGTCTTGCTTCTATTGTTCTTCTGGACTCTCTTACATCCTCCATTCAATAGAATGTCCAAATCATTTAAGCGGTCTGTTCTCGATGATTGTTTTCAATGATAGTACATCTAATAGCTCTCAGATGCTTTGGTCCCTGATACAGTCTCACAATCTCGCCTTGCTTTTCCTGTTATATGGTCTTCATTTGGTTACAGACCGTTTCAGCACTTTCTACAATATTCTGTGAGAGAATCAGCATCTGCTGTTTTTCCTTTAACCCTTTAACTTTTTGGCTCTTATATGAGCCAGCCGTGCACTGGCCCCCGTGTGCTGATAGCTCGTATATGAGCCGGCCAAGCGCTGGTTCCCAGGTGCTGATGGCTCGTATATGAGCCACCCTGTTTTTCCCCTTCACTGCTGTAGACGGGTAACTAGCGCTTTCTTTCAATGATTTTTGGAATCTATATTTTCCCTTACCGCTAGAGGGCATTTGATTGTTCATTTCCTTACTATACTGCCTTGATAGATGAAAGTTGCTTTTCAGCTCTCTGTAAATAACATAATATTTTGCCTGATATCAAACCTTTAAAAACCTGCCTATTTACCCTTTGTTTAATTTTAGTTTATTTGCAATTACTGTGGCATAAACTTTTATTTTGATATAGTTATGATGGTGAAAAAAATATACAATGAGGAAGAGCTTTTGGAGCTGTTAGCGGGTGCTAGTGATGGGGAAGCTTTTTAATTTTTAAAAAGTTTTTAACTCCACTGGTGTGGATCAATGATGAGAACTGATGATCAAGTGATGATGAAGAACTTAGTGTAGCTTTAATTAGTTAAGCTTGCAAAAGATATAACATGCGATAGCTTCAATGCAGTAAAAGTAATCCGCACAGTGGGACCACTCGGTGTGCTTACTAATCCGCAACAGCGGACCACCTCATGCCCCGCTACCTCCGCAGTTAAAGGGTTAATAGTCCATGGTAATTTGCATTTGCAAATCTTAAGTACATCTTCATTCGTTGCTATCAGACATATATTTCTAAAATAATTTTTATTTCAGCTTCTGAGTTAGAAGGCGCCTTTTAACGATTTTATTGAAAAGAGGTAGCATTATCACATTTATAAAGCAACGTCTCAGAAAACATAACCATGCATCCTCATTTTAATGAAACTGTAAATGATTTGCATTCTACAAATCCAAAAATATAATCTTTTAATTTTGGGGGGTGCCCCATTATTTAACATTCACAGATTTAATTAAAATGTGGAAGCACTATTTAATTAAAAGGAAGAAGAGCCCTTATTACGAATAATTTGACCTTTTCTGATTTTATGAGGGTGCATAAAATGAGCTCTTAAAATGAGGGTGCATTTTTAGGTTTATAAAGCAATGTCTCTGAAAACATAATCACGTATTCTCATTTTAATTACACTGTGAATATCAAATTATTCATAATATGGGCACCCCCTAAAATTAAAAATTGATATTACTTTCAAATTATACGTCTCTAGAAACGAAAAGTAATAAAATCAGTAAATGTAAAATAACTAGAAATGGCTGCCCTCTCTCTTCCCATCGAAATTAACCATCCACAGAAAAAATAAAAAAAAGGCTTCAGAAAACATTATACTTCAATATTGAAGAAATACACTCCTGTACTTTTCTCAAACGCTGTGATGGATTACTGAAGTACTCAGACGGGACCCTTTGAGTTTCTTTTAGGAGCTGACTTATATTTTGAGACATTAAACGACAAACCAATATAATGAATAAATCTAAAACAAAAATAGTACCAAGATAGGAAATTAGTGGAGTTTTACTTCTCACGAGGCTTTACATTTCTCTGAACCCAATTCTAACTAAACTATGTATCAAGAAATGTTATTGGTTCACCAATTGCACAATTGTTTTGGGGTGGTTAAGGACCTCCATACATCATCTAAAGACAATTTTAGCCCATTGAATCATGGAAATTAAAGACCACCCTCTAGTCGAATATTGGTATCATATCTCAGGTGAAACAAACCTGGTTGAATGCGCGATTAGAGGAATATTATCCCTCAAGAACTGCTGGAACATCTTTATGGTGGAATCGACCTCAGTAGTTAATTGATGGTATCAGCAACTGGCCACTCAGACTATAAGGACATAGGCCTTAAAAAAAACCTATTCTACCAAGTACCTTAATTTCATCTTCCCAAAGTTTATCAGACATAATTAAATGGATAGAACAATACTAAAACTATGCCAATCTCATTAGAGTGATGTGCTATGTAATGATATTTAAGAAAAGAAAACCTGGGGAGAACAAAACAAGAGGTCAGGTTTCATCGGTCCAAAGAAAATAGAAACCACCAAATGGACTTGCATTAATATAATCCATCATCATTTAATAGAAGATTTTCCTGAATCCCAAACATCCCCCACATCAACTGCATTGAAACAACACAGAAAATATCATTAGAGTCAGCAGTCGTTTGGAAAACTAAAGACTCCCTCAGAAGAGTAAACATCTGATCCTTCTTCCAAACTTTTATTATACTGAGTTATTAATTAATAACTATCATAATTAATAATAACTGCACCTACCCCCTATTTTTGGCCTCATCCAATTTCCATCACCGATAATTAGCTTCTACCCTTAGAGCCGCGGCTACGCTCGATTTTTTTTTTTAATATTTCGATCTAATTAGTCCTTTCTACTCTTTCGATTTAATTTGCAATTTTTAGACTGCCTAACACTCCGCTCTCGTTCAATTTGTATGCTTTCGAGGTATGATAACTCAAGCCATAAATTAGGGTTAAGGGGGTGGGTAAGAGCGGTTACACCGATTTTTAATATTATTCCCACACCTACCCCCCTATTTTTGGCCTCATCCAATTTTCATTTTTTAATTTAAATTAATTTAAAGGTTAATTTAAATCTTAACCCTTTAACTGTATATGAGCCAGCCGCGCTGGTCCCCTAGTACTGATGGCTCATATATGAGCCGGTTCGGCGCTGATTGCCAGGTGCTGATGGCTCATATATGAGCCACCCTGTTTTTCCACTTCACTGCTTTGGACTTATATATTATTATAAGATCCCAGATTTCTACTTCTGCTCCCTCAAAAGAGATTAAAAAAAACCCAAGGAGCCCTTTTCTGATAAGAACTCAGCCTCACTAAAGTTGTATAAATAGGTCAATTAAGCAATGAGCTTACTATCAATTTGATGAAGTAGTTACTCTTCCGATGTCCTTGTCTTCCTTACTCATCTTAGTGAAGCAGCATATCAGTGTTTAAAGACTGCAAGAGACAAATATAAACATTTAATACACACAGGAAAAAATAAATCTTAATTCTAGGGTTTTCAGTCATTAGATCATTTTTAAAATAAACAATCTAACACTAAAGATAAAATATTATTGAATTTCATAAAGAGAGGTAGTAATACTTTTAAGATACAGAAGCCAGAACTAACCAAAACAACGAAGCCGGCATAATTAAATGAGTAATACTTACATATTAGTGTTATTTATTTAACAGCCCCCGACCACTCCATCTTCGAAAGTACTTCAAAGACTGGAAAGGATACGTTGAGGGTTACCTAGTAACAGAATCGATAGCAATTTCGTCCAAAGATAAATTAATTAAAACTGCTATACTCTGAAACAGTACTACCTATACCGAAGATAGCCACCTTGCAATTTTAGCTTTAGCGTAATTAATATCGCAATACTACTTAATTTATGAAATGAACATTGAGAGTAATCATTTATATAGTTAAATTACACATTACAAAAAATTATTTTAGATTGAACAACATATGATATTTTTTAGGTTACCTTATGGTTAACAACATTTAACATTAATTAATTTAACAATACAAACTTAATCAAAAGTTGATAACACAAATATTTTGGCTTTTGTTAGTATCCACCCCGCCACATCACCTCCCCCCAATGACTGCATCGAGGAAACGGGCCGGACGTCTGATCTGTCTTCCGCTACTAGTCATTGATTCAGGAACCTGGAGATCGGCCTCGGCGGAGTCATTGTTATCAGTAGTTGGCACAATTGTTGGGTCCGGCTGGCTGGAATTGGAGTCATCTTCGAGGAGCAGGAATGCTGGCTTCAATCTGTCGATTGTCATGGTCTTGAGGCCATTCCGTAGCTGAAGGACAAATGTCTTTTTGTCTCTCTTTACAACCTTGTAGGGACCAATATATGGCGGAGTGAGTGGCCGTTGGACCATGTCATCCCTCAGAAATACGTGAGAACTCGAATACAGCTCCGGGTGGACGAAAGGCCTCGCAGTGGATGTTCGATGGACAGCTGGCCTAAGGTTTTCCAATTGCCCTCTAAGATGACGAACAAACTCATCCGTGCTCTCCCGTTGTTTTGTTCTCTCTAATAGTTCACCAGGCAGTCGCAAAGGTTGTCCAAGGGTCATTTCTGCAGCGCTGGTCACGTTATCATCCCGAACAGCTGAACGGAGACCCAGGAGAACTAAGGGCAACAACTTTGCCCAGGCGTTGCTGCTGAATTGCGCCGTTAGAGCTGTCTTGAGTGTGCGGTGCCATCTTTCGACGCAGCTGTTAGCCTGACGGTGGTAAGCCGTAGTTCTGCAACGCTGGAACCCTAAAACCCTTGACAACCGCTGAAATAAATCAGATTCAAACTGACGCCCTTGATCAGTTGTGATGCGTGCAGGAACTCCGAAACGTGATATCCACGCTGTACAAAGGGCCTCTGCGCAAGCGGCCGCTGATATATCGGCCATCGGCTGTGCCTCCGGCCATCTGGTGTACCTATCCACCATCGTAAGGCAATACCTCATGCCTTCTGAGGGTGGTAGAGGTCCAATTATGTCTAAATGGATATGCTCATATCGACTTGAAGGTAGAAAACTTCCCGGAGGTGCTATTGTGTGCCGCTGCACCTTAGACCTTTGGCAGGAGATGCAGGTCTTCGTCCATGATCCTACGTCGACGTTTTGGCGGGGCCAAAAAAATCGCTGACTTATGAGTCTTCTTGAAGCTCGGATCCCTGGATGACTAAGGTTGTGCAGCTGAAGAAATATTGCGCGTCGCATTTCTTTATGTACATATGGACGGGCGTTAGGTTTCGATACTTCGCACAGGAGGCTTCTCGTGAGATGTGGGAACTTAATATATTTGAGCTGCAGTCTTGGATTCTGCAGTAACTGTTCAATACTTTTATCCTTTACCTGAGCTTCAAGCAACTTCTCCATTCCATCAGGAGTGTCAATTTCTTCTAGTCTTGAGAGCGCGTCCGCCATGTTATTTTTCATCCCCGCAACGTACTGAATTTCTGTGGTGAATTGGCTAATGAAGTTCACCCACCTAATTCGCATGGGATTAGAGGTTTCCGGCTTCTGCTGGAATGCAAAAAGAAGCGGCTTATGATCCGTCCATATGGTAAAATGACGGCCTTCAACCTGTGAACGGAAATGCCGTATCGGTTGATGAATAGCCAAAAGCCCACGGTCGTAGGTTGAATAATTCCGCTGGGCTTTGGCAAGTAATTTTGAAAAGAATCCCAGAGGTTGCCAGGCCCCGTTTTCTTTTTGCTGAAGAGCGGCTCCCATAGCTGTGTTCGAAGCATCGCTTACGAGTACAAGATCAGCTTGAGTGTTCGGGTGAGCGATGATGGCCGCGTTCCTGAGAGCCTCCTTGCAACTTTCGAATGCCCGGATAGCGTCTTCTGTCCATAAGATGGGTCGCTTGTCCCCTTTCTTAGCGCCAGACAAGTACTTGTTTAAAGGTGCCTGTATTGTGGCCGCGTGAGGAAGGCATCGCCTATAAAAATTTATTATACCCAGGAAACGGCGCAGGTCTGAAACCGTTGAAGGACTCGGATATTTACTAATAGCCTCTACCTTTTCTGGGAGTACTGTAATGCCGTGCCTCGTAACTTTATGTCCCAAAAATTCCAACTCTTCCACAGCGAAAACGCATTTTGAAAGCTTGATGACTAAGCCATGCTGATTTAGTCGACGAAATACCTCCTCCAGGTGTCTTTTATGCTCCTCTTCATCCATGGATGCAATGACTACGTCGTCGAGGTAAGCATAAACGAAGTCAAATCCACGTAGGACTGTATCTAGGAACCTCTGAAATGACTGAGCAGCGTTTCGAAGTCCAAAGCACATCCTTGTATACTCGAAGAGACCAAAAGGAGTTATTACAGCGGTCTTTGGTATATCCTCCTCAGCGATGGGTATCTGATAGTATGCCCGCTTCAAATCCAATTTGCTGAAAACCCGCTTTCCATGCAGATTAAGGTTGAAATCAGCAATATTCGGCACTGCATACCTGTCAGGTACTGTCTTCGCATTCAATTGCTCGTATAATCGCCGCAGATCCGCAAACCTGAGTCCTTCTTAGGAACAATGTGTAGTGGGCTAGCTCATTGGCTACTGGACGGGCGAATGATGCCTTCTTCCAGCATTTGTTCGAATTCCCGTTTAGCAGCCGAGTACCTCTCCGAGTTCAGTCGACGTGCCTTAGCCGTTACAAGAGTTCCACGTGTCTCAATATGATGCAAGACGGAATGAAGTGGTTCTTTTACGAACGCACTGGGGTTCGTAATGTTTGGATACTTTTTTAGTAGCTCTGTATACCACTTGCCTTCTGGGACCGAACATATTGTCGTCTCGGATAGATATGTAAGTCTACCTTTGGTCGAAAACCCAGTTCTTTTATCTACTAACTGGCATCCTGCCAGATCTACTATAAGCTGGTGATAGAAAAGCAAGTCTGCACCGATTATTGCCTGTTTCACCTCTGCCAGAATAAAACGCCATTTTATTGTTCGCTTTAGGCCAAGATCTACTTTTGGACTTGGATTCTAGTAGGAATCGGAGTCCCATTGGCGGCGTATAAGAGGAATTCGCTAGGCTTCGTCTTCGGTGACTTTTTTATTGGATAGACCGATAGTGCTGCACCAGTGTCCACCAAGTAGCGTATCCGGGACTGGTGGTCAAAAACAAACAGACGGCGGCTAAAAGTTGTAGCAGCAGGTTCCGTCTCAGCTGCTGCTAGTTCTAGTTTTCCACCGGCTTCGACCCACTACGCCACCTGCATGGTGCTATGCATTTCTTAGCCTTTTCCCCAAACCTAGCATGGTAAAAGCAAAAACCATTTTCCTGGGTCTTCGACCTACTGCGTGTAAATGCACCCGATTCCGGCTCGCGAGCTTCTAATGCAGCTACTCTCTCCGTCAACTTCGCCAGGGAAGAAAGCAATCGGTTCTCGAAATCAGACGATCGTGCTCCGTTTACCGCCGCAATTTCTCAAAGCTGGGTCTCGCCTAATTCTGCTATTCGGTCAGCTACTTTGCCAAGCGTAGGTAAGTCCTGATACTGGTTTGCCGCTAAAGCTACCTGCATCTTACTGGTGAGGCCCCCCAACCAAATCTCTTTGATAAGGTCCATCGTGACCATATCACCACCTAATTGCTGGAGATCTCTCAAAAAACGCGACGGCTTCCTGTCACCGAGCTGATGTTCGCTCAAAAGTCTTCGAAATCTTTTGGTATCGGATTCCCCATAACTCTCAGTTAACCTAGCTTTTAGGACCTCGTAAGCATCATTTAGCGGGGGAGTTTTTACAACATCAATAACCTCTCTTAATGCTTCACAATCTAATTGAGAAACTGTATGCTGGAACTTTTTCAGGCTGCTTTTTACCCCGTATAATTGAAAAACAGTTTCTAATTGTATAAAAAAAACTTCGGTGTCTCTCTTATTAAACAATGGCAGCTGCGCCCGGATGTTAGCTGCTGAAACCGTCTCTACTGATTGCGAAATTAAAGTGGGGGCTTCGGTCTCACCTTCGTTAAGCGTGAGTAGATCAAACACGTCCCTTGATGACATAACGACAGCAGAAAGATATATGTGTATGAGTAATAATAATAGCTACTTACAATCTTACTGGATCACGTCGGGGTCACCACTTTAGCGTAATTAATATCGCAATACTACTTAATTTATGAAATGAACATTGAGAGTAATCATTTATATAGTTTAATCACACATTACAAAAAATTATCTTAGATTGAACAACATATGATATTTTTTAGGTTACCTTAAGGTTAACAACATTTAACATTAATTAATCTAACAATAAAAACTTAATCAAAAATTGATAACACAAATAATTTGGCTTTTGTTAGTATCCACTCCGCCACATAGCATTTGTCTAAATAAAGGATACTTCTCGAGAAGTTGGAAAATACTCAATTCAAACTCCAATGAAACACCAATCCAAAAAGGAATCCCATTGGGATTTGAGTTAGCCTTACATTTAGCTCTACCATTTTTGAGAGGACAATCATTGGCAGATAAAAAATGAATATATGGAATCTACTATAGCCATGGAGCAAAAACATTGTTGAATTTTTTGGCACTAAAAAATTGGGAGCTTCCAGAACGTCGCACTTCTTCTTGCTACTAAGAAAAAGTAATGGGTTTTTACAAAAAAATGTGCGCAAACGTTACTTAAACGTATGAATTAATGTCTTTAGAGTAGTCCATTTCAGAATGAAAACAAAAAGCAATGCGAAAAGTCAACGGAAGAGAAAACAAATGTAATTTAACAGAGGTTGAACGATAAAAAAGATAAGTTTATTACAGACAGTGTTTATTACTTGAAGAGCGACTTTCGCCCTTACTTAATTCGCCTTGTTTCTTTATCTCTGGAATGTAGGCAAGTGTCTAGCCATTTCTCATCTTCATATCTAATCCTTCATTTTCAGACTTTTGTACTGCTAGATTCGCAATCGGCCCTTTGTTCGATATAAGAGCGCCGCGCAGGAGATGCGGCAAAAAAGCTGGGTGTGACAAAAAGGAGAATCACTGCTAAGGACCGTGATAGATGTGGAAAAGCGTAGATAGAAAGGACGCAAAGGTCGCAAAGACCTGTTTTGTCAGGGATTAGGTACAAACACTTACTAACAAAAGTCTCTGCACACCCTCCAGCTTTTTTTTATTTTACCTAAAGATTCCTTATGAGCAAGATATAGCCAATGAAACTCACATAATTTAATCTATTTTAATTATCAATAATCACATTTAATATAATTTATTCAACTTATAATTTACTAGCTGTATATCCCGGTTTCACCCGGGGAATTTCATTTTTCTGATAAACATGAACAATTCTATAAATAAAAAATACAACAAAAATAGGACAAATATTTTATTATTCTAAAGCTTTAGGATATACTATATTTTTAGATTTACCCCCTGGGGCATATATAATTAGGTCTTTAGATGAACCTACTCTAGAGCATGCAACGTAAAGCTGCCCATGAGAAAAACATGGAGATTCTAAATTGATACCAGCTACCCGCAGTGATTGCCCTTGAGCTTTATTTATAGTCATCGCAAATGCGACCCGGACTGGGAATTGTACTCTTTTGAAATCAAAGGGCATATCACTGGGGACAATGGGGATTCGAGGTATATAAACATTCTCTCCCTTAGCGAAGCCAGTTATTATAGTTGCCTTGATTACATTAGGCAACAGACATTTCACACTTAGCCTGGTCCCATTACATAGTTTCGGAGGGTCAATATTTCGAAGGAGGATAATAGGTGTACCAATCTTCAGTTCTAACTGATGAGGAGGCAATCCTGGTGGCTCTAAAGAGTTCAGAAATTCAGTAGGGTAATATACCGCTTTCTCTGTATCCATAACAGTATCAACGGACTTATACGTTGTAGTTTCACTTGGAAGCCTGTCCTGAATTTCTGTATTTAAGCGATTTACGCAGTCATTCTTTGGAGCAAGAATAGCCCGCTCACAAAGCCAATCATGGTTCACAAAGTTTCTAGAAATATCAGGATATACTTTGTCAACGATTTCTTGAATAGAGGTAGCCATTACACAAAAATCTTCTGGAAAAGATATAAGGCCTGAAGAGTCAAGGGGAACTTTTCCATCGCCAAGTTGTAGTAGTTGGCTAGCGAACCTCTGAGCATTTATGTCATGAAGTAAATGGACCCGCATATTAGTAGACAAAGGTCTTATTTGAACTTGCCTCCAAAGATAGGATGCCTTAAGGCAAGCGTGAAGTTCGTCAGCTGGAGTTGACCGTTGAATGACAGGCAAGGTTTGACGAAAATCCCCAGCCAAAAGTAAAACTGCTCCGCCCATAACAGTATCTTTACTTCCTCTTAGGTCTCTTAAGGTCCTGTCTAACGCTTCGAGACCTTTCTTATGAGCCATAGTGCATTCATCCCAGATAATAATTTTGCACTTTTCCAACAATTTTGCCTTTCCTGTTCTCTTAGTAATATTACAGACGGGGGATTCCGAAAGAGCTAAATTGAGAGGCAGTTTCAACATTGAGTGTGCACTCCGTCCTCCGTCTAATAGCGTAGCTGCTATGCCAGATGAAGCAATGGCAACGGCTATCTCATTTTGAGACCTAATCTCTGCCAATAATAGGTTTATCAAAAACGTTTTTCCTGTGCCACCTGGGGCATCGAGGACATGGGGCATATTACGTTGTTTTTTAGCTTTTGAGCTCACTACTCCTATTGACGCTCGCTTCTTAGGAGGCATTTTTAAAAATAAATTCACCATACATGTAAATAAACGTATTGTATTGTTAAAAAAAAAAAAACATATGGTTTAAAAATTCCAAAACGCCTTAAGGAATATACCCAGAGATTGGCTGAAGTTATGCAATTTTAATGTGGATAGGTGTTCGCACCTGGTATCAAAGAACCACTGAGCGAAATTTGGAGAATTTAGGACAAACGGTATGGATTTCTATAAAGAACAAACAAACAGAATTTCAACTTTATTTATATAGATGAGGAAAATTACATAAAATTTCAAAATATTGATGCGCCAAAAGTCCCTGCACACATAATTTTTCTTCAACTTGAATCTTAATGATTGATGTCAAATCAACTTTAATAGCCAGACGTTCCTCCCTTATTTCTTATCTCTTCTCATAATCTAATTGGCATGGTGTGGACTAGTTTTTGTAGTTTCTGGAGTAGTTTTACCCCACAATTCCTTAAGTGGTCTTTGTTCTTTATTTTAATGTTTACTTTCTGACGGCCTAGTTGATCCCACAGATGCTCTATTGGATTAAGATCAGGAGATTGAGGAGGTGTTTTAAGTAAAAGCGAGTCTCATTGAACAAAAAAACAATAGCATAAGAAATTAGAATGTAAGTTGACTAGTTTTCAACCATTTGAATTTAAAAAAATAAATAAAAGAGAAACAAGATTTATGTATACAAACACAGATAAGTATTGCAAATTAAAACAGGTCATTATTTTACATAGTTGCGGTAGTTTGAAGATTAAGGAGGTGAAGGAATAAGTGGGTTTTAAAAGATGTAAGTGTTGGTGAGTAAATTTGAATTTGAATGTTGGAGGGAGTTCGAATCTTGAACTCTCCAAATTCTATTGGTCAGCCATTTTACCTATCCGCCATTTTGTTATTCCTTACAATACAATGTTTGGTTCTGTGCATGATGTTCAGTTGAATACAATAAACTCTTATTAAAATCAGTGTTCTTGTTATTTATAATTTAAAAACCTTAACAGGTTATGGGCCCAGGATACGTATATTCTGAAGTGATAAGTAGTGTTTGTATAAAAAAAAAAAAAAAAAAAAAAAAAAAGTGATTAAAACTTAAAATAACCCTAAAATAGTGAAGATCGACTTTTGACACAGATGGTAAGTAAAATAATAACATTTTTATACAAAATGTCTTCAAATCAAGTAGATGATGTCTCACATATTGACAAATTGAGCGGTGTTGAAAATTTTCATCTGTGGAAACTACAAATTGACATAATTTTTCAATCGGCTGGTCTTGATGAGTTTGCCTTGGGAATGATACAAAAGGAAAACCTGGCTAATGACAAGGACAAAAAAGATTTCATTCAAAAGGATGCTCGTGCTAAAAAAGCGATTATTGCCTCGGTCAATAGAACTGTGTTGTGCCATATACTTCATTGCAAAACTTCCAAGGAAATGATGGATAAAATAATCAAGGTATATGATCGCCAAAATGAAGATCAGGTGAATGAACTTTTACAAAAATTTTATGAGCATAACTTTGATAGATCACAGGATATGGCTCACAATATCAGCAATATACAAAATATAGCTTTTCGCCTTACTGCTCTAAAACAGATCATCACTGATTAGATGATAATATCTAAAATACTGGCCATTTTACCTCCTGAATATTCAACCTTTCGTACAGCTTGGGGTTCTGTAGCTAAGGCTGAACGCACAGTGGACAATCTAGTGACTAGACTCTTTGCGGAAGAAAATAATATCGGAAAATCTACAACCTATGAAAATGTTGCATTTCAAACTTTTAAACAGAAGAAGGACTACCAGAAGAAAAATCAAAAAATCCCAAC
Organism: Aelia acuminata; assembly: GCA_911387785.2. Classification (NCBI taxonomy): domain Eukaryota; kingdom Metazoa; phylum Arthropoda; class Insecta; order Hemiptera; family Pentatomidae; genus Aelia; species Aelia acuminata. The sequence continues at coordinate 111,235,731 of OU426980.1, forward strand.
CTGTTTTAGATGTAAGCAGCAAGGACATTTCAAAAATTCCTGTCCAATGCAGAAACCAATAAATGATGCTTTAGAAAAATGCAGGTACTGCAAGAAGACCAATCACAAGTCGGAAAAATGTTTTTTTGGTGCTGAACACGAGAAAAGAGAAGTAAATGTTAAAGGTAAAGTTGCATATTTAACTAAAATATCTGAAAATAACAATACGAATGAATTGAAATTTTATGTAGATAGTGGGTCATTTTCTCATATGACAAATCAACCTTCTATTTTATCAAATTTTAAAACTGAATATGATGAAGTAAAAGTTGCAAAGAAAAATCAGTCCCTACCTACTACTGGTGTTGGAATTTTGGATGCCAAAGAGTGTATCCTTAAAGATGTTATACTAGCTCCATGTCTTGACAGCAACCCCATATCAGTTGGAGCTATAACTGAAAATGGTGATCAAGTACTCTTTACCAAAGAAAAAGTTTTGATCTCCAAAAATGATCATGTTCTACAAGGGGAAAAACAAGCAAATGGTTTGTATGCTTTAAAGCTCACTCCAGACGCTCCTGAACAACTAACATGTTTCCAAGTACAAAACTCAAGAAAGAAAGATGCTGTGTATTGGCATAGAACTTTGGGACACCTCAACTATAAAAATTTAAAACAACTTAACAAAGAAAATAATCTAGGAATAATAGAGACTGACTTCAGAATCGCTGAAAACACCTGTGAAATCTGTCTGAAGGCAAAACAGGCTCGTTTTCCATTTTCTACAGAGCGCACCAGAGCAACTCGACCGCTACACATTATTCATACAGACATATGCCAAATAGAGAAACCTACATGGGATGGATATAGTTACATTTTAACATTCCAAGATGATTTTACACGTTTCAAACAAATTTATCTGTTGAAAAGAAAGTCCGATACAGCTGAAATTCTAAAACAATATGTAGCAGAAGTAGAGTCAAAATGGACTTTGCCTGTGTATAAAATACGTGCTGATAATGGAGGCGAATTTTGCAATGAAAACTTGATGAATTGGGCAAAATCCAGAGGAACCATATTTGATTTCACAATACCACATACGCCTCAGTTAAATGCCAAAGCTGAACGACTCAACCGTTCATTAATGGATAAAACCAGAGCACTTCTTTATGACTCACATTTGCCTGCTGACATGTGGGGAGAATGTTCAAGAGTTGCATGTTATATATTAAATAGATGTGTAACACAAAGCCTTCCAGACTCAAAAACTCCGTACGAGATGTGGTTTGGTAAGAAACCCGACTACAATAAAATGCACCTTTTTGGATGTACAGCTTATGCTAAAAATCTTACAAGACTTCAGAAACTCGATAGTCGAAGTAAAAAGTATCGTCTTGTTGGTTATTCGCCAAATGGATACCGCTTATGGGATGAAAATTCTCGAAAGATTGTTTACTCTCGAGATGTAATTTTTGATGATCAGATTAGTGAGACTACGAATAATGAGACCAACTATGAGAAAATCACCATTACTCTGCAGATAGAAGAGATGCCTGAAGAATCCAAGGAAGAAGATACAGAATCATCTACTCAAAACAACACAGAAGAATCGGATGACATCATTAATAACACAGAAGATGAAACAGAAAGCGAATCCTCTATAACTGAAAACTACTTGAATGAGACCAATCATGAAAATGCCGAATCTGCACAAGAAGAGGAGGAAGCAGAATTTCTTCGTAGAGGACAACGTACTAGACGACCTCCTAAACATCTTCAAGATTATGTTCTGCTCACATACCAGGAAGCCGTAGAAGGTCCGGATTCAAGTGAATGGAAAAAGGCCATCAACAGTGAAAAATCCTCACTTCAAAAAATGACGTGTTTAAATTCATACCTGCCAAAGACATTAAGGATAAGAAACTTCTAAGCAGCAGATGGGTATTTCGACAAAAAGAAAATGGGGATTTCAAAGCAAGGCTAGTTGCAAGGGGATGCGAACAGCAAGAAGGGGATTATTATGAAACCTTCAGCCCTGTTATGAATACCAGCATACTTCGTTTCTTGCTTGCTTATGCAAAAGCGACTGATAAAACCATTATGACTTTTGATGTTTCCAGTGCTTTTTTGTATGGAAATTTATCTGAAGAACTATATATGAAACTCCCAGAAGGATTTGAGGAAGAACAAGGGAAGATTTGCCTGTTACAAAAATCGTTATATGGCCTAAAACAAGCTCCGATTAACTGGAACAAAACGTTAGTTGAATTTTTGAAAAAGAAAGGGCTAAATCAGTTAATCTCAGACAGATCAGTTTTTAAAAACCAGGACAATTCACTTATCTTGGCCATTTATGTAGACGATGGACTTGTTATAGGAAAGAACCCTGATATTATCATGAAATTTTTAAAAGAACTAAAAATAAAATTCGACATCACCTTCGAAAAAGAGCCTAAAGTCTACCTCGGAATGGAACTTAAAAATGAAAAAGTGAACTTAGTTTTTCATCAACCTACATATGTTGACAAAATTCTCAGAGAATTTAATATGGAAGCTGCTAAAAGTGTCAGAACTCCTTCAACTCCAGGATCTATTGCTAACCAGACACCTGACAGAAAGTATCCATATCGTGAGGCTGTTGGAAGTTTATTGTACCTATCAAATCGAACCAGACCTGATGTTACCTTCGCTGTAAATCAAGTCTCAAGGTGCGTTGAAGACCCTACCGAAGGAGATATTTTAAGAGTAAAACGCATATTTAGATATCTACAAGGTACAAGAGATGTTGTCATAAAATATTCAAAAGACAAAGACTTCACACAAATTGATGCATATTGCGATTCTGACTTTGCCAATGATGAGCCATCTCGTGGTCAACTAAACGTCAGACGAATATTGCTACGAATACTGCTGAAGCTGAACTCATAAGTGCAAGTGAATGTAATGTAATAAATGTAAAAGAAGCATTTTTTCTAAAGTAATTTTTTGAAGAGCTTACTAATAAACATTAAAATGTAAATTTGCATGTAGACAATCAAAGTACTGTTAAAATGATTGAAAATGGATGTAGTGGAAAAAGGTCAAAACACATTGATATTAAGTATAAATTTACTGTTGAAAAAATTAAACAAAACAATTTTGTTGTTAAATACTGTCCATCTGAAAATCAGTTAGCAGATGCTTTTACTAAGTCATTGACTCCTATTGATTTTGAAAGATTAAGAAATAGATATTTGCATTTTAATACAAAAACAGAACTTTAAAACAATAGCATTAAGTTTTGTATTGCAATTTATTTGTATGTTTTCTCGATGTCAGATTCATGTTAGATTTTAAGATTGATTGATTACAAAATTTAAAATAATGTAACAAAACATTAGATTACTTAATTCTGTATTTTAATTGAAAGAATGGAATACCGACATTATTATATTATACCATTTGATTTTTGTTACATGATTAATACTGATTCAAATTTAAGGGGGAATGTTGGTGAGTAAATTTGAATTTGAATGTTGGAGGGTGTTCGAATCTTGAACTCTCCAAATTCTATTGGTCAGCCATTTTACCTATCCGCCATTTTGTTATTCCTTACAATACAATGTTTGGTTCTGTGCATGATGTTCAGTTGAATACAATAAACTCTTATTAAAATCAGTGTTCTTGTTATTTATAATTTAAAAACCTTAACAGTAAGGGATGCATTTTTACGGATAGAAACGGGTAAACAGTTCCAAAAGGAGGCACCACGGATGATAAATGATTTTGTAAAGGAGGCAGTTCGGTAGGAAGGGATGTGTAGATTTAAGGTTTGGGATCTGGTATTTAGAGAGTGAATGGAGGAACAAGGTGTAAATAAATTCATGATATACAGAGGCTTCTTAATTCTGTACGTTCGGAAAAGATATAGACCAAGGAAATATTGCCGCCGAAAAACTGGGTAGAGCCATTTCAATTCAGCATAGTAACTTGAGACGTGGGAGCGCCTGGGGACACCAAAGATGAATCTAATGAAGCAATTCATTAGTCTCTTTAACCTCACCTCATGCATACCAGACAGTCCCCCGTATACAAAACAGCCATAATCAAAATAGGGAAATATAAGAGTGGAAACAAGGAGTTGACGGGTTTTGGAGAACATGCAATCACGGGATCTGCGGAACTGTTTGAGGATAGCGATGGATTTTCTGGTGATTTGGGAAATATGGTTACTCCACGACAAACGCTGGTCAAAGATCACTCCAAGATTTCTGACATGGAGATGGAAATGGATAGGTTGGCCTTTGATGTAAAGTAGGAGGTTGTAAGAAAGGGAATTAATGAAATGCTTGGAGCCGATCAGGATAGCCTTGGTTTTTTCTCCATTTAGACTCAATTCATTTTTTTCTGCCCAGGCGTTTATGCTATCTAGGTCTTCCTGTAATTTTTGGATTGCTTCAAGCATCTCGTTAGGATGGAAAGATAAGTAAATTTGGAGGTCATCGGCGTATAAGTGGTATTTTGAATGGTTGATGGAATCCGGGAGATCATTAATGTACACAGAGAAGAGTGTTGGTGAAAGTGAGGACCCCCTTGGAACGCCGCGTGTTAGTAAAAGAGATGAGGAAGGAGGTTTATCAGGGATATGAACTGTTTGTGAACGTTAGGACAGGAAAGAGAGGAACCACTTTAAGACGCCGTTTGACAAGGAAAGGTTTTGGAGTTTAGAAAGGAGGATCTCATGATTGACGGTATCGAACACTTTTGAGAAATCGAAGAGAATTAGGATGGTCATTTTAGTTTCGTCTATGGAGGACTGAAGGTCCTTAGTAATCTTAAGTAGGGCAGATTGTGTGGAGTAATGGGAGCGAAATCCGGATTGAAGAGGATTGAGGAGAGCTTTTCGTTTGAGGAGAGCTTGAGGAAATCATTGAGCTGTGAGTGGACGATTCTTTCGAGCGGTTTGGATAGGTTAGAGAGAATTGAAATAGGTCTATAGTCGGAAGTTGAAGAGGGAACAGGCACTTTATTTAACGGACGGACTATAACTTTTTTCAGGCTTCTGGGAAGCAAGAATTTTTGTAGATAGAAATTATATATGTGTAGAAGGGCAGGGAATATTACCGGAAGGCAGAGTTTGATGATCTTTACAGGAATTTGGTGTGGACCGAAGTCATTCGTCCTGGACTTGAGGATAGATGAGAGTAAGGCTTCAGGTGAGATATTCAGGAATGAAGCCTTGCTCTCATTAGAGTGAGATATTCAGGAAATAAAAATTATCTGGATCGAAAGTTTGTGTGAACGAAAATGAAGAGGGCTGAGGAATAGATGGAGAATTAGCGAAATGGGAATTTAGTTCATCTGGATCGATGGAGTAGTAGGTGCAGGCTTTGGATTTTACCATAGACAGGTTGTTAAGGATTTTCCATTTGGACTTAGGATCGAGGGCTTGTGATAGGGAATTGTGGAAAAACAGTGCCTTAGCACATCGTAGGGAAGATTGGGTGAGATTCAGTAGGGACTTGAAATGGGTATAATCTTCAGGGGAACGGGTACGTCGGAATCGTCTTCTGGCAGCATCTCTTCTTCTCATCAACTCTCTGATGTCGGGAATTATCAAGGGTGCGGTAGGGCGTCTAAAGGTGGAGGTCTTGAGGGTAGCATGTTGATTTAGGAAGGTGTAAAGATTAGAAGAAAGGCATTGCACCATTTTATCTACGGATGATAACGAATAAATAGGATCCAAGGTTTGGGAAAGTGAGTCGAAAAAAGGATTCAGCTTTTCAGAGGTTAATGAGTCAAGGTTCCGCCAGGAGATTTTTTGGGGAATGAGTTTAGGTGCAGGAATGTTATAGGAGCTTTGGATGAGGTCATGACTTGATAGAAAGGGCATTGGATGCTGTGAGAAGGACAGTAAGTTGTGGGAGGAGTCTATTATAAGAAGGTCTAGCCAAGTGCTAGTGGACTGAGTATGGTGGGTAGGCTGGTAGGGTACTAATAACAGGTCAAGAGAGGTATGAGGTCCATAAGGTAACATTTATCAGAAGAATCGCTGAGTTGGTATTAAAATCACCAGCGATTATTACGTGACTATATAACGGGATATAGGTGAATAGGGTGGATTCAAAGTATGGATCGAACCGGACATGTGGAGGGCAGTAAACTATTACGAAGAGCAGGGAAATGGTGTCAAAGGAAATTTCTACGAAGAGGTACTCCAGATGAGGGCTTTCGAGAGAGGGGGGTTCTAGGAGGATTTTTGCTCTCAAGCCGTCACGAACGTAAAGACCAACACCTCCTCCGGTGCGGTTCACACGATCGCGACGGATGAGAGAGTAATTAAGAATGGATATAAAAGAAGATGGGATTTCTGGTTTAAGCCAGGTTTCCCAGACGGCAATAATGTGATAGAAGTTGTGGAGGAAATGGTCTAGGAACTCGTCGTAGTTGGCTGGAAGGGATTGGAAATTAACGTGGCAAGATAATAAGATATTACTCATGTGAGTAGATTGATAGGAATTGATCTGTGAAAGGAAAAGAAATTTAGGGGTTGGATTGAAAAGGCACAGTGATGTATGCTTGAGGCTGTATCAAAAGAAAATTGACTGAATAGAATAAAGAGATAATTATTGAGGCCTATGGCTGTTAAATAAAAGAAAATGTTGCCTAGGTGATAAAGTATGTTTTACGACAATGTAGCAAGCTCTCACCTAAAAAAAAAAAAGATCAAACAGACAGTTTCGGCCTATTTTTGGATTATTTTACATATAAATTTAGTTTTAGTGTATCCCCATCTTTATGCCAAACTTGATATCGATGGATGATCTGGAGGAAGATCCCCGGGAAAGAGGTGTGAGGACGAAAAGCGGAGGGATAGAGAAGAGCGGAGAAAGGTGGTGAAGGAGGCCTATATATGTCCTCATAGGACTGTTGTGGCATATCGTTAGGTTGGTGGTAACTGATCTTAGAAATCATCCTTTACTTCATCTTTATCTTTGGTTAGTGCATAATTATCAATAAACGAAATATTAAACAAAAAATACTGTATACATTCTACCAATTTATACTTTATATGTTTATTTTTATTTATATACCATTTTATACAATATACATACTTTAATATTTATGCTGTAAATAAAAAAAAAAGCAAAACCTAACAAAAAAGTTTATGTTATTAATAACTTAAGTTTAAGTATAAGGTGATAGTTTTTTTCGATACATGCATTATTTAGATTCAGCATTTAAACTCGATTCTTAAAATAGGCGAACTTTACACCGAAATTCGTTTTGTTGAAGACAATAATTTTTCTTTTCAAATATAGTATGACTGATAGTGTGATTTTGTTATATAAATTAAAGAGCTCAAGCATAAAAAACAGCTTTTGTTAACCAAACTGTATAGAAAAAAAAGTACTTCGTTCTCTAGATTGTATGATGGCAGCTCCCACAAGTGTTGTAGTTCTAGACCGGGGAAATAATACTACTTGTACTGTGAATTTGCATGGTAACTTTAAAATTTATTGTTTAAGTAACTGTAAAACTTATGATGCTTTGAATATACATTGCTTTATTACTATTAGTTCAATACATATATTTCCTGCAGTATTAGTGTAAAGCTACCGGTACATCAATGTTAAGTTCAAATCTCCCTTATATCTTTTAATACATGTTCTCTCTCCACCTTAGTATATCTTAAACTATTATATGTGACATAGTTTTTGAAGCATTGTAATCAATATGATTTTATTTCTATTTTATCTGTAGAAATACAAATTTGTAATCTATTTATGATTTCTTTCATTGCAGGAGCAACAGTTGTTTCTTGGAGGGTAAATAATCAAGAACAAATTTTTGTCAGGCAAGTGTTTAGCCCAATATTTATATTTACAAAGATAAAAAAAAAACAAAAAACTCATTTCCTGAATTACAGGAACTTGATGTTATGTGTTGCTGTGTAGTTATTTTAAAGTACGGAATGTTAATTGTGTTTGAGAAATGCAGATGATAATTCTTTGGTGGTGCATGAATTCCTAAGGTGTGATAATTGGAAGGATTAAATGTTTATTCAAATCACAAAGGTCCAGCCTTAAGTAGTGACATTATCAGTAGTAAGGCGGATGGAATATTCATTTAGTTAGTATTATGCTAATCCTTTCCCCCCTGTTCACATTATTTTTTTGTTAGATAGATAGATACCCTGTTTTGGGGGAGCTGTATGGATTACACCACCATTTCAGAGAAGTTGTATTCATTTCCTTAGTACTTAAATGTATAATTTTTGAACAATTTGTTTTTCTGTTGTTAGTAGTTGGTGTTAAGATAACCAATCCTTATAATGATTGTGTAGGATCTTGAGTTTAAAAAGAAATCTTTAATATTGATTTCTTTCATAACTTCATAAGCTTAAAGTGATATGTGTAATCCATTTCATGTTTATTTATAAATGAAAGGATATTATATTATTTAGAAAGCCTAATTGTTATGATTATTTATTCCGAATGTTATTCCTGATTTAAAAGAGGTTGAAATTGGAAGTTAACTTTTATTCTTACTTAGTATTGAAATTTCGAGAACTTTTATTAAAACTTCTTTACTACTACCATTAAAAATATCTTTAAATACAGTCATATCGTTAAAAAGTAAATGAAAAAGAAAATCAATATAATAAAATTATTAAATAACAAAAGATTTTATTAAACAAGTTTTTAGGAAGAGACTATTGAATTATAGATATAGAATGCAAAGTCTCGTATTATTTCGTGTAATAAATATGTGTTTATTTATTAAATCTGCATGATTAAGTGAATTATTGAAATAATACGAGACTTTGAGGCCTTGCATTCTATATCTAAAAAGATGTTATCGCCTAGCAATCTGTGTGCCAATATTTGTGTAAGTAGAGCATCACCAAATTATATTTGTAGTTGATATATTGCTTCTCTGGGAGTGTAATGAGAAAAAAAGATGCCAATTTGTCTTAATAGAATGGCACATAGATCCATTGGGAAAATTTATCTAGTAGAAATCTTATTTGTATATCTTGATGCACTGCTAAATTTAAGCAGTGTTATGCAGCCAGAGATCTAAAGACTGGTGATGTTAATAGGAATACAGTCGACTCCGTTTTATTGGGACATAAAGGGAAAATTTGTTTTGTCCTAATTAGGCGGAGCACCCAATAAAGCGGAGACCATGAAGTCATGTGTAAATGCAAATAAAAAATGCCTGAATACACCTAATCACAGGGGGCTAGACATATTTGGGGGAAACCCCAGTTAATAGGTGCATTTAGGTGTACCTATTCTCGTCTATTAATTTAATGATGGGGTCAAAATAATACGATTAATTTAACACTTAAAATGTATTTTTATTAAATGGGTGTTTTAATATAAGAAATATACAAGATGAAACATATGAAAATAACTATTTTTGTACAATTTATATATTATACTGATAAAGCTGAAATAAGAAATAAATCAGAACATGTTTTTACTTAAATTTTTTTAACCTGTAAGAATCAAGTGTGCTTTGTCACACTCATTGTAAACTACGACCAACATAATGCGCGACGTCTAAAGACTTTCTTCATTTCCTTTTTGTGAAAAAAAGCGACTAACTCTTTTGATGCGGTTTCTTGCTTCTGGTTGAGAAACAGGCGTGGTCTCAGATACTTAGGTTATTTGATTGACACCAGTTGCAGAAAGTTTTGGCCCAATTAGCCGATGTTTTTTCCCAATAAAACGGTGATATTTTTCCCATATTCGATTCCGTTTTATTAAAAATGGCTCAATTAAGCGGTGGTCCCAATTATCCGATGGCCCAATTAAAGGGAATCAACTGTAATGGCATGTTAGACTCCAGGGCCAAATGAAGAGTAAATCTCTCTCCAGAGCAACTAAATTGTTACTTTATGATTGCTTATAACGCCTGTCATCAAGAAGAACCAGGAGCGAGCTTTACTGAGTGTTTAGTGCTGCATTATTTACAGAGTTCTTTTGTCCAGTGCAGGAGGTTTGCCAGGAAGCCGACCTAATCAGGCTTTTAAAAACTGGTAGACTGCTTTGGGATGGACACTTGGTCAGGATGGCTGGGAATTCTCAAGAGCTCCTCAGCAAAAGGTTAGAAGGAACCCTGTTGGACTACGAAAATAGCATTGGGCGATGGTTACCGATGCTAGGTCCATCCTTGGCATAATGAATTGGAAGGCAGTTGCTGTGGAAAAGGACTGATGACTGGTGGCTTTTGTTGCAGGAGGCCCTGACCCCTGCCCCCTGTACTGATACTTAGAACCTTAGAAAATTAATATCAGAGTCCAAATTATATTTTTGCAGTTGTGTCATTATACTTCCTGATCAGCAATGTAATTTTTGGTTAATTATGTAATTAACTTAATTTGTTTTGACAGATAAGTTTTGTATCAACTAACATGTTCTCTGATTCCATGTTCTGTCAAAACCAAAATTTTATAAGTTATGGCTCTGACTCTGCCTAATATTATTTCATCATGCCTTTTTTCTTCACAGTTGTGACTTTCACCATTGATTAATATTATTTATAACCCCCCCACCGCAATGAGATATGATAATCAGCATAGAATTTCCTGTAAAATTCCCTATTAAAAAGATTTTTGTCCAAGAACTTCATACACACAAAGCAATGTGTGTCAGTACAAAAATTCATACTCCCTATGGTCATTATTAGTATTTTGTTGGATGATCTTAGATATTTGGTAACTTTCGTGTTGTAGGAATGCAGTTAATAAGTATTATTCAGTACGTAATTTCTCATCGATAAAAAAGATCCTTGGTGTTTATAATTAATGTTTATAACTATTTAGATAATAGCAGTTCCTTCAAGTAAATTATAAACATTATTCCTCAAATATATTCTCAAGTATAGTTGGGTCTGGAAGACGGTCGGTGGATGGAGTTGTGCAGGGAGCGAGTTGTGGTCCCTCTCTGCTCTCCCAACCTCTCTCTCACTCACTCTCTCTCTCACTCTCTCTCTCTCTCTCTCTCTCTCTCTCTCTCTCTCTCTCTCTCTCTCTCTCTCTCCCCCCCCCCCTCTGCCCCCCTCTCCCTCTCCCTCTCCCTCTCTTTATTTTATTAGACTTTATCAGAGCTTTATGATTATACAAATAATTTAGTTTAAGATATAAGTTAAAATTTAAATTACATAATTGAACCTACAACATGTATTTTATCTTTATATTATGTTCTTTCTAGTAAGCAGTCAATATTTGATGGAAGAAGACCTATTCGAGGAGGCATACCCTTTGTTTTCCGTGAGTTACTTTTTATCAAGTACAATGTGATTAAAGTTAAATGGTCAAGTCTTTTATTTCTCTTTTTATAAAAGTTAGAAAAAAAAGCTTATTGTTTCCCTGATAATTCGTTATTAGGCATTATTTTATTTACCTGTAATTATGTTTTTGCTTTATAAATGTTTAATGATATATTTCTCTGTTTTTTTTTGCCTTAAATATTGATTAAAAACTTTTTTTAATTTGATATCATTAAAAAATCATATCAAATTAAAAAAAAAAAAAAATTTAAATTAAAATGTGTTTAAGTTCAATATGTTATCAGGTAACTTAATGGTTTTATGCAAAAATTTATTGACTGATTTTATTTTTTTTAAAATTGAATGGTATCTTTATAAAAATATCTGGAATTAAAATTGTGTTATTTCTTCTATTGTTCAATTGCATTATATTGAATGCCTGGCAGACTACTATTAGCATCCTGGTTCTGTACCAAATGACATCCACTTTAATAACAAAGTAAATAATGTTGTTCATACCTGTCTGCATAACATCATCCTACTTATACTAACTGCCCTAAATGGGCAGTTAGTATAAGTAGGATGATGTTATGCAGACTACTACAGCTATACTTATCTCATGTATTAAGAAATTCTTGCCATTTTTTTTATAAAAATGAAAAATGTATTCATAAAAATTGGTCATAACGCAGGTCATTGCCAGCCACTTCTGTCTCCGATCTTTTAGGTAACATATGAATTCCCATTGATAAAAAGTATTTCTTTAGTGGCAATCCAGTCACTGGCATAGTCATATTTTTCCCAGTCATTTCACAAAGTTGTTTATTTTAAAATTATTAAATTGAAGAGGCGGGGGACGATAGGTAATCAGAGCGCTGCTCTTACCACTGAGCAAACCGTGGGGCCGTTCCCAAGCATGTTCTGTGATCCTACCCACCAGGTATCGCCACATTGCAGCATAGTAACCGGGGGCTGAACAATTGTCCAGACAACAGGATCTAAATTGACAAACATCACATTTATGTATCATATGTTGTTATTTCATCATTTATTCATTTTTTATTCTTAAATAATTACTTTATAATTTTATTAGAAGATAAAAGATTCGACCACGGCCGGGAATCGAACCCAGGTCCTCAGCATCTCCGTCGCAGCACTACCACAGTTAGCTCAGTGGATACAAGCGCTGCGACGGAGATGCAGAGGACCTGGGTTCAATTCCTGGCCTTGGTAGAATCTTTTATCTTATAATAAAATTATTTAAAAATTATAAAGTAATTTTTTAAAAATAAAAAATGATGAAATATCAATTTATGATATATGTTTGTCAATTTAGATCCTGTTGTCTGGACAATTGTTCAGCCCCCCAGTTACTACTCTGCAATGTGGCGAGACCTGGTGGGTAGGATTGTAGAAGAAAAAGATTCGAACACGTTGAACAGCCCCACGGTTTGCTCAGTAGTAAGAGCGCTGTGATGGAGATCCAGAGAACCTGGGTTCGATTCCCGGCCATGGTCAAATCTTTTAAATTATTTAAAAATTATCTCTAAAATATTTTTAAAATTATAATATTAAAATTTTATTTATAATTATCAAATCTTTTATCTTCTAATAAAATTATGAATTGTTTTTGTTTTGTATTTTTGATAATTTTTTTAATTTATTTTATCTGAAAGAAAATAATTTATTATGTTTCTATTGACTACTCTCTCTAAGTTGCTATAAACTTTCTTTTTATCCAGGATGATCACTTTATTTGTTTATTAATTAAAACTTGTTCATTTATTAAGTAATTGAAACTAACCTAGTCGGAATTAATAGACTTGGTCTAGAAACAATGGATAAAATTATAAACTTTTTATAAAGTAGTTAAGCATATAAAAAAAAAAACATTGAACATTTAAAAGAAATTAATAGAATCTTTCAACATGTATCAACTTAAAGTACAAAGTAATATTACAACAAGTATAATATTTACGAGATCGATGCTGCATATGCATTTTCCCTTAGCTTATTGCTGTAACATAAAACATGAGACAGTAAATGAAAACTAGTTCGTGAAAATGATTGAGTTGATGAAATAACCTCATTACCTATTTTATGTTTTAGAGAATTTTTAAAGATGGTTGGTTATGTATTCATTAATTCGCTTTTCATGATCATTGATATGACTTGTTCAAGATTATTTTGAGCCAAACAGGCTTTGGGTGGATATGTTGTATATTTGTCTGTATAACAGGTGTGTAAATATGAAACTGGAATTAGCCAATGATAGGAGGTAGCAGTCAATATAATCTTCTAACTAATTCGTCAGTGGTGTTATCTGCTTTTGTTTACATGTGAGAGAGTTTCAATTGATACCAATATCATTTACAGATGGGGAAACTGTTAATACGGAACCCTACGTTCAAGAGATGAATAATTTAAATCAAGCTTTGCTCCAAAACCGTCCCAAATATGAAGAATGGACCCACAAAGTGATCTTGCTCCATGACAATGCCCCATCATATTCGGCTGAACGGACCAAGAAAACGATCCAAGCGTTTGGTTGGGAAATTAAGAAGTGGGAATAGCCACATGCGGCTTACTCACCAGATTTGGCCCTATCCGATTACTACCTATTTGCATCAATGAGATACTCATTAGCTGAACAGCGCTTCACTTCTTATTCTAAGGACAGTACTTCGAATAAAATAGTATGTTTCATTTTTACACAATAAACTCTTATTTTCTATTTGAAAAATTCCAGTTTCTTATTTACACACCTGGTATGCTCCTTTAAAGGTAATTGTTTTGTTCGTGGAATGTAACATGAGCTGTGGTTGGGTTGGCTCATGGAATTGGTTAAAATAAATTAGATTATTGTTGGAGTGGAACAGGAAATGTTAGATTTTTAATTAATTTATTTATTTTTTATCAAGTTTATTCATTGTAAAAAAAGATTTTTTTATTTTATTAAAAAGAATTAATAGGTTAAATGATTATCAGGATTTTCACTTAAAATTATTTTGTTAACGTTGGCTTTCCAAAATAAAATAGTTTTAACTGAAAATCCTGATAATCATTTAACCTATCGTATAGAATAACAGTTGACTATCTCTCACCTCTAAAAAGAATTAAGATTTAGAGAATTGATCTGTTTTGAAATATTATTGCGAAAGTTCATGAAGTGATTTGTAGAAAAAAAGTGGGGTTTAGGGGAATTATTTATCGTTTTTATGAAGTGTTTTGGAAACTCACAGGAAACATTGGATTTTAGATTGTTATATTCTAAATTACGCGATGCATTGCACTAGAATATTTACTAATGTATAATGTAACTAAATTTATATATGCAGGCCAAAAGGAGTGAGGTTTGCCGAAAGCAAAGGTGGTTGACAGCGACTCTATAAGATTTCTGATCTAAGACTACTTCAAGACTGATTTTTAGACTGTTTCTGTTGTGGGGCTTTGTTATTATTAGGGCTGATAAGGAGGGCTTTCAAGTACAAAGTAGGGCATATACTATTGTTTAACCTATTATTTATATATACCTACGTATTCATTAATTTATCCCAGCCCCATTACACGCATAATTACTTAAAAATAATAGTACTTATTAATCAATAATATATATAGCCCTTTTTATAATAATAATACACAACATAATAATCATATGTGGATCTCGTGAAATCATATTGATTTACAATAATAAAAAGGGTTTTATTATTGTAAATCAATATGAAATTTTATGTCGAATAATGCCAACCTAAAGTGGATGAGGTTTCTTGCCATATAGTTTTTTGGTGATATGGAAGTTGGATTAAATAATTTAGGAGGCCATAAGAGTTTATTTGGTTGCTTGTAACAAGTTTTTGATGTAGTGGTTGTCGGGATGCTCAGTAATAAATGACATTGCCCATAATAAAGCATATGACTGAAAATCCTTACTATTTATCATCTTAGATAACCTTAAATTAATTAATTATAATTCTCCTCTTAATTTTTATTTCAGGTATTGAACTTTGATTTTATACAGTTAAAAAAAATTATTAACATATAAAGTTCCTTATAGTATTTTGTTGTTGAGAGATTTCAATGAATGTAAGCTCAAGAAATCAAGGGTTTGACTGTATTTTAAAAAAACAATAGAATTACTCTTTCTTGATTAATTTGAAAGGTTTAAATGTTATCATTTTTTTCAGTATTGCACCTGACCTACATATTTTTAAGGTCATCTATAATATTTTATTTTTATTGAATAATATATTAAATGTTTCATTCTCAGCTCAATATGGATCTGAAAATCCACAAATTCCCAACCACGGTTTTGCTAGAGTAAGTCGCTGGAAAGTTGAAAAACCACCAGAAGCTTTAATTGGAGGAGATGTAGAAGCAGTTTTTTCTCTGAGAGATAATGAATTCATCCGTACCAATTATTGGAACTATGCGTAAGTACTTTTTTGTTTTTAAAAAAAAAAATGTTAGAGGTGAGAGATAGTCAACTTTTATTCTTTACGGTAGGTTGATTGATTGTCAGGATTTTCAGTTAAAACTTTTTTATTTTGAAAAGCCAACATTTCGATCCCACATGAAAAAAATGTTAGTGTTTTATCTACTCTAATTTTCATTCTTAACCTTTCATAAGTTATTAAGTAATTAAGATGTGAAGACTAGTACAGGAGGGTGTGAATTATCTGTATATAAATACCAGCCTTAGTTTGGGTAACAAAATCCTAACAATCAAAGTAATATTATATATAGCTTAATAGAGAAATTTTTTAAATCCTTATCAGTTTTACTATTGTTAGTAATTTAACTTGGAAATGCTAATTAAAATATCATGTCCACTCACGTGATTTTTAATTCACTATTAAATAATTTAGAGCTATGGAAAAATAAAGTTTTCTTTTCTTTATTACTTTTTCTCCTTCTTTTTCTCGAGACGTACTACATTAAAGTTAAAGGCTTGTTGGAGAAGTTAACACAAGTTTCATAACTATTGATAAAGCTGTTTTAATGGTTCAGTTATTAAAACATGTTTTCGGCTGTTGCGATCAGGATACCAGGCTTTGCTAATCAGAAATAGGAGGTGTAAACCCTACAAAATAATAACAAATTAAATAAATTTGTTCCATCTATTCAGAAATAATCATGCAGAGACATAATGACTGACAAATGGCCAAATATGCAAATGTACTCTTTTCACCTCAGTAGTTAAACTTGATAGTATTTAATTTTCACTTAACATATCAAATAAATTTTAAACCTTAGTTATTTGCATCCGAGAAAGGTTAGGACGGTACTGTGGAGGATAGAACAAGGTGGGGGAGAGCTCCTGGTGAAGTCAAGCCTTAATCAATGCCAGGACTGCCTGGAAAAGGGGGAGGGTTCTTGTTGAAGCCAAGCCTGAGGGAAAGCTCAGCAGTTATTGGTCCAAGTGTATAATGATACTGTTAAGATATGTGGTATTGTTTGGTATCTTAACATAAAAATATAAGGATCACTGTATAATACTTTATTTTATAAATAATAAATCAAAATATATAAATTGTAGGTTAGTTTCAGTATTTACAAGTAGCTTTATTTCTCACCCAAAACTCTGACGTCTTCGTGGTTTCAGAAAACTGAGCCCCGCTTACGATCAGAAATAGGCTGTGTTGTTCTCGTTTTCTATCTGCAGCAGAGTACCGAGCTAAAGGGAAAACTCTAATGTGTATAAGGCACTTGATAAGAGTCCATGTGTAAGGTTACATTATTTTTTTTAGTTCGATATGGTTATCGAAATATCGATGGTTACTATCTTACGATAGCAACCGCTACAATACCATAGGATAACTGAGCACGGAACTTCAGGGAAATTATAAATAGTGTGTTCACCATTTCTGAGTACAAATTATTTATAAATTATCACAGCATGCTGTATATAGTTCTTTTGTCAAATTTGTTAATAAACTTCATTTATAAAAATATTGCTTTATTAATATATTTTACCTATTAGAATAAATTGATTTATTTCAACACATTTTGAAACACAGTGACGTTTAGAAATGTTTCAACATCAGCAGAGTCTTAAGTCTACACCTCAGGCTGATCATAGTTTTCAGTATTTGTTTGCTTTGATAATAGTTGGGGACAAATTTTTATGTCATTCCCTATTCAAAAGTGGGAGTTTTTTAAATTATTGAATTCTGATTCAATTGTTTAATTTGAGAAAAATGTTACAAACTATTATCGATATTATAATTAAAAAATATGTCTTAATATTTTTTATTTTCTAAATATCTTCTATTCATTAAACTGTTTCATAGTTAAAATTCCTTTCCCTAACATTAATATGTAACATTTACTTTTTTTGTTGCATTTTAGCTTCAGATTAACCTATAGGTTAATTCTCAGAGAAAAAGAATTACATTTTATAATCGGTGTGTTTAATCCCAGTAAAGAAGTAACATTTAGTTTTAATTTGCTGCTTCATACCTATTTTAAAGTTCCTGATGTGAGACGTTGCCAAATTACTGGTCTTCATGGATGTACTTTTATTGATAAGGTATGCATTTTATTATTGTATAATTTCAGGTGGAACATATATAATTATTTTATTTTAGTTTTTAAACATTTGTTATGATCTTTCATGATCTACAATATTTTTATTTTTAGTATTTTTAAGTATTTGTACATTGATCATGATGAAGAGTATTGTCATCATGAAGTGCATTTTTATTTGTCAGGAATTTATGGTCCTAGTTCTTTCTACCACAAATAACTTGTTAATGAGCGCATATGAGACATGATTTTATCTGTTATCTAGTTGAATTAACAGTCCTCACTAGTATTCGTTCCCTCACACCGACTTAATGGAGACATATTCCTAATCTATGAGTGGAAATATGGACCCCTCTTTTGGTCCTCTAAAGTCTTATACTGTTGCACCTTATTGGATATTGGACTGAACTTTTAAATATTGTTTCGATTAACCCTTTAACCGCTAAGCACTCGGAATGAGAGTTGCACTGAGATGCTGAGCGGGTCTGCAGGCATTTCACTCCCCACGCTAAGGCCTGCAGGCCACTCTCCTCCGCTGACTGCTTTAACTTCTTCAACTCCTCATAATCTTCATCGACTATTTATTAATGTTTTATTTATTTTTTATGATTCTATAATACCTTTATCATTATTTCAATAAATTAAAATGCTAGATTACTGATTGCAATAAGAGATTACGTGATATTAGAAGGTAATATATAATAATAAATTATCTTATAAATAATGAACAATAATATAATAATGTTAATACTTTATTAACATTTTTTAATTTAATTAATTTTTAATAAGTAATGTTAATTTTTTTAATTAATAAATAATAAATAATAGTGAAATAAAACAGTGAATATAACCAAAAAAACACAGAGGAATATCGCTCAGAGCGTCTAGAACTGGAATGAATAATGGTAAAATATGTCCTTCAGACCCTTGACGGTAGCCGAGGGAGGGATAAGGGAGAGAAAGAAAAAATTAGCAGGTAAAAAGGGGTGTACCGGGCTTCCCCGAAGTTAATTTTTTTAATTAATAAATAATAAATAATAGTGAAATAAAACAGTGAATATAACCAAAAAAACACAGAGGACTATCGCTCAGAGCGTCTAGAACTGGAATGAATAATGGTAAAATATGTCCTTCAGACCCTTGACGGTAGCCGAGGGAGGGATAAGGGAGAGAAAGAAAAAATTAGCAGGTAAAAAGGGGTGTACCGGGCTTCCCCGAACGGCCGACCCTGATGACAGGCAGCTACAATATTTCCGTTGACACAAATATTTCCGCAATAGAGATACCACTGCAGCCTAGCGGCCGCTAGATCTATTTATTAACTCCGTGGATCCGCTAGGATGTGCCTCAGTCACGACAACTTATCTCTCATGAAGCTGAGGACGGTAAATAAGTGAAAAACCAATTGCGAGATATCTCGTCATTAGCGTGTGGGGAACGGCAGCCTTTGACGAGTTATCTCGTCATTAGCTTGTGGGGACTGACTTTGTTTCGCGAGATATCTCATCTGGAGCCATGAAAGGGTTAAAGGATTGATTTCCTAACTCAACATCCTATATTACAGCAAAGAACTGAACTTAGTACTCTGATTTCTTGATCATTCTCTTCTGTACACTGTATGAGAAAAATTAAGTTTATAGTCAAATTCTAAAATAGTTGTAGCCTTCTCTTGTTCACCAGTAATTCTATATTAAGGCATTTATAAAATCTGGTTCCTTATCCCCTTACCCTTACCTTTGAACAGAAATAGTTTATTCCAGATATGAGAAAGTTGAAGTAATATATCATTGAGAGCACAAAAAAAGCATATTCTTTTGAAACAATCAACTATCATATTGTTCATTTCAAACTTCTGATTGGAATTTATGAATTTGTTGTCACTATCCATTACCTTCTTCAGCTATATTTATTTTATTAATAAATTATAAGGTTTTAATGAATTTGGTGTGCAACTACTTTCCATCTTTTTTTTTTTTTTTTTTTTTTTTTTTTTTTTTTTTTTTTTTAAGCACCTGTTTTAGGATGAATGTCTGGAATGGCCTGCTTCTTTCTTTTCTGAATCCGGCTTGGTGGTCACCTATTCTATTTTCATCATATGGATGTATCTGGTTTAGTGAGATATTAGTAGATATGGAGGCCTTCATAATTTTCCTTTGAACTTTTTTATTAGATAATTAGTTTGACCATGAAAAGCATTTGATCATAATATTTTTCAACAGGATATCAAGACGGGGACCAAATTAGTCTCAACAATACATTTTTTTATATTTATAAGACGTTTCGGCTCTTTTGGGCCATCTTCAGTTCAGCAAAACAGGCAGACAAATCATTTGAAGTCACACAGGGCAGATACAACTCTCAACCAATGTTCACTAACCCCTTTAGGGGAAAAATATTATGATCAAATGCTTTTCATGGTCAAACTAATGATCTAATAAAAAAGTTCAAAGGAAAATGATGAAGGCCTCCATATCTACTAATATCTCACTAAACCAGATACATCCATATCCCTAACTAACGGGGTTAGTTAGTTGAGAGTTGTATCTGTACTATTGGTTGAGAGTTGTATCTGCCCTGTGTGACTTCAAATGATTTGTCTGCCTGTTTTGCTGAACTGAAGATGGCTCAAAAGAGCCGAAACGTCTTATACTAGGTTGTTACAAAAGTCCTTGTGCATATCAAGTTGTTTACATTGAGGTCTCTAATTTAATCCTTATTTAATCTCTGACGAATACAATTCTTATGTCAATGTTTACATTAACTAATCCTCTATTTATCTATGTACGCCAACTGTCCCTGCCTTTCATTCAGTTTATTAAATTTCATTAGAAATCTCGGAAGAAAAATTTGTCATCCACAGCCTTCTTAGGCATTATTGGAAAAAAGGTTTTAGTGCAAAGGCCTCAGCCGAGGAAATTTGTGCAGTGGAAGGGGAAAGTGTGGTGCATCGAAACACGGCCGCATTTTGGTTCAGGCGGTTTAATTCTGGGAATACAAGCCTTGAAGATGAACCTAGATCAGGTCGTCCTTCAGTCGTCAATCAACATCAAATACAACTTTTGGCTGAAAGATGGGTTAAAGTAGTTGAAAATGATGGCCTGTATTTTGAAGAATAAATTTGATTTGTAAATTTTGTACTTACATTTGAATAAAATTAATTTTGTGAACAAGGACTTTTGTAACAACCTAGTAAATATAAAAAAATGTATTGTTGAGACTAATTTGGTCCCCTTGATATCCTGTTGAACAATATAGTCTCAAGAACTGAATGTCTTATAAGTCATAATATTTTTCTCTTGTGATTTTTTATTAGATCATTAGTTTGATCATGAAAAGCATTTGATCCAATCTACATTGGATACCTTTTATGTGAAATTGTGAGAGGTTCGGTGTAAATGCCTCATATTATTTCTTAGTGGTATGGGCTTGATAACCTACCTGGGTCAGTTGACATCCCTACTGTAGAAAGTCATCAGGAGTTAGCGAAAAGTGCCTCAACAAGACCAGTTAACCTCAGAAATACTACTAGTACCTGTACCATTAACATTTTTTGTTCATAACATGTGGCAGTGATGTAGCAATTATTTAATGATTTTCTCTGACATTTCCTTTAATTGAATTTTTTATTCTAGACTAGAATAGGTGTTTTTCAAGAAGGTAGAGAATCAGTGACTATCAATGAATGGACTGATAGAATTTATCAAAACACTAGCCAAGAACATGTTATTACTAATGTTGTTTCTGGAAGAAAAATGAGGATACAAAAGTACAACTTTCCAGACACAGGTATACCATTATCTCTTTAAAGGTGTATGGCCGCTATGAAAGTGAAAAAAAATTCTGTTACATTTAATTAGCTTATTTAAAATTCACTCCTTGAAAATATTGTGTCATAGGGGGAGTATTTCTAAAGGGAAATATAAGAACAACTTACTTAACCCAATTTGTCCTAGAGATACGTTTACACCTCATTAATATTAATATATTTTTTCTTTTTTATTATTATGAGATTTTTGTTTCTATTTCTGTTTAATTAATTTTTAAGGTTTTAAATTATTTTTGACATATATGCACATTTCAGAAATGTGAATTTAAAAATTCACACTAAATTATTGTAATTTCAAGAATATCACAAAAAATAAATTTTTTACAACTTTTGAATTTTTTTTTTTTAATAATTTTGATTAAAGGAATGTAATTATAAAAAATTAAATTAGGGCTGAAATATTTAAATATTTGTTCACTTATGACCCCCCCAGAAGTGCATTTTCGAAATATAGAGTTCCCGAAGGACAAGGATTTTTAAATTTACCAATCACATATTTTTGACATATATTAAGATATAAATAATAAGAAACACCAAAAATTGATATTATTTCTACTCTTGGGACAAAATGGGTTAATAAAATAAAATTTATTCAAGTATGCTATGAAAGTTTAAAAGTTTGGCATCTCTGCTCTAATGTTTGTAATCTTAGTTACATCACCAAATGGTGATAACTTTCATAGCCATCAATGCTTTTCATGATTTTCATGATCACATTCATTTATAATAAACTAGTGTATTGTCTCTAAATCTATCCGTTGAAGCTGTTAATTAATAAAAATAAAGAGTCTTTGTTCCCTATCTATTGGCTTTGAGACCTAATGAAATGCCTTTGGTCAATTTAACTCATACCACGGTGCTTATTCACATTTAATTCCTACCAACTAGGAAGAACTTGTAATATTTTTCCTCATTTAAAAATCATCATGCATAAATTAAATTATAATATGCTATAATCAACTTATAATTGATCTCCTTAAAAGCATACACAAGATCCAAAACAATACGAAGTAATTTCTACATACATCGCATAAAAATATACATACATATGTAGTCCTACATCCTGTTGCTAATATTATGCCCCCTCCAGTAGCCTCCACCAATTGCTGCAGTCTATCGCTGCAGCTTTCCAATTCCAAGCTTCAAGAAATGACCGAGCATCAGCTGACACTGAGGCCTCCCATTTTATGTTTGGTCGATCAACCCGCCTATTTCCCGTTCAGTTTAACAGTTAGTATCCTCATCATCATCCCTAATCAAGTGCCCAGCCCACTGTTGTTTCCCCAACCTTATGGACTTTATTATATTGGCATACATATAAAGTCTTGCAAGCTCAGCATTTCTCCTCTAGACTCCTCCCTCTCGAGCTGCGTCAAAAATTCTTCTCTCGAAGACAAGGATTCTGGTCTCATCTTTTTTCATGCAGAATGCTCAGGCTTCTGATTCATGAGTTAAAATTAGGCCAACTTAAGTCTTGTATAGGGTGATTTTAGTCTTGTCAAAAAGGATAAGGCTTTTAAATGCCCCGAAAGCCCAAAGTAGGGATGCGACATCGATGTTTTGGGCAAAACATCGATGTTACGATGTTACGTAGCCGATGTTTTCCGACCATCGATGTTTGTGGGCCGATGTTAACATGATGTTTTTAGTAGTAAGACTTTTTTTTTTTTTTTTTTTTTTTAGCATTAAGTTCTTTTTAACATCAATGTTAAAACACATCGATGTTTCAAAAAAAGCATCAAAGTTATGACAAAAACAAATATGTTTTTACATCGATCTTTTGGACAAAAAACATCAATTTGTATGCTCTTAACATCGATGTTTTAACAATAAAAAGTGGTTTTTAACATCAATGACAAAAACAAATATGTTTTAACATCGAAGATTGAGACAAAAAACATCAATATATATGTTCTTAACATCGATGTTTTAGACAACATCAGATATTTTTCAACATTGATGTTTTACCAATAACCAAGTTCCTTTTAACATCGATGTTATATACAAAAACAAAAATGCTCTTAACAACGATGATTTAACTATAACAAAGTTGTTTTTAACATAGATGTTTTTGACAAAAACGAAAGTGTTTTAATATCCATGTTTTAAAAATATCCAAGTTTTTTTTTACATCCATGATATATACAAAAACAAATATGCTCTTAACATCGAATTTTTATCTATAAAAAATTTGTTTTTAACATCGATGGTTTTGTCCAAAACATCAATGTTAATAGATATTTGTTTTTACAGAAAACATAATGTTTTAAAAAAATTTGTTTTTTTTTAAACAAATATGCTCTTAACATTGATGTTTTAACTATAGCAAAGTTGTTTTTAACAGCGATGGTTTTGTCCTAAACATCGATGAGGAAACATATTTGTTTTTGCAGAAAACAAAACATCATAACAACGTCATAACATGAATTTTCTAACAATAAAAAGTTGTTTTTAACTTCGATGTTTTAGCTATAACTAAGATGTTTTTGCAGAAAACATCGATGTTTAAAGAAAAGTTGTTTTAAACATTGATGTTAAAACATATTTATATTTGTCAAAAACATCGATGTTAAAAACAACGTTTTAGTGTTAAAACATCAAAATGTTTATATTATCTATATGTATATATTATTTATAACATATACATGTTTATAAACAAATAAGTTTTAACTTCGATGTGTTAGACAAAAACAAATATGTTTTAACATCGATGTTTTACAATATCCAAGTTGTTTTTAGCATCGATGTTATATACAAAAACAAATATGCTCTTAACATCGAATTTTTAACTATAAAAAATTTGTGTTTAACATCGATGTTTTTGTCCAAAACATCAATGTTAAACATATTTGTTTTTACAGAAAACATCGATGTTTACTAAAAATTTGTTTTTAACATCGATGTTTTTGACAAAAACAAATATGTTGTAATATCTATGTTTGATTTTGACAAAAACGAAAATATTTTAACATCGATGTTTTGGAAAAAAACATCAACATATATGCTCTTATGTTCAAACATCGATGTTTTAACAATAAAACGTTTCTTTTAACATAGATGTTTTTGACAAATATAAATATGTTTTAAAATCGATGTTTTGGACAAAAAACATAAATATATATGCTCCTAACATCGATGTTATAAACTACATCAAATACATTTTAACATTGATGTTTTTGTCCAAAACATCAATGTTAAAACATATTTGTTTTTGCAGAAAACATCGATGTTTTGAAAAAAGTTGTTATTAACATCGAAGTTATGACAAAAACTAACATGTTTTTACATCGACGTTTTGGACAAAAATTATCAATTCATATGCTCTTAACATCGATGTTAAAAACATCGATTTTTTAACATCAAAAAGTGGTTTTTAACATCAAAGTTGTGACAAAAACAAATATGTTTTTACATCGATGTTTTGGACAAAAAATATCAATTTATATGCTCTTTTAACAATAAAAAGTGATTTTTAACATCAATGACAAAAACAAATATGTTTTAACATCGAAGTTTGAGACAAAAAACATCAATATATAAACTCTTAACATCGATGTTTTAGACATTAAATATTTTTTAACTTCAATGTTAAAAAAATTACTCTTTCTCTCTTAAGTAAAATTACTCTTTTTATTAATAAATAACTATATTATATATTTTCATAATACGGTCAGTAAAATTTTGGCTGTCACATATACATACATCAAATACCAAGTACGAATTTGATCAAAATCGTTAAAGCCGTTTTTGAGTAAATAAAACAAGTTACAATGGGACAAAATTTATTTAGTAAAGTGCCCCCTCCAATTGATCAATTTTGATGACTGCCACATCGCGGGCATGTGTATAAAACCAATACCGAGTTTGGTCAAAATCGTTAAAGCCGTTGAGTAAACAAAAAAACACGTGATAATGAGACAACATTTATTAAGTAAAGTGCCCCTTCTGTTTAACCGATTTTGATAAAATTTTGGCTGTCGCATCGCGGTCATATACATACATTAAATACCAAGTTTGATGAAAATCGTTAAAGCCGTTTTTGAGTAAATAAACAAAAAACACGTGAAAATGGGACAACATTTATTAAGTAAAGTACCCCCTCCAATTAATCAATGTTTTGAACATCGATGTTTTTACAATCAAAACATCGATGTCGATTAAACATCGACCACAAAACATCGATGTTCAAGAACATCGATGTTTTTTAATTTATATGTTCTTTAAACCTTAACATATTAGTGCTTAAACGTATTTAAATCAGTGTTTATGTGTAAAGCATGTTTATTTTTCATTATTAATATATAAAAACATCGATGTTTTCTACATAGTTGGTTTTACATAATCATTTATTAAACATTCAACTGTTAGGACCTAAACATCTTAATTATAGCTAAAACATCGATGTTAAAAACAACTTTTTATTGTTAAAACATATCTGTTTTTGCAGAAAACATAAATGATTAAAACAACATCCATGTTTTAAAAAAAATTGTTTTTAACCTCGTAGTTTTGGACAAAAAACATCAATATATATGCTCTTAACATCGATGATTTGGACAAAATCAAATACATTTTAACATCGATGTTTTTGTCCAAATCATCGATATTCAAACATACTTATTTGTTTTTGCAGAAAACATCGATGTTTTTAAAAAAAGTTGTTTTTAACATCGATGTTAAGAGCATATATATTGATGTTTTTTGTCTCAATCTCCGATGTTAAAACATATTTGTTTTTGTCATTGATGTTAAAAAAAACACTTTTTATTGTTAAAACATATCTGTTTTTGCAGAAAACATAAATGATTAAAACAACATCCATGTTTTAAAAAAAATTGTTTTTAACCTCGTAGTTTTGGACAAAAAACATCAATATATATGCTCTTAACATCGATGATTTGGACAAAATCAAATACATTTTAACATCGATGTTTTTGTCCAAATCATCGATATTCAAACATACTTATTTGTTTTTGCAGAAAACATCGATGTTTTTAAAAAAAGTTGTTTTTAACATCGATGTTAAGAGCATATATATTGATGTTTTTTGTCTCAATCTCCGATGTTAAAACATATTTGTTTTTGTCATTGATGTTAAAAAAAACACTTTTTATTGTTAAAAGAGCATATAAATTTATATTTTTTGTCCAAAACATCGATGTAAAAACATATTTGTTTTTGTCATAACTTTGATGTTAAAAACAACTTTTTTTAAAAACATCGATGTTTTCTGCAAAAACAAATAAGTATGTTTGAATATCGATGATTTGGACAAAAACATCGATGTTAAGAGCATATATATTGATGTTTTTTGTCCACAACTACGAGGTTAAAAACAATTTTTTTTAAAACATGGATGTTGTTTTAATCATTTATGTTTTCTGCAAAAACAGATATGTTTTAACAATAAAAAGTTGTTTTTAACATCGATGTTTTAGCTATAATTAAGATGTTTAGGTCCTAACAGTTGAATGTTTAATAAATGATTATGTAAAACCAACTATGTAGAAAACATCGATGTTTTTATATATTAATAATGAAAAATAAACATGCTTTACACATAAACACTGATTTAAATACGTTTAGGCACTAATATGTTAAGGTTTAAAGAACATATAAATTAAAAAACATCGATGTCGAAAAACATCGATGTTCTTGAACATCGATGTTTTGTGGTCGATGTTTAATCGACATCGATGTTTTGCCTTCGATGTCGCATCTCTAGCCCAAAGTAGCCTCAGCCTGCCATCACTGTCCTGTTGACATCTCAGGAGATGTCATTTCTTGAATTAACTTCTAACCCCAGGTAGATATAGCTGCCTATTCTCACAAAGTTATAAGGTCCGGCCTCAAAGGAACCTCTACCTTGAACTTCACCTCCGACTCTCAGGTACTTTCCTTGACCTTATCTCTTTTGATTTCGATCCTATTGTTTTGGTCCGTACTAGAAGGGCCTCATGGTGCTCCAGTCAAGTGACACTGTCGTATGCAGCTTTAAAATCCATATAGAGATGGTTCAACTATTCTGTATATTTTACACTTCTCTAACAACAACCTCAGTATAAATAATTAGTCCAATGTGGATCTCCCTTTCCTAAGCCCCATCTGTTACTTGCCAGTCTCCCTCTCGGCATGGGGAACAAGTCTCCCGAAGATGACATTTGAATGAAGTTTATGAGCACACGGAACAACTACGCCTCGATAGTTATCACAATCTAACCGATCTCCTTTCTTAAGAAGTGAGTAAAAAAGAAATAAATCGTATAGTTAAATGAATCAATTAAATTATAGTTAAATAAATCTTATAATCAGTTAAATTTTAGTTATAGATCTTTTAAGTTAAATTAAATTATAGTTATTAATGAGGTTTAAAGGTGAGTAATAGTCAACTGTTTTTCTTTACGATACGTTGATTGATAGTAAGGATTTTCAATTATCTCTCTATTTTTACTTTCACTTACCTATATATATGAAATATATAGTAAGTGGAAATATTGCGATCGTGAAAAATTTCGACTTCCGGTTTTAACGGAAATACACGTTTTGGGGTCCCCTGAGTCCAATTAACCAAGTCCCGCGAAATGGTCTGTGTGTGTGTGAACAGACTAGCTCAAAAACTATATGCCCGCGATGTGACAGCAAAAATTTCATCAAAATTGCTCAACCGGAGGGGGGACTTTATTTAATAACTTTTTACGTTTTTTTCGATTTTCTCAAAAACGGCTCTAACGATTTTGATTAAACTGAGTATTTGATCTATTTATATGCCCGAGATATGACTGTAAAAATTTCATCAAAATTGATCAACCGGAGGGGGGACTTTACTTAATAAATTTTGTATCATTTTTACGTGTTTTTTTTTATTTACACAAAAACGGTTTTAACGATTTTGATCAAACTGTGTATTTGATCTATTTATATGCCCGAGATATGACTGTAAAAATTTCATCAAAATTGATCGAACGGAGGGGGGACTGCTTAATAAATTTTGTATCATTTTTACGTGTTTGTTTTTTTATTTACTCAAAAACGGTTTTAACGATTTTGATCAAACTGGGTATTTGATGTATGTATATGCCAAAGATACGATAGCCAACATTACATCAAAATTGGACAAACGGAGCGGGAACTTTATTTCTTAATTTTTTTTCCAATTTTTACCTTTTTTCAATGATCTCAAAAACGGCTTTAACGATTTTTATCAAATTCACCATGTTTAATGAAAATTAGGTGTTCTTTAATATCAAATAAGCTTTATCATAATTAAAATGTTCTGAGGGGGCTTTTTTGGGGGGGGGGATTGGGGCCTTTTTTGTTTGTTTGTGTCCTATAAAGTACCTATGTTTTTGTTTATATGGAGAAATTAACTGTGTCTCGTTACGCCTAAAAATAAGAAATGGCTATATATGAGATATGATAAAAATAAAGAAAACATAAATAGGAGAAAAAAATAAAAATATTCAGTCAACTCATAAAACTCGTTGAGCCCACGCATGGGGATTACCCCTTTAATGACAGACCATTGTTCATAATTAAAGCCGTTCTGTTCATTTGAGAAGTGGCAATTAACAAAACGCATTAATTCCTAATCTACGTAAGTGTAAGTGAAAGTTGTGTGTTGCACGCACGCACCAGATTTTTTATTTTGGAAAGCCAATTTTTCTAGTTACTTCAATGAGTTGTTACAATCTATAATTAATAATTACATGGTAAACATTTGATTTTCATCTTCTAGCATAGATACTCATATACAGGGTGTCCCCAAACCAAACAGCCAAACTTCAGGGATCGATAGAGGATCGAAAAACTAAAAAAAAAGTCCTCTGGCATATGCCTCATTTTCGAGAAAATCACAAAAAAATAAAAATAGTTGTGCAAAAAGTGTATTTTAATTTTTTTTTTTCAATAATGTATTTAAATTACAAAAATATACTGGCTTTTTGAGTTAGCTTAATTTCTTAATTTATGAGGAGTAAATTTAGAAAAGATGAATATTCTCACGCTTTTGTTATCAATTAAACATCTAGGTTGAGTGTTTAAACTTAAAAAGAAAGGATTAAAATGTTAGCCATTATACTATTATTTTAATCCTTTTTTGGAGGAATCCACCCTCGTATTCTGACATTAGTGGTGTTGCCAGTATTGTCTTTGTAATAATGGCATAATAGGTCCCGTATTTTTACCTGCTCAACTTAATGCTGAAAGTTATTATCTAATCCTCGAGAATAAGTTACGGGCACTTTTAGAAGATATCCCTTTGGAAAGAAGGCTTGAGAACTGGTTTCAACCCGATGGTCGTCCTGCTCATTACGAAAGGGCCGTGCGAGACTGGTTGGACATCAACTACCCAGGTCGCTGGATAAGACTAGGTGGGCCGGTGCCTTGGCCTCCACGGTCTCCGGACCTCACGCCACTAGATTTCTTTGTGTGGGAATACATGAAAGAAAATGTCTACCAAGAGCCCGTCCGCACAAGGGATGATCTCATCAAGCGCATCAGAATGGTTTGCAACTAGCTCACCGCAGAACAATGTTTAGATGCAGTGCGATCTGTGAGTAGGTGATGTGATGAATGTATTGCAGCGAGAGGCCAGCACTTCGAACAACATTTATGTTGACGCTGCCGAGAAATTAACTATGTAATTTTAGAGAAGGTAAAACCTTCAAAATTTTAATTTTTTATTTTTTTTCCTCACTAAGGTAGTCCCATATAAAAACTGAAGCATTTATGTTTTCCTAGTAAGAATATTTAATTAATTTATTATTTTCTAATTTTTTAATCTTCTGTTTTTGTTCATAATGTTATGTACTTTAAATAGGTGATTTTCTTTATACTATGAATATTTGAATAAAAAAAGTATTTATTATTTTTTTCTGAATAAAAACTGAATGTTTTTTCATTTACCTTTCTATAGGTATAAGATTGAAATACAATAATTGTATTGGAATAACAATTATTGTTAAAATTCATTCAAGGAATGAAATCCGCTCTTCCATGGCCTTAACTAGTTTTTGCACAGCTATTTTTATTTTATTTTTTCTGGAAAACAAAGCAAAAACGAGGCATATGCCAAAGGACTTTTTTCTTAGTTTTTCGATCCTCTATCGATCCCTGAAGTTTGGCCGTTTGGTTTGGGGACACCCTGTATATACGTCTTCTTTTTGCCCTGATGAAGATCCACATGTAGGGATCGAAACGTTGGCTTTCCAAAATAAAAAATAGATAACTAAAAATCCTGACTATCAATCAACCTATAGTTATTAATCTTATAATCAGTTAAATTATAGTTAAATAAATCTTATAATTGGATATTTATCACAATCCATCCGATCTCCTTTCTTATGAAGTGAGTAAATATTTTTCAATCCTTGGGCATTCTCTCTTCCTCCCATATCCTCATGATAAGATTATGGAGCTTCTTCCCCAGTTCGGTTCCGCCATAGCATTTTAATTCTGGATTTTCTTTAGCCCCCAAACCTTGTGAATTTGGAGCTTATCTATGGCTGCTTCAAGTGCCTTGTAATCCAGTTGTTCTGCATCATTAAGGAAATGATCCTCCTCTCTGTTCACTTCTGCATCCTCTCTCGCGAGTAAACCTTCCAAAGTTCCTTAACTATCGTTTCAGGATGTCTACCATTTCTGTTAATAGGTTTCCGTCTTCGTTCTTACTTTGTCTGCCATAATGTTTGGTTTGAAGAAACTCTGTCCTTATTCACACATTTGCAATAAACACAGCAAGTAAAAACTTATTAGCCAAATTACAATCTGGAAATCATTTAAAAAATATATAATATTTAACAAACAAATAGAAATATTAGGAAAAATATAAAAATAGCTATAAAATATTTAAACAAATTTAAAGATAGTATTTCTTTAACCCGGGAAAGGCAACCTTGCTTGGCAATAGGTGGAAGGTAACCATGAGTCATTTTGACTCACTTTGACATTATCCAATAAAAAGACCTTAATTTTTTTAATAAACAATTTTATTTATATAAAAGAATTTCTTCATAACAATAAACTAATTAAAAGAAACGATAAAAACCATTTAAAAATCACTATACTGAGCTGCTGAAGATTGGAAATAAAAAAGGGGGAAGAGAGTAGAGGTGGAGGCAACAATGGAACTCAACAATCAGACCAAATTCTTCTGTTTTAAGTTTACTTGTTTCTTATTGTTGTCAATATAAATTAAGGGTGTCCATAACTGGTAGGGTGTCCATAGCTAGTCATTTACCCTACTTTGCAATGTCAATAATTGTTTCGAAAATTATGATTGATGAAAGATAGAAAAAGATGCATGATAGGAAAAATTAAAATTCGTAACAAATAAGCTGTCACATATAAACATGTCTGATAGTTTTAATCATGTATCGGCAACTATGAGCAAAAAGATTCACACATTTTCAGGTCCATATCGGCAACCATGAACAAAATGACTCACTTAGTTTTTACATGCATTAGTAACCATGCGTTGATTTGACTCACTAAATATTATTAAAAAAAACATTCCCTCGTTTGAAGAATGGCTGGAAATGTTCTCACCGTGGCAGCAGCAAGTAGACTGTTTATGTGGAGATGACCCTTAGCCAGGTAGTCGTTGGGGGCCCCCACTATATATACCACCCCGACTGATCTCACAGGTGAGTCTATATGACTCAGGGTACCTTTCCCGGGTTAATAATTTACTTCGAAACAGTTTTGTGACCACAAGCATTGGATTAAAAGATAGCCCTTCTCCATTTGCCATAAAGTTATGCTTCTTCA
Source organism: Aelia acuminata (assembly GCA_911387785.2). Lineage (NCBI taxonomy): Eukaryota > Metazoa > Arthropoda > Insecta > Hemiptera > Pentatomidae > Aelia > Aelia acuminata. The sequence goes on from OU426980.1 coordinate 111,268,090, forward strand.
TATTTCTTCTCAATCGAAGTTTACGAGCTGTCAGTTTTCCCCAATAGAAGCATCCTCACCACGAATTGTCTACGGCTTTTTAATTCTGCTGTAGATTCCATAGGCCATGGCAAAACATGAATGCTGACCTCATTCAGATACTCTTTCACGACATCTGCCTAATCAGGCTAATTAGTGTCTTCTCGGCTAAATGATTTAATCAAATTAAATTTGAGCAGTTTGGTGTGTTACCATCAGCTGCCGGGGCCATGGTGTGCAAGTTGATTTCCGTGAACCTTATCCTAAAAGTGAGTAAACTCATGTTAACTTGCCAAGCAATTCTGAGCCGACACGAGAGTTTTCTACAGCTGTATGTGAACAGTCCCTTTATCATGATGAAATGGTTATGTGACTAAGTCATTCTGGGAAGCCCTATTCTAGGCTTCTTTGTGTAGAGTCACATCTCTTGGTACCTCTGAACTGCCCTTCGAACATTTGTTTCCGATCGGCCATACATTCAGGGCTCATAACTTTGGTTTCTACCGCCTTCCTCCATCATAATTATTCTGGAAAGTATTTTACCTTCTAAAACCATTTTATTTAAAGAAAAATATCAAACACAACAACCTTAAATCAAAAGAGAAAGAAATTGGCAAATATGCTCTGTAAGAAGGAAAATAAATAACATCAAAGATTTACACAGCCTAAGTGAATGGGCATTTGTCCGAATAATGGATAGAATTTGCATAGTGAGTTATTGAAAGTGGTATTAATAGAGATCCTAAAAACTAAAATAAAAAATTTAGGATCTAAGGTCGTGTCTTTTTTATATTTGCATTTTTCCTGGTGTAATCAAGATGCATTGTTTTTTTTGGCTGTGTATATATAACGTAACAGATTAACAGATATGGGATGAGGGCATGGCTGTGTATGTATAACATAACAGATTAACAGATATGGGATGAGGGCATGGCTGTGTATGTATAACGTAACAGATTAACAGATATGGGATGAGGCCTGTTCCAGTAAGCACTAATTAAGGTTTAGTCGAGTGAATTTATTTATTTTTTTTTATTAATTTGCTTGGGAGCCTGTCATTGAGGAATCAAATCATTTTTACTTTTTAAAATCTTCAGCTGGTATTTTAAAATGTAACATTAGAACATATCCTAATTGTACTAAATAATTAAAAAAAAAAAAAAAAAAAAACCTGTACCACTACAACCCATAAAGGGTCTTGGGTTCAGTGCTATGTAAGGAAGAGCACTGTTTCTTGGTCAGCGGTCGTGCAAGGAGGTGATTTGACCGTGATCACGCTCAACCGCCTGGTTTTTTCCCCTTAATTTTCCAATTAAGGGTACCCACTTTATAGAGGCTGGGTTTGCCCCAGGAGGGTCTCTCGGCCCACGAGATGAACTGTGGCGAATAATAAAGATATCATAAGCCATGTCAGATTCGAACTGGGGACCTTGAGCACAGCAATCCACTCCCTTACCAGAGGGCTACCCCGCTCCCCGTACTAAATAATTATGATTAATAAATGAATTTATGTTTAAAATCTCTGTTGGTTATGAAAGTGAATTCCTTTATTATATCAAATTAGTTTATAATCTTTGCAACTTTATTGAATGGATCTGTTTTGCTTCTCCATCGTTTAACACATTGTACTTAGGACACGTAAAATTACTTTTTTTCGCAAACTGTGTATAGAGGGCGGATCACGTAGTAATACGTTTGCGAAAAACATAAGTTTACATGTCGTGACTACAATGTTTTAATTATGCTTTATTTACCTTTGTCAGCATATCTAATGTAAGGGCATTAAAGCATTAAAGATATATTTAAAAAAATATGCCACTTCCATGAATATGAGCCTAATGTTTTGATTTTCTAGTTATTTGGAATCCATGGTCAGATCATGCCAAAGATGTTACTGACTTTGGGCCTAATGAATATCCTAATATGATTTGTGTAAAATCGGGTCATGTCTCCAATCCAGTTGTGCTTGTTCCTGGTACTGCTTTTGAAGCTAGCCAAATATTACAGGTACAGTATATTAATTTTTTTATGTTTGTAGCAAAAAGGATGATATATTGCTAAATAAATAATTTTTACTTATAATTTTTTTTAATTTAATACTTGTTTTAATTTATATAGGTTGTGACTCCAAAATTAGGGGTTGTTTGATTCATATATCATACATCTTATGTATTTATGATATTATTATATGTCATAAATACGCTCAGAGCAACTGACTTTTCCCAACAAAACCGAGATTGATAATGATGTTGTTTTTTTAAATTTTTAGTTTTTATCTTAATTTATATTTTTTTCCAAATATGTAATATAAATAATAAACTATGTAAATATTATATCAATATCTTCCTTCTTCCAAGTAGAGGGCTCATTAGCGTGATGCTATTTATTGAAATCTTCTTGAGATTTCTTCTCAATGAAGAGAGATGAACCAATGAAGAGGTACATCTTTCTCCTCTGTTCTTCCCCCTTTGCTGGCCTGTTCTGCTGGTATCTCTTCCCGTCGTCTTCAACTTGACAGGATTGTTAAGAATGAACTTTGAAAACTGGTCCTGAAACCTAAGGTGTACCTCTCTTCCGATCTCATTTGTACATGAACATTCTGCCACTGTCATAGGGGAGAGAGTGGATGCACTGGGTCTTCTTGTAATATAAAAGTTAAAACTTAACTCACATCACTCAAAGGACACAAAAAAAAAAAACATTAACGTATACAGAACATATAACACATGAATATTTTATGAATTCATAAACCATGAACAAAGTGAAATAAAATCTTAGGTTATATCTATTCAAAAGTTTATGAAACCTTAGGAAAGAATGTCAGGAATAGTGTCTTGGTAACGAAGAAAGACATTGATACCCTGCATGATACTGTAATTTAACTACTGTGACTTTGTATGTATAGAAATTTCATATATTTATATTAAGATTTTCCAATAGCAGGAAGGAGACTAATCACTAATATAGAAAAAAACGGCCTCAAATAGTCTCAAAATTACACATACATATATATTTTCATATATATACCAGCCAAATTTTCGTCCCTTCGGGCATCATCAGGGCTGTAAAATTATGTATAAAGGTACAATTATAATTATTCTAAATTTGTTTTACTAAGTATTAATCAAATAAAATAAATGTTGGGTGACTCACCATCAGATTGAATATATATATATATATATATATATATATATATAAAATATTTCACATATAAATGAAAAGTTAAAATTCTTATAAAAACCACTATCCTGAACAATCTGTGTAAGAACACTTCATCAACTGGGGTTACGTTGGTCTAACATTTAGTATCAATACTCCCAACATTACATAAATTAAGTACAAGGGTTACATGAATTTTACCAACCATAACAAAGAAATAAAAAATTTTTTAAAACAATATCAGAACAACAAAACTATAAAATTAGTTATATAAGTAAATAACTATTCAAAATACAAATATAAGTAAAAAGTCATATCACATAAAAACCATTAAATTTTACAATTTTTTTAACAAAATATTAAAAACAGTATTGTCCAAAAACAAAAACATAAAAATATAAATATATAACCAGAATATCCATCTTAAAAAATATATATATAGAGAATCACGATGTTTCAGAGTCAGGTTCCTCACATTATTTATTCAATATTGCAATAGTTTCTGAGAAAAAAAAAAAAATCATATGGTAAATTAAAATTATTGTAATAAGGGCTTGTTTAAATTTTACTCGAGATTCAGATTTATTAAAAATCTCTTGATTTAGGAAACAATTTCAGCAATTGTAATATTTATAGTTCATAGTTTAATATTGATTCTAATGTAAGATCTAAATATTGGTATGACAAAGGAACTAACGAAAGTGGAAAATCAATGGAATCATTAATTGTTGAGAATGATTTAGTCTTTGATTTTTCAAGGGATGATTGGGAGGCGTAACATTGTTGAATGCACAAGTGCCCCAACGTTAACTTATAATACATTAGATCATTTCTAGATAAAGTAATTTTTCAGACCATATCATTTTAACTTGCCAGTTATTGTTATGCCAGAAGAGACATGGTGACAGAACAAAGAGTTTTGTACGAATGCAAAAAGAGTGAATAGGATAAATTCTTGACTAACTTTCTATATCAGTTATATTACAACTTAAATCTGACGCTTTACATACAACACAGAAATGATGGATGTTGAAATAGAAGGCCTAATTTTTTAAAGAGTTAACTCTTATTTCTACTGACAATATACAAGGGTGAATAAAATATAAACGAAATTTTGTTTTTTGTAATTTATTTTTATTTTAAACGCAAAAAAGAATATAGTTTATTTTTCCACATAATCTCCTGATTTGGAAACACATTTTTCCCAGCGGATAGACAGCTTTCCGATTCCTTCCATGTAGAAAGATGCAGGTCGTGTTTGCAGCGAATTGCGCACGTAGGCTTCAACCTCAGCGAAGCCTTTCTCACCCTTTTTCTACCTGCTATTGTTTGTCTGTCCCTTATCCCTCCCCTGGTTAAACAAATATTGTATATAAGGTAATAAAATTATTATAATCTTGTTATTATTTCCTTACAATCGATAATCTAGCATTTTAATTTATTGAAATAATTATAAAGGTATTATAGAATCATAAAAAGAAAATAAAACATTAAGAAACAGTCGGAAAAGGTAATGAGGAGTTGAGGCGATCAGCGGCGGAGGGTGGCCAAACCAAAAGCCTTGGCTTGGAGAGGCCTCTAGCTACCTGCTGCAACTTTTTGCCAGCTCCCTTAGCTGCTAAAGGGTTATAATACAGGAGCCAGATGCAAAAAATCTCATCCATGGAACATCACCTACAAATTTCACCAACAATAGAGCTAAGTGCGAAACCGACCATCTGGCAGCAATAAAATTCTTACTAATACCTTAAAAATTAATTTCAATCATTAATTTTTCCACAAAAATTCACCCATAAAACCTACGGCTGGAGTATGGCTTAATCGTTAGGTTTTTATTTCTATAGAAAGGGAAAAATCGTCTGGCAGCGTTAAAACTCTTACTAGTACCTGCCAAATGCGCCTAATGAAACGAACGAATGATAAAATGAAACGAAATCACAAAGAAATGAATGTCAAAATAAATATTGGAAAATTTCATCACCAAATTACCGATTTGGTCATCATGTTCTTGATTCTCTTTTGAGCTAATAGGCTTATAAGCAAAGAGGTCATGGATATCCTCTTTTGTATAATAATCTTGTTAAATCAAAAGAGAAACAGTTAACACCATACAAAGGGCAGACAAACTGTTCTATATCTTTTCGATCAATTAAAGATAGAATACTCGTTGAACACGATGTAGAAAATTCTTCAGAGCTTTGAATTTTTAATTAAAAAAAATCTGCCCTGTAAAATTGCAACCAGAGAAAGCGTAAAATGCATGCTGTGCTTTAGAAATTTGATCCCCCACACTTTTCTCATAATCCATTTATGTTGATTACGATAGATGACGAATATTTAATTTGATTTTCTTCGAATTTCATTTCTATATCCATTTGTTATATCCAATTTTTTAATATGTTTATATTTTGGTGTTAAATAAAACTCGTTTCTTATATAGATAATATATACGGTTTTTATTTTCCTACAACGATTATTGTTTTATTTCGGTTCTTTGTATTTTATAATAAGGTTTGCATAATAATAAGGTGAATGATTCCCGTTTGTCATATTTCATAACAAAATAGTTTATTTTTAATATTTTTAGAACAATATTTCTTTTTATGGCAGAATGAAAATTTTTACATTAAATTTACTCAAAGATGAACTTATAATTAAACACTTTAAACATAAATTCTAGAAAAATATGGCGAATTATTAAAAAATAAACTCTTAACCCTTTAAGCTCTAAGCACTCGGAACGAGAGTGGCGCTGAGGCGCTGAGCGGGTCTGCAAGCATTTCACTCCCCACGATAAGGCCTGCAGGCCACTCTCCGCCGCTGACTGCTTCAACTTCTTCAACTCCTCATAACCTTCACCAACTATTTATTTATGTTTTATTTATTTTTTATGATTCTATAATACCTTTATCATTATTTCAATAAATTAAAATGCTAGATTACTGATTGCAATAAGAGATTACGTGATATTAGAAGGTAATATATAATAATAAATTACCTTATAAATAATGAACAATAATATAATAATGTTAATACTTTATAAAAAAAATTTAATTTAATTAAATTTTAATAAGTAATGTTAATTTTTTTAATTTATAAATAATAAATTATAGTGAAATAAAACAGTGAATATCACCAAAAAAACACAGAGGACTATCGCTCAGAGTGTCTAGAACTGGAATGAATAACAGTAAAATATGTCCTTCAGACCCTTGACGGTAGCCGAGGGAGGGATAAGGGAGAGAAAAAAAAAATTAGCAGGTAAAAAGGCGTGTACCGGGCTTCCCCGAACGGCCGACCCAGATGACAGGCAGCTACAATATTTCCGCCGACACAAATATTTCCGCAATAGAGATACCACTGCAGCCTAGCGGCCGCTAGATCTATTTATTAAGTCTCCGTGGATCCGCTAGGATGTGCCTCAGTCACCACAACTTATCTCTTGTGAAGCTGAGGACGATAAATAAGTGAAAAACCATTTGCGAGATATCTCGTCATGAGCGTGTGGGGACCGGTAGCCTTTGACGAGTTATATCGTCATTAGCTTGTGAGGACAGACTATGTTTCGCGAGATATCTCGTCTGGAGCCATGAAAGGGTTAAAAGGTGACGTAAATACTACAAAGAATCTGCTTAAAACATTGCATTTATATATTCACATTGACTAATCAATGATCATACAGGAAGTTCTTTTGGGGCAAAAAAAAATATATCGACTGGACAATAATTCCTCGTCCTCCCAAGAAATAATGCTTGGTGGTATGCATTTGCTGCTTTTAAACTCCGATATAAATAATTAGGATCGGTAGTAATAATTATTTTTGCTTAATATGAATGTTAGGACCCTAAAAATAATTTCTATGAACATTTAGAAATGCTCATAAATAAAATTAAATGGAAAAATAACGCAAATGTTCACCTTGATCGGAACGATTTTTTGAATTATAAACGCATCTGGCGGTATTAGTTAGAATTTGTAACCAGCCAGACAACCGAATTTCGTGTTTAGGAACCTATTTGAATCAATTGGCACAAGAATGAATCTTATGTTTTAGGGGTGAGTTTTTGTGATTCTCGTGTGCGTCTGGCAGGCACTAGTAAGAGTTTTATCGCTGCCAGACGATTTTTCCCTTTCTATAAAGAAATAAAAACCTAACGATGAAGCCATATTCCAGCCGTATGTTTTATGAGTGAATTTTTGTGAAAAAATTAATTTTTAACGTATTAGTAAGAATTTTATCGCTGCCAGACGATCGGTTTCGCACTTAACTCTGTTGTTTCCAACTATGCTGAAATTTGTAGGTGTATGTTCTATGGGTGAGATTTTTGCCTCTGGCTCCTGTACTATTAATAGAGCCTTATATTATTATTTAAAAATGAAGGCACTTAAAGATATTCAAGATTTAAAGACACCATTAATATATCTGAAGCTACAGTACAATTTCCTTGGACATTTCACTGTTTATTTGAAGAGTTTGGGATTGGTAAGATAGTCATGGAGCAGGTTTTTAAATTATCTATTAAAGGTTTGTATGATTATAAGAAAAAATCAGTTGTATAAGAAGTTTTCTAAGTGTTTTTTTTGTTGATTTTATGGTATTAAGGGTCTGATAAGATTAGGGATGAGATAATGGTTAAGAATTTTAGCAACAGTAGTATTGTGAAATGAATTATATTTTCAGTTATCCATCCAATACTCGTATTTTATCGTGGGTGATGCATTAAAGGCTTGCAAAGTATGTCAAAATGATAACCTATTACTTTGACTGCCACTGTGATCATCTCTTTTCCGTAACTCAGTTGGGAAAAGTAAGGGGGCGAATCAAATATAAACCAGACTTTTTCCAGACTTATTTATTTGTTTAAAATTAAATTTCAAAAATATTTTCCACCAGCCCTTGACTAGTAAAGCACCACCTCTTTCCTACACCTGTAATGATGGGCCCATGTTTCATCACACGCCACTATTCTTTTCAAAAAAGGGTCTTTTTCTTGATTGAATCGGGCTAGGAGTCTTTTGCAGGTTGCTTTTCGGACCTGTTTTTGATCATTTGTCAAAAGCCAAGGAACCCATCTTGCACAAACTTTTCGTAAGCCCAGGTGCTTTGTGATGATGGTATGCACACTACCATGACTAATTTGCAACTTGCTAGTAATTTCATCAACTTTTAGTCGCCGATCACCTTCAATGAGATCATGAATGACGCAAATGTTCTCGTCTGTCACACTTGTCCGTGGATGCCTATTGTGGCTCTCATTTTCTGCGGCTTCTAGCTCTTCTTTAAATTTCTTGGCGCAGTCAAAGACTTAAGTGTGTGAGAGTGTTGCATCCCCTAACTGAGCATTAAGTCTAGTGAGAATTTCACTAAGCTTGGAGCCTTTATTTCTCAAAAACTCATTGATGGCGCATTGCGCGCAACTGCAGGTGTGGTCAGACATGGCTGCACTGACAGAATCAAGGCTGCACCGGGGAAGCGTCCCGCCCCCTCCCCTCACCCTCCTCCCTTCTCACCTACCCCACTCCTCTCAATAGCATTTAAAATGAAAGTCCTTTTTATATTTGACTCGCTTACGTATATTTGAGTAGCCTATCTACAATATCCCTTTGTAAAATTCTCTAAATCTAGCAAAAAGTTGTTTTCACTCATACCAAGAACCTCTTCTTAGCTTTCTTGTGGTTCTTTTAACATCATTGTTTCATTCAACTATTTCATCTGTTATGTTCATTACTATTGACATAGGCTGACTAATATGTTTTGAATGGAATAGGAAGCAGTCTAAAAATTGCCTATTCCACATGTGTTATCGTAGCTCAGAGCGGACAATTTTAAACGAAAGGAGTAAAAAAATAATTAAAATCTAGCTTAATCACAGCTCTTAAGGGAAAGGAATGCTGCCAATTTATTTCAGATGTAAATTTAGTTTATACTTTGGAACTGCTGCCGGTCATTATACTACTGGAAAAATGGACTTGATTACCTTTATTTAACCCCAGCTTTCCACTCACACTCTCTCGGAGGGATCCTATACAGTAAAGATCAGGCCGCACTAAGAGTCACCCAGGTTCGCATTTCCAAAGTAGTATCTAAATTTATTCTATCAACCTCCTGATACATTTAATTGTTATAAACTAACAAACTTAATTATATATTATATATGTAAACTTTATTATAATTTACAAACAGCGCTTGAAAATTAAAGACAAAATGAAAAAAAAGGGGAAGAAATCCCCAGTTAATCAAGCCGTAATTATGGTTCTACTGTAACTGGGTTACTCATTTAAATTAATCTTAGAAGAATAAATTACCTTTTATATTAATGATTTAAAGACTTCTTTTAATGAAAATAAACATTTTCAGGTTATGTGAAGCACTTGTTTACCTTGGACTAACAACGATGAGTCGAAAGTGTATGTACTATTCCTTCATATCTTCGAAAAAAATATTTTGAATTGTTAATGATTATGTCCAAAAATTATTTGTGATGATTGTTTTCAATAATATGCTACCAGCATAGTTATTTGAAAATAATGATTTTCCATAAGTACCTGTTCCTTTTTCCATATACAACAAATATTTTACTCAATTATTCAATCTAGCTTAATCTATAAAATCTACAGTTTTTGGTGTTTTTTTATTTAAAAAATTTGTTGTTTTGTATTTTTTCATAGTTTTTGTTATTTTATTTTTAACATTGTTTTATAATTGTATTTATATTAATAAGTATATTATGTAGATCTCTGCATGAATGGAATTTCTCATTTGATTCTAATTTAATGAGAACTAAATATTTATGTATGTATTGTAATAATTAAATCAAGAACTTATTCAAATTTTGTTTTTTGATATTTCAAGATCTGTAATAAAAGGAAAAATCCTATATAATATGTGTTCAATGAAATAAATGGCATTTGTAGATAAAAATTATAGCTGTTTCTTTAAAAAAAAATTTATATCCATTAATGTTTATAATCCTCTTAATAATTGTTTATTATTATTTTAATTTCAGGGTTTTTCAGTTCTATTAATTTCAATGCCTATTCAAAACTAACAAAGCTAGACTAAAGACATAATTATAGTTTATAAACAACTGCTATGTAATGGGGGTTAATTTATTATTGTTTTTAATTAAGAAGTGATGACTGATTTAATAGGATGCCAGAGCATTTTATAGAGAATGCCCAAACTGATAAAATATTTACTTTCCCTAATTACATACAATACCTTCCCCTTTTGATGATACAATATACCAGGTGTGTAAATATGAAACCGGAATTCGCCAATGATAGGAGTTAGCAGTCAATATAATCTTCTAACTAATCCGTCAGTGGTGTTATCTGCTTTTGCCTACATGTAATAAAGAGATCCAATTGATACCAACATCAGTTTCATTCTATAACCGTGTTTTTAGTGGCGTTGAACATGTTTACTTTTGTGCCAACAAATCAAGATTTGTGGACAGCATTTATTTTCCGTTTCCTTCTGAAAAAAATTGGAGCATTATCACATAGGATCCTTGTTGAAGCTTATGGGGAGCATGCCCTAGGCAAATCTCAATGTTTCAATTGGTTCAAATAATTTAAAGATGGATTTCGATAAAAGAAACAAAGACCGTGGAAAACCACAAAAAAAACTTTGAAAACGCTGATTCGGAAGCGTTTGTTGGACAATTATTACATGTGACACCATCTCCATTTGTTTGAAAGGCATGGAAAAGATCCAGAAGGTCGGAAAATGGGTACCTCACCAACTGAATGACAGGCAGCAGGAAGCTCGAAAAACCTCTTGGCAAATGCTGCTCACCAGGTACAGAAAAAAAGTCATTTCTTCATCAAATTGTGACTGGTGATGAAAAGTGAATTTACTTCGAGAATCTTAAGCGTAAAAAATCCTGGGTGACACCTGGTGAACCATCGGCATCGCTTGGGGAGGAAGAAAATGCTCTGTCTGGTGTGATCAGATGGGTGTTACCTACTATGAGCTGCTGAAACCTGGGGAAACTGTTAATACGGAACGCTACCTACAACAAATGATAAATTTGAATAAAGATTTGCGCCAAAAAGTCCCAAATATCAAGAAAGGACACACAAAGTGATCTTGCTCCATGACAATGCTCCATCACATTCGGCTAAACGGACCAAGGAAACGATCCAAGTGTTTGGTTGGTAAATTCTTCCGCATGCGGCTTATTCACCAGATTTGGCCCCATCCGATTACCACCTATTTGCATCGATGGGACACACAATAGCTGAGCAGCGCTTGACTTCTTATGAAAATGTACGAAATTGGTTAAGTGATTGGTTTGACTCAGAAGAGGAAGCATTATTTTGGCGGGGAATCCACAAATTGCCTGAATGATGGGAAAAATGCATAGATAGCGAAGGACAGTACTTCGAATAAAAAAGTATGTATCATTTTTACACAATCAACTCTTATTTGCTATTTGAAAAATTCCGGTTTCATATTTACACACCTGGTAAATATGATTCCTGTTCAGGCTTGGCAACCTAAATCACTTTTCTAGCAAGGGCGCCCCCTTGTGGACGGAGGGCGCAACGGTGTGCAAATTAGCCCTGTGCCCTTAATGGGTTTTCTAATGGCCGACTGGTAGTGGTCAGGAGCAGAGTGTAAAGGTGTACACCTCAACGGACTCACACAATTTTCATTTTTTCACCTTGTTCCTTCTTCAAATAAGGACAATGTGTAGCGAGTAGGCCACCGGAGCACGCCCCGAGGCATGAGGAGGAAGAAGCAAGAATGATGGGAGAAGCAGCCAGAAAATAATGAAGCCCTACCCACCATGGCAAGATACCATAACCTAAACCACATCGGGTACAATTTATGTTTCATATAAATGCTATAAATTTTAAACTGTAAATATACCTCCTCTAAAGGTCAGATATTACTTTATTTTGCAACACCCCATTACAGTCCATTTTTTTTTCTTTACCGGGAACTGGGAGATTTTCCTAAATACAATGATGGAAATTCCTGTCCCAAACAATTCCCCTTTTATGAATCAAAAGATAATAGAATTTCAATAATTGGATTCCTCTCTCAAAGGCATATGATCTCAGGGGCAATATAATGTTGCATGCTTATAATATAAATAGTTATATATATGATTAAAATAGATAAAAAACTGCATATGTATTTATGGTAATATTACTATTAATAATAAAAAAAAAATGTATTAACTATTTGTTTATTAATATCAAAGCAAAGTAACAAACATTTTACATATTTATTATGCATCTTTAAAAGAATTAAATCAGATTTTAATGAAATTGATGATTAACACTGTCATAGCTTACAATCATTACAAAAACATATTTTTGGACAAATAAAACAACTATGATTAAACCAAATACAACAATATACTAAAACTACCATAGTACAAAATAATCAAACATATAGACATATTGGATACTCATCTAGATGCTCCCAGGATCTATGACAGCTCTCTCCAGTATTGCAACCTCTGACAGACCAATTAACCAATAGCGCCAAATGATGGTTTTAAGTCTTGTCAACTTGACACTCATCTTTACAACACTAACTTGAAACACTTTTTAAAAATTCTCAAATACTCTTTTAAGCTCACCATGGATTACCATGTTAATTAAAAAGTCACTAATGATACTTTCTAGGTCCTTAAGGGACACCCTATCACTCCATATCAGGACTGTCCAAAGTTATAACCAAAAGTACATGTTGACCGTACGAAGTAACATTCAAGAGTCCATGTTAACAGTACGGAGTCACATTCAAGAGTTCCCCACTGAAACATCCCTTGCCTCATCTAAAGAATGGAGGGGGAAATATTCCTCCACTGACTAATTTATTAAAAAGGCATTTAAATTAAAACAAAAATGATATATTTGTAGGTTCTCTACCAGGGAAAACACCTGTAAACTTTAATTTGCATGGTTGTTGTTATTAAGATATTGATTAATGAAAAACAGATAGCGTGGGGACTATATTCTATTTTAACGGCTTTTATGTTAGCGGTCGAAACGGCTATTCTCTGGTAAACAAAAACAGGATGTCTTGAATTTAGCACATTATCTCCCTAAAAAGGAACTTGGAAGGATATAAAGTTTCCTCACCTAGTCCTACTAATTTAGTTATTAATTAAAATATTGATCAGCTGATTTTAAATTTAGACTCCTTATTAAAAATGAAAAATTTTGATATCCAACAAGATATATTTTATTTGATTACTTATTAAGTTTTCTAATTGGTAAGTGGCTATATCATCAGCTATGACAATGATAAATGACTATTTTGACAACCTCTTAACCTAATACATAGCACAACTTTATTAACTTTTTTTGGGGGGGGGATGGGATTGAGTTGAAAAGGTTTTTGATTATCCAGGAATCAGCTGCATGTATCCACACTAAAGACCTTTTCTTTAAATTTAATTTCAAGGTTCGGCCATGTCAGTTGCATTGATTAAGAACGGATACCAAGAAAAGGTGTGGAAGAAAACACATTAAGATAAAGGCACTGGGAAGATTTTATACCGAGAATAGTAATAATCAGAGGGAAAACTCTAAGAAATGTCCAGAATGGAAAAAACTCTAGGAGCCACTTCCTCTCATGCTAGAAGTGACCCAAAGAGGAAGAGGAGTATTCCCAGAAGCTACACCAAGAGAGCTCTGCTAAAGTAGATATAATTTTGAGGACTTTGAGCTCTGACTATGGCCACTTTGAGTTTATTCTGATGAAGAGGATTTTATTGTGAAGAATTGCATTGCAGAAATGAAATATCTCCCAAAATGATATGTCGGTACATGGACAGCTAATGATTTTCCATTAGCAACTTCTCTCGAGCCCTCTCATGTCGTGTATTAAATATATTTCAGACATTTTTTTTCACTCATATCTTCCTTGCTATGGCAGTATCCATAATACATAGCAGGGGTTCATTTATCCCTTTAGAGCATGTGAAAGTTGAAAGCTGCAATCTAATAAAGCTAATCAAGGCTGGAAGCATGCAATAGGAGTCCATAATGTTCTAGTGAAAAGAGGCCCTGCCCACCAAAGGTGACAGTAGTAGTCAGCAGTATTCTTCATTCTGCTCCTCTGATGGTTGGGTACCTACAGATACGAAGTGTGAAGGAAAACATTGTTAACCCCCTACACAAAATTAATTAATTTGACAATTTTAAAATTATTTCATGTATCTTACTTCCGAATTTCACTGTTTAGGAAATAAGGCACATCAAATTCCTATTCCTTTCTCCTTTCTTTTTTTTTTTTTTTTTTTTTTTTTTTTTTTTTTTTTTTTTTTGTAAATTATAACTGGCCTTTAAATTTAGGGAAAAAACAGGAGGTTATATTTTCTTTCCATATTAGGTTATTTTCAGGTTTATTAATTTTGACCTTGATATCATATATTTCCTTTCTGTTCCTTTAATTGTTTCTATCTATTATCTGTTCAGGTACTTCGATTTCATTAATTTTGTTTACTCAATTTCACAAGTAATTGATGGATGGATTAAGCACAGATTTTGCCCTTGAAAGGAATGTTTACTCACTGTGGTAGAGATACAGATGGGCGGCAGGTTAAATTAATGATTTAATTTACCTTGTTAGATTTCTGTACTAGGTAAACCAATTTTATCCTAATAATATATACTAGTATTAGACACCTATCCTCTTGATAGGTTGAAGAAATCAAAACAGTTTGAACACTTATAAGCACATATTATCACAAAGTCAATATATACACAATAGCAGCTACAGCAAAACTTTTATTCTCAGACTATACAGCTTTAACACTTTCATTGCAAATTTTTATATGTGTCTGACCCCCACTAACAGGATCATATTTGATGGAAATTTTAAAATTGAAATATTTTAAATGTATATCGGGTGAGGGGCGTAGGATTTCCTAATGACTTGCACAAGTTGAAAGCAAGAACAACTGTCAGCAACAAAAACAACATTATTGCTCTCAAGTAACATAAAGGGATCCCCATTCATAGGAGGTAAATTTACTTGGAGTGTTTATAAAAAGCCAATCATGGCAAAATTAAGTGAAATGCTAAATGCCAGTAACCGAAAAACCACCACCTATTGTCAAATATTGACTTTGATTACAATTGGTACTCAAAATACTTGGATATAGAGCAACTAATGGTCATTTCATGGATTAAGACCTTATGTACTTTCAATATAATGGGTTTGTAGCTGTACATCTGAATATGAAAATGTTGCTGACTCTTATTTAATAAATCCTGGCCCTCCAGTTAGGGCATAGGACTATGAGCAATAACCCCTTAAAAAAAGATCACAAAATACTTACTGTCTTAACGTTCCTGGCACAAAAGGACTGTTAATCGGATCATGAAATGTGCGAAGCTTGTGATTACCAGTAACTGCCCCTTACATTTTTAGTTAACAATTTGAAAAGGTACAACTACCTTTAACAGTCGTACAATATATGTTATGACAATTTACAAAGTAAATATGGCCAGTAGGTGGTGTAACCAAAATTGAATGCTTCACACTATTCTTATCTGTTAGGAACAACATTAATGGAACATCCAGCACAGGATTTATAATTAATACAACAGCAAAAAAATTTTTCATAAACTTTGTTCCAATCATAGAAAAAAGTATATTATGAATCTCCTCCTGACGTTGCTGGTTTGATACCAGTATTATTAACCTGCATAAAACGCAACTGCTAAGATGAGGTGAAAGATGACCAGTTCTTCATCCTGAAACAGCCAATTGAAAAACGATAGGAAGTAGATCCAGATATATATCCCTTATTTTTCTTTTTTAGAGCAGCCTTTGTCTTAGTGGGCAAACAAGCCTCCATCTCACTCTCAAAGGTATCTCTTATATCTCAAAGGTATATATCAAAATCTCTTGCAATCATTTTGAAGTGATATAACCATTCCTTTGTCGAATCACTCTTCAGAATGTTTAGAATTTTAGATAATCCACTATTTGTCACCATTTACTATTCTATCCAGAAAAGGTTTATTTCTGTTGAGGCAAAGAAGTCCAGGGCTAACTTCATAATGGTGATCTTTTTCAGTGGTCAGTTCATGCATGAGGTAATCAAGTTTCGAACTTTTATATCTTTCTGATTGTGTTGAAGTATCAGCACAAGGCATCTTCGACTAAAGCTCTTAGATCATCTTTATCAAGGGATGGAGTCCTCCTTGCCTTCAAAGCTGAAATACACATCCCGATTTTTTTTAAACCACCGTTGAACTTTGCACACACACACACTGCCATCACTTCAGAGTTGGTTTTTGTTTCTGACCATTTAATCCCCGTTCCGACTAAGTTAAAACTCATGAAGCGAGATCGGATGAACACTTTGATATCTTAGTACAAACTAAATTATATCCAAGCAGTGGACATGCTATAGAGGTAATTAAAATTTTGTATTTGAAAGAGGATTATTGAATTAAGACATCCAAAGAATAAAACACAAAGAAATAATCTATCCCAAAAATTCTAAATGAAATTTTACAAATAAACCTTTGACATAGTCATTAAGGCACAGGACAAAGAAAACTCTGAATAGATGTGTACCCAACTCCAAGAATAGATGGAGAGAGTTGAAATTGATAAAACAGAATACATGGATAAGGAAAAAGGTGGTTGTTCATTAAGTGAAAATGTTGAACACTTAAGGGACAGAAAAAAAAAAAAGAAAAAATATATATATATATATATATATATATATATATATATATATATTTAATGCAATCATACTGACTATTGTGTGTTATTTAAATTTAAACCCCAGGCCAATTCAAATATATGTAATATGTATATTTATATTTTACCACCCTTAAATAAAAAATAAGAAAATAATATTTTTTTAAATCACAATTTAATACATTGAATATCTCGGTTATAATTAATAGTACATATAGATTGGGAGATATCCAATATTCTTATATTTCTGTCAGGCATCCATTGGTGCAATTCAAGTGGTTTAATGGTTCAATAAGTGGTTAATTTTAATTATTAAGGGAATTAATAATCAGAGTTAATGTCTTCAGTGAATTGGGAAACAAACATCCTCTGTCACATCCTCTTGGGAATTATGGAATATCCTGTTTTGACAGCACTCGACACACAGAAAATCTCAGCTTTCAGAAGCTTTCAAATTATCTAAAATAAGGATAATTAAACCAATTTTTATGATCTTAAATACTTTTATCCATTGTATAAGAATAATAGTAATGTTTTAGGTGTATTTTAAAATCTGGATTTAAGTCGTCTTCAACCATTGTATCAATACGAAGTGAGTCTCTATATTTATTTGATGAATAAGTGTTCTTAAGATATTTTGTTCAAACTTAAACTTTGAAATTAGAACCCAAAGAATTAATGTTTACTATACCTTTTGTTTTAATTTAATTTTTTAAATAAGAATTGTGAAGAATAAGTGTTTATTACAACATTTTGTTTAAACTTAATTCTAAATAGTAGTTTCAATGAATCAATGTTATATTTGCTTCAAATGAACTTAAAATCCAAATCTTGATAAATATTTCTACAAATTTGCACGGTGATTCGACCAATAACACATCAACCCTCACATATAATGTAACAAAACTTTCTAATTACATGCCATTTAACCGTTAAAAGACAGAAGTCAGTTCAAGTTAAAATTTATAAATTGTTTCTTTATTGGAAACAATGGTTACTTCAGGATTCAAGTCGGCCAATATTCAGTACAATCCTTTTTTTTTTTTTTGTACACGAAGGAATAATTATGAAATGGATAAGGAAATTTCATAAAATTAATTAATGTTAAAACAATAAAAAAACAATTAATTTTTAAAGTTTTATTGTAACATTCACAATAAAAAACATTAATACTTGAGCAAATATATTATTATTGTTTTATATAAATATTGGTGACACAGCCATTTATCAAAATATACATAATTAAAATACTCTACCTACCTTTCTTTTCAATATACAATCATAAAAATTAACTAAACTTAAAAGTTAAAAGATAAAGTGTTTACAATAGAAAAAATAATACTACCATAATCAATTTCATTTATAATACAAGATGATACAATAAATCATCACAACTTCAAAAGTAATAATTATAATGAAAATGAAAAAAAATGATACGCAAGTTGCAATCAACTGTTGTCGAAACAAAATAATTTAAACAACTCAAAAGACATGGACACAACAGGGTTGTTTTTGGTAAAAAAATTGTTGACTTTGGTAGAGATTAAAAAAAAAAAAAAATTAAAATAACTATCATAAACAATTATCTAGAAATTCATTCAACAAAAAAATAAATATTAACAAAAGTAAATAAATTATTGGTAAATAAGTTAACAATTAATAACTTACTTAATTATGACAATTAATTTTCGATTCAAAGTATAATATATTATTAAAAACAAAATTAAATATGAAAACTAAATGAAAATATGATGTTTGAACATAACTAGAGATTGTCAAAATTTAATTCAAATTTGAGCACAGATGCAAATATTTGAACAAAAATAAAACTACATAACAAAACGAAACACAAATTCATACTTAATGTAAATTTAAAGAAGCATTTTTATAAAAAAAATTCTGAAAGAAGTTAAAACATTTTTTTGCTCCTTGGAAATATTCTTTCCTTGCAATAATGCATGAAAGTCAGCAGTCCATATTTGGTCTTCTTCTTAGAAAGATAGTTTCCTAGAGCGTCAGCCTCACTAGTTTCTGAAAATAAAGACAGTGTATCTATTAGCATGTATCAAGGTGATTCATTAAACTGATTAAAAATGAAATTTGAAGTAAATGTAATATAATGGTACAATTTGCCAGGTTGGAAACCATCCAATCCATTTATTTCACCTTTCATGGTTCAATAAAATCACATCGTACATATCTAGGAGATTACAAGCAGGAAAAAAAAGGAATAGTCAAATGAAATTTGACGTTTTTCAAATATTTAATAAGTTATTTATTAAGCATGCCATAATGCAAATTGTTTAGTTTAACAGAACACGTCGATCACTCAAATTTAGCAAAAGAAAAAGAGCAAATTCACATTTACAGGATTGAAGAATTGACACCCTGCCACAGAATGGTGTGGTCAGGTTTCCATTTTTAACCAACTGAAAGAAGCCACTTTAAAGTTTAATGACCTACTTTAAGGGAGAGAAATTTAAAAAACAAGCATTTGAAGATGTATAAAATTCATTGACATTATACACGAGTTAAATAAGTTCTGGAGTAGTTACAAGAGTTATAAAGCAGTTTGAAAAATAATCAGTGGCGGCTCCTTTCATGGATATCCAGAAGAAATGATTTTATTTTACATTATATATAAAATAAAAATAATCATTGATCAATAATAATAATAATAATAAAGGCTTAACAAACCCGAGGGTTCGATGCCGACACCACAACTTGCTCCCTACACACATCCATCCACTGACTGCCGTCCCGACCCAACTTCGCGAGATATGCCTTCATGAAATCCTACCACCTCCGTCTCAGCCTGCCCATCGGACATTTCCCAATCGGCACAGAACTTATCAATCTTTTCAGAATTCGTTCACTACAAAGTTTCGCAATTTTACACGCCCATTTCATTTGTCTCGCTGCTATCACATGCTAATTTACCAGGTACAGTTCTAGCAGTTCAGTGTTGTGTAAGCATCTAAATTCTCAGGTTAGTTTATCCCTCTAGAGTCCAAATATTCTAAGCAGTACCTTATTTTCAAAAACCCTAAGCCGTTGCTCATCGGCACGTTTCACATCCGTAAAGGACCGTTGGAAAAATAATAGTTTTGCAAATCCTTATTTTTAAGTTTCGGGAAGAAAGGCGCGAGCTAAGCAATTTTGTGACTGAGAAGAAGCAAGCATTACCGGCTTTTAATCTAGCCTTAATTTCCTCATCGATTTCGTTTTTTCTAGTTACCATCGCCCCTAAATAGACATTTTATTAACCACATTCATTTTAATACTACTGAGATATCTTTAAATTTTTTAATCTATTAATTTATTTGTTAATCAAAATGAATTAGCAGATCTTATGTTTGAGGCATATTTCATTAATTGTTATTAAACTATAGCGATAAAAATACATATAAGTAGTTATTTAGATAATAAATTTAAAAAAATAAAATAAAGCAATTGTGCAAATGAATGGATGTATGTAGTTTGAACCACAAAATATCAGATATAAAACAAAAACATTGTATATCGAAAAATATTTTTCAATTATCATTAGATTCATAAGGCTATGCGTCAAATCTACCTACCCATGAATGAAGGGGGGTGGGGATTCCAAGATTCTCTCCCAAATAAAGCAATGGGTAACACATGATCATTGGCTGACAATGATATGAATAACGAAAACGGTATAAGCCATACACAGATGGTAAAAAAACCAAGCAACTGAAAAAAAAAAATACATATAAGATAATAATGACAATTGTTGATCACAATATAGATATTATTCCATCTCAGTTTTTAGTTATTGGCATTAATTTGATGAATACAGTGTCCCATCGGACATGAATCATTCCCTGTAGATTTTATAGAATAAATTATGTTTAATGTAATAGTAATTGAAATTTTTAATCTCTTGCTATAGAACTTCTTTAAAAAATAAATTCCAGGAAAACAAAAAATCAATTTTTTTAAATATTAAAGAGTAGTTTTCTCCAGACTGATATATTGTATTAGTAAATTATGTAAACACTATTAAGGAATATTAAATTATCCTTAAAATGAAATCACATACATAAATTAATGTCAATGTACCAAGCCAAGCATGAACATTGCATAGTTTTTAGACTGAATGGATGAAAGTCAGAGGATCATTTTAATGAATAATCATTTTGTGAAATAAGATTCATTCAAGTCAATATAATTATTTTAAAATTTGGATGTTATATAAGTTATTCAAATCCATCATAAAAAAAATAAATAATGTACTACTAACTTTTGCAACTGATTAATTTAGTAATACTTCTCAAAAGCACTCTTTGAGATAGCCTTTAAGCAAATAAATTAGATATACATGTGGGTTTCATCAACTCTTAAGCAAATGCAGAAATGGTAATAGACTTTAACACGTTTCTCTGAATAGACGGTTTATAACTGATTTTCTAAAATTTATGTAAAAAAATACCCTTCCTTAGTGAATGTACTTTACAGGGCTTCTGGAGAATAATCAGAGATCAGAGGTTGGTAATATAAGATTAAGGAAGTCACTAAGGTTTAGACAAATAATTATTTTGATGGCAATATTATTAGCTGAAATAAAAATTGGCATAGGCTAAATAAACCAACTAAAACACACACATACACCCAAGCACAAAATTACAAACACTAACAACTAAATTAAGCAGGTTTGGTCCAGGGTTCAGTAAAGGTTGAGTTTGAAGTGTATAAATACATTTCTTAAACCAAGATTTTGTATTATTATTTGTGTGTTATAGTTCATCATACTGAAAAAAAAAATGAGATTTTACTAACTAGGTTGATTTGAGAAAAATTGAATAATATGGTGTTTGATGCTACCCTTAGCTATTTTAATTTTTTTTCCTGCTAACCCACTTTCTCAGGTAAGACTTACATCCTGAGCTCCTGTCACGTTAATGAACAATTAATTCCTATTGCCCATTATGACAAATATCAATAATACTGCCTTGAAAATGTTACCACATAATATAGGTCATAAAATCTAGCCAAAACTCTTAATTTTTACCTCCCAAGTGTTTCTAAAGAATTATTACTTGGATCGGATGGGACGAAATGTGGTGTCAGGCTATAAATCCAAGACAGCAGCTTAAATGTCCCCTAACCAAGAAAACTTATTTTTTGAAAATTCAACTGTCTCCTCTCTTCTGCTATATGCTGCCTATCGACCTTGTGTTTCATTAAACTTGTTGGGTTTTACACCATCAACTTGACTTGGTCTGGTATAACCCATGTTGAATATTGGCTGGTGTGATTTGAAGTGGACTATATATAGGTTAATAATAAATTTAAATGAAAATTATATAAACATATTCTTCTAAAGAAAACAATTCTGTTGGGGTGTGTGCCTAAAGTATTTAAATTGTTGGTGGAAATTTTGAAAATATGGAAAATTATCAAGGTTTAAATGAAGATGAGAAAATTGACGGCTGGTTGTAGTTAGGGTCAAAATTAATTTTGCTAAATCTCACTTTGAGTTGTACTTGAATAAATGAATTTGATCAAATTATTCCTCTTGTTGAATAAATTACATTACTCACTGATCGTCTGCTGGCCAGCTCATGCTCCTGCTCTCCATGGCTCCCTGGCAGGGAATCGAACCTTGATCTCCTGCGTGACAGGCGGGGATACTTACCACTACCACTACTACCGAGGAACTTGAATGAGCAGGTGGAGGAATTTGAATCAATCTGAGAACCGCATGCAGGCGAAGTCCTTTTTTTTTCTCTTACTCCCAGATCAACTAAAATCGTAGAGTAGAGTTATTCAAGTGCAATTGGAGGAAATTCTCTGGCCGACCTCGACGTTGTTCTCGTTGTCCTGAGTAACCAGAGAGCCTAGGTACTTGAACTGAGAAACTTTTTCAAACTCCCAGTGGCCAAGGGTTACAGTTTCACCAGGGTTTGGGAACTCATCTGCCACCATGTATTTTGTCTTCGAGACATTGACCTCAAGCAAGTCCAAGCCTCCTTGCAGGTTCCAATAGCGCCAGAAACGCTTCTTCTACCGCCCGAGGTGACCTGCCCACAATATCTATGTCATCCGCGTAGGCAAGTAGCTGCACTGTCCGATTAAATATTGTGCCCCTAGTTTGTATTCTTGATTCTCTGATTGCTTTTTCTA
Source organism: Aelia acuminata (assembly GCA_911387785.2). NCBI lineage: Eukaryota > Metazoa > Arthropoda > Insecta > Hemiptera > Pentatomidae > Aelia > Aelia acuminata. Next base: position 111,291,110 of record OU426980.1, read on the forward strand.
GGGAAAGGTTGAAAAGAAGGCAGGCCAGTGCATCTCCCTTCCTGACACCTTTTGTTAATGGAAACTCCTCCGATCTCTCACCATTTACTTGGGACAGAGCAATGGGCGTTCATCATGGTTGACCGCATGCGGTCCTTTATTTTTTTCTTACTCCCAGATCAACTAAAATCATAGAGTAGAGTTATTCAGTGAAACCAGGAAGAGGGAGAACAGCAGCATGAGCTGCCCAGCGGACATTCAGTGAGTAATGTGATTTATTCAACAAGTGGAATAATTTCATCAAATTCATTCATTTAAATACAATTCAAAGTGAGATTCAGCCAAATTAATTTCGGCCCTTTCTACAACCAGCCGTCAATCTTCTCAACAAACAATCTTCTCATCTTCATTTAAACCTTGATAATTTTCCATATTTTAAACATTTCCACCAACAATTAACAACAATGTAAATACTTCAGGCCCACACCCCAACAGAATTGTTTTCTTTAGAAGAATATATTTATTTTATTTTAATTTAAATTTATCATTAACCCATATACAGTACACTTTAAATCACCCAAGCCAATATTTAACATGGTTTATACCAGACTATGTCAAATTGATGGTATAAAACAAAACATAAATTCTGTACCATCCTATTTATGTAAACAAAGAAACAAATATATGTGTATACAAATGTGCGTGTATGTACATAAGATATGCATATGAAGATATGCTTCAGTATACCTGAACAGAACTATATATTCAAATATTTCCTCTTCCCGCTGGTCAGATTTTATTTCAATAGTCATTATCTCTGCCGATTTTAGGTTTATTTTACAATGCTGTATATAGTTTTAAAAATATTGCAAGTTCAATAACTAAAACCAACAAAATTTTTAAAAAATTGTAAATTTCAGAATATAGATACATGCACACAAACTCCCAAAAAATAAATTAAAATTATTTAGGGTAAAAAAAAAAATATATATATATACATATATAAAGATTGCTTAGGATTGTTTAAAAAATAAATATATTAAAAAAGAAAAAAATGAAAGGAAAAATTGAAAACAATTTTTTTAATCATTTTCCCATTAATCTACATTAAAAATTATAAGTTAGAAAACTTCTTTTATTTTTTATTTTTATTTAATGGTAAAATTGTAGCAATCAACGAAAATATCTTAATTCAGATCATGCCTATCTGTCAGAGTATGACACAATTTTATAGAGGTTTCAGGAACTTTAACAGAATGTAAAATATTAAAAGTACATCAGAACTTTTTTTAGCTAAAATTAATTCCTTGAAATAGTCTTTTAATTGATTCACTAATTAGATTAACTATGATCATTAAAATAAAATAAATTAAGAAAAATATTTATTTGATTAATGATAAAACTACCTTATTATAAAATAAACTTACTTCATAAAATGGTATGTAAACGGTACTAAAGTAACTGAATGCCAAGTAATGATTGAGAATAAACAGTAAGATTGCTGAAACGAAGGGCACCGAGTTCACCACGATGAAAGGGAACTCCACAAGAATGAGTAAATGTACAGCCTGACTTAAAAAGCCGCACAATACAAGGAGTACAGGAAGCTCTTCGAACATCAAAATCGCAGCATAAATCATAATAACGAACTGGAAAAGAAAAGTTTCATTATTTTAAATGAATGTCCACATGTAATCATATTATTTTTACTCAAGTTTTGTATTTTTGTCTCAAAAATATCTCTGAATATTATAAAATATTTGGTTGAAATATATAAAATATTTTTTATTAAAACTAGCAATTATAAAATGATACAAAAGATAATTGATTTTATAGAGTATGGCCTACCAAAGATGGAATCAAGATCATTTAATGTGATTTCATGAAATAAGTGTAGTGTTGACATGTTTTTGCGTTTAGTTTAATTTTCAAATTATGAAAATTGTTTAATATGTTTATTAGAATAAAAAAAACAAATGTTAAAAAGGTCATAGTGAATTAAACCTCGTAAGAGATAGTTGAAAAGGTTATTTTTTCATATTTGCTCTAATTTACCAAAGTTAGAACAAACAACAGGTAATGAGTTATATCATAACTTGATTCTCAACAAAACAATGATTAAAATAAATTGAAAACCAATTTTTATTTTATTTTTTTTATTTTTTTTTTAATGAATACATTCCAAACACAGATTTAAGTGCAGGAATCACACCGGTTGATTTTGGATTAACATTGCTAACCAATTTAGATCATACCTCATTTTCCGTCGAAAAAATAAATAGACATTACTATTACACACGAATGGAGGTCTAACCTTCATTAATAAAACCAGGAACAAAACAAAAAAAAGCTTGTTTCCCAATAGATTTTCTAGAAATTTGAGAGTGGCTAAGAATTATTATAAAAAAATTTAGGAAACCCTCTCAAATACCAAAATTTATATAAATTTCTAAATCAACTATAAAGTATTTTATTTTCAGTTTGGCTTTGCTTCTAAACTAATATGTTAATTTACTAAGTCTTACTATTTCAGGAGTAGCATCTTGGTTTTAGCTTTAGAGGGCACATATAAATGTATTCATCTATGAAAGTACTCAACATAGTTCATTTTGACTTCAATATCTGGGAACCTAACCTGATGTAAGTTCAGGGACTGCTAGTATTTAATTAAATTTAAAATAATTGCTTAAAGTAATTGCTTTAATATCATAAGCCATCAAACTCAGCTTTTGTAAAAATTACACAACAATAAATGAAAAATCTTATCATAATGAATAATGAGTATAGCTCACATAAAGTATTCAACTTTACGAAATCTATCAAAGTAAAGGAAGACAATTTACCAATTTTTTTTTTTTTAACTATTAATGCAACTTTATGCATAGCCCAGTCAATAAATGGTTTGTATGGTGCATAGGAAGGAATAGAATTTTTGACTGTTACCTTGTTTAAACTAGTTAGAAGGAAAACATACAAAATTTCCACATTCTTGGAGGCTGAGCCCAGGGAGGGGGCCTGAGAAGGTCCCTTTTTTACTTATTCCTTGTAAACAGTGGGTTGCATGGGAACCCATAGAATTCACAGCAAAATTAAAGCTAATAAAATGTTCTGTACAAGTTTTCATGCATTCATTTTTTCTCTAATTCTTTAGTTTTTGAGATATACCAGGTTTATCTTATATGAAACCGTCAATTCACCAATGATAGGAGGTAGCAGTCAATATAACTAATTAATCCGTCAGTGGTGCTATCTGCTTTTGTTTACATGTGATAAAGAGATACAACTTATCCCAACATCAGTTTCATTCTACAACCCTGTGTTTAGTGGCGTTGAACATGTCGACTTTTGTGCCAACGAATTACGATTTGCGGACAGCATTGATTTTCTGTTTCCATCTGAAAAAAACTGTCGCAGAATCACATAGGATGCTTGTTGAAGCATGCCCTAGGCAAATCTCAATGTTTTGAGTGGTTCACAAAATTTAAAGATGGCAATTTCGATGTCATCAGAAAGATCGTGGAAGACCACAAAGAGTTTGTAGATGCTGATTTGGTAGCTTTGTTGGACAATTATTACATGTGACACACGAAACCGTCTCTATTCGTTTGAAAGCCATGGGAAAGATCCAGAAGGTGAGAAAATGGGTACCTCACCAACTGAATGACAGGCAACAGGAAACTCGAAAAACCTCATGCCAAATGCTGCTCTCCAGGTACAGACAAAAGCTTTCTTAATCGAATTGTGAATGGTGATAGCAAGTGGATTTAATTCGAGAATTCTAAGTTTAAAAAATCCTGGGTAACTCCAGGTGAACCATCGGCATCGACAGCAGGGCCGAATTGCTTCGGAAAACAATGCTCTGTGTTTGGTGGAATCAGAAGGGTGTCATGTACTATGAGCTGCTGAAACCTGGGGAAACTGTTAATATGAAACGCTACCTACAACAGATGATCAATTTGAATCAAGCTTTGCGCCACTAACGCCCCATCACATTTGGCTAAACAGGAAATTCTTCCGCATTCGGCTTACTCACCAGATTTGGCCCTATCCGATTACTACCAATTTGCATCAATGAGACACGCATTAGCTGAAAAGCACTTCACTTCTTATGAAGATGTACGAAATTGGCTAAGTGATTGGTTTGACTCAAAAGAGGAAGAATTCTATAGGCAGGGAATCCACAAATTGCCTGAGAAATGGGAAAAATGCATATATAGCGAAGGACAGTACTTCGAATAAAATGGTATGTATTATTTTTACGCAATAAACTCTTATTTTCTATTTAAAGATTCTGGTTTCATATTTACACATCTGGTACTCCTGCAGAAATCACAAATTTTGTATGAAAAAAAATTCATCCCCTGTTTTTCATTTAATTAAGATGAAAATGTGTCTTTACCCCACCACTTCAAGTTAATCAAATTTGTTTAGGGGAGGGTCTACAATCATTTCCAGTTATTAATATAACTAACGTATAGTGATGCCAGAAAACTGGTATTTTACAGTAACAGGTACAAACAATCCAGTTCAAAAGAAATACATGTTACAAATACCTGTTACTAATAACTTTTAACATCTCTCCTCCAGATACTCATTTACCGAGTCGGTCTATCCCATACCATAGATAATGTAATCAGGGGTGGAATATATCATGAAATTTGGGTGGGGTCCTAATCCCCCTGCCTCATAATCACGTGTCTGACAGCTTCATTTTTGTATGAGATTATTACCTTGTATTAAGAAGGACGGCGACCTAAACCATAAGTGTTATGTTTAGGGTATATTGACAATAGCATATTTATATTCGTTTAAAAAGCCAAAATATTCTAGGGGGGTTATGACCCCGTGACCCCCACCCTGAATATAATATACTTGTCTTTGCCCTGTATCTGTACCGCTTCCAGGCCTCCCCACCTTTCTACTCCTACACAGCTGTATAGGGATATTTGTATTTATTATTATACAAATTTATTTATACATGATTTTTATGTGAATATGAACAAAAATTGTTCACATGACATTATTTGTAACTGCGAGTACAATTTTAGCCACAAATTTTCCTATAAACAAAAATAGCATAGCGTTAAAATATGTGTATAAGAAAGTAATCAAAAATAAACATTTATTGTAATTTATGTAATATCAACACGTATGTAATATTGTAATCACACAGCAAGCAAATGTGCGATAACAGATATTAAATAAGAAGTAAAAAATACTTACAGTGGTCCTGCCCCTTACTTAATTTCTTGATTCGGCCGCGAGAAAGTAAACCAAATTTTATTACTTTCACTTACCTATATATGAAATGTATAGTAAGGGAAAGTATTGCGATCGTGAAAAATTTCGACTTCCGGTTTTCAACGGAAATACACGTTTTGGGGTCCCTTGAGTCCAAATAACCAAGTCCCGCGAAATGGTCTGAGTGTGTGTGTGAACAGACTAGCTCAAAAACTATAAGCTGTGTGAACCTGAAATTGGGTATTTAGTGTATGTATATGCCCGTGATGTGAAAGCAAAAATTTTATCAAACGGAGGGGGTACTTAATTTAATAACTTTTGTATCATTTTCACGTGTTTTTTTTTTATTTACTCAAAAACGGCTTTAACGATTTGGATCAAACTGGGTATTTGATGTAGTAATATGCCCTAGATATGACTGCAAAAATTTCATCAAAATTGATAAACCGGAGGGGGCACTTTACTTAATAAATTTTGTATCATTTTCACATGTTTTTTTTTATTTACTCAAAAAAGGCCTTAACGATTTTGATCAAACTGGGTATTTGATGAATGTACATGCCCGCGATACGGCAGCTGAATTTTCATCAAAACTGGTGAAACGGAGGGGGTACTTTATTTAATAAACATTGTCTTATGTTCACGTGTTTTTTTTTTTTATTTACTCAAAAACGGCTGTAAGGATTTTGATCAAATTCATCATGTTTAATGAAAACTAGGTGTTCTTTAATATCAGGTAAGCTTAATCCTTATTAAAATGTTCTGAGGGGGCTTAAATGGGGAAGGGGCCTTTTTTGTTTTCCTAAAAAGTACCTTTGTTTTTGTTTATATGGAGAAATTAACTGCCTCTAGTTATGCCTAATAATAAGAAATGGCTAAATATGGAATATGAAAAAATCAAGTAAACATATAGAGGAGAAAAAAAGAAAAAGATTCAGTCAACTCATAAAACACGTTGAGCCCAAGCATTCTTAGTATGCCTTTAATGACAGGCCATTGTTCATAATTAAAGCTGTTCTGTTCATTTATTAGAAATTATTTGTTTCATGGTAACTAAATGAAGTTTTCAACAACTATATAGAGAATTATAAAATCAGACGACTTATGCTTGCATTGCCGGAGTATCACAAGTAAAAACTTTTATTTAATAATAAAAAAAAGTAGTGTTTTTTTGTAGAGCAAATAAAAACAAAATAAGAAATGAATGTGGAATAATGTGTAACTTTGAGAAGTGGCAATTAACAAAACATATCAATTTCTAATCTAAGTTGGTAAGTGAAAGTTGTGTGTTGCGCGCACGCACCAGATTTTTTAAAAATGCAAATGCCCAATTTCGTCAATAAAAGGCATTGCAATTATAGTTGGTAAAGAATTGCCAATCTCACTGCAATAATTTGTAATAATTATTCATGATTTCTCATATTATGTCATTTCTTAAGAATAATTTAATTCAACTGTCTATGTTATTGGAAAGTTATGGTTATTAACAAGGGTGAAAATAATTAGTAAACAAATATTTTCTGGTAAAGAGATGGGAAACATCTGAATAAAAATCTGGTGCGTGCGCGCAACACACAACTTTCACTTACCAACTTACTTAGATTAGAACTTAATGCGTTTTGTTAATTGCCACTTCTCAAATGAACAGAACATTTTTAATAATAACGCATTGGTTTGTCATTAAAGGCGTACGGCGCATGCGTGAGCTCAAGGTGCTTTATGAGTTGACGGATTATTTTTCTTTTTTTCTCTTGTATATGTTTACTTGATTTTCTTCATATATCATATTTAGCCATTTCTTATTTTTAGGCGTGATGAAAGTTCATTTCTCAATATTAACTAAAACAAAGGTACTTTATAGGAAAACAAAAAAGGCCCCTTCCCCATCATTTAAGCCCTCTCAGAACATTTTAATAATGATAAAGCTTAGCTGATATTAAATAACAACTAATTTTCATTAAACATAACGAATTTGATAAACATCGTTAAAGCCGTTTTTAAGATAATCGATCAAAAAGGTAAAAATTGGAAAAAAATTATGAAATAAAGTCCCCCCTCCTGTAGATCAATTTTGATGAAATTTTTACAGTCATATCTCGGGCATATAAATACATCAAATACAAAGTTTGATCAAAATCGTTAGAGCCGTTTTTGAGAAAATCGAAAAAAACTTAAAAAGTTATTAAATAAAGTACCCCCTCCCTTTGAGTAAATTTGATGAAATTTTTGCTGTCACATCGCGGGCATATACATACTCTAAATACCAAATTTCAGGTTCGCACGGTTTATAGTTTTTGAGCTAGTCTGTTCACATACACACACACACAGAACATTTCGCGGGACTTGGTTATTTCGACTCAGGGGACCCCAAAACGTGTATTTCCGTTGAAAACCGGAAGTCGAAAATTTTCACGATTGCAATACTTCCACTTACTATATATTTCATATATAGGTAAGTGAAAGTAAAAAGAAATACTCTGATTTCAACTATAGGCGGATCCAGGGGAAGGCTATGGGGGCTGCAGTCCCCATTTTGGGTCATTTTCTGTTATTTAGTAAAAGTAAGTAACTTAAAGAACAAATAATATGCAGAGAGAGTAGTATAGCAGAGCTTGTCAATGCGCCCCCAGACCCCCCCCCCCACCCCCGGGATGGCATGCAGGTGTTAGACAAGAGAAAACAGATAAAAAATACTCATAGCTGTCCTGCCTCGCCTGGCGGTGATACACAGTACTATTAAACAGGTACGAAATAACAGGTATGGTATGAAATACTCGATCTGATGCAAACAAGTAAGAAATAACAGGTATAGTATGAGATAACAGATGTCAGGCAAGAAAGCAGATAACAAATACTCATGTGGTCCAACCCCGCCTGGCGGCGATATGCAGTACTAGCAAACAAGTATGGGATGAAATAACATGTGAGACAACAGATATTAGATAAAAGGTATAAAAATAATATATTAGTCTTGTCCCCGCCAGTATATCGTTTGACATGTAAGCCGAACCTGTTATTTTTTAAAACTGATAACAGGCACAAAGTTCAGTTTGCACATACCTGTTACAAAATAACAGATCCAGTATTTCCGAACCATCACTACTAAGCCATTACTGCAATATTACTTCATGATATCATGCAGAAACTTTACTTGATGTTGTTTATAAACTTTCATAAAAAAACCGAAAGGTCTATCAAGCCAATAATTAAAATCGCTATAAAGAATCATTTAAAATATAATAACACTCACAATAGTTATTGATCGAATTATCTTCTTGGTCATCTCGGTATTTTCCTCAACAATTTCTGCTAAATAGTAGAGACCAGAGGCTAAAAATAAAATAAATAATAATGAAGAAAATAAATAATAAAAATGCTTAAAATAAAGAATGTTTTAAAATAATAACATTTATTTCAATCATTCAATTTTCCTAAATGCTATTAAGTTTTTAAAAGCAATAAACAACATTAACTTCTAAATGTGGAAAACATGTTTTTATGCTGTCCCTGCTCTCAGGAGAAATCTTCAAAAAAACCTAACTTATCAATTCTGGTCTTACTAGTCATTGGTACAATCAATCAATTGTATATAAACCATAAACAACCTTTAAAAAATTACCAACAGCGGGACGCATAATTAATTGAGAGTACCTACTGAATTAAGAGAACAAATCTTACCTCACGACAATAACATTTCAACCAAGCATGGTCACATATACCTTTTATTACTAGTCTAGTTTTTCAACATCATATCAAAATAATAGGGAATTTTTGGTGAAATTACAGTTACATTCTTACTGTCAACATAAAAAATTATACTTATTAATTTAACTGAACATTTAATCAAATAAAAATTACAATAAATTTAATCAGATAAAAACGGTTATACTATACATAATATTTTCATTACTTTCTTTTTGGCAATTATCTCATGATTAAGCACCATTAGGAGTTACCCAGTTACTACCGGTTACCCAGGCTTATAGGCCAAAAACTTATGAAAAGAATCATCAATAATAGCAACTACTGTAAAACCATTTGATCTGTAATAAAATTCTTAAAAGAAATGGGTGTAGTTGAAGCTTTAATTTTCCCAAGTGCACCTACATTGCCACCATTTTTTAGCAGCAGTTTCTGGGACAAGGGTTCCCTAACTTTTTGGTATCAACCTCCCTGTTGATATGAAAGCTCCCCACGTCCCATTTACAAAATTAATCGTATGGGAAACCGATCAAAAAAACCAAAACATGTACTATATTGAAAACATTTTTTTAATTGACTATCAAATCATGATTATTTAAAGTCAGTAAAACTTAAATTTGCTCTTGAAGTTAAACTACGTACTATTTTATTTTATTTTAACTTACCACGTGCCCCCTGACATCTTCACACCCTGGGTGCGTGCCCCAGTTCTTGAATGACTAGGCAATATGAATAAATACAACTGAATAAAAATATCTTGAACTCCCTCCAAAAGCAGATGGATAATTAGGCCAACCCTAACTGTAAAGGAGTTATATAACGGAAGTAGTACCAGGAGAAAATCATGGCAAATCATCAATGAATGGCAAGTTACAACATTTGGCCGAACAAAATATGTTCCGAACAAATGGGCCAATCTACTGATGTTCCATTGTCACTAGCACACACGATATATACTACGATAGATATCTAGTTTTTCAACATCATATCAAAATAATAGGGAATTTTTGGTGAAATCACAGTTCCATTCTTACTGTCAACATAAAAAATTATACTTATTAATTTAACCGAACATTTAATCAAATAAAAATTACAACAAATTTAATCAGATAATCATATACTATACATAATATTTTCATTACTTTCTTTTTGAAAATTACCTCATGATTAAGCACCATTAGGGGTTACCCAGGCTTATAGGCCAAAAACTTATGTAAAGAATCATCAATAATAGCAACTAAACACACTGACAATTATAACCCAAAAATATACTAATTGTAACCAGCTTTTGACATTACTAGTATCATTATCACAAAAATTGAAGCTTAATAGTTCATTAATAAATCTTTAAAACTGTAGCAAAAAATGGTTGGAGAGGAACTATCAAAGATGAATGAATAAAAATATTTCATTGTGTCAGCCTTTCATCACAAACGTTGAGCCATCTTTGCTCATTGCTTGAGGGAGCTGCTGAAAAAGCAGAGCAAGCTGAGTAAGCAGTTCTTTTTATTTTGATTGAAGCTTATCAATAAAATCTCTCCTGAATAAAATAAAGATAACACTACTGCTATTTCACTTCAGGGCGTGGCTTATTCAGACTGACCTGGCTTTGATTAGCTATATAAGATCGCAGCTTTTAACTTCTGCTCGCTCAAAATGGATAAACAAACCCAACTGCGGATCTTTTTCAATTGAGATCAGTGGCACAGTAAATGGCACCAAATAGGCCATGTCCAGAACTGACAGCAGTGGTAGCATCAAAATAAGTTCCCAGCCAACCACCTTTCCTAACAATTTCTTTGAAACTGTAGGTTAAACAAAGTAGCTTGATGAACATTTTGAAGGCATCCTTATCATTGATAAGATAGGGTAGGCTACTCCTTCTTAATTGATTTCTAACACTAATTTAATAACAAATCATTTTTCTATTGTACAATCAGAATATATATTTTATACAGCTCTCAATATAAAAATAGTAGCACATACTAAAAATGGCAGCATCTCTTAAACTGAAAACATGTTTTCTTTTCAAATAAAATCAATTACAGAAAAAAAAAGTTCCTTGATAAACGTTAAACACTTTAAAGTGACTCATTATCAATTAAGTTTTTTTCATTTCACTCAATCGTCAATGATAACAATAAAAAAATAATTATACCGATTCAATATAGGGGTACAATACTAAAAATCTTTCTAAGAAGTGAATTCGGTAGGATGTAAACATGACAAGTAAATGTTTATCTCAGTTAACATTACTTACCGATAGCAACTAAAAGAAAGAGTATTTGGATAAGGATTCCAAACCAACTTAGTATGTAAAGAACCCACATTTTGGTATGGTAATTCGAAAAGTTGGATCTCAGAATTACAACAAAATATTTAAAATGATAATGAACGATACGAAACAAACCGATGCTCAAACAGCATCAAAATGACCGCCTCAACAGATCCTGAACTGCGAACAAAACGGCAAAAGAGGTATAACTAAACTTACTGAATTAAAAAATTGTCCAAAGTTACGTCAAAGAACAAACACATTTTAGAAGGCACGAATGAAGGTCTGGCCACACATGTCCGCACCGGATCCGCACCGCAGCACTAATATTGGTTATGTTCAGAATATTTTTAAATTAACTTACATATTACCTTTAGTTATGCCAAGAGTGGCCTGTGTCTGACATGTGTGGCCTGACCTTTAGGCTTAACTAAAAGTAATATGTAAAATAAATTAAAAATATTCTGAACATAACCTATATTAGTGCTGCGGTGCGGACATGTCTGGCCAGACCCTGAAAGTTTACAATCATACATAAAAAATGTTGGTATTTTTCAGCTTTTGCACCACCAGATTTTTTTTTTTTTTTTTTTTATAAATTATAATTTAAATATGTGCCTTAAAAAAAAGCATAGGATTGCGTGTAATAAATATATACAAGAGGAAATAGTTGGGGGGGGGGGTGCCGTCACACTTAACCGCACCGCAGCACGGCCGTGTATCTTATCTGATTCATTAACGAAGGATAGATACCTAGTCTAGCCATAAATTCTGTCACAAAGAAAAACTTGAATATTTAAAAAAAAACAAGAGTGCTATAAAAATGTTTATTACATTATATTAATGTACAACGAATACAAACTTCTATTATAAAATTATAATTAAAAATGTCCTCCTTTTGCACGAACACAGGCCTTTAAACGACCTGGCCACTCATCTATGGCGGCACGCACCTTTTTCATGGGAAAATTTGTAACAGCATTTTCCAGGGACCTCTTCAATGATTCTATATTAGGGTGTCTCACTCTGCAGGCCATGTCCTCCATGTCAGACCACAGTTTGTAACCCAGAGGGTTGAGGTCTGGACTACCAGAGGGCCATTGTTCAGCAGTTATAAATTCAGGGAGATTTTTGCGTAGCCAGGCTTGCGTACTTTTTGCTTTATGTGCTGGAGCTGAATCCTGCTGCAATATCCAGTGCTTCTCAGCTAAAAGGGTATCGTTCAAGGGAAGTACAAAATTCTCCAGCACATCCTCCTGGTAAGTTTTAGCCTTCATTTTTACTCCTTGATCGCAAAAATGGAGGGTCGTTACACCTTCCCAGCTAACTCCCCGCCAAACCATCACACTTGAAGGATGGTGTCCTCTTTCCGGCTTTGGCTGGTTCCTTGGAGCTGGTAGCATAAACCCTATCATTTTGTTTATTCAACTTCTCCTCTACAGTAAATATTTTTCGTCTGTGAAAAGAATTTGAACTGAAGAATTGTCTGTGCAGGTTATCTGCGTAACTGCTGAGCAATGCTTTACTTCTTTCTATTCTCCCCTTCTTCAGAGAAGGAGTAAGAAGATGACCAGTGGCGCGTCAGTAGGCTCTTAGACTAAGGTCTTCACCAATAATTTTTGACATTGTTCTTGCTGATGTATTCATCTCCCGGGCTAGGATATTTTGTTTTCGAAGATCTTTTCTTGCACGGACAAGATGGGAATTCACCTCGGGCACTGGCCTCGATCGCAGCTAGACTCGTCAGGGGTGTTAGAGGAGTGTAGGAGGAGAGTGCCTCGTGGGTAACAGTAAAGAGTCACGGTCTCACGACTCGTTCACTGCTAGACCCGTCATAGGCGGTAAAGGAGAGTTACCTCGGAGATTACTGGTGATGTCAATGACAAGTGTCTCGGACACCAGTAGGCTCGTCAGGGGTAAAAAGGCAAGGAAGGGAAGTTTGACAAATAATAAGAAAACAACCTTGAAAAATATTTCATTTCATAGAAAGAAAGTACAAGGTGGAGAAGGAGAAGTAGGAGCATGAGAGAAGGCGAAAGAGATAGGTCAAGGTGAAAAGGAAAAGTGTCTGAAATGAGGTCGGCAGCGTCAGTTCCGCTGGCCGTCCCCCACTCTGCCCAGTGCAGGTGCCGCGTAAAGTGGCTCTATTAAGAATATCCTTCTCTCTTACTGCCACTACAGATGTTAAACAATATGAAAAGTACATAATAGTAGAAATAATGACTGAAAGAAACGCATCTTCTAGAAGGTGGTAAGGGGAGAGCGTATTACCGAAGGGTTTGAAGTTTACCTTCAGCACACTGGTGGAAAAAAACAAACAATGAAAACATACATAAAAAGAAAACAACTGCACGGTTATTTATTAAAAAAAAGAAAGAATAAGACCTTCACTAAAGTCGGATACATATATTATAATATCCTAGTAACTTTTTAAGCTTGATTTGACTGAATTTATCCCACTAATCTTTTTTTCGTAATTTGTGACCCCCAGCTTCCCAAGGTAGAAAAGTTTTAAAAATTATGTGCTCCTAAACTGTTTTTATTACCTTCATAGTACATAAGTTGCATTTTGGAAACTGCTTTATTAGTGCATTTTAATTAAATTAATTATTCATGAATTAATTTTTTTTTAAAAATCAGTTGCTGAGAATTTTAGAATCTATGAATTGATGTCAAAACTTCAAATTATAACCTTATAGTTAAAGAAATATCCTCTTTGTCTATTTCTCCTCTCTTGAAGTTGCAATTCACTGTTGGCGTCATTCTTTCAATAGCGACCAAGTAACTGGTGTTTTTCACTCTGACATTTAAGGTGCTGTTACTGCAGAAACTTAAAATATCTATCACGTCAAAGTGCCATTTGTGCACCACAAGTACCACCAGAAGTATAGAAGGTTTGAGAACGTGGTCGGGAATGTTCGAGAGTGTTTGTGGGCCCCCATATACGTATAAGCGAGGAGTAAGAGGAGTCCATTTTGAACACCTGAGCAAGAATTAACCTGGACCAAGAAGAAAACAGCTACTTTCGAGTCAATGTTAAGTTATATTCAACTGTTCCATTATTAAGTGATATTATTTGAGGTCTTAATGTTTATTTGAACATTTTATATGTAATGTTACGTCGATAGAATTATTCCAAACCCCTATCAGCGTTACAACTGGTGTCAGGTGTGGGGTTTGGAGAACGAAAATGACAAGGAGAAGGATCGGAGAACTGTTAGTAACGGAAGGCTACTTTGCGGCTATTTGAGCGCTGCTTAGGAGTTGAGATATATTACAAGTTAACCTCGAATTAAATGAGAGGTTGACCAGCCAGTTAGCTGAGTTTAGCGAGAAGATAACTAGCCTAAAGTCCAGCTTGTCGGCTGAGATAAATGAAAAGCTTACAACTTGTCAGATGACGCAAATTAGTTGAATGACTAACTTGTCTGACAGAATGAAAGACAAGCTTATCAACTATTTGGGTGAGATGAATGACAGGTTGGCCAACCTTTCTGGTGAAATGAATGACAAGTTTGCTTAACAAGAAGTGGTGTTTGTTGCATTTGAGGAAGAATTGGGTTAGAAAGGACGCTGACAGAAAGAGTCCGGGCGGACGTAAGAGAGCAGTTCTCCCAACAGTCCTCATGAGACGGAGAAGTTATGGAACCCATGGATTCAATGGATTGAACCCACTGCACAAAGAGATCCGAGCCAGGATAAAACGCTCAACTTTTGGTGGAAAGTTAAACTGGTCCAATTAACTTAAACAGTTCAACGCCGCAGCAATCACTAAACGGTGTTGTCCTAGAAATAAGGCATTAGTCCTGGCGGTGGCCCTCCGAGGTGACGCTCCTGATGTCCTTTAAACTCTCAATGCCGACGACCCTTATATTTTTCACATGCTAGTAAGCCGACTTAAATTCGGTTTGGTCACTCCCACCTTAAGCAGGTATACCAGTCAAAGTTTAAAAGCTAGAATCAGAAGGCAGCTGAGAAGCTCGAGGCGGACGTTGAAGGGGATGGTAAAGATGCCTTACCCTACCACCCCGGAAAGTTTTTTAGTGTTTAGCTGTCCTATCGCTTGTCGACGACCTGTGGGACTCGGAACTTCAGAGAGCTGAGCGCCTTGCTCACCATATATTGTCAGTCAATGCTCTGTCCACAGAATTGGAGTATGAAGCAACTACTGAGACTTTTTGTGGTCATGCACGTGTCCGGGCCCGTGAACAATACAGACAGCGGAGAGGGACAAAATTAATTACTTTGGTGATAGTAACAACCATTTTCATAGTCTGAGGTTACCCTTCGTACAGTGAGGATCTCTAGGAAAGGATTAGAACTCCAGACAAATAAGATTTCTATTTTCATATATTTAGTTTCTTTTACTCAAAATAATTTTATTTAGTTTGTAAAGTACTATAGGCGGGCGCAATCGACTATAGGGTGCGCTAGTAGCATTTTCAAAATGTCGGAAAGAAAGGTGTAAGACCTAGTTGATGTGATAGAGATAATTGGTAATTTTAAAAGACCATTAATTGATGGGCAGGCTATTCTTGATGCAAACCACATATTTACATGTGTAATGATATCTAAAAATAAAAAAACAGTTTTTACAAGCCTCGTGCCTTTAAACTAGCAATCTTAAAGGACTGCCCCATCAAATAAAAGTGGAAATCAAATTTATTAATAATAATAAGCAATTTTCTTGTCATTGTACGTGTAAAGCAGGTAGTTCTGGTAAATGCAAACACATCATTGTAACTTTACTCGACGTTTTTCGGTTAGTAATAACATTAATTACCTATTCACACAATCATTGTTATGACAGCTTAGATTCTTTGTCATATTATTTATTTATTTCTCAAAACTTTCAGACTTCGCATTGAAAACATGGAACAATTAAGCACAACGGAGGTAATAGAAAAATGGGGAAAATTAAAAAAGAAAAACAAATCTATGACACTATGGTCTCAATGTTATTTGCATAAAACTAGCATTTTGGAATAATAAAATGTCAAATACTAATATTTACCTGGATAAATATAGTCTCTTTCTTTAAAATAAAGACTACATATCGTCATATGTTTCGAAACAGGCTTATCTATTCTTAATTTTACAATCCACTCATTAAGAAGCTTTTTATTTTTTGGAAATAAAAGGGAATGACACGTCTTTTGATTTTCTAATTGAACACTGAGGGACCGAGCAATACCTTTTAGACATTTTTCCAACAATTTTTTGCTCAATCGGGTTTTAATTATGGAAAAATAAATTAAAAACGGCAAAAAACCTATGAATTCCAGTCTATTGCACGGCTTCTATCCCCGTTTCTCTAGTTCCTTCTAGGTCCTCAAAGTAGCAGCACCGTCGCTTGCGCTCGCCTATTGTTCTTTAGTTTTTCAGAAATTATTTTTTTGTCTTAATTTCATATAGCGTAAAAATTATAATTATTAGTTAGCAAAATGTCAGGTTCGAGTGATGGTAGAGACGATATCCCACCGGATAAAACAAATAGTTTAAATAACGACATAAATGAAGAAATGCCCGTAAATTTAAGCTCGACAGAAATCGAAATGAAATCTGTTGAAAATAATGATACTAAAATAATTCTGACTCAGAAAACATAAAAACCACATATAAACAGAATCCAAATAAACCAATCCGTTTATACGAAGAAAGAGACTTAGGTCCTTTTATAATTTATAGAGAGTAGATCGACAGAGGGGGCCGAGGTTAGCCGCATTCTTCACCCTATGACCATAGGAAAGCTTTTAAATGAATCGAACCCGGAAATTTACAACAATATTCTGTCAATTAATAGATCTGGTAGAAATAGAATAAAAGTAGAAACAAGGTTGGGGATTCACGCGAACCTCTTGGTTTCTTCGGAAAAATTAAAATAAAAAAATTTTGTAGTGTACTTCCCACAATTTATGCTAGAGAGAAAAGGAGTTATAAGGAGAATAGATGTAAATCTTACCGAAGAAGACATCCTAAACCACGCCAGAACGTTATATTCGGAAACACTCAAAATCATTGGTGTTAGGAGATTTAAAAGGAAAATTTTCAATAAAGATACAAAAGATTTCGATTATAAGCCGACAGGAACAGTTTTATTACATTTTAGGGGCCAATTTCTTCCAAACTACATTAGTATCCACCATATTAGATGCGAGGTACACGAATATATTCAATCCGTAGTACAATGTCACAACTGTTTGCGATATGGTCATCCGACTTCTCAATGTAAAAGCTCTACTCCCAGGTGTTCGGATTGTGGCGAAAAACATATTAAAGAAGAATGTACTCCCGGTACTCTATTAAAATGGGTTCACTGTAAGGGTAATCATTCCTCCTTAGCAAAAAATCTTTGCCCGGAATTTAATAACCAAAAAAAGATCAAGGAATTAATGTCTAAACAAAATTTAACTTATTTAGAGGCGAAACATTATTTGGAGGGTAAATCATACAGCCGGGCTGTTTTAAGGCATACACCTGAATCTTTTTCATCATTAGAGCATTCAGCAAACAAAAATTCATTTTATAAACAGAATCCGTCAATTAAAAGTAAAATTAGCGTGAATAAAAGGCTTAGGGTCGCAAGTCCGGATAAACATACTGGTAACGACCTGATTGACCAAACGAGAGAGATAACTAATAGCTTTGCCGTTCCATTATACCCTACAACTCCTGTGTTTACTAACAAGAATATGCCGAGAAATAAACCTTCAGGAACGCTTTTTACAAAACCAACCATCTCAAATCAAATCACAGAAGCTATATACTCGATAGTAAGTTCAATAATATCAAATAAAAATTTAACAGTTACATAGGAGGAAATTAGAAATATGATTAAAGATAGAAGTGAACACCTACATATTTAAACACTAATTATAATATATCCTTTAACCGACTCTCTAAACTATTTAACTTTTCACTAACATAAAACTATTTATATTATAATTAATATCGCGTTTATGATCGAAAATATAAAATTAATGCAGTGGAACGCTAGATCTGCCATATCCAATAAAAATAGCTTAGAGACATTTCTATTCACTGAAAACATAGACGTAGCTTTAATCTCAGAGACGTGGTTTAAACCCAATAGATATGTCAACATCCCCGAGTACAATGTAGTTAGAGAAGATAGAAAAGATGGCTACGGAGGAGTAGCAATAAGAATTAAATCTAAATTCCATTTCACACAAATTTTAAATTTCCATAAAATAAATAACGTAGAAATAGTTGCTATTAAATTAATATTATCTAATAGATTCAAACTTAATCTAGTCTCTTTATACATTTCTCCCGAACATCTAATCACAAAATGCAACTGGGAAAAGTTCATGAATAGTTTCGAAAGCCCTGTAGTTATAGGGGGAGATGCGAATGCCCATCACTATCTATGGGGGTGTGAAAATTGCGATAATAAAGGCAATAATTTAGTTGCTGCTGTCGAAAATACGAACCTGGTATGTATAAATAATGGGTCGCCTACTTATGTAAATAATATCCGCCAGTCAAAAAATATATGTTTAGACCTAACATTTTGTTCGACCAACATCGCAAGTATAATAGACTGGAACGTGTATGATGATCCCTTGGGTTCTAATCACCTGCCCATAGTTATGAACATTCCATACCACTCTGATAAAATTAATTCCTCTTTTCCAATCTAATAGAAAATGGTTAATTAAATCAGCAAACTGGGATGAATTTCAATATATAGCAGAAAAAAATAGTAATGTTCTACCTGATATCCCAACTTATGTAGAATTTATAAATTACCTTAACGATACTTGTACTAAAACAATTCCACAATACAATCCGCTTTACAATCAAAAATTCAGTAGAAAATGGTGGGATGAAGAATGTACTTATTACCTTCAAAGCAGGAAAAACGCCTTCAAAACATATAAACAAACCCCATCGACGGATAATTTAATAAACTATCAAAAGGCAGATGCTTTGTTTAAAAATATTACTCCTAAGAAACAAAAACAATATTGGCAAACATTCTGTTCGAGTATAAATAAAAATACCCCCATGAAAGAAATATGGCAAAAGTTATCACATTTAAATAAACGAAAAACTAACAATAGTTTTTCTATCACTATTGGTGAATGGTGCGAGGAATTTATAGATCTATTGGCCCCTCCTTTAGCTGGTATCCCTTATGACCCCGACAAAGATAGTCATTATTCAACGAATTATCAAGAAACCTTTAATAATACGAATAACTATTCAAATAGAAACAACCCTGCCGATGAAATCATCTGTAGTAACAAATTCAATGAGACACATACCGATAAAATATTAGAAAAATTTACATTACAGGAACTTTTAAATGCGATAAAAAGTAACAATAATACAGCACCAGGCCTGGATAATATCCACTACATCATGTTAAGTAAATTACCCCTTATTATCAAAATTCGCTTATTGCACATTCTAAACAATATATGGGAAAAAATTCAGTACTAGATTCGTGGAGAGAATATTGCATAATACCAATATTGAAACCGGGAAAAGACCCAAAACTGGCTAATTCCTACCGACCTGTAGCCCTTAGCTCACGTGTCCTTAAAACATTTGAAAGAATGTTAAAATATAGATTAGAATGGTGGTTAGAAACTAATAACAAATTACAAGAATATCAATATGGTTTCCGTAAAGGTAAATCCACAATAGATAGCCTTTTAGTTCTTCATACAGACATTAATATTGCATTTTCAAATTGGGAAAAAACAATAGCTTTATTTGTAGATATAAACAAAGCATATGATACGGTCCCGTTACACATCCTTACTAACATTATGAAAAAGATAGGTATACCAAATAAATTTGTAGACTTTATAATGAGTTTAATAAATAATAGAAAAATATACCTTAGAGTAAATAACTCGATAATTTCATCCAGAAATGCTAAAGTTGGACTGCCCCAGGGAGGAATTCTGAGCTGTTTGCTTTTCATAATTTTTACATCGGAATTAAGAAAATACACCCCAGAACAAGTATCAATTCTACAGTATGCGGACGAAATATGTCTACCTCACATAAAAACACAGTTAGAGGAATCGAGGTGCTAAATGAAGCTATGAAATGTTTCAAGAGATGGCCACTAGACTATGGAATGGAAATTTCGGAAACAAAATCGGTGGTATGTCCATTTAGTAGGGAACATTTTTTTCCTTTAGGGAGCCAAGTAGTTCTAGAGGGAAAAACTTTTCCGTGCGCTCCCAGCGTTAAATTTCTGGGAATGTATTTTGATAGCAAATTAAATTGGAATATACACATAAAAGAAATAATTATAAAAACGGAAAAAATGATCAATACCCTCAGAATGATAAGTGCTAACACTAAATGGGGTGCAGACCCAAACATATCCCTATTATTTTACAGGGCTACCATAAGGGCAATATTCGACTATGGAGCGATCATATACGGTGAAGCCGCTGATACATCATTAAAAAAATTAGAGGTCATCCAAAATAGATGTATTAGAATTTCCTTAGGTCTCCTAAAGTCCACACCAATAGATATACTGTTAAATGAGGCTGTTGAAATGCCACTAAAAATCAGAAGGCAGTTATTAACCGATAAAATCATTTTTAAGATAAAAGCTAGAAATTCCTCATGTTACACCAAAATAGTAAATTTATGCGTACTTATATTAAGCAAGACTTATTGGCAAAAAAAAAATACCAACCACTTATTTACAATAGTTTTATAAAATATCAAATAAGATTAAACCAAGTTCATTCATCTAACATACTACCTCAATTCTCCCTCGACCTCGAAATGCTGTTACAAAAATTCAACATAATAATAAATAAGAAAATAAACTCCCTACCTCATTTCGCAATAAATCAAGAAATAAAAGCTTTTATTACAGACAATTGGCCTCATCACATTTGCATCTACACAGACGGCTCAAAAATAAACGATGTCTCAGGCAGCGCATTATACGTCCCCAAATACAAACATTTCGATATGTTCAAACTACCACGAGGCTGTTCATCATTCACTGCAGAATTTTATGCCATTTTAGAAGGTCTTAAATATATAAACCAATCGGTCATGAATAAATTTGTATTATTAACCGACAGTTTAAGTTCCCTGGAAGCAATAAAAATTTTTAAAAACATAAATAATAATAATAATATACTAGTAGACATAATAGAATTGCACCACACTATTTCTAAAAACGACAAAGAGGTTATATTTCTCTGGATTAAATCACACGTAGGGGTATCAGAAAATGAAGGTAGGTACCTATAGGTGATGCGTTCCGGTCCCATACACTGATTTTTATTTTTCACTTAAAGAAGATTGTAGAAACATCTGGCAAGAAGAATATCAAAAATCTCAAACAGGTCAATATTATAAATTTCGAATTTTCGAAATTTCGACGAAAAAAAAATTAGTGGGATGAATTAAAAAAAATGAATTACGCATCTAACTTTTACGAGTTTTCTAGGGAAGTTTAGTTTAATTTCGACTAGAATTTTTTATACAGAATTTTGTATATGAACTTAATGTATAAATAAAGTGTGCTATTTTTACGTTTTTTTTTTTTTTACTGACCAATCCCCCCCCCGAAATTTTTTTCTGGAACCGCGCCTGTCTGCACCGTATTGGTATTTCCAACACTGCTCAATGTGAAAATTGTGATAAACGAGAAACACTTGAGCATATTGCTATGGTATGCGAAAGATATAAATCACAGAGAAAAACTCTGTTTCATTCCTTAGGTATTAACAACATTACCTATAAACAAATACTATCACTAAATAACGATGTCCAAATAAGCAGAGTTATAAGCTATCTTAAATCTATACAAAAATACATTTAAATTAAAATTCTATTTCAATTATTCAATTAACAATTAATACAATGTAATTATTCTACACGACCCATAATTATTAATTTAATCGACAGAAGAATACGATGATTTTAAACATCGAGTAAATCCTTAAAAACTGGCTGTATGGACTTCTCCAATGCAAAAAAAAAAAAAAAAAAAAAAAAAAAAAAAAAAAAAAAAAAAAAAAAAAAACAACCATTTTTCTAGAATGCTAGACGGGACAGCTTTAACACAATACTAGGACATACCCACCACACAAACATACATATTTGTTTAAGTAGGATATGACCTACAACAAAGTATTAAAAGCAATGATATATTCCGGAATAATACTAGTTCACAAAAGAAGTAGGTACTTTTATTTGAAGAAAAAAAACTATGAGTTTTACTTAAATTGACATATCAATTTCATATTACAACAGTTTACCACTTATTACAATCAAGTTTAAGATTATCTAGCTATAATTTCAAACACTAGATACAATTTTAAAGATTAAAAAAATAATACAAGTTAACGTTACAACAGTTTGAGTTTTAGATAAGTTAACGTTGCAATAGTTTCAGTTGTCTAAATAAAATTTCTTATTAGAAGAATTTTATCAGTTTTTAAAATGATCGGACGTGAAGTATGCTCCTTAACGTAAATGTTAGTATCATTCTCAGTTTCCGTACATCGTTCGTTAGGAATAAGAGTGCCACAATTCGCGTCGCAAAAAGGGGGACGGTGCTGCTTCTTGACTGGAACTAGAGAAACGAGGATAGAAGCCCGGCCAGTACCTGGTATTCATAGGATTTTTTTGGCGTTTTTAATTTATTTTTCCAAAATTAAAACCCGATTGATCAAAATTTAATTTGAAAAATGTCTAATAGGTATTGCTCGGTCCCTCAGTGTTCAATTAGAAAATCAAAAGACGTGTCATTCTATTTATTTCCAAAAAAATAAAAAGCTTCTTCAAGAGTGTATTGTAAAATTAAGAATAGATAATCCTGTTTCGAAACATATGACGATATGATGTCTTAATTCTAAATTTTATGCAAATAATATTGGGACCATTGTGTCATCGATTTGTTTTTCTTTTTTAATTTTCCCCATTTTTGTCTTACATCCGCTGTGCTTAATTGCTCCAAGTTTTCAATGCGATGCCTGAAAGTTTTGACAAATAAATAAATAATATGACAAAGAAACTACTGTCATGAAACTGTCATGAAAATGACAGCTGTCATAACAATGATTGTATGAATAGGTAATTAATGTAATTACTAATCGAAAAACGTGGAGTAAAGTTATAATGATGTGTTTGCATTTACCAGAACTACCATCTTTACACGTACGATTACAAGAAAATTGCTTATTATTATTAATAAATTTGATTTCCACTTTTATTTGACGGGGCAGTCCTTTAAGATCGTTTATTTGAAGGAACAAGACTTCTAAAATAACTGTTTTCTTACTTCTAGATACTATACATACATGCATGTCCGGCGCAACAACTCGTCACCGAGTCTGGGCCGCCTCAAGTAGTCTCCGCCAGTTGGTTCTATCCCGTGCAGCAGCCCTCCAGTCCAGCACGCCGAGAAGAGTCCTAGTATTTTCAGCCACACCATCCATCCACCTTACAGTGCGTCAGGTTTAGCATGACCGGTGGGGCTAGGGAAACGCGCAGAAGGGAGGGGTTTGTGGGCTGTGAGTGGGGGGGGGCAGTGAGCGGAGTAGGGGAACAGTTGCGATGCTAATACCACTTCGGAGAATATCAGGCGCCTCGTCTCGGCCACTCTCACTGTTGCAATTCACAACACCCTTCAACACTTGGCGTAGTTTCTCGTTAACCAGTTATTTGTTGACATTTAGGTATTTAGGTCAATAATAATAAACACTAAAAGTTATTTATTAAAATACTGCATATTGTAATACTGTATATTATTATATGCAGTATATAAAATTAAACATAAACAACATAAGCATTGTAAACTTAGTTAATAGAGATCAAAAGGCACAATGCCGATTAAGCCTTCATCGCCACTGTCATTCATGTCTATGGTAGGCTGAGTCACTCTGTCTTCATCTTCACTGTCACTTCCTTCTTCTTCGTCACTGTCGGAGTCCTCGCCTAGTCTCACTCTCGCCTAGTCAATAATTTGTTCACTTATTTGGTCTATTTCAGGTTCGAGTTTCATATACTCCTCTTCAATTTTTCTCGCATGGTCACACCTCTTTCCAGTCTACTTGCGTGATGGAATCGCACGTCTCTTTTACAAGCTGCTCGACAGAGTCCATGTTAAAATTAACATTTTTCTTTGCCACCCTTTCCTTAAGTAGACTCCAGATCATTTCTATTGGATTCAAATCTGGGTGGTAGGGGGGCAATCGCAAAACATCGAAACCATTTTCTCTAAATATGTTATCTATTTTGTAGACTTTGTATGAAGGCTTGTAGGCTTTTATAATAGCATACAGTTCTGGTTTGAACATCGTACTCGAGTGAGCAATATTGCGCTCGGCAAGCCACTTGACCATGTCGGCCTTTTTACTAGATGTTGTCGGTGCAGTGTCAACTTGCTTGTTATGGTATGGTGCATTATCCATGACAACAACTGAGTTCTCTTTCAGGTTAGGGATGAGTTTTGTTTTCACCTATTTTTCATAGTTGTCGTAGTTCATGTCATCGTGATAGTCACCTGACTTTTTGCCTGATTTAAATGTTAAAAGAGCATCGTTGACAAAGCCATCTTCGCTTCCTGCATGAACTATTATAAGTCGCTGCCCTTTACTTATTGGTGTTTTCAGTCCCGAAGTGCTGTCATCAGTCCAAGCATGTGTTTTCGTGTGCGAGGAGTGAACATACGTCTCGTCCATGTACACTATTGGCCGGTTTGCTTGCCTGTGTTCAGCCAAACTTCTTAAATATTTTAACCGGTTCACGGATGTCAAAACGTTCAATTAATATTTTCCTGTTGTTTGTCGCTTTCTTCTAGCGAAATCCTAACTTCCTTAAAACTTTTGCTAGTGCCCACTTACTTCCTTTGAAGTCAATTTTCTCTTTTAGAACCAGTAATAATGATTTCAATGTGGGACGTTCCTTGTATTGTCGATGGTAACCGTTGATTGTTCTACGAACAAAGCCCATATCGAAATCGTCCAGATCACTTTTGACATTTTTTCGGTGCCTTACTTTGTTAGGTGTACTGAAAGAAGTGCCGGCTTGGTTTACTTGCTTCTCCTCTTTTAAAATTCGTCTTAATGAGCTTTCTGAAACTCCAGCTGCTTGAACAACACGCTCTTGGACTCTTTTCAAATTAATGGGAGCATTCATTTCACCTTCCCTTTTCATGAAATGGTAGACATTAGCAATCACTTCACGAATTTGGCTGTGTAATACTTTCCTACCTCCTATTTTCTTTTTAATATTACCTAAGATTAACTTAGATTAACCTTCCTATGCATTCTATTTCGATTTAAGCAACACCACAACTTAACTAGAGATAGCGGGAATTAAGCTAGCGTAAATCGGGGGTTGATGTTTTTAGGACGTAGCGTAGAAACCGAAACCCACGGTACTGAGGTTGGCGGCAGACTGGGTCGCTGAGTTCTCCCACCACTCGATTCCACTCCGTAGCTTGTGCGCATCTCGAGGCCACCGGTCATGCTAGATCTGACGCCCTGTACGTTCGGTCGTCCCACTCTTCTCGTCCCTACAATCTCCTCCTTAATTAATTTTTTTGGGATCTCGCCATCATCCATTCTGACCAAATGGCCAGCCCATCGAAGTCTTCCAAATTTAATGACTTTGGAGATCTCGTTTTCTTGATAGAGCTCGTACAGTTCTAGGTTCTTTCTTCTTCTCCATGTCTAGCCTACTTTGGTGGGTCTATATAATAATAATAATAATGTCTTTATTTGAATACAAAATACAAAACAAAAAAAAATTAATTAGACACATACTCTTGGCATTAGGCCATTAGAGGAGAGTCGTGGCTTGTTTACAAAATAAATATGTACATTTATATCTTCAGCATTAAGTCAGTAAACTGTTGCTTATTTACATATCTCACTCATTGTAAATTATATTACTCCTTTATAAATATACAAATTTAATAAAGTATATGAAAAATGATATACTTTGAAAATGATATAATTATATACAAACATAAAAAATAAATAAATAGAAAAAGAATAATAAATATAAAAAAAAGAATTAAGAAGAAAAGAAAAATACAAATAATACAAAGGTGGCCCTCTATTAACGGGAGTCAATTATAACCGTATACCTGTATTTCCAGGCTTCTTTTGCATATCCGATTAAAGAGATCCAATTTTTCCCATTCAAATAATTAATGACTTCTGTCCTGGTTAATGTAGTTTTTTTAAACCATTTCAACCTGTATTAATTTAATATCGGACAAATACATATAAAATGGAGTATATCTTCCTTTTCTTGTTTGTTGCATAAACAGCAATTCATTTCCGAATTTGATAAATACCTCCGGTAGTTGAGACACAACAGTTCACCCCTCAACTTCATTATCCATTTAATATCATTTCTTTTGAAGTTTTTGAAATAGTCTACATTATCAGGTAGTTCAAACATTAGATATTTATACAGGGAACTAGTTAATGAATTTTTCGCAGATTCTATATGGTCATTTTTTAAGCTATCCCGTATGCTTTTAATTTTCCCGTGAACTTTTAAAGATCTCTGGCCAGTCATTTAAATTATCCAGATTTATCAGCGGGAGATTATGTTTCTGTAATAGTAAATATATGTTTTTATACCAGGAAAGATCTTTTTTAACAATCTCGATAGCGGTAGCCTGTGTGAGCCTGTTAGGGGTATTCATAACTTTCAAAATATAATTTAAATGAAGTTTAATAGTATGGATAAATATGGGGTCTAAATTGGTTTCATTAAATATTATATAATTAGGTGTATTAAGAGGCAGACTATACAACTTTTTGATAAAAAATGTTAATAAACTTTCAACCTTCCTGTATCTTTGTCCTCCCCAAACCTGCGCCTCGTAACACAAAATTGACCTAGAGACTGTATTAAATATATGGAGTTTAGAAGAATGCGGAATATCATTATTCATTACATATGTGTGCCAGAGAGAATTTAAGCCTTGTTTTGCAGTTTGTAATCTTTCACTAAGATGTTTTTCCAAAGAGAGACCAGAAGATAGCGTTATGCCTAAATATTTATAGTTGTTTACCACTTCGATACTTGCATGTCCAAACTTCCATTTTTCATTTCTTGCGGGCTTCCCTCCGTTTCGGAAAACAATTATTTTGGATTTATTTAAGTTTATTTTCAGATTCCATTCTAGAAAGTAAGATTCGATTTGATTTATCATAAGCTGCATTGTAACGGGATTTGAAGATAATAAAACTAACAACGGGAGGGCACAGCTATGGGGTCGTCGATCGGGCCCATTTTTTTTCTGGTGATTCTAGATCGAAAAATAGTCGACACGTGTCCGAGCGTTCCGTCCAATGGGCCTTAGGTTTTGAGAAATAAAATAAAATACCTTGAAAATCCTTTATTTTTTATCTTGAGTTTGGAAAATGATATCGCCATGATTCTTTCACTAATTCATTTATTTTAGAGAGTAGATTAAAGGAAAAATACAATCGTTAAAGAATTATTCATATTTCTTCAATTTAATTTAAAAAAAGCTTCAAGTTTTCAAGTAAACTAGCTTTATAAATTTTTTTACATAAAAAAGAATAGCAGAATTGAGTTCAGCACCTCAAGAAACCCTGATGTCTTAAATATCATCCAAAACAAAAAATAAATTGTTTTTCCTGTCAGGAGCAGCTTAAAAATGTTTCAGCAAAATTGTATGTGTAGTTTCAAAAGTCTGCATCTCGTGTTGAGCTGATCCGATTTTTACGTTCTTGAGCTCGTTGCATTGAAGAAAGCTTCCTTTTTCTAATCATATAAATAACTATTGTATTATCTCGGGAAGCTCTTGTGAAAAATTGTCCTCAAAATAAAAATTAAATTCAAACTTTTCTTTATATTATGTTGATTCCTGAACACGTAAAAATATCTCGATTAGGTAAAAATGTGTAACTCTAGAGCCTTTATTTACCCTATAAATTTGATGAGAATCGGTAGAATTTTCTCCGAAATATGGTTGGATTTTTGGATGTTTAACGAAATTGTAAGGGTCTAGCCTTAGCGAAACTTTTAATGCAATTTTTAATTTTTTTTTTTTTTTTTTTTATTCTTCCCAAAATTTACTTATAGGTTTTTTTGATTGTCCTCAAAACGAATCTGAAAACTGTTATGAAACAAATGAGCCGAGTAACAACCAAAAACAATAGTAATAACTTTTAAAAAAATCCAAGAATGAATGAAAATAAAAAGTTAGTCGATCACTTTGAGAGAGAGGTTTGTAAGAGTTTTCAATAACAAATAACAATTAGGAATGATTCACATCGTATCAGTTTTAAAATCCCCCACCTACCCTCAATTTCGTTAAACATTTTAGTTCGTTTGAAGTTCAAAATCATTTTTTGTAAGGCGAACGTGAAACAATCGGGATGAACCCATTATCTCCTAGCCGACCAAGAAAAACAAAATAGGCTCCGTAAAATGAATTTACTAGTGATAAAAACACCGTGAAAAGGATGGAAATAATTATTTTTTAGAGTTATGTTGATGGAATATTCTGCAAAATACTGACATTAAAAAACCATTTTGTGCAAAACTGTTTTTGTTTCATAACAGCTTTCAGAATCGTTTTGAGGACAATCAAAAAAACCTATTAGTAAATTTTGGGAAGATTTAAAAAAAAAAAAAAATTAAAAATTGCATTAAAAGTTTCGCTAAGGCTAAACCCTTACAATTTCGTTAAACATCCAAAAATCCGACCATATTTCGGAGAAAATTCTACCGATTCTCATCAAATTAATAGGGTAAATAAAGGCTCTAGAGTTACACATTTTTACCTAATCGAGATATTTTTACGTGTTCAGGAATCAACATAATATAAAGAAAAGTTTGAATTTAATTTTTATTTTGAGGACCATTTTTTACAAGAGCTTCCCGAGATAATACAATAGTTATTTATATGGTTAGAAAAAGGAAGCTTTTTTCTATGCAACGAGCTCAATAACGTAAAAATCGGATCAGCTCAACACAAGATGCAGACTTTTGAAACTACACATACAATTTTGCTGAAACATTTTTAAGCTGCTCCTGACAGGAAAAACAATTTATTTTTTGTTTTGGATGATATTTAAGACATCAGGGTTTCTTGAGGTGCTGAACTCAATTCTGCTATTCTTTTTCATGTGAAAAAATTTATAAAGCTAGTTTACTTGAAAACTTGAAGCTTTTTTTAAATTAAATTGAAGAAATATGAATAATTCTTTAACGATTGTATTTTTCCTTTAATCTACTCTCTAAAATAAATGAATTAGTGAAAGAATCATGGCGATATCATTTTCCAAACTCAAGATAAAAAATAAAGGATTTTCAAGGTATTTTATTTTATTTCTCAAAACCTAAGGCCCATTGGACGGAACGCTCGGACACGTGTCGACTATTTTTCGATGTAGAATCACCAGAAAAAAAATGGGCCCGATCGACGAACCCATAGCTGTGCCCTCCCCTTGTAAGTCATCTGCATAAGCCAGTAGTTTTATTCTAAAATTGTGCACTTGTATGCCCCCATCAAGATATTCGTCTATATCATTTAGGAACAGGGAGAATAACAAAGGCGAAAGAAGAGCACCCTGTTTGACACCCATAGAGATTGGAAAACCTTCGGAAATTCCTGTTTGACCCCATACAAATCCCTCGGTATTTTCGTGAAGGCTACGGATTATGCGAAGCATTTGGGTCCATATATCCCCCTGAATATCCCCCTTTCCAATACCAAGAGCCGCTTTTCATCCGCCTTCTTAATGGCCCAGGCCTCCGAGCCATAAGTTAGTACTAGGCGGACTATTGTCTTATACAGACTTATTTTGGTCTTCCTTGAAAGATAACGATACTATACAGGATGTAATTATGTAGTTTTCATCAAGGATAGCCTGCTCTTCAATTAATGGTCTTTTAAAATTACCAATTATCTCTATCACATCAACTATGTCTATCCCCGTTCCTTCCAACATTTTGTAAAACTACTAGCGCTACTACTACTAGTGCAATAATGATCACAACACATGCTACCCTGTATTTTAGTTTTTCCAATCTTCTTCCAAAAGAGCGATATTTAGAACATTTTTTATCAATTTTTTTCTTTAAATAAGCTTAAATGATTCATACTGATAGTATAACGAATATATTTTTTTATTGCTCATTAGAAGCGGGTCTTTATCATTACAAAATGAGACGGTTTAAATTGCAAGTGTACGAATTCATAATGAGTAGTATGATAGCTGTACATTGCTGCTGAAGTGGGTTTTATTTTAATTACATTTTAATGTTTAATTTTACGAATTATCCGGAGGATGCCATATGCTTTTTTTCCACCGGAGAGCCTGAACATCTACGTTCCTGAACCCATTTATCGTTTCAGCAATTGAAGGATAAGAAAGCTCTGCTCACCAATGCGACACTTATTTATACACCATTCGACCTCTGGCTTGCCGGTGATTCTCACAGTGGATGATTTTGCAATTTAAGCAGCACTTCACCAGACATAACACACAACAATATCTTCCTTTCTTCTAAAATAAGTTTAATTAGAGCATCTATTATAGGGAGCTCTAAATAAAGGATACCTTCCTTGTTTATAACCTGCACTTGTTTATAACTTTATAACTTGTTAGAACCATGCTTATAACCTACCAACAACATACCATAATCTTCACAACATCCTAATTTTGTTCCTATTCTGGTTAGATCTGATCATGTATTACACGATTACAGAAAAAATTTAATATTACACTCGTGAAAAAAGTAGAATTTACAACTCTCGTGAAATTAGCACACTCGCTTCGCTCGTGTGGGTAAACGTTTCACTCGAGTTGTAAAATGATCTACTTTCGTCACTTGTACAATAAATAACTATTTTACTTTATGTTGTGTGGTTTATTCTATCTGACTTACCTTAAACAAACCGCGAGCTGTTCTCTTGGAGAAATTGATTTTCCCCAGTGTGTCCTGTTTTTTCAAATTCGCTTCCAGTTTGCATAAGAGAATGTTGAATGCATTTTCAGACATTCTGAAATATTCATAAAACTTTGCTCCATCTTCTATCAATTCCTTATAGAGTATAGCGAAATCTCCTTCTGTTTGTCTTTTTATCCAAGTCTGATTAACCCACTGTTTCCTAAATTGTTGGTTCTTCTCTTTATCCAGAATAAGTGCAATGATTAGCAACTCTTTTTTAGAAAATCTGGTCATATTTAGCAACAATGTATGTAATTTTTAGCTGAGAAAAAGTACTGACTGGTGCCGGTAACGTTAAGGTTGTGTGTGAATCGAAGGAACTGAGAGATTACAGGAAGTTGAATCACTGACAGGTACCGTCACAGTGCCGTCACTGATGTGTGTAAATAGGCCTTTAATGGTCTTTTAAAGTTACCAATTATCTCTATCACATCAACTATGTCTATACCCGTTACTTCAAAAATTTTGCAAAACTACTAGCGCACCTTATAGTCGATTGCGCCCGCGAATAACTAAGGCGCGAGCTGCATGCGAAAAGTTTAAACACTGATGGACGATTATACATCCTTTAAATTCCAACTTTAGCGTTGGGCAATGATTTATGTCTGCTATGTGATTTTCCTTAAGTTGAGTTTCAGCCTTTCATTCCGGAAATGTATATATTTTTAATGGTATATTTTTTATGTTTTGCGTGATACGTCGCATCCTGGGATCAAAGAAACACTTGATCGGGTCTAAGCAGTCTCAAAGCTTCATAGACGGCTTCATGCTCAGCCCTATAATTTGTAGTGATAAGGCTATTTGAGCAGTGGTGGTTTTAGAATTTGCGGGTCACTGGGTGATAGGATATGACAAGGCCCCGTTACCTGTGTGTCTGGGGTTTCGGAATATCCCCCCCCCCCCTCCGGGTAGGTAATTTTTGAAAATCACAAGCTCTAAATAAACCTTTTATTTTATTTATATACTTATTTAGTGTCATTTTGGTTAAAAATCTAAAATTTTGAATGTGCAAATCATTGATGAGGTGCCCCGAAGTCTGGGCACACCGCCACCGCTGTTGATCTTTTTGCTTACGTATTTACGACTTGTTCACATCATCTAAGCATGAATGATAGATTTGTTCTCCACTGGGATTTTTAGAAGAATGGCAAAACATTTCAAATAACGTGATTTTTTTTTTCAATATTTTAAAAAGCCGATGTGTGGTGTTTGATGGTTACCCACAAATCTAAGCCCTAAAGAAGAACAAACCCACCAAAAGTTTTAAAATGGCATAGATCAGAATGTCACTCATATTTCTAGAAGGTGGTCAAGGCTGTTAGTCAAAAAAATAAAACATTTCTTTGAGCAGTTTTGAGGAGCTTGACCTTAAAGCTGCAGCTAATGCTGAAGCTAGCCTACCGTATTAAAGACCTCAGTGTAAATA
This sequence comes from Aelia acuminata, assembly GCA_911387785.2. Taxonomy (NCBI): domain Eukaryota; kingdom Metazoa; phylum Arthropoda; class Insecta; order Hemiptera; family Pentatomidae; genus Aelia; species Aelia acuminata. The sequence goes on from OU426980.1 coordinate 111,323,710, forward strand.
TAACAAAACGGGTTGTCCAAAAATAATCATTTTAGGTCTCATCTTATGAAAAGGAAGAGGTTAAAACGAAATATTTTCACAATTGTGTAAAATTTGTTCAACTATAAAGAGCACCTAGTGAGATGGAGTGTTCTAAAGGAGGGGACAGGTAGTAAGAAATGCATATATCACTTTGGTCTCATTTAATGCATGGAAAAAAGTTTTCCATATTGTGAGTACTTTTGGACTTATAAATTTATAAGTATTTTTATGGTTATAAATTTACTTTTGGACTTATAAATTTATAACCATAAAAATACTGGGGGCCGGGATGGCCGAGTGGACAAAGACAGTTGCAATAGGTAATCAAAGTTAAGCAAAGTCGAGCGTGTTTAGTACTTGGATGGGTGACCGCCCCAGTTGGGTGACCACCCGCCGATGAAAGCCACGAAGTCCAAACTCCCCCCTCCCCCCTTCGCCCCTATTAGCGATCTAGCACATCATAAACGTCTACGCACCAACCGAAGACAAGGACGATGATATGAAAGACGATTTCTATGAGCAACTTGAGCAAGTGTACGACGGTATTCAACGGTATGACGTAAAACTAGTCATTGGAGATTTCAATGCCAAGATCGGAAGGGAGCGTCAGTTTCGGCCAACAATTGGATCGCACACTCTTCATGAAACGAGCAGCGAAAATGGAGTAAGATGTGTAAGTTTCGCAGCTGCTAAGAATCTGGTAGTCAGCAGCACCAAGTTCCCGCATAAGGAGATTCATAAGTATACATGGACAAGTCCTGGGGACAGGTGGAGGAACCAGATCGACCACGTGCTGATCGACAAGCGACACCAAAGCTCCATTCAAGATGTGAGGAGCTTTAGGGGAGCCGACTGTGGTTCGGACCATGCCTTGGTGGTAGTCAAGTTTAACCAAAGGCTTAGACGAATCCAGAAGACAGATAGCGACCTGAAACGAATAAGATATGAAATCCAAAGACTAAAGGATCCGGAGACTCAATCACGATTCCAAATAGAGCTGTCCAATAAATTCGAACTTCTCGACCTAGAGAGTACGCCAATTGAGAGTCACTGGGCGGAAATTGAAAAGGTCTTGAAGGAGACAGCGAACAAGGTGATAGGAGTCCAGGCTAAACGTCAACCAAAGAAATGGTACACGGAGGAATGCCGTAAGGCTGTGGAGGATAAAAGGACACTAATGATCCTCAGCCTAGGCAAAAGAGACAAAGAATCCCGAGATAGATATGAAGCTGCTCAGAAAGCAGTAAACAAGACACTGAGAAAGGCAAAGAGAGAATTCTTGTCTCAAAAGCTCAAGGAGATAGAAGATAACTGGCAGGGCGGTAAAATATGTGAATTCTATGCTGACATCAGGAAAGAAAGAACCGGATACATGGGTAGGAGCACTCAAATGAAAAACAAACAAGGCAAATTGACAGGAGTCAAAGACGAAGTGCTCGGAATCTGGAAGGATTACTTTGAGCAGCTGCTGAACAGTGAAGATCCCTCAGAGGATGAGGACATGGACCACGCTGAGGACCATCCCAGCGATGTGGTAGAGGAGCCGGATCTACTGGATGTACAGATAGCGATTGAGAAGGTAAAGCGGCGAAAAGCCCCTGGAATAGATAGCTTACCTGGTGAGCTATTCAAGGAAGGGGGTGAGTCACTGACGAGTCATCTACACCAGCTCATCCTGAAAATATGGAGAGAGGAAAAAATCCCGGACGTATGGAACACAGGTCTCATATGCCCAATTCTGAAAAAGGGATCCATGTACGAGTGCGAAAACTATAGAGGAATAGCACTACTCCCTGTCGCATACAAAATCCTGACCTACATAATACTAAACAGAATGAACCCATACTATGAAAAGTCCCTTGGCGACTACCAAGCAGGGTTCAGAAGAGGAAGAAGCACGTCCGATCAGATCTTCATCCTAAAACAGATACTCGAGAAACGTTGGGAAATAAATCAAGATGTGCACGCCTTATTCATCGACTTCAAAGCAGCCTACGACTCGGTCGACAGGAGCTGTCTTTGGAAAATACAGACGGAACTGGGTTTCCCAGGGAAATTGGTACGATTAACACGGGCGTGTATTAATGGATCCCGATGCCGAGTCCTGGTACAAGGAGAAATGACTGAAAGCTTCGACGTGAAGTCAGGATTAAGACAAGGCGACTGCCTATCCCCGATGCTGTTCAACCTGGCCTAGGAAAAAGTCATCCGAGACTGTACCAAGGTAAGCGGGGGAGTGCACGTGGGGAAAATGCATAAGTTCATAGCCTATGCGGATGATGTGACTGTGCGAGGCAGTAAGAATGAGGACATCCAGTCACTCGCCGGTTCCCTGATCACTTCAGCGAGAGACATCGGCTTACAAGTTAATCAAAATAAGACAAAGTATATGATAGTAAGCCGGAACCTACAAGTAATGGACGATATAAGTGTAGGAAGCTATACCTTCCCTAAAGTAGATAACTTCAAATACCTCGGATCTACAGTAACCTCAATAAACGACCAACTAACAGAGGTCGATCAACGAATAGCCAGTGCCAATCGTGCGTTCTTCTCGGTTTCTCGAGTCCTCAGATCTAAGAAAACCTGCCGCCCACTGAAAATCAGGGTCTACAACACAATAATCAAACCCGTGCTAATGTATGGGTGTGAAACTTGGACATTGACCAGCACCTTACAAGCAAGAATCGAAAGATTCGAAAGGAAGGTGCTAAGGACAATTGTAGGCCCGAAGTGGGATAACGAGCTGGGACTCTGGAGAAGAAAGACTAAAGAAGAGATTATAGGGGAAACCCAACAATCGATAGCGCACGATATGAAAGCTAAGAGGTTAAAATGGGCGGGATACGTGGCAAGAAGCAACCCATCAGGCTCCCTCAACATAACGATGAATGCAACAGTGGTCGGCACCCGACCGGGAGGGAGACCCAGAACGAGATGGGCTGACATAATCAAGAAGGAAACCACTGAACATCGAGTGGTGAACTGGAAAGCCATCGCCCAAGATAGACAGAGGTGGAATAGGCTAGTTGAGGCGGCTAAAGATCTTCAAGGTCTGTGAGCCAATCGGAAAAAAAAAAAAAAAAAAAAAAAAAAACATAAAAATACTCCCTGGGAGGGTGTACATTTCCTCCTCCCACCACCTTAGCCTTAGCTGAGAGGGCTAACTTATGATAGTCATATTTGGCAACAAATTAAGGCTTAAGCAATAAAATCTTTTGTAGCAATTATTGAAAATTGCTACAAAAGCCGCCCTCCCCCAACTGGACGGAAAAACCATCTGTCCTGAAATTAATAAACAGCATCCAAGTATTTGCTCATATTCTTTCATCTTCTCAGCTATTTGCCTCAATGTAGATCTGATCAGTAGTAGACATATTGGGCAGGAACCAGTTTTTGTGTCACATATGGAAGGAGCATGTTGTAAAGAGTTATAGAGAAAATTTTTTACAAGCAGCTTAAGAAAACTAATCCCATGACAGTTACTACATGTGATCGATTTTCACTTCTTCTTGCACTTAACCTACTTCAGCTATTGAGCCTCCCTCTATGCATGCAGCTCGGAATTATTGTTGTCATTAACACAACATATATTATTATGCTAACTTTTTTGTACGTGTTACAATCATTTATTATCAAAAGTCAGTTGGCGAAAACGAAAATTTTAATATTAGTTATACCGTTTTGGGATAATAAAATACGTGGAAATGTAATTAGATTGAGAGAGTATTTAACTGTATGCATTTTGTGGTAATGGGACATTTTTTAACCCTTGATACTTGAAACTTGTTAATTGCGTTTTGTCTTTATTTATAAATGAATATCAGTCTTTCATTTTTTTATTCATCAATACTTATCAAAAGTTTGTTATTAATACTTATCTAATATTAAGATGTGCAAGATATTAAATTGTAGGCTTATTAGACTTTTGCACTGCCATACTGTTCAAATTGCCTAAAAAGCTGCAAAACCAAAAATGGCTCTTCCTTAATAAAAAAATTAACTGTTTCTGAAAAAAGAAAACTGATCAATCAAGAGGGCAAAATAATTTATTGGAAGATTATGGTCAATAAGAATGACTGCAGCATCTTGAGCATAAAGATGAAGAGAAAAAAAGTATTGATAAGGAAACGATGCTCCAATGAAAAAAGTGAAAGACCAACACCTATCACCTTATTTCCAAAAACTTCTGTTAAATGATCAACTGAAAAACCAACATCAAATTTTTAAGGGAGTTGTGATACATCCTGTAGGTGTAAGGCTCTTTATAAGTGGAATCGGTGAGAGTAAACGAACATGATACTTGAGCGCATTTAAAAAAATGAAAGATTTAAGATTTAAATCAGTTTTACAGAAATTAAAAAAGGAGGCAGCTGTTAGAATTTTAAATTTTAGCGAGTAGACAGTTATGTGGCTGACCACCCTCGTCAATAAGTTATTTACAGTAATGTAATCTGAGCATCAACAAGAATGATGAAAGTTGAGAGTAATAATGAAGCAAGATGGTTGATGTAGAATAGAATATAATGAAAATGGTTGGAGTAGTGATCCGAAGAAAATACTTATGTATGAAAATTAAGTATTATGCCAATGCTCCAAACCAAAATTCAGGTCTTCATCAGGGCATCATCGAACCACTTTACAATCCAAATGCCTAACATAGCATAGAAACTTTGTCCAATGATTCCTTGATAAAGAACTGAAATTTGGGTCGAAACATTGGCACAATACATGGACTGATTTTCCACACAAAAGTGTTCTTTTCTTCTGACTCTAACCATTTACATTACACATGAACAGTACTAATTGTACTAAATTGCCATTTTCTGTATTTTCGTACTATATTACTATATAATAAAGACTTCACTGCCTCAAAAATCTATTTTATTATATAAGGCAATGTTGTAAGCTAAAATCCTTTATTGTTAATGAATAACTAGTAAAAGGGTGGGTTGTAGAAACCGCTAAATGACAGCAGTAACCATTTATTTTTAAACTTTATATGTTATTATTTATTAATTATTTATTTATGTTATATTGTATTGTATATGTGTTTGCTTATATTGTATATTATCATAATAGTCATCATTATTGTCACATTTAAATTTATATACTCATGAATTATTTTTAGATTTTAGATGGGTAATTAATTGAATTATAGATAGATTAATATTTAGCTTATGGATTTTTAGGGATGTCTATAATATTTATATGGTTACCAATTCCTTATACCAGGTTTATATGTATTTAATGATTATTTTTTGTAATATATTTTGTAATAATATATGTTATATATGCTTTTTAAATAGCTATGTGGAGAAGATGTTGCCATATCATCATATTGTAGTTTAATATAACTCAAATATTATTGTTGGTAGACATAATACGTATTATCTAGATAAGCCATCTCTATTTGTATGGGGTTTTCCCCGAAAGCAAATAAAGTATATATTCTATTCTATTCTATTCTATATAATAAAGACTCTTTATCACATATTTAAAAAAAAAGGCTAATACTACTTGTGAATGTTTATACCATGATTTTATATTTGTAATTAACATTTAATCTTGTCAGTGATTATTTTATTTTTTCTCAATTGGGATATTCTGATTCACATATAAATAGTATATGTATTCATTTGCCTTATAAAAATAATAAAAATTCCAACTAGATAACAAAAGATATATTTTTCACAAATTTAGATAAATACAAAATGGAACAATACTTTTTTTATGTAGTAGGATATCTTTAAAAGAAAATGATAAATGTATAACAATATATATAAATATTTAAATAAAGCTGTCAATCATATAATGAGTTTATAAATTTATGTGGTGCTAAGAAATTTTACTTGAGCATTTTATTAATGTCTTTAGACTGTTTTTTTAAAGAACAGTCAGCCTTTTCTGATTTGTCAATCACTTTTTCGATGAGAACATTTTGTGAAGTGATTTCTTCTCCCAAGTTATATCCTAAATCTGAAATTTATAAATAATAAACACAAATTAATCAAATAAAAGTATATTCAATATATGAATAGAAAAAAATAACATAATGAAACAACTAATGAGTATTATTTGTATATACTTTAAATATATTTATTATAAACCTATAGTGACCAATCAAATAATAGGATTCTTCATTTTAAAATCACTGTGTATATAAAATATTTCTATACCATACAAAGTTATGAAATTAACTCTATTATTCAATAACATACAATCAGATCTACATTAGAACCTCTCATATTTGTAACCCAAGGAACCTGAGCATGGTCGGCATCCAAAGATCAGATAATACAAGGAACCACATAAACGAGTATTTATACATGGACATGTAGCTCGTTTGGAAGAAAAGGTCCACAATATGAAAAAAAAAAATTATACTGGGAGCTTTTTCCAGATTTACCAAAATGACAGATACTTTTGCAACTTTTTGATTGGTGAAGTCATCCTTCACTTGCTTTGAAGTCTTCCATTCCTTCCTACTATTGTTTTGTAATAAATCATTGCCTCCTCCTTAATTATTGGACCTGGCGAAGAATTTGCTTTCTTGGCATAACCTGAACAAAAGATCATCATCTAACATATCAACTTTACGGTTTTCAAGAGTTTTTCTATTATTTAAAGCCTCCTCCCATTCCACTATCATGGAATAAAATTCAATATTCTAACTGTTCTACAGTTATTGTTTCTACAATAATTGTACAGTTGGGAAAAAATATTCCTAGTTCAGAAGAATATTTTTGAACTGACTCACCATAGTCAAATTGCAGAAGGACTTTAAATTGCTTCTTCATTGTGCATCCACTGCACAACAATGGTCAAACATTGGGATGGTGTGGATCAGGTATACTGCTGTTCCATGATTGTATTCTTGTTTTAATGTTATAGCAAACAATTACAGAAGATTCACTAACTAAAAGAATGGTTAAAACATTGTCATAACAAGGGAGTCAGTGGAAACTGTATTCTTAGAACAATCTGACATTCTTGCACCTGCTATCATGAAATCAGAGCAGAGGAAATAAAGACTCTAATAAGGAAAAAAGATATATATCTCTTTCAACCTGCCTCCAGTTCACAACAAAGGGAAAGGAATAACATAGAGTGGCCTGTTAATCCCAGGTTCTGAGGAGGACCCGCTCCTTTTTCATACAGCCAGGTATAAGTTTAATTAAATTGGCGTTGTTTTCTTCACCTATCCCTGAATTTTATTATCTTCTTGCTTTGTTTTTTTGATTATCATTTAACATAGAAAACAAATGGGTGAAGATTGAATGCTTTTATTAAAAAGATATTAACACTTGGAATTTAAACATAGTTGTTCTATTCTAAATTCTATTAAATTCCGCCATCTCCCTTCTACTCTCTTCTGACCTCCTTCCTTCTCTACATCGCAAGGACCTTCTCTCCACCTATCACTTTGTTCTGGTAGTCCTCCTCTCTGATTCCCAGGTTTTCCATTTCTTCCTTTATCAGTTTGGGGTATCCTTTAATGTTTTTTATCACCTTGTAAGAGATCTGTTTGTTAATTCTATTCTCACACATCATTTTTATATGAGCTCGAAATTTCAATCTGCCTCTCCTTTTTAAGTTCTTCAAGGCATTCACACAGCTCTTTTTTGGCCAGTACTCTGATCCTAATTTTCTTAGCCCATGGATGCACTGCAATATTTTTCTCTCTATTTTTAAAAGTCTTTCTGTGATGGTTTTACAACCCTCACATAGAGCCTGAGTAACCTTTCTGGAGAGGTTCTTCTATTATATATGACATTTACTATATTATAGCTGCATAATATATATAAGAACAGAAGTGATTTATATACATTTTACAATGAATTTAAAAATAAATTAGTAATTTGTAGTTTAAATTTGTTTTTGAGATTAATATGGGAAAAATTGAAATGAACTTACAGAAAACTATTCAAGATTACAGCATCAAACCATTTGAAAATGTTGCATTAAAAAAAAAATAATTAGAGAGTTGATTGCTTAAAAGTTAATTTCGACCACTTCATTCCCTCTTCTGATAGAAATAGGGGTAAAAAAGAGAATGAGATAAAAACAATTTATCAACACATTCCTATAGATTTGCTGAAGCTGAAACGCATTTTTGTAGTTAAGAACTCTACAATGTTTTTACGTTCTTTTAATTTTTGATTTGGAAATCTAGATGATTTTGATCACATCTATCCTTAGAACTAAAGTGAAGAATAATTTATAATAAAATTAAAAACAAAACAAATACCTTTTAATCTATGTATACTGCTTAGCATTTGATCCAAGTTTTTGTCAATAACATCCTGTGCTTTAGATTCAAGAACCGCATTTTCATCATTATCGTATAACCCTCTAATTTTCAAGCCTATAAAACAAAAACAAATTTATTATAATTAATTTTCATTCAACGCATAATGAATTATGGGTTTGAATGCTTACGGTTGTTTATAAATCTTTAATCCTAATATATTATCTATGTTTAAATTCCTTATTTGTCTATATCATTTACAAACTCAATTAAACATTAATAGATAGGTAGCACAGCCTGTATGTAATTTTAATTCTGAGTTCATGTATTTAAAATTAAGTTTGCTTATCAAAAGTTGCTTATCTATGTCAATACATAAATTATACACACATTTGTAAATATATATATATATTTATTTTTATTTTTTTGGCAAGAGCAATCTTAAATTAATAATAATAATAATGAAGGCTTAATGAGCCCAAAGGTTCGATGCTGACACCACAACTCGCTCCCTTCACACCTCTATCCACTGACTGCCGTCCAGACCCAACTTCGACAGATCTGCCTTCATGCAATCATCCCACTACCGCCTTCGCCTACCTCTCGGATGTTTCCTATTCTGCACTGCGCTTATTAATCTTTTCGAAATTTGTTCACTGCATACGAATATTTGAGGGAAAGAGTCAAAGGCAGCTCTAAACTCCAGAAAAGCAAGATATAAATTTGTCTCTGTCCCAGCACTTCTCCATTATGTTTCTAAGCACAAAAATATTGTTCTGAGTTGGTCTGCTCGGTTGAAATGCAGCCTGTTCTTCCTCCAGACCATCCTCAACTTGCTGCCTTAGTTTTATTCTACAATGAAAGAGTAAAAAGTAAAGAGTACATTTCATATACCACTGCAGACTGACATATTGGCCGATAGTTTGAACAATCACTTGGGATCCCTTTTTTGTGGAACAGTACTATTATATTAAGTTCTTATTCCCAATGGATTTTCTTGTTATTCCATAATTGCAATTTTACAAGCCCATTTTATTCGTCTCGATGCTATCACGTCAATTAAATTTAACGGATACAGTTCACACAGTTCGGCGTTGTGTAAGCGTCTAAATTCTCTGGTTATTTCATCCCTATTCAATCCAAATATTCTACATAGTATTTTATTTTCAAAAACCTTAAGCCGTTGCTCATCCCTCAATGTCAGCGGCCACGTTTTGCATCCATAAAGGACAGTTGGAAGAATAATAGTTTTGTTTCTAATTTCTAATTTTTGTTTTGGGACAGAAGATGGGAACTAAGCAATTTTGCTACTGAAAAGTAGCGAGCATTTCCGGCTTTTAATCTAGCCTTAATTTCCTCATAGATTTGTTTTTTTCTAGTTACCAAAGACCTTAAATATCTAAATATCTCTATGTGTGTTCAAACGTATACCCTTCTACATTAATATCAACAAAATTGTCACCACTTCTACGCCTAACCATATACTTTGTCTTATCCGTATTTATTTCCAGCCCAAGTTCTTTACTGGCTTTCATCAGCATTTTTGTATTTAGTTCTATACTTCCATAAATGGTTGAGAACGGTTAACACGTGAATTAGGGATGAAAATAACATCTTGGCCTATCTGGTAGACATATTAAGTCGGTTCAAGGATTATTCCAATAATATTTTTAAATACGGAAAATAATAGTTTACCTTCTTATTCAGAATATCAGAGTGTTGAACTGTTAATATAAGAACCGAGTAAAGAGGAAGTTGAAATAGCCATTGGAAAATTAAAATCACTTAGAGCACCGGGAACAGTTAATATCATTATCTTTATGGCTCTGGCTCAATATCAGTCTGGCTCTGGCCCTTAAAGAGTGCACACCGTTCTTAATAGCTGCTCCTACTATTACGTTCTCCAATTTTTCTTTTATCATAAAATAGTGAGTAACATTATTAATTAAAATATTTTAAACAGTAGTGCTTAGTTTAATTATTTAAACAAAGATCTATTTATTAGTTACATAATCAAGTGTTCTGGGGAATAATAAAGATTGGTAGAAATTAAGCCTATCAGTCCAGCTCATCTAAATCAGTCGACATGGCACCGTGCACGTATTGGCAGGCGGTCAATAGAGATGAAAAATTTCAAATTGCGTGTGCGCAATGTAAAAACATATACCACAATAAATGTTGTGGCATAAACGATTCTGAGACTGCACAGATTAAAAATAAATGGCAATGCCCTGATTGCCAACTTAAAGAGGGCAGTCCACCACTACGCCGGCGTGCCCAGTGGGAGCATACAAGAAAACATATCTGCTATTCTTGCTCACCTGGGTAAGATGAATGACGAATTAAAAGAAATAAAAAGTACTATCGAAAAGCAGGCAGATTTATACTTCGAAAGACTGAAATCGATGGAGGAACGGGCGATAAGGCAGGAAGAAATTATTGAAAAATTAATTTCTAAGAATAACTGCCTTAAGAAAAATATTATAAATTTAGAGGTGAGACTGAATAAGTCGGAGCAGGCCCACCTTTCCAAGGCTTTAGAAATTAGAGGGATCCCCATGAAGACCGGGGAAACCGCTGAGGGCATTACTTTGTCTTTAGGGCTAGCCCTGGGCATCAAATTGAAGGAAAAGGACCTGGATCATGTAGAAAGAGGGAGGCCCAAGGAAGAGGACACACGTTCCCCCGCCAATATCGGATCGCTTCACCCGCCAGATTGTTTGGGACGAAGTAATCAGGCTCCGTAAAATCAAAAAGGATCTAGGGTGGTATTCGGACAAAAGATCTACGTAGGTGAGGAGATGACTTTGGGGAAGAGACATCTTTTACTGGCTTGCGAGGCAGAAGAGGGCCGCAGGAAAGGTGAAGTATGTCTGGTTTGCCAGAGGAAGAGTGCGCTGCCGGCGAGACGATGGTCAACTTGTGGTTATTGTCAACAAAGCAGAGGACTTAGAGGCCTTTCAATGATATATTCTTGTTGCCTCCCTAATGTATTTTTCTTTTATATTTTTATTTCTTTTCTTTATACTTTTATTATTTTCTTTAAATTTTTATTTATTTCTTTTATATTGCTATTTATTTCTTATATATGTCTATTTACTTATTGTATATCTCTGTTTATTTATTTTATATTTTTATTTATCCATCTCTCATTCTCACTTTTACATTTATATAAATATCTATTAGCACTGGTTAATTTTATCACATTTATGGTGCTTTTAGATATCCATAATTCACCAGAAAATTTAATCTGTTTAGATCAAAAACATGTAATCAATAGTCTCAAAACTTGAAGTATAATTTGCAACAATTTAGTAGTCAATATAATAACCATTGTTACCTTTTACTTAACCCATTTCCTTATACTGAATCACAGTTCTTACCCAAATAGGCTTTTCTCTTTTTCTACATATGACTAATATCCTCCTCACATGTCACATTAACTCCCAATCCCTTCCAGCTCATTTAGACAAATTCATAGGCTATTTCCAACAGAACTTTTACCAAATGATAGCAGTTTTTGAGACTTGGCTTAAACCGAATATATATCCTCATCCTTTGTAGCAATTTCTCATTATAACTACATCTGTCACGATCGAATCAATCGAAATGGAGGGGGTGTTGGTCTCTTCGTGCATGAGACCTTGAAGGATAAAATCCTCACCAAATCCTCTTCCCAAGATACCCCTCACATCGAATTTCTGTTGACATATGTTCAGGATGTTTAAACTGAATATCCTCTGCCACCTTTTTCCCTTCTTTACATAGTTGTCTACCGACCTCCTCAAGCCAAATTCGATTCAACTTTTGAATTATATCTCCTCCATTATGTTATTCTGTATAACAATATAATTATTGCTGGTGATTTTAACGCGAATTTCGTTTTGTATTCCCCTGAAAAAGCATATCTCCCTTGACCTATTCATTCATAAAACTGAGTCAGGAAGATTTATACCACGCCGCGAGACTCAGTCCAAAGCAGGACGGGACCACTGAACCCATTATCGCCCAATTCGTATGGCAATCCGCAAGAGACGAATTAGTGAAGCAAAGAAAAATAAAAAGGGACCTTTTCTTCAAGGCACCTGGGCTGGGGGGAAACGAATCTCATCAAATATATTTAAGTGAAGCGATGACGCCCGCTAACAAGCACCTGTACTGGCTAGCCAGGCAAAAGAAAACAACCGCAAAAATCAAGTACGTGTGGTTCAGAGGAGGATGTGTGCGCTGCAGGCAGTCAGATGGTCATCCAGCCGTGATTATTGTGATTATTGAAAATTGATTATTGAATTAGACGCCTTTTACTTTTTACTCCCAAGGTGATATCATTCCACAATTTAGACCTCCTCTCCTATGAATCCCTTTAATCCGACCTTGAATCCATTCATTGGGATTTCATATATTCTCATGACTCAATCGATCCTATGGTTTCCATCCTCACCTCAAATTTAAAATCCATTTTAGATATCCATGCTCCACCGAAAACCCGAACCTTACACCGTCCTGCTGCACCTTGGCTGACTCCTGAAATAAAGGACATGATAAAAAGAAGGGAAGCTACAAGATGCAAATTTCGGCGAACCCGTTTGGCAGCTGATTATGTGTCTTTCAAAAAACTTAGAAATGAGACCTAATCCGAAATCCGACGATCCGGAAGGGGGACCTTCACTTCCACAATGCTCTTACCAATGCCCACGATCCTAAAAGCAAATGGAAAATACTCCGACTATTATCCCTATCAGGTTCCAATAACCCTAGTTTCCTTCAGCTCACTCCAGATGATCTCAATAAGCATTTCTCATCCTTCGCTCCTGATTCATCCCAACCAAATTTCTTTTTTTCTCACATAACCTATGAAGACCTACTTACTGCAATCCTAAAATCCCACACCAACGATTATGGTCCCGATATCCCAGTAAAGCTAATGAAATCCTGTCTCCCAGCACTTATTCCTCTTCTTTATAACATCTACAACTTTTCTTTTCAAAACTCCATATTCCCTTCTTCCTGAAAAACTACTCTAGTCTGACCACTAAACAAAACTGCAAACCCTTCCTCAATCAATGATTTCCGTCCAATCTCTCTTCTTTCAAACCTCTCAAAACCATCAAATTGCAAAAGCTCCATTTATCAAGCAGCACCTTAAATTGGTTCAAATCCTTTCTTTCAGAGAGGTCACAGTTCATAGTCGCTCCAGGCCAACCTCCATACAAGAAACTTCCCCTTTCCTGGGGTGTCCCGCAGGGTTCCTCTCTATCCCCCACTCTGTTCGCCATTTATATTAACGACCTTCCTCTTCTGATCCATCACTCCTAATATCACATCCATGCAGACGATTTCCAAATATACCTATCCTTCCCCCCTTCCGAGTTATCGACAGCGACAAAAAAGCTATAGGATGATTTAAATCGAATCAGTCTCTGGGCAGAGGCTAATAAGTTGAAGCTGAATGCAGAAAAAAACGAAAGCAATTTTAATAGGCTCCAATCACCTCCTTAAAACCTTACCTAACATCCCCACCCTGCTCCTAAATAATAATCCCATTAAATTCTATCCAACTGTCAAGAACCTCGGAGTGACCTTCGACCAAACCCTTTCTTGGAAAAACCACATCTCCAATATTTCCCGCCGTTCTTTTACCACCTTAAAGCAATTAAATCACCTCCGAAGCCTTTTTCCATTTGAAACATGTGGGCTCCTGGTCACTTCCCTGGTATATCCCCACTTTGATTATTGTTGTGCGGTGTATGGGGGGGGGGGGGGGATCTCTGGGGATCTCGAAGTAAAACTAAAATGTTTCTTTAATTGTTTCGCACAATTTATCTTTGGGGTCCCAAGAGACGTCTCCGTCCAACCTTTATACGAAGGGTTATACCCATCCTACCGCTGTAAATATTTCCTGGCCTCCTTCCTTTTCCAAGCTATCCGATCCCGCCGTCCTTCATACATCACCGAACTTCTCCAGTTCAAATCCGCTGTCCATTCCTGCAATACCCGTTCTAGGTCTTCAGATCTACACACTCCGGCCCACCGAACGTCAGCTTTCGAAAGATCTATCATTATATCATACCTTTGAATCCCGCCTGTACAATCACCTCCTATCCACCCAGTTTCCCGAACAATTGTAAATAGTCTTCATACATTCTCAGGCCTTTACTATTTATTTATCTTTTACGAGGGGTGATCAAAAAGTTCCAGGACTGTTGAGATTGCGCGGCAATGGAGTGTCATAGAGCAGTGCGGTTGGCAGCATTGTTTAGCGTGACTCTTCCTGAGCTCAGCTGTTTATTCAGTTTGTTGATAACCTTCTTCATTGCAAAGTTACTGCTGTTTTCGTAAAAAAAAGTTTTTTGTGTTCGGCGATTTTGTGAAATGAATGTAAAGGAAGAGCAAAGCGTTTGCGTAAAGTTTTGTGTGAAGTTGGGTAAAATGTTTACTGAAACTTTTCAAATGTTGCAAGTGGCTTTCGGTGATGAATGTCTGAGTCGGTCAAGGTGTCATGAGTGGTACAAAAGGTTCAAGGAAGGCCGGACATCGTGTGAAGATGATTCTCGTTCAGGGCGCCCATCAACTTCGACTGACGACGATCATGTTGCAAGATTGAACAGTCTCGTGCGTTCTAATCGTCGACTAACCATTCGTGAGATGGCTGAAGAATTGAACATTTCATTTGGTTCGTGTCAACAGATTTTAACAGAAAATTTGCAGATGTGAAGGGTGGCTGCAAAGTTTGTTCCGAGACTGTTGACTGAGCAGCAGAAAGAACACAGAGTTCAAGTTTGTCAGGAACTTCTTGAAATGGCAAATGACAATGAAAACTTCTTAAAACAAGTCATTACTGGAGATGAAACGTGGGTTTATGGCTACGACGTGGAAACGAAGGTCCAGTCATCACAATGGAAGACAAAATCCTCCCCAACCCCCAAAAAAACACGTCAGGTCAAATCAAACGTCAAGGTCATGCTTACTGTTTTTTTCGACTGGAAGGGTGTTGTTTACCATGAATTTCTTCCACGAGGTGAGACCATTAACCGCTTTCGTTATCTTCAAACCCTGAGAAATTTGCGCGAGGCAATAAGGAGGAAGAGACCAGAGTTGTGGCGGAGCGGTGAGTGGGTGCTGCATCATGACAATGCGCCTGTTCATTCCGCACTGCTCATTCGCGACTACTGCACCAAAAATGGAATGACGGTCATTCCCCAGCCTCCATATTCACCTGACCTTGCCCCTGCAGACTTTTTCTTGTTTCCAAAACTTAAGAGACCCATGAAGGGAAAGAGATTTGAGTCCGTAGATGACATTAAAAAAAAATCGCTGGAGCAGCTACACACCATTTCACAAGATGATTTCTCAAAGTCCTTCACACAGTGGAAACATCGTTGGGAAAAATGTATAGCTTCCCAAGGAGAGTACTTTGAAGGGGACGACGTCCAATAGCCTGTAGATTTTTTAAATAAATTAATAAAAAATCAGTCCTGGAACTTTTTGATCACCCCTCGTAAATATAAGTTGAATTTATTTTATTTGAAAATAAGTGTATATATTTACATATTATATGCTGCACACACTTAGTTATTTTCATGTTAAGTCAATAAGGATATTAATTAATTATTTCTTAATTCTTTAATTAATATTAATTATTTCTAATGTTTTCATCACAAGAAGATAAATTTATTATTTATCATTTTTTTTATTCTTGTTTCATTTTAATTTGCTTCATTTTTTTATAATACTCTAAGGCACTGAAGCCTATTATGTTTCTGTATAATACGTTCCTAAGGGACTAGTTCCTGGGACATTCAATAAAGAGTTTTTTATTATTATTATTCATTGTTCCTTTCGAGCCAACCCATCATATGCAGTTTTCACATACACAAATCGATTTTATTTTCGTTGTTTCCCGTCAAAATTTATTATCATTCTCACAAAGCCCCATACCTTTTTTGTCAGACCACGATTTAATCCAAATCTCCTATGATGTTCCCACTCCTACTTCCATTCCTAAACAGGTATCCTGGAGGAATAAGGATTCTCAAACATCAGAAAAAATCAATCCTTATTTAGAACCACTGTACCAATCTATTCCTCACATTATAGTGACGAGATGGTTGATTGTCTTTCATACAGCCTCCTAACATTCCTAAAGTAACTTGCACCTCTCAAAACTGGCACCTTTAGACGCACTACAGCTCCTTGGATCAATCTAAAACTTAGGGAACTTATGAAGAAAAGAAATGAGGATAGCTATAGTCCATTCCATGTCGAGATGGCAGTATGTGTTTTGCCTAGAGCCTTCTGTCTCTCTATAACACGTGCACAACTAGATAACTCTATCCTTATTCCACCATGCGACGTTGCCACTAATTTCAACTTCCAATTTCCAATTTTTTCGGAAAAATTCTATAATGTGCAGCATTTGATTCTCTATCAGCCTATCCTAAAAATAAAACACAAAAGATAAATTTACAATCGCAATAAATTATTTTTGGTAATTTTTTTTACTTAAAATTGTTAATGGAAATTCTTGTTTCTCTTGTCCCTGTTTCCTTATTTTTAGAGATATTGCTTTTTAATGCAGTAATTTTGATTATTAAGTTTTTCCAGATGACAAAATTTATAATTTGTATTACGTTATCATTGCTACATTCATGTAAACTTTCTTTACTGATAGTAGGATAATATACTTGTTCCTCCCTACCTTTGTGTTTGCGTCTCCCAGAATAATTTTCATGCAGTTTCGCGAAATTCGCATTTAACTTCATCATCACTATCTTTGGTGGGTGCGTGTATGTTTATCAATGCAATTTTGAACCACCTTCCACACCTACACACAAGTTCAAACCTACATCACACCCTACAGCAAGCCTGAGGGGCTGCTCTCATTGTTGGTCAGCGAGTCCTACGGACTTGGCCAGGAGGAACTTTCTAGGAATTTCCACCGGCCATCCCCACATCCCCCACCGGTGGGATGCTCCCCATACACAGTAATGAGACCTGTGCGAGATACATTAATTATACACAAATAATAGAATAAAAACATCAAAAAGCAAAAAGAAATCAAGTGTGAACCACATTTTTCCATCAACACAACCACTAATCATGTAACAAAAATATTAAAAGCTGAATACAATGATATAAATTCACTGTGAAAGAAAGGTAAATATTAGTAATACAAAATCTTACAGAAAGTGATGACAAAATAACATCCGTGCTGTCTATCTTACTCCACACAGATTCAACGCAATTATGTAATAATTGCTTCAATGCAAGGAAATAATGATTCAATGCAATTGTGAAATAATTCAATTTTCAATGAATGTTTTGTGAAAATAAATATAACATATTTTACCAGGAGCTGTTTCATTTTTCTTTCTGTCTATAACTTCATATAAGTTACTGGAGGATGGTGTTGTAGATGTTTCATTGGCATTCAAATTTTTAGATACTGGAGGTAATGTTCCACTTTTTCCACTAATAAGATTCTTTAAACCGCCAAACACACTCTAGAATGAATAAAGTGCTATATTTTGTAATTTGTGGAACTATAATCATGGAATAAGTATGTATTAAAATAAAATAAATTAAATGATGCTATAAAAAACAAAAGAGTATTATTATTATAATTTACAAGTTACCTTAATCCCTTGAATGTGCCTTTGACTGAAACGTAAGGTAGTATTTATGTCATCCAATCGTTTCTCAGTTCTTTCAAGTTGCTCTCTTTGACGATATAATTCCTATAATCAAAATAATCAACATAACACAAATAGATAACAGAACATCAAGAAAGGTCAAGGAATAATAATTCAAATATAAACATAATAGAACCGCACATCCCTCCATGGATCTATCAAAGACCCAAATTGTACATAGAGCTAATCAAATTAAAGAAATATGAAGCCCAGCCAATGCAATTCAAGAAACCGACCGTTCAAAAACAGATATAACCAAAACTTCAGCCTTCTTAACCTCTGACTCTACTCACAAATTCAAGCTCAACAGATTATGTAACATGTACACTGCAGAACTGCAGGGAATAGCTTGCTCTTCACCATTCCATCACAACTACAAAAGAAAATATCGTCATTTGTACCAATTCCTTAAGTGCATTTTGCGGTCTCTACCAGTTGTACTCTGAAAACCCAGATATAACAAGAATCCAAGAGTATATATCAATGGTCAGGGAAATAGGAAAGAATGTTCACTTTATATGAGTGCCCATGGCTAGAGGGATCAACGGGAACAAGCTTGAGGACAAGGTGGCAAAGGAGGCTAACAGCCTACCTGGCCGAGGAAGTGCACTGTTATCGCCCTCTGAATTTTTCGCCTCCCCTGAAAGAGAAAATATAACGAGGATGGCAAATTATGAGGGAAGGAAGTCCACCGAGTAAATTGAAAGAAATAAAAAATAGTGTGAAGCCATGGAATAGCTCTTGCTCAAGAAATGGTTGATTTTAAGCAAATAAATGTCATATAGCCTGTCCTATATGAAAAGTACTCAATTTGTAATACTCATCCATTTTTGGCATTTCTCGGACCATATCAGTATCATGTTGTATGTGATCTAAAACCAGCCATCACGAAGGGAGTAGTGATTTGGAAGAAGTACCAAAGAATTTAATTATTCTAACCACTCAGTGCTAAAGGAATAAAATATAATTAAAAAAAAAAATAGCCACAGTGATCACCCTAACTTCGGTAAGCTTTTTTTCTATTTATAATTCTTGGCATTAATATCTTTATATAAAGATACTATTTGTTAGGTACTGATAATTAAAAAAAAACCAACATGCAACAGAATTAGAAAACACTGAGGGTAATATAGTTGGTGTATTAAAATCTAATAATTCATCTAGGCCTTTGATTAATTATTTTACTATGATCTTCCTTCAATATGAGATGGAGTACTATAAGGAATTAATTGGGAAATCCATTGACATTGGTTTTTTTGAAGGAAACAAATTCTGATTAATGTTTGCGTTGGAAAGCTCTAGCACAACAATTTAATAGTAAAATTCAAGACACCTATATAAGGGGATGATTCAATGTTTTTAACAAATAAAAAAATTCACTTAGTTGAAATAAAATAACAAATGACACAAGCTTCATTGCCAAACTCACCTCAGCTGTAGCTGCACCAACTTCTTCAGAATTTCTTAAATAACTAAGCGATCTCTCAGTAGATTGGAGAGTTCTTTGTTCCACTTCTCTTCTTTTTTGTAAAATTTCCTGTCTCTTCTCTTCCATGGTCGATGGGATATTGTTAGATGAGAAACCATTGGAGCTAAGATTATTACTTAACATATAATTTCTATTTGTATTAAGGAATGCTTCGTCGTCAATATCATCATCGTCGTCTAGAAATATGTTTTTATTGGAAGGATACGCAGCCATAAGGGAATAATTTGGAATGTGTTGAACAATCAGTTAAATTTTCCGAGTTTGCTAAAATTTTTAGTTGAATCACCAAACGCTCACAAAAGACAATTTAAAAAATTCCAGCCGAAAAATAACATTAGTAGGAGCTGTCAAACGAACACTATCGTCACTGCTTAACAAAGAGGTAAGAAACATGAAAGATAAGTAAGTACAATTTACACAATGTTTGCAGAGAGAATGTGGGCTCACTTTTTTGTTTGTGACGTATTTGGGCGCAAGGCTAGAACGGCTGCGAATTGACTGCCACTAGGTAAACATCACTCCTACGTGTGTTCTGTTTGTTTAAGTTTTTATTTGTATCGAGCTATTGAGGATATTTTATGGAAAAGAAAGTTAGGTTCTTAGCAAAAAAGATAAATAACAACAAGTTTTTGTTGCAACCTTAAAGTTTTTGTTGTTCGATATTTCATCGACCTACATAGGATAATATAGATAACATTGGATCAGTGCTGTCCTTCCTGTCCTAGGGATGGCTGCTATATAAGCGTACCTCACTGATCCGTCGGAATCAATGCAATAGACCTCGTCGAAGTATGAGAATTCCCCTTTCCTAAGGAACTTCATCAGTTCTTTGACCCTATGGCTTACGAGTCCCGCTCGCATCATTGCCGTAGCAACCTTAAAACATATGAATGAAAGTAACTACCTGAATGGAGTAGCATGCAGTTGAAAAAGTTTTTCTTTTCATATTTAGGTGCCGTCTACTTACGAGGGTTGGTGACCATTATATTATATCTCAGAAAATAATGATAAAGAGATCAAAGCAAGGAAAGTAGTTGGTAACAAATGCGAATGGTCTTCGAAAAAATCCTGAATAAAATGCTAACAAGAGCTTTGAGGGTAAACATTTACAAAACGATTCCAAGAACTGTGACATGTTACCCCCAGCTAAACGTACTGCTCAACCATAATAAAAAATTGTATTTATTCCATGATATTGAAACACTTCTGTGGGTTAACAAATATTTATTAACGAAAATATAACAATATCAATGCCAAACGAATTATAACAAAATAAATATTCGAGCAGGTTACAAAAATATAACTTTATAGCACAAAAATCACATGGCTTGAGTTTCATAGTCAAGAAAAAGACTAAGACTAACTCATCCAGTCACTCGCTTCTTATATATAGTCGTAAAAGGACTGGCCTGGAAGGTTCTGGATTGAGCTCAAAAAATCTAGGAAGGAAGGATTAGATGGTTGCCATGTGCAGATAATTGAATCCTCAAGATAGTAAAGGACCACACCCAGAAGGAAATAAACATTGAGGAAGACCAAAGTTACGCCGGTAGGATGATTTGGAAGCAGACCTTAAGACGATCGGAGTTAGGTGCTAGAAGAGTGTTGCTGAGGACAGGGTGTCGCAAAGGCTGATCCAGCCGGTAGTAAAAGGGGGCAAATCCCCTGGATCTGCCTATCAGCTCCTTTACCTTAATATTCCTTTCTCACAACTAGCATTCTACTTGCTTTGCATATTATTTATTCTTTACGCTACTCCCTTACCTCTAGTAAAGTTGAAATAACAAAAAATTACCCCAAGGGGAGCGCTACAGCCCCCACAGCCTTCACCCTTGATGCGCCTGTGGGTTGTAGTGGAAAGGAATTGTGGAGTAGCCCAGGGATGTGGACCGTAACGCTTTCAAAAAACAAAACTAATGCTTGGGGAGAGAGTACTGAGAAGAATCGTACCTTTTGGGCAGCGAATAAGATATAGCTTTTTCCAAGAGACATTCATCAGGGTTTCGAATGCGATTACAACGTTTCATTGTCGCTTTTTTTCTTCTCATGGGGGAATTTTTAGTTCTTAAGAATTCATAAAAAAAGGCATATAGAAAGTATTTTCACAATTCAAGATAAAGCCATCCTTACTTAGTATCCAGTTACAGATCTGAGCTATCTAAAATGAATCTTCATTAGTCTATTTCTTTGTTGTAGTTGAAGTCCTTTCTGTGTCCAGCTGATAAACTTTTTTACATTAGGCGTCCAATGTCAAAGAAGGGGATAATGAGTAAGGATATTAGATGATGGTGAGTACTTTTGGGATGTGGATCACACAATCATGGTAGCTGTTTAACGATGGAGACGGATTTTAGGGTAGTTGGGGAAATATGTAATCCTAACTCCAAGTTAGGTTTTGACCTAATATTTACAGAGTTTTTTTTTTGTTACTTTTATATAGATTTTTGGAACTGAATGTGAATGTTATTGAGGCACATCAAAGAAGCCATATGGCAGATTATTTGCAGATGATATTAGGATACGTGAGCCAAGATTGATAAATCACTTCTACATATGTGGAAAGAACTTCTGGTGAGAGGGATGATATTTGGGATATTTTTTAAGGGAAGTAATGATGATGAGAGTGGTATATTAAGAATAAATATAATTTGATAGCGGTGAGACAAGAAAGTGAGGTGCCGGTCTAAGAGAACTCAGAAAGATAAATGTTTAGTTTGCTTAGCAGAATTTTATTTGAGAACAAATCTTGATGCCAAAAAAAAAAAAAAAAAAAAAAGCAGAATTTAAAATCTTCTGTCAGATGTTTTTGAAAAATCAAATATGATGAATACTTCTATTTTAAGTCGGTGTATAGAGAAATAAAAGTCTTGATTGAGCAATCTTTTATTTTTGCTTTCCCAAGTCATATTTTACTGAAAAAAAAATATATATAAAAAATATGACTTGCAAATAGATTGCCTCTATTGTGAAAATATTTTGTTTTAAGAAGGCCATTGGAATCTTGTCGCTAAAAGGCACTTGTTTTGATCAGCTCTTATCCTAATTAATTGTTATTTAAGGCAATATTCCTTTCTTACCTTGGATTAAATCAAGTGCTGAATGATTTCAGCTGTTACTGGTTTTAAAAATGAGAATAGACTTTACTGAACGGCTGTTGGTTTTCTTGTGACCCTTTTTAAAGTTTTTCCCTTAATCCTAGTATTTTTTTCTTGATTTTTTACGACCTTCTTTATTTCAATTATCTTATGTATTTGTTTGACCTTTTATCAGCTCTGAGGTACTGCTTCCAGGATCTTTCCCAGTTGAACGCCCTAAATATTTTTCCGATCACGCATTTAAAGAGTAAAGGCTGGGTTTTGTACTATTTATCAAAATTATTGATGTAGATAAAAAAAAAAGGATAATTCCTTTTGGTCTTACAATCGATTTTCCTGCCACCTCCCCGTCATCAAAATTTTATTATTATGACTTTTATTTCCAGATTCGTTAGTCTACTTACTGTACGGCGATATATTTTGTCCTCTGCACACTCTCTGAGGTTTTTTCAAAATAAATTAATGACTATTTGATTTGAAGGTTTTATAAATTTAAACAAAGATTTTGTAAACTTTTATTATATTCCAGTTATGCATTCAATACTAGAAAATGCTAAATTATCGCTTGATAATGAAAGTTTTTCCGCACTCATCAACTGATCCGACCGATTCCTGTACTTTGGACTTTATCTATACTATTTTTTGATTATTTTTTTTATCATTAACGCTTGGTACGGTCGTTTTAGCGGGTATTTACGCTATGATTTCAGCGTCTCTATTTGAAGACATTTTTAGTAATATACTTTTTTTCTCTTTGAAATCTAAAATATTAAATTAGTTCATATCTAAGTTTCCTTTTAGATCTGGTTACAAAATCCTGAAGGAGAAGACTAATATAGTGAGCGGAAGGGTATAACTAGGCTTTAGGGTAGATGAAAAAGAGGTCAGGATTTATCGTGGCAAGAGGTAAGGTACGGGCAGCTTGGGTGGCCAGCGATCTCCATATAATGGCCGAGCCTGGTGTGTGGCCCCGGGTGAGGCTGGGACCCCCCCTCCTTCAACTCTCCCTCCCCCCCTACACCCCTGCCTTTTCATCACTAATACCGACTTTATTCACGACTTTTATCCACCTTGTTAGTGCTCTAGCCAAGGCAGGAAGGTAAATGATCGACATTTCTAATTACCAAGCATCCTCCTGAAAATGGAAAAATAAAAAAACAGAAGCGCTCGAATCAGTCGGATTTGCACGGCTGGGTTTTGTACTACTATTTATCAAAATTATTGATGTAGATGAAAAAAAAATGTATAATTCCTTTTTGGTGTTACAACCAATTTTCCTGCCACACCTCTGTCATCAAAGTTTTATTATTGATTTGTAATAGGACATTTTTTAATCTTATCACAGTGCTTTAACCTCTGAATTTTTTTTTTTTTTACCTTGCATTTAAAATTTGGCAATAAATAAAGTTTATATTATCTTTAAAATCCATTTTAAATACTGTAATTGCATTTTATTATAATAAGTAAATAGAGGAGGGTGTCTAAAGCTAGTGGCCCGCTTAAAACGGGTTATTGTTAAATGAAGGGCAAGTGTCAATTTGTGCGTATGCCTAGATACCCGAACACTTAATTTACCTCACCGCGAGCAATACATATACAAACAATAAAATGGCGTAACAACAAACAATAAACAATACAAACAATAAAAAAGCAATACAAACAAAAAAATGGCGAATTTTTTAAAAAAACTTAATATATCTTTTGATTAGCCAAAAACTTTGCCATACTTTTAATTATATAATATCATTCTGGTACTACCTAAGTATAAACCAAGGTCAAAATACCGACGTATTTTCTTTATCTTTTTGACATTATAATTATTTATGTGAAAATACGCTCTTGGGCAAAGCGAGTAGGAACCCGATTAGTCCGGATTAAATTTTATACCTTGCTTTTTGTATGATTGCAATGGAAGAATCCAAAAATACTTTGGTTTTTGCTGTTCCAAGACATTTGGAGAAGGTAAGTTGGGAGAACAAAGGGATGATGACATCAGAGCGTGTTTAATAATGCTCTAAAATTCGAATTTTCGGTGCATGTATTCCATGTTGATGATAATTTGAAACTTTGTATCAATATACAGAAAAAAAAAACAATATTGTCTTATTTATCTATTTATTTATTTATATATTTGAAATATCCGGCATTCTTACAACAAGCTATTCTCAATATTACTGTTATTATTTAATGATGTTATCAGTGCAATTTCTTCTTTTGTAGCTTGTTACCGTCATTTACATATTTCAGAAATATTTGTCTTATTTACCCGCATTGAACAAAAGGCCCTCTATTTACACATAGCAGTGACGGCACCGGCAAATAATCCGTCCGGCTTGTTTTGAGATATTCTTCCATGTATTTCAGATGAGTCTGTTTCCACACAACCGGCACAGTACTGTATCAGTGAAGGCAGTGCCCCGTCAGTGATCCAACAGTGAAATTCAGGTTAGTCCTCACCGATATTTTTATTTTTTCACTGACGGATTCAAACAGTGATTTTCTGAATTAATTAAATGAATGACGAAAAACTCATCGAATTGGTGCGTTTGTATCCTGTGCTGTACGATCTTGCAAACACAAGGAACATAGACACTGAATTCAAAAACACTATTTGGGATAAAATTGGAGAGGAAATGAAAACAACTGGTAAGTAAACACAAATTTATATTAGTCTAATTTCTTTAAAGTTGTTTATAGTTATATATTATATTGAATTCATTTATTTCTAAAAAAAAAATTGAATTTAACGTAATCAGAGTATATAACCAAAATCCTATATCATTTTAATGTTTAGATTTACAAACAAGCCCAATGGATCATTCATTCATGAAGATCTTTATAAATTATTATTTATATTTTATATTTCTAATATAATATATTACAATTGTTTTGTTTTGATTAAAATCGAAGAATGACAATTTTTAAAACATGTAAACGCACATAGCTCAAATACTATTTGTCCTAGAAAGATTAAACTAGTATCAATTAAAATTTTTCATTGTACCAATCTGAATAATCGTCGTTGATATTGCAAAAGGTCGTATTTCACAAATTAACAATTTTGGGATTTATTGGATTGTTAATCAAAACGGGTAGCTCGAGGGTCCTAAAAGACGAAGTATGTCACCAGTAAATAGAAAAGAAGAACCATAAACAGTGAAAAAGTATTAGAATTTCAGGATTCGCTTGGTCATTAATCCTTAGTGACATCAGCTTAAAAGGAAAATTTAAACTCGTAACACAAAAAAAGATTTACGAATGAATATAATAACAATTTTAATATTTCTTTCGATAATCAAAAACAAAAACTATAAAAAATGAATTGCAAATAAAATGATTTTTTTGTTCTCCTGAAAATCATCTGTAATTTACATACTACCTTTTGCAGTATCAACGACGTAATGTATATATTTTAAAATCCGATTTTGGATTGTTTATGGATGGAGTAGATTATGGAAATGCATCATCAGCATCTATAACGCATGGTGCTTCAATATTTGTGTTTGGTATCACAGCATTTTCCGGCTCATTCGTAGACTTTTGTTGAAGTCTTTTACCTAAATTTGAATTAGCGAAAATTCCCCCATCGCTATTTTTTCTAGGGAGTTCTTGCAAAACCAGACGGAATAACATGAGGGACAATTTCAAGAAGTCTCTGCGAAAAACTTCTACTATGAGGCCAGAAGGCTAAAAGCTTGAAGCTGTATAAGTACGCGGAACACCTGAGCTTCTTGAAGGCATATTTCGATGATAGAAAGACCAAGAGCAACATAAACCGGGACTTCTCAGATGACAAAGGTGATGAATATATGGTGAATTCAAGCATCATGGGAAAAACTTAAAAAAGTGAAAAAAACGAAGACCTTTAAACGAAATTAATCAACATTCAAATGCCCAAACTTCAAGTAAAACGCTTACAACACAAATGGACTACTTACGACGTTCTACTACACAAAAAATAAATAAATAAATAAACGGCTAAAAACAACAGATAAAACAGCCTCTTCCACTGTAATGGGATATCTCCTAAAACAATAGAAACTAGCAGTCCTTATGCACAATCCCCACTTGATCCTGTTGATGCCTTTCTAAATGGGGTAGCTCTTGATCTAAAAAAATTAACACCACGTTACTGGTAATATACCAAAGAAGAAATATTTGCAACCGTACAAAAGTATGAGAACAAATTGCTCATGGAGGAAGAAGCAAGATCCCACTTAACTCAATTTTCCGGTCCTACATATTCCGGAGAGCCTTAAGCTTAAAGAGGAATTCAGCATATTCTTAATATGGGTGTAAATCAAAATCTTGGTCATGAAATGCAACCATATTAACAAATTTTGGGGCATAATAAAAAAAAATGAACATATATTATTCTAGTTTATTTAAAATTGATTTAATAATATTTATTTACATTTTAGCCTCTACCCGTAAGGGTCATTGGCTTTAATTTTTCCTGTTTATATTTTATTATAATAATTTGTTTCTTTTAAGAATTTGAATAACTTAAGGGCCGAAGACTCTTCATCTCCCAGTATTTCTTTAACAGTTTTCGGCAGCTTTACCTTTTTCCGTGCATCATTATGTTGTACACAATCTAGTAACAAGTGTTTTGTACTCTGAGTTGTGTTGTTGCACATTTGGCAGGTGGGTGCTTCAAGACCTTTGAGTAGGTATGTATGTGTGAATGCGCAGTGCCCTATCCGCATTCTGCACAATACTACTTCTTCTCTTCTCGATCTTCTATTGGTTGTGACCCATTTGCTGCAATCTTGTTTTATTTCCGCTAGGTTCGATGGTTTACTCATACAATTTTCTTCCCAATTTTTTTTCATACTTTTTTTTAACTGGTGGATCCAATCCTCGTGGGTGATACTGTTTATTGGGATTATGTTGGGTTTTTCTCCTTTTCTTGCCAAACTTGCTGCTTGGTCTGCTCTCTCGTTCCCTGTTATCCCGGAGTGAGATGGAACCCAGACCAGTATTATGATTTTTTTACTACTTCTAAGTTCCCACAGCGTTAATTTAATAATAAAACTGTTATAAAAAAATTATTTTTACTAAATACTATTTAATAATACTTTTTACCTACTAAATTTTTTTTTACTTTATGTTGTGTGGTTTATTCTATCTGACTTACCTTAAACAAACCGCGAGCTGTTCTCTTGGAGAAATTGATTTTCCCCAGTGTGTCCTGTTTTTTCAAATTCGCTTCCAGTTTGCATAAGAGAATGTTTGTCTTTTTATCCAAGTCTGATTAACCCACTGTTTCCTAAATTGTTGGTTCTTCTCATCATCCAGAATAAGTGCAATGATTAGCAACTCTTTTTAAGAAAATCTGGTCATATTTAGCAACAATTTATGTAATTTTTAGCTGAGAAAAGTACTGATTGGTGCCGGTGACGTTACGGTTGTGTGTGAATCGAAGGAACTGAGATATTACAGGAAGTTGAATCACTGACATGTACCGTCACTGATGTGTGTAAATAGGCCTTTAGGATAAAGCGTGTTTTTGAAGAGTTCTTGATTCTTTATAATAAATAGTTATTTAATACAAAATGGATATTATGTCATTTATTCTTAAGTTCGATAGCTTCAGTCGAATCAAATAAAACATGTTATCATATTTAAACAAAAATTAAATTTTCGGGTCCTCCAACTTAGTAAATTGCCACGTCGCAAGGTGGCAATTTGGCCCTCGGCTAGAGGAAGGGCTCACATTAATGACAGATTTTTTTTGTATTCCTAATCCTAAATAAAATTCGTAATCCTAATAAAAAAAATATGATGCGATGCGCACAACACTCAACTTTCACTTACCAACTTACTTAGATTAAAAATTGACGTGTTTTGATAAATATGTAAACGCCATTCCTCCAATGTACACATTTTCCCACATTTATTTACTTATTTTTGTTTGTATTTACTTTCTAAAGTACACTAAAAATTTTTATTGTTTAATAAAAGTTTTTACTTGCGATAATTCGGCAAAACAAGCATTATATTCCATCGCGTCTGATTTTATAATTCTCTATTTTTTTTTTTTCTACTGTATATGTTTATTTATGATTTTTTTCATATTTCATATTTAGAGATTTCTTATTTTTAGGCATAACGAGAGGCAGTTAATTTCTCCATATAATAAAAAACAAAGGTATTTTATAGGAAAACAAAGAAGTCTCCTTCCCAATTTAGCCCCCTCATTTTAATGATGATAAAACTTACCTGATATTAAAGAATACTTGATTCCCATTAAACATCAATATGTATCAATATCAATATCAGTTCTCATTAAACATCAATATGTATCAATATCAATATCAGTATGATCAAAATCAGAATAGTTTTTATGAAAATCGAAATGAGACAAATGTGAAAATGAGACAAAATTTATAAAATAAACTGCCCCCCTCTGTTTGACCAACTTTGAAGAAAATTTCGCTGTCACAGGGCGGGCGTATACATACATGAAATACCCAATTTCAGGTTCGTAAGGTTTATAGTTTTTGAGCTAGTCTGTTCACACAGACCATTTCGCGGGACTCGATTATTTGGTCTCAGGGGTGTATTTCCGTTGAAAACCGAAAGTCAAACTTTTTCACGATCGCAATACTTTCCCTTACTATATATTTCATATATAGGTAAATGAAAGTAAAAAGTTTTCTACTTCCCAACTTAATAGGAGAAATCTCCGTTTCTATTTTTTTCTATAAATTTGTATCTATATATCATATTAGTTTAAATAATGGAATTTTATTAAGTCACATAGTTACTGGGTTACCATAGATCTGGAGCCAAATAAATATTGTGGTATGCAATATTTTATTGTACGCTCTTTCTTCCCATTATTTGTTTTAGATAATTAATAGTATGTATCTATAGTTTTTTATAATATGTCTTTATATCGATAGTTTGAGCTTTGCATTTCAAATAATTCAAATGTTTGTAGGGTAATTTAATCTATATCATTTCCCTGAAAAATGTCATTTCGCTTGTTCAATTATTACAGGTAAAGAGTTAAGAATTCCTCTAAAAACTTTGTTAAGTTTATTTTGATCCATTATTTTAATAAATTTGTCTACTCTAAATTTATACATTTATTATTTATTTTTCTTCCTGCCTTAGTGCGTTTTATTTCCAAATAAAAGTTAAGTTGAGCCACTAAGGGTTTCAATCTATTTAAATGCATTTTCGGCACTAAATCATAACGAAAAATATCAATATCAAAATTCACTATCATATGTGATACTGATATTTAAATACTGCCAAATTTTGTCCAAGAAGTTTAGGGGGCCCCAAAACTTGGACACATCAGGGGTCTCCGAAATCGCAGTCGCGCCACTGAAATATTGGGTAGAATATTTTAATTTTAATGTTATATCCACATATACTCAAGTAAAGTATTTATTCACAGTGAATCTCACAGAAGTAATAAATACATTTTTTATAATAACTGATTGTAAATATTTTTTACTGTTGCTTTATGGATGCGGTGCTTGCACATCATATATTTTTTATTATAAAACTGGAGGGGGATATCAGGTAATTTTTGTAACAATCCTCAAGGTGATTATGGATTGCAAGATAATCAAATGTGGTGAGAAGGCTATATAAAACATATATCTAAAATAATGATATTATAGAAAACAACGTAATTTAGATAATATAAAATTATATTTTTTTCCAAGGATATTTTGTCTAGCATACCAAATAAGTTGTTTCTACATCGCTTTCTTAACAAAAAAAAAAAAAAAAATGAGATTTACTAAAAAAAAGAAAAAAGAAACCTGAGAGGACAACACTCAAAAGGACAAAATAAACTATATTAAGTCATATTTTTTAGTCCTCAGATTGAAAAAGGATTTATTTAATAGTAATTTACAACGTCACTGTGTAATAATTCATCAACATGGAATTTTTTAAAGATTAAAATGTTTCACAACAAAAATTGTTCATAATATCGTTGTTTGCAGTTTTACCTAAATTTATGATTGACATTAATATTTGATAATTTTGTTCACATTCGCAATGTTTACTATAAAATTTAGTCATTGATCAAACATAGTTAGACCGAAATTTTAAGAGCTTGTTATATGCACAAGAGGAAGAAGATGAAGGATCGCCAGATGTACAAATATAAAAAATTTACAAAGTACCTATTTATTTATTATTATTATAATATTATTTTTTTTTTTACTGTTGGGGGAAAATAAATACATATTTAGTAAATTAAAAAAAAAAAAAAAAAAAAAAAAAGGAAAACGCATTAAAACTATTTTAACCTTAACAAACATTAACGCCGACCCTCCAGAAATATTCAGGGGGGGGGGCAGATTATGTCAATACGAAATAATACAGGTACGGAGCTTGAAAACGACCACAGATAGTAGTACAAAACAAGAAAAAAAAAAACAGACAACTGTTTATTTACAGCAACGTACTATGATTCTTACCTACACAGTTAATCGATATTTTTAGAGTTATATTAAGTATATTACCGTAAAATATTAGTCTTCTTCATGGAGCAAATGTGAATAATATCTTCAAAATATATCTGATAGTGATTCGGTTAGTGTAGAAAAAATACATTAAAAATATTTTATAATTACAGTAATTCTATAATTACTGTAAAGAAAGTTATCCAAGTATCGCCTCGACTTTGAAGTTAGATTTTTAAAATTTGAATTTTTTTTTCACTAATATATTTTCATTTTTCAAGTCTAATTTCGGATGCTAAAATATTTGTACTTCTGATAATATGGAAATTTGAAGTGGAGAAGCACAAACTATTAAAATGCAATCAGGTTAAAAAATAAATACAGAAAAGGTTTTTTTTGTCCATCGGTCGCAAACATATTTACAAAAACAAATCGACTGATGTTATTTGTCGGATTCGATAGGACATAAATAATAATTCTGACAACCATTTTCCTTTCCTATGCAGTGATTATAAATTTTAAAAATCTAAAAATATCGGAAGTATAGCTTTTAGGTAGGTTGTTAGATTTACTTTGATTCATCTTTTTCTTTTAGACGGAAGGTTGAATTTTTTTTTCATTATATTCAAAATCGAGAGAGTTGTTGAATATTTATTAATGCTTATTTCTCTGAGAAATGCTAGAAATTTTGTATTTTGAATTATTTATTGAATTCTAATATTAATTCATATTCATGATTCAATATTTCACACTAGAGCTGTAAGGTAATG
Organism: Aelia acuminata; assembly: GCA_911387785.2. Lineage (NCBI taxonomy): Eukaryota > Metazoa > Arthropoda > Insecta > Hemiptera > Pentatomidae > Aelia > Aelia acuminata. The sequence continues at coordinate 111,355,466 of OU426980.1, forward strand.
CAATCTAGCGGCGTTTCCTTGAACCGCCAAGTGCAATAATCGAAGTGTAAGGGGGTTCTTTCATTTTAAAATATTTCTGTTTAAATTGAATGTAAAAGAATTCGATTGTAACGGTCCTATGATTGATTGGTAACTGTGTAAATTGGATATAAGGGAAATACAGTGTATGCATTAATTCTTAATTGTATCTCTGTTCTTAAAAAATCTGGTGCGACCAGCGCAACACACAACTTTCATTATCAGCCTACTTAGATTAGAAATCTAAGTGTTTTGATAAATATGTAAATGCCATTCAGCAACTTCACACATTTTCCCACAATTATTTACTTATTTTTGTTTGTCTCCATAAGATGTAGAATATTATAATTTGTATTTGAAAACTTGAAAGTCTCAGTAATTTTCGATTCATTGTCGTTAATTTCTTTTTTAAGGGGCCCTAAAAAATCCTAATTCGTCGAGTTTTTTTTTATTGCTTGCTAGTTTTTTTTTGTAAAAATATCGTGAAGGTGAATCGAAGGAAGGTAGGTGTTTTACGGTTCATATAAAATTAAAATTTAATTTTAAAATGTTTGTCTCTTAGGGCCTATTCACACTATCGGTTTCGCGCCCGCTCCACTCTCGCTCCGCTCCCGGTCCACTCTCGCTCTACCCCATTCACACTAGCGCTCCGCTCCCGCTCCACTCCCGGTCCGCTCTCCTAATGTCTTACCATATTCACACTATATAATTTTACACCGTTCAATTTTGAAAGGTTTAAGCTATTAAAGCCATTAATAATCGAAGTTGTTTGTATTCGGATTTTAATTAATGATTAACTTTCAGTTATTTAAGTATTCATTTATTCTTCAATTTTACGGCCAAAAAAAAAAAAATCAATTTTTCGTTAGTTGAAATAGCTGGTAAATGTACTTTTCTTGATGAAGAAGATAATATTATCAAAAAATGTAATAAGAAGAATATATTGCAACACAATGATAATTATTAATAATAATTATAAATTAATTTAATTAATAGTGAAGAAATAATTTAAATTTTTTTTCGGAATGTATTCAAATACGCTTGAAAATTTCAAGTTGAAATCGCTTAAATGCTACAAATTTACCGATTGTGTTCTCTTTTTTTCCTGATTTATATTTTAATTATTTTTTGCTTTAATATATTTTTTTGTTAATGATCTGACATTTTTCATAATATACTGCATTTTTATTCGTTTCAAATTAAACGTTATTTTATAATAGCAATGAGTATGTAGTCAATAAATAAATCGGTGACCATTTTTTACGAGTACATTAATTCATAGCAAAATATATCTCAAACATAGCATGAATTTTTCACGTCGAAAAACCGAGCGTATTGTTGTTGATTTTTATTTTTTTTTATTTTTATCATTTCAAGCGTATTCGAAAACATTCGGAAAAAAAAATTAAATTATTTCTTCACCATTAATTAAATTAATTTATAATTATATATATATATATATATATATATATATATATATATATATATTTTAAAGTTGAACTTTTTTGGCCGTAAAATTGATGAATAAATAAATACTTTAATAACTGAAAGTTAATTATTAATTAAAATCCAAATACAGACGGTTTCGATTATTAATGGCTTCAATCGTGAACGGTGTAAAATTATATAATGTGAATATGAAAAGACTTTAGGAGAGTGGAGCGGGAGCGGAGCGAGGCCGGACCTGTGCCAATATTGTGATTAACCTCTCTCTATTCCTCTTTAGAATATTTTGCCAGTGAGACCGGGCCTGGAGCGGACCGGGAGCGGAGCGCTAGTGTGAATGGGGTAGAGTGAGAGCGGACCGGGAGTGGAGCGGTACCGATAGTGGAATTCTCTGTCTATTTCTCTTTAGAATATTTGAGCGGACCGGGAGTGGAGCGGGAGCGGAGCGATAGTGTGAATCCGCCCTTACTGTCCCTCTAAAATCACTTTATATTGCATTCAGAATTCTATTATGGAACTAATGTTTGTAAACTAAATTAAAAGTAATTAAAGTTTATCTTGCACCATATTTTTTCACACCGTAAACTGATTTAAATAATTTTAATTACATATTTATTTATATAATCACGAAATATTTATAATCACTTATTTATTTTCTAAAGTACGCTAAAATAAACGTTTTTATTTGTGATAATAAGGGAATGCAAGCATAGTAGTCCATCATGTCTGATTTTATTATTCTCTTATTTATTTAGTTAAAAACTTCATTGAGTTACCATGGAAACAAATAATATCCAATAAACATGTATGCTCCTAAACAAGTTGACAACTCTATCGCATGAACAGAACGCCTTTACTTATAAAAATCTGTCATGAAAGGCGTGCAGCACATGCGTGGGTTCACTTGTTTCATAAGTTGTCGGGATATATTTCTTGTTCTCTCCTGTATATGTTTATTCGATTTATTTCATATTTATCCATTTCTTATTTTTAGGCATATTGAGAGACAGTAAATTTCTCGATGTAAAGAAAATCAAAGGTACTTTATTTACACTAATGTATATACTTGTTGGAATAGGGGTTTCATTATCGATATTCCTGATCTCATCGTTTTTTTATTTATTTATTTGGATGTAAATAGGGTGAAAAACAGCTATGGTTATTATCACCCGCAAATTAGAAAGGGCTTAGGTCTTATATGAGAGGGTAGAGCCCCACTTCTTTATGAAAACGTAAGAGTTCTCTGATGATCTCCTGGTTTTCACCAAGTGCTTCAGCGATAGACCGAGGAATTCCCTGTTTCATCTTCTCATTAAAAACTGGGCACTCTGCTATTATGTGCCTCACAGTTAGTAATGTCCTGCACTGTGTGCATTGAGGTGCTGGCTGTTTAGCCATCAGGTAGCCGTGAGTGAGGCGATAGTGCCCTATGCGGAGGCGAGTAATAATCACTTCTCTTCTCGACGCACTAGGACATGGATACCATCTTTTAACTGTTTTCTTAATCATGTGAAGTTTATTAGTACTTTGGTCATCCCATATTACCTGCCACTTCTTCCAAATCTCTTCTTCCAAGAGGCAAGAATAGTTCCGAGCTTGATAAAAAGGAAAATTCAGTGTATTCTAAGTCATGAGCTGATTTGGCTGCTCTATCGGCCATTTCGTTGCCTGCTATGCCGATATGACTTGGTACCCATATCGTTTTTAAATCATCGAAAAGCGGTGAAGAGGGTTAAAGTTTCGTTGAATTATTTTATATGTGATATGTTTAATAGCAAAAATTAAATATATGTATATTCCTTATGGTATAAAATTAATCGCAAAATTATCAGTATATAATTACTTGTGAATTAAGACATAACTTACCACACGGAACTGTAACAAAAAATCAATTAAATTTAATTAAAACAAAATTTTCAAATGCATAATAGTAACAATAAAGTCAAAAGGATGAAGTAATTTTAAATTAATTGAGTAATGTTCTAATTATATGAAGTATCTATTAAAAAACCTATGACGTGTATGAATAAAATAAACATAAAAAAAAAATCTAAATTTGATCAACAATGACTTGATATTTTATTTAAAAATACTCTCATTCTGGCGTTTTCACCTGTAAAGCGACTTTTCCAATAGATATTTAAAATTTTATGTTTTGTTTATTTATTTTATTATTTTTGGGAAAAATACGGTGACGTACTGTCAAATTATAATGTCGATACATCGAAATAGAACTATGGGACTAAGATATAAATGGACGTACACAGCTTATGGCAGGGGTGTGGGCAGTTTAATAATACATTTAACTAGAATAAAACTTTTCTTTTCAAGCAAGCTATTGTAATAACTAATAAACCACTCCTATAATTGTGTATGGTTTTCTTAAAATGTTTGTGTTACCTGAACGACCATCCCCCCCCCCCCCCCACCGGACCATGGCGTGCTCACCTAGTTTTGATCCTGGATACACCCTTGAAGATATAATAAACCTAACATAAAATGTCTTGTGTCTGAACTCGAAGTTTCCTTTTTTTTGGATGGCCTCTTTCTAGAGACCTCAAATAATAATTCTAAATTAGAAGGGCCAGATAACATATTACCTTTTCAGAAAACTAGGAGTATTATTAAATGCTGAAGTATTCGGAAGCGACAACTAGTTTTTAGTCGTTTTAATCTTGTGTGAGAATAAATTAAAACTTTAAAATCTAATTCACCACTAAAAGAAAAGTACTGGCAACCTATGTTTAAAATGTACTTTTTCTTTTAATGTTACTTTATTAATTGTGTTAGTTTGTAATTTTTGCTTTTTTGGTTAGGTAATGTGATTGTATAAAGTAATTTAAAGGTCGCTCTTTGGTAGAATTTAGAGAAGAATAGGGATTTGGAAACGGGAATAACCGTTGTAACCCAAATTATCCTAAAAAGGATGTACATGACTATTTGCTTTAAAACAATGGTTGATTGTTAGTGAAGTTGACGTATATGAAGACAGGAACTTGGTGTATTAGACGGGTGTTGTAACTAGGTATGAAGCACCCTGGAGCAAAGTCGCCTTTTGAATTAACTTAGTACCCAAGTACCATGAATATTTGCTTATAAACTCAAGTTAAACTATTATGGTTAAGGTAGGTTCTAAAATAGAATTTTTTTTTTTTTTAAAGTAGGTATATGTCTATTGAAATTTAGAACTGCATTTACCATAAGACATTAAGTAAATGTGATAAAAATAAAATAACGTCATGAAAAAACATGTAGAGAAACTATCTACTGCATAACACTCAACTAATATTATCTAACTTAAAAGATCTCGAGGCCAGGTTCTTTTCAGATCCCTAGGAGGATTGCCTGGAATCGAGGAGGTTGTGAGGGTGAATGAAAAAAGAAATCAAAGCTGTTTTAATATACCTTCATACCTATAAATTAGGTAATACATTCAAATGAAATCAATATATTGGATACATTAAAAATGAATTCAGTATTATAAAAGAACCCCATGATTATAATTCCAGCATGGGTTTATTCGTTAGGTACAGATTTTATTTATTTGTTAATTCTTGTAAACTAAAAAAAGGTATATTTAAGAAGATTGTATGATGTATATATATGTAGGTATGCCGCTGATTGTACCACCGAACAATATTTACTTACCAGAAGTTAGATAGGAAGGTACTTTTCATCGCCTCGATTAAAGTAGTCGGTCAGGGTAAAATAAAGTTGAATAAAGGCAGATCTGTTTTATTAGTAATTAGAGTGATGAGACGAGTCAATAAACCTTCGAACCACTCCAAGTTCATCTCCGTCGCGCCCGGCTACACCCTCTCATAAAAATGACGAAGCGCAATCCGACAGCGTGACGCTGAGAAAGGGAGCCGATAGTAAAGAACTCGTTACAGATCTATACAAAGGTCCCCTGTCCCTCTGGGGGTGGTGCACAAATTTGTTCGACCGAGATTAGTGATGGTAATGGGGTGGTGGCGCAATTTGTGGGCGCCGCTCCACCGGAAGGTGTCCGTCACAGGGTGGAGATCCGGGGGTGGCTAAAAATCGGAGAGCGACCCTACGCCACGCATAAATCACAGCTTTTTTCCTTCCTCAGGAAACCGCCAGCGAACAAGGACACGTTCCCATTCTTTCGGTGGCTCCCTAATACTTCCTAACTACATAACCACGATGACGTGATCCAGAAACTCCGGAAGTTCTCGCTTCGGCGGTACTAAAATTGAAAAGGTACCGGGGATGTGATGTCTGCATGGCAAGAGAAAATGATACACGAATTTATAATGGAAAAAATACCTACAATTATTGGGCGTAATAATCGCGATATTTATCGCCCTAAAACCCCTATCCTATCCTACCTACAATTATTATAAGATGTTTTTAGGCGCAGAACTCTCAGGTCATCATCTCCTTGAGTCTTTGCATAAATGAGAGCTCGATACGATATGGATCTCGTAAAAAAAAAAAATAAAAAAAAAAAAAAATATATATATATATATATATATATATATATATATATATATATATATATATATATATATAAGAAACAAGGTTATTATTTTTTTAAGATTAAAATTTATTATTATAAGACAGAAATAATTGGTAGGATATTCGTTAGCATGGCACGATATTTACATTAAGAGGTATGTATTACTTTAGGCATGGGTTATGACTTTTGAGGCGAGCAATCTTTAGTAAGAGATTTAATTTGCTAGCAATTATCACAACAGGGAAGATTTGTTATAATAAATAGAAAATAAATAATTCTTCTTTAAAATCATTTTTTTTCTTTTTCATGCAGCTATTTAATTTCTTTGGAGGATGGGGTTCGCTTTTAACTTTTTTTATTTATTTATATAGAATTTATATCAATTATGGTATTATTAAAGATATTAGTTTAGATAACTTTTTATTATTTTTTACTTGTTAGCTTTATAGTTTTATAGGCTTTCTCCGCACCCTTTCGTTGGTTTCATTAATTCACTTGCTTTTTGGCTCACAAAGTGGTGAGTAAAAAAACAAAAAAACATTTGTTAAGTTATTAATTAATTAAAGGGTTCCAACAATCTAGTCTGATCTATCTAAACAGTATTTCTAAAAACAAAAAATTATTTTAAAGTTAAAATATGGTTATGAATAGTTCTTTTATTTTTGGCGACTAACTCGTGGAATGGATTAAATAGTGCAAAGTAATAAATCAGGATTTATTCATTTTTTTAGGTATCAAAAAGAATTCTTTTTTATTATTTTTGAGTTAAACATACAATTAAATAATTTTAACCATTAGAATGGAGGTGGTTAAAAAAATTTCATGCATATACATACATTTGGTCAAATCCTCTTATAATAAACCTTTGCACAAACAGCCGGTAAATGAAGCAGCTTGATTGGAAATAGTAGATTGGTTGTTCACACCAATGATGGTTTGTTACCCGGTAAGCAAACATTTACGCTTGCCCAATAGATCGGGTGTATGTCTGTACTTACGCGCTTCATACACCCTACCTTATATCAAACTACTTTCTAAATTAATATTTGGCAATAAAAACATTAAAATAATTGATAGATGAAATTTTAATCAAGTAAAATGTACGATTACCTTTTTTAGTCGGTAAAAGTTACTAATTATTACTGTTTTATTTCGTACTAACGGAAAAAAATTATCTTTTGTGGAATAATAATAATCTATTCTAAGTAATTTTGGATAAAAAAAAATTTAATGATGGTCTTCTGAAAATCTTATTGAAAAAATAATTTACCATTTTTTTTTTTTAATATAGAAAAGTTTATTTAGCGGGTGATAAGTTTTTAAATTGACGAATAATTATAATTTGATTCTTTACGATTTACTTTTTGCAAAGAGCATTGTATAATTTATTATCTGCTATCGTAGATATTTTTTTAATGTGTTAGAGTAGATACAAATAATGCCGTTTCCCTCTTACTGTAAGATCGTTTTATTTTTTTTTTTTTAGGAATTTTAGTTATTTTAATGGTTTCAAATCAAGTTTGAATAGTATTGGGGAATAGCAATATTTGGAACAGACTAACTGAAAATGTTTACCTCATACAGTCAAATAAATGCTATAAAAAACTTCTAATCGGATGTTATAAAGTAAGTAGAATTTCCAAAAAAAAAGAAAAAAAAAAATTGAAACAACCAAAGAAGTGGTACTTTTACATATACATAACAGACATTTATTTTTCCTTAAATACATAATTTCGGTTTCGTACGACTGTTCCTATGTCGCCCTTGCTCGATAAGTTCCTCAATAAATTATTAAATATTCTTTTCACCAGCCATCATGGTACTTTAGAAAACTACGGGGAGATCTATCTCAATGAGCTCATCAAGAAGACGGGTGTATCCACCAATGTTAGACGAGGCGGGAAGCCGTGCAATAAGGAGAGAAGGGATATAAATTGGAGGGTGTTTCATTAGGCTGTCCATACATCAAGGGGCGACCACACCAAATTTAAGTGGTCCTCCGCCAAGCATTTTCTAATAATCATCAACATCTTTCAGTCCGGCTCTCACCTAAGCATCTATTCACGGTGACATGGGAAAGTAGAGAAAAGTAGGGTCGTGATGGAGTCGTGGGGTGATGCTTTTCATCTAAATGACTGGGGTTGAGTAACTTATCTATTTATTTAACACCCTTTCTTAGCCTAAATAATGTAACTCAGCAAAACTTTCAGAGGAATAGATAGTAGGAAGACAATGTATCTTCCCACTACTTAACTACTATTTTTGCTGCCTACCTTATGAGCTTGGAGGAGTCCAATACATAGATAACATGAGTATGTCCATTGGTCGTACTTTTATAAGGTTTTTTCCATTTTTCGTCTATTAACTAAAAATTATGATTCCTATGGCCCGTTTCCTATTGGACTTTCTTCCAACTGACATTTATTGTTTGTTTTAACCGCACGCCATGAAAATCCAAGTTCAACATCGACTTTTAAGAGCGAATTTCATATAGCGAATTTGGTCCATGTTACAATGAACAATGAAAATGTTTTCCGATGAAACTATCTATTATTACTTACTCATGTGGCAACTCTATGCTAAAAGGTATGTAGGCAATTTTCTTTTAAGAAACTTGTTTGGTACATCGAGAGTATATGGGGTTACTAACTACAAGTGAGCTAGCATTCTGTATAATAAGAATAGATTATTAAGGTACTTCTAGATTATTTTATATTTATTTTTATTTAAAGACTCGTTAGGTTTTTTAAGTGGCTATGAAACTGATTTAGTAGACATGATATGAGACTGCAGAGTTTGGGATACAATCATTGCACCATAAGTATTTTTTATTACAACTATAAAAATTATTAATCCTTATTATGGAAGAATTTAATCATTTTTGAATCATTTTAAAATTCGAATATGGAGTACACGTGTCTTATGCAACGGTAGATCAATCATTACTCAATAGCATGCTACATTGCGTGTAACGGAATGGAAACAACGACAATTCTTATAGGAAAATAATGTGAATTTATTATCTTTATTTAGTACGTTGACAACTTTTGAATGATTTAAGTTAATCATTAAGAAGGAATGGGAACAAAATAAGTTTATATTTAATTAGTACTTTGAACAAAAAAAAAAAAAAATCTGGTGCGTGCGCGCAACACACAACTTTCACTTACCAACTTCCTTACATTAGAAATTAATGCGTTTTGTTAATTGCCACTTCTCAAAGTCACACATTCTTATTTTTGTTTTCATTTAAATCTGGTGCGTGCGCGCAACACACAACTTTCACTTACCAACTTCCTTACATTAGAAATTAATGCGTTTTGTTAATTGCCACTTCTCAAAGTCACACATTCTTATTTTTGTTTTCATTTACTCTATAAAATTAAAGTTCATTTATTCTATTAAGTAAAGTCCTCCCTCCGGTTGCTCAATTTTGATGCAATTTTGACTGTCACATCACAAGCATATACATACACCGAATACCGAGTTTAATGAAAATCCTTAAAGCGGTTTTTGAGTAAATAAAAAAAAAACACGTGAAAAAGGGACAACATATATTAAGTAAAGTGCCCCCTTCAATTGATCAATTTTGATGAAATTTTGACTGTCACATCGAGGGCATATATAAAAAACCAAATACCGAGTTTAATCAAAATCGTTCAAGCAGTTTTTGAGTAAATAAAAAAATCACGTGAAAATGATACAAAATTTATTAAGTAAAGTCCCCCCTCAGGTTGATCAATTTTGATGAAATTTTTGAAGTCATATCTCGGGCATATCAATAGAATAAATACTCAGTTTAATCAAAATCGTTAGAGCCGTTTATGAGAAAATCGAAAAAAACTTGAAAAGTTATAAAAAAAAGTACCCCCTCTCTTTAAGCAATTTTGATGATATTTTTGGTGTCACATCGCGGGCATATACATACACTAAATACCCAATTTCAGGTTCGCACGGTTTATAGTTTTTGAGCTAGTCGGTTCACACACACACATACACACACACACACACACACACACACACACACACACACACACACACACACACACACACACACACACACACACACACACACACACACACACACACACACACACACACACACACACACACACACACACACACACAGGACTTGGTTAATTGGACTCAGGGGACCCCAAAATGTGTATTTCCGTTGAAAACCGGAAGTCGAAATTTTTCACGATCGTAATACTTCCACTTACTATATATTTCATATATAGGTAAGTGAAAGTAATATAGTGTATTAAAAGGCAGTATTATTTAATAGTGGTCTGTCAAATATAAAAAATAAAAAAAATATTTAATGTTTTTAGATTTTAATACATTCATGAGCTTTAAAATGAACTATGATTGCATGAAACCACTAATGAGAAATATATTTTTTTACTTTGTTTCTCTTCATTTATTTTTCTCTGAAAAACCTGCGGTATTGGAAAATGACTGAAAGTATTTGGTCAACGAATATTAGCCAGAACTACCACGATTACTTGGAATGAATAACAAGAATCAAATCTATTTTTTCTTCGTTAATAAAATTTTAATAGAATTATTTTTCCTTTTTTGATAACGGCTAAATATAATTTTATTTTTTATTTTTAACGCTTTCTTTTCATTTGTGGAGTTCTTGTTAAAAAATTTCTTAGTAGATGGTTTTCGAGATGTTTGCATTTCAGATTTGATTTTTTTTTTACAAAAATAAGATTTCTTCCTTAAATTATTATTAAAAAAACTGGTGCGATGCGCGAAACACACAACTTTCACTAATCAACCTATTTAGATTAAGAATCGACGTGTTTTAATAAATATGTAAATGCCATTCAGTAACTTCACACACTTTTCCACAATTATTTACTTCTTTTTTTTTTACTCCATAAGCTGTAGAGTATTATAATTTGTGTTGTAAAACTTGAAAGTTCACAGTACTTTTCGATTCATTGTTGTTCATTTCTTTTCTTAAAGGACCTAAAAAATCCTAATTTCCGATTTTCTAATGAAGTCGAGTTTCTTTTACTGCTGGCGGGTCTTATGCAGAATCCCGGCACCAGTGATTTAAGCTGGTTAAATAGTAATTTTTGTAATATCATCACATGTCATTTAATAACCTACTCTTTATTGTTAGGTAGGCTATTTCTAATTTGTTGTGATACAACAGATGATTTTTTTCTCCTGTACTTATCGTAGATTACTTTATAAATAAAGCATTTTTAACAATAACACTAACAAAAAATATATTTACAATATTTACATATATCTATACATCTATAAATACGTAATACATACGTAAAATATAATACATACATCTATACATATATATCTATATACAATATGAACAACGTTTTCGCAACGTTATATTTTCGTTTGGAAAAAAGACTCATCTACTTTCACTGTAAGTCCATCACCACCAATCATCCACTGATTATTTAGAAGCGAATTCGCACAAAACTCGTTTAGTAAATTCTTCTAATCTACAACAGTATGATCTGCAAATCCGAACTCTTCCTTACAAAATGTTGCCGATGTATATTCTCTTGACCAGCAATAAATTAAAAATATAATGTATTGAAAATTGTTGTTTTCCAACCACGTTACCTTTCTTAACCCTATTTTCTTACGGCAGGATCTCAAGCTGCATCGCCAACTGTCCTCTTGAGCCCCGATGCTCAGATACATGCTGTGTCCTTGCGAGCATTTTCTATCCTAATGTAATAATCCTTTTTATTGCAGAGATTTGCACTTTTCTTCTCCGGAATATCCTCCAACAGCTTCAAAGTCCCCATGATGGACAATACTGAGCTATTGATGTTAATATTCACTAGCTTCCTAACCTCAAATGTAAATTAAATAAATTCATATGATTAAATGATACAGTCGATGTGGTTACTTGTACAAATCACTGGTCCCGGGATTCTGCATAAGATCCCTGCTGGCTTGTTTTTTTACTGCGAGTTACGTTTTGTAAAAATATCGTGAAGATGAATAGATGGAAGATCAGCTGGTTATTTACGGCTGTTAGTAAATTAAAATTTAATTTTAAAATGTTTGTCTCTTATCCCTTTCCGGAAACCGTGAACGATTACTGTTCCTCTAAAATCACTTTATATTGCATTCAGAATTCTATTATGGAACCAAAGTTTGTAAACTAAATTATAAGTAATTAAAGGTTATCTCGCACCATATTTTTTCAAACCGTAAACTGCTTGAAATAATTTGAGCTTCACGTATTTATGCTCTAAAGTACACTAAAATAAAAGTTTTTATTTGTGATAATAAGGGACTGCAAGCATGATAGTCCATCACGTCTGATTTTATTATTCTCTATTTATTTGAAAACTTCATTGAGTTACCATGGAAACAAATTCCATTAAACATGTATGCTCCTAAACAAGTTGACAACTCTATCGCATGAACAGAACGCCTTTACTCATAAACAATGGTCTGTCATGAAAGGCGTACTGAGCATGCGTGGGTTCAACGTGTTTCATAAGTTGTTGGAATACTCTTCTTTTTTCTCCTGTATATATTTATCCATTTCTTATTTTTAGGCATATTGAAAGACAGTAAATATCTCCATATAAAAAAAATCAAAGGTACTTTATTTATACTAATTCCTTCGCCATTTAAGCTCCCTTAGAACATTTCTATCATGATAAAGCCTACCTGATATTAAAGAATACTAGATTGTCATTAAACATCACATAGCAAATCGAAAAAAACGTAAAAATGATGCAAAGTTTATTGATTAAAGTGCCTCCTCTGTTTGACTAATTTTAATGAAAAATTCGCAGGTTCATACGGTTTATAGTTTTTGAGCTAGTCTGTTCACACACACACACACACACACACACACACACACACACACACACACACACACACACACACACACACACACACACACACACACACACACACCATTTCGCGGGACTTGGTTATTTGGACTCAGGAGACCACAAAACGTGTATTTCTGTTGAAAACCGGAAGTCGAAATTTTTCACGATCGCAATACTTTCCCTTGCTATGTATTTCATATATAGGCAAGTGTTCCCGATCGCAATACTCCCCCTTACTATATATTTCATATAAGTATAGGTAAGTGAAAGTAAAAAAAAAGCTAATGAAAAGATTTTTTACAGTTACATAGAGGTAGATTTCAATTTTTAATTACAATTAATACTTTTATGCCGATTATAATAATCGGCATCAAAAAGAAGCAACAGGTCGTGTCGTGAACAACAAATAAGATTTTTTGTAAAACAGTCTACATCACTGTAAGAAAATTAAAATCTTAATATATTGTGTCTGCACGTTAATGGAAAAAATTTTGTAAAAAAATCTTAAAATTTCAGTGTTTCGAAAAATTTCTTATATCACAATATAGGGGGAAAATTATAAAAAAAAACCTTCTCTGTCACCTCTTAAAAGCATCTAATTACCAATAATCATGTATAATGCTCAGTAGTGTGTTACATCAAAAAATTAAAAAAATGTTACGAATAACTTCCACTGCCTTATTATTAATTTTATTGTTTGATGTTTTATTCCACACTGTGCGGTGTAGTGTGGAGCATGATGGCCCGGTGACTAAAGCATTGTGGTATGTCCCTATATCGATAGGGATAACACAATACGATAGGCCCACCCGCCCCGTGAAATCTGGGCACACTATCAATAACAAGCATATAAGCCCTGTCTAACTGATTCATCCCAATAGTTTTCTTCCATAAATCCCCAGGATCAAATAAAAGACTCCACCTAACTCAAACGATTTCGGGTAGGGGGGGGGGGGGGTGAGGTCGTTCATTCAGGACACCGTGAAATGCCGCAAAGTTCCAATGATGTCTCGTTGAGTCACTCCTTGCTCCGATTCAAATGCAATTCCTCAATATTCGAACATAATTGGTTTCTGAAATATGTATGAAAGTAAAATTGTTGGAATGTTTGAAATTGGAAAATTCAAATTAAAGTGATAAACTTACAAGGCTATCGTCTAAGAATTCTACATTTGATCCATAATTACACCATATCTTTTAGAAAGAATTTTCAAATAAATTATTCTACAAATCTGAACATTACCTTAAATGTTATTTTAGTTTTTCAAGTTCTTGTTCAAGATCTTCAATTATTGTCTATCTGGTTACGTCATAAGATAGAAGTTTGATGCGAAAGATTCAGATCGTCAATTTTTACTTTCACTTATTTTTTTTTGCACTTATTGACGTATACAACTTTTTACTAAAATAATGCATCCAGTAAATGTGAAGAAAATGAAAAAAAAAATCACATGTATAAACTTGTAGAGAAACTACCCATTGGCTCTCTAATAATAATTCTAAACTAGAAGTTCCCGAGGCCATCTTCTTTTCAGAAGCCTCGGTGGAATTTCAGGAATAGAGGAGGAAGCTAGGATTAAAACAAGAGAGTTAGAATGAGTAGTCCAAATCCTTTATAGTGAAAGGTGAATATCATAGTTTTATGGACAATTTTATTTGTTATAAAATAAGGAGCATTAGGGATTTTGGATCGTAGGGTTGGATACGAGAGGAGTTTGATGATTTGGTGGAGTCCCAAATCTCGATTCAATAAGTTCAAATAGGTCTTATTATTGTTGTTTTAGGCTACCATGGTCTTATTATTGTCATGTAAATGAGTCTTTTGTAATCGATTGGGAATTTTGAGCGTTTGTTCAGCATGAGGATTCCAAGATAAACGTCCAGTTGTCCAGTTGTCCAAGTCGTAAGTATCGGATATGTTCAACTGGGGATTGTGGAGAATTGTTAAAGGATGTAGGACAGGTTATTTGATGAAATTAATTTTTGTTCTTATGAGACAGAATGTTATAATATCAATAAGAGTTGCATTATAAAAAAATAATTTTATTCTACATATTTGACACCATTTTTCAAGGCTTGTGATATTAGGTTAAAGGTTTTGGGGAGCAGTAAATGGAACATTATTAACTGATAGTACACGTGTCATCGGTATTCGTAGTAATTACAGTATTAGGATGGGTTGAGATATCAGCTGCATAAACTGTGTAGAGGATGGGGCCAAAGATACTCCAGCTGACTGGGGGAAAGATCGGCTAATTATATTCATCTTTGGGTTGGATAGTAAGGAGATTATGGGATCTTTATTTTATATAAATGATATTTCTCTATTTCCCCTAAAATCTATCAAATTCTGCCAAAATTTGATTTTTACTAGAGGTTTTTTGATTCTGAGAAATATTACTAACAACCCCCTTATGAGTTATGTTCGGAAGTAGCGCAGTATTTCTTCTATTTTTTTTTTTTTTTTTTTTTTTTTTTTTTTTTTTTTTTTTTTTTTTTTTTTACCTTTTTTTAGATATCAACGAATTTTGACACACTGTTTTTTTAAAACACTTATTTATTTAATGTTATCACTGTCATTTAATCTCTTTAAAAACCAAAAGAGTGGCATATTGTCTAACTCGATGTTTTCAAAAATGTCACTTAGACCCCTTGTCTTCAAAGACACCCACAAATATAATATGTTTGTTGGGGTGTTGATTATGTATATGAAGATGTATTTTTTATAGGGGGGTTGTGGTAGTATTAATGGTATGTAGTATTCTTTCCTACCTTTCCAGTTCCCATTTTTAATTATTTTAGTGTGTTTTTTCTTCTTCTTGCTTCGGCCTAAATGTTTGAGCACTGTGAAATTAGGGTTGCATCAAGGTTGAGGGGTGGCCAACTCCCCCCCCCCCCCCCCCCTCCCCGCTGATCAGGCAACACAGGTTTATAATTCATGCTCATGAATATTGGACTAGCAGTGTCCTATCTCATCCCGTCCTAGGCTTCTATCCAGAGCCTAGTCGTAAATATTTGTCTACTAGTTCACTCGGGCTCTACATGACACTACACATGTTTCCATCTCGAAGTTTTAACAAATATTTAAAATAAATAAAGAATATAATAAATTAATATTATATTTAAAGTATTTTCGTAATTAAGTCGCAGTCCCCCATAATTTTGGCAAAGTATGTGGGCAGGTCATAGAGGCATTATAATCGGGAGACAGGTGTAGACATTTATTTATCTATTTTACCTTATATATTCTTATTATACAAACCATAGATAGATACGGTACAAGATTTATTCCTAGTTTTTTAGAAGTTCAAAAGGGTTATAAATTTTCGATTGCTAAGAAAATAAAATCGCCAGCATTTAACAAATAAATAAAAAATAATGGAAAACATTTTTTATACCATGAACCGGGTTGACTTTGTCCAATTTTATTATGAAAAAGATAATTTATTCTAAGTATGTTACTAAATCTGCCACCACAGCAACAAGCAAAGAAAAAACAAAAGACTCATAAGATGAAGGAAAAAATGAACCAAATAATTATGTGACCGTCCAAAGCCACTCATATTGTTGGTAATTTCATTGTTGTTCAATTACCTGGAAAAATGTACAATTAAATTTTAAGGCGAAAATTTTAAACATTAGGGATGGTGGAGATTAACAGGTTTATTACTTGTGAACGTCAGATTCCGTGAGGAAAACATTCATATTTCTTTATAGGTCTTAATGTGCCGTGCCAATGTCCCAATCCAGGACATTGTTATGAAAGCAAGTCCTAAACATGAAAGGAGGGCGGGGGTTTGTTTTCGTGAAACTGTTTCTTTATTTTTGAGTAAATTTAATTTGTAAATTTTTAAAATCAATTATATATATTTTTTTTTATATTAATAACGTTAGCTATTGTATAATGTTTTGATAACAAAAATAAAAACTGTAATACAAAAGGGGGGACTGGGTAACCACCTTCTATTTTTCCACCCTATATTTACTTTTTTAAGTGTAAGATAACCCCAGTATGAAAAATTAAATGGCACTGATGCTATCCATCAATGGTCGCGCAAATGAAAAATTCGATTTCTATTACGGATTTAGTCGAAGCTTTAGTGAAATTTATTTAGAAAAGTGGGAAAAGTCAACTTCAATGAACCACATTAAAATTTTATAGAATTTTCAATTTTTTATTTTAGATGTTCTAAGTTCATCTAATGGTGTTTATTCGATTATGAGCTAATAGAGAGTGCTAACTACATAACAAAGTATTATGAAGTGGTAATGATACCAGCATATAGGTTTTAGTGGGCAAACTTCCACCTCTTCATCTATTGGGTAATTGTTCATATAGTTTAGATAGTTTGGTCTCCCCCCATATTGTCAATGGTCTTTGTTGCCTCCATCAGTGTAAATTGGAAAATGGATCTTATATAAGATCAAATTCCATGCAGGCCTAGGCGCAGAAGGGCGATGCTCCAGTAACGCTTGATTGAAGTTATCATTTAACTAAAAATCAAAAAATGATACTGTTGAGATGTCGATTTTCATCTATTTCCACATGGAAGTGATTATATTAGATTATTCATAAGTATTATTTATATAAATGAATTAATTATTTTATGAAATACCTATAATCTGATTCTACATACATCTATTAGTTAGCTGGGTACCAATGGTAATATTATAATCGAAGAACGAATTTGATATCACCTTGTCAATATAATTTTATTTGAAAATTTAAAATTATGAAATTGCATTGTAATTATTTCCTGTAGTTTCATCAAACAGATGAAATTTAAACGTTTGGGTGGTCGTAAGACCCCGAAAAGGCAATTTGAAGGTCTTAAGACCCCGAAAGAGGAATTAGTGTTGAAACCGAAATCATTAAAATGTAAAAAGACACCTCCTGTAACACTGTATTCCTCTTATAATAATGGTCCTCCTTAATAATGATGCAAGGAAGGTTAAGAAAGAAAACTTAAACGCGTCTGAGACTTCTAAAAATAAAAATAAAAATGTTTATAAATGATTTAACAAAAGCTCTCAGTCGATTAAGCTTCTTCCTTATCCCTTTATACATTAATAACGTGGCAGCCTTCTTTGTAACTCTTTTTGAATAAAGTTCTCTGGGTCTTGTTTTAAATTTATCGATAAACAACATAAATAATAAAGAAATAGTTCTTAACATAGCATTTCCGCGTCTATTGTAACTTTTTCCAAATCAATTATAACCTTTTCCAAGTCAAATGTAACATTTATCAGGCTTGAATGATTGATTCCTTAAATATTAAGGTTTACTCATGTTTTTATTTAAAAATAACTATTTTAATTATTAATTAAATTAATTAATTAATTAATTAATTAATCATTTAAGTAAATCAAGGACTCCTTAAATAATTTAAAATAATTATTTTTAAATAAAAACATGACTAAACCTTAATATTTGGGGATTCATTCAATCATAAAAAGTTTACATTTGACTTGGAAAAGCTTACAATTCATTTGGAAAAAGTTACATTTGATTTGTAAATGGTTACATTAGACGTAAAAAAGGTTGCAATAGACGTAGAAATGCTATATCGGTAAAAATTTAAGATAACTCTGTTTGAGAATTGAGCTTTCTCAAATTAAATTGCTGTGCTACTGAGTAAGTGATTATGTTACCACCGTTTAAAAAAAAAAAAATAAAACTATATTAATCAAATAGGGTCAGACGCTGGTCATTCTAAAAGTATTTAGCCACTTATTTCTCTTTCACCTTGTGCATTTGAATTCCATTTAGAAAAAAAAGAAATGCCTATTGTGGCAATCCAGTCATCGACCCAGTTTTATTTTTATTATAAGAATGGAAGCGCTTACATATCCAGACCATGATTATTCCGAACCAGAAAATGCATCAAATGTACTTATTAGTGGTCAAATGTACCAATATATACATACGTAGGGGAGACCGAGGGAATTTGAAACAGAGGTGAGTTGAAACGGTAAAGATTTCGCGGAACTATTCGCTTATCAATCACTTCCCTCCGCCTGCTGACATATCAGTTCGCGTCGGTGGCGTAAGTTGCGCGGCTTTGGAGTTCTGCGTGCCACCTGACAAAAATCGTGAAAAGTAGGTTTTTGACGTTTTTTTATGATGCCTACATTTTGATAAGGGTTTTGTATTTTGGCTTAAGTTATGTATGTTTCGAAACCTCATTAACTAAAGAATTATTATGAATGTTTGGTACAATTGATTTCTGTGTTGTTGCTTCTTGATTGTGAATTGATTGAAAATTGGGAGGTTTTTTCGTACCGAGGAGATTCGAAACAGGCTGTTTCAACTCACCTCGTTTTGCCCGACGAGGACAAAAACAAGTGAGTGGCATGCCTTCCACAGAGAGGGGAACATTGGTTACTATAGCACCTATTCTGTAGAAGAAGAATCCTTTTGCCTTCGTTTTAAGAGCCATTTTCAAATAGCAGGGCCAAATAAAACTGGGTGCAATGTCTGGAATAAAACAACGGGACTTATGAAACTTGCACTGATGGGGAACTTTATGTTTGCCACTACTGCTTGTCAGATTGACCTTCTTTATTATCATAATATTTTTATTTTTGACATATGTGAGATTGTTGTAACATAAATATTTGAAGAAATATTGATCAAAACTGATTTTAATATTTAAAAAACGGCTGAAAGCTAATAATTATTTTATTTCAAAGATTTATAATTTAAAACCATTTGTTAATCTCACTGCTATTTCAATTAATTTTACGAATAGGACGTTATGGTACTTTTAACTACTTTAGGAGTTGATTATTTGTATTAAACCTGTAGTTACCTACTTAACCGATATATATGCACAAAATATTAATAAAAAAGTTTGTTTTGTACTTCAAAAGTTCAATTTTAATAAATACCTTTAAATTATATCATCATTTTTATTTTACAGACCTTAATACTTCTCAAAAATAACATGTTTCAACTCTCCTCAACCCCTGTTTCATCTCACCTTGGTATGAGGGGAGTTGAAACAAGTTGACTTGTTACGGTCAGGTGGGATTTTGACCACAATATTGAACGCGTACAGTTTTTTTATGTTTGCCATTCGCAAGTGTAAAAGAACGCCCTATCGATTGGTGCTAATGTCATAAGATTTCTGTCAATAGGATTTGGGGTATGAAACAAAATGTGAAAATTGTTCCAACTCCCCTCAGTCTCCCCTACTGGGTTATTGATACTTAGATCTGATCCTTTTAAGACAGTTTTACAAAAAATCTGATTTGTTTTTCACGATACGGTCTGCGGTTTCTGCATGGATGCAAACTCACGTGCATATAAAACGCAAATAGATCGAAAACTGTCAACTTTCGGATAAAGCAATATGGGGTCAAAATTACCCAAAATAACCTTTCCTATCACCTCTAAGAAGGTCCGGTCTAAATATCAATAACTATATATATATATATATATATATATATATATATATATATATATATATATATATATATATATATACATATGTGTGTGTACATAATGTATGAGTATGCGGTTGCTAAGCATATAGCGTACGGTTTATAAGTAAGAATCAATATACGTCACAAGGTGTTTAACTTCGAGAAAGCCCCTTTAATCAATAATGTTAGTAACGTAATAAACTTATTTATTATACAGTTTTTTATTTAATTTACGATTGTGTGCCTAGTTATTTTATCTATTAGATTACCTACACTTGTATAGATAAACACAATTTTATAATCTTGGACAGTTTTGAAGCAATACTTTTTTATTCAATAAAAAGTGCGATCCTTTTAAGAAAAGATGGAAACCGAGTATAGTCAGGTTTCCGTTCGGATGCAATTAACATTTTTGCCGGATATTTTGCCTAAAATCACCTCCTATTCATTTCTCCATTAAACCCTGAAACACCAAGAATATATATAATATTTCAAAATTATTCTATATGTATTTAAGTTTTTAACAGGAAGAATAAGAATATTGTAATTAACAAATGAGTGGTAAATCTCATCTCTTCCTTTATGACATGTTTATTAAAAAACAAGTCTAAACTTATAATCTTGTAACTGACATTTCTGAATTTCTTTTCATCTTCAGGGTCTTATATATTATACCTATCTCTCATTTTTCTTTTAACTATCTCTGACACCATTTTATATAGTCAGTTCCTATTTTTCATTATTAACTATAATACGTCATTATTATATTATTAAAACAAAACTTTTTATAGCACATATTTAAAGGGAACCAGCATCATTTGACATGATCGTCATCGTCGGTTAAAATATTGTAAGTTTTGACTTCTTTTTTAGTAATCGGGTTATAAAGGAAGAGAAGAGGTTCGCCGCTCATTTGTTTATTATTCAAAATTATTATAACATGCGAATTTGGATTGCTTGAACATGTAAAGTATTTCACAATCCGTTTCACAGCATTATACTGGATCTACCTTGTCCTATTTAGGTCGTTCTACAACAAAAGCAGTGTTTCTACATTTGAGGCCGAAGCTGAGTGGAAGGGTAAACGGTGGAGCAAGCTGGTCCTGACAGAGGGTGGGTGGGACAGATGTAGTCTCAATGACAAATCCAGCGTAAACAGCTTTGTGTTAAGGGAGCGGATCCGTCTGTTGACTTAACAATTATGCTGAACCCCTTGAAACGTGATCTCACTCCGGGGCACAATCAGTAGCCTCCTTGGCCGGCTAGATAATGAACCAGTAGGGAGGGGCACCCGGTAACTTTTTAACGCTGAATCCATGAGCGGACATTGCTACAACGTTCCTTATCATCCGACTCCAGAGCATGATAGGAATATTCACTTCCATCCTCCAACTCCAAAAATCCCTCTTTAAAATGAACCAGGTTGAAGCGAAGCATAAAATCAAAAATGACAAGTTCAACATTAACAATAGGTTAAACATAGAAAAACATTCATCGATGTCACAAATTGCTTGGAAAAGAATTCCTATCATTTCGGAGCATGATAGGAATATTCACTTCTATCCTCCAGCTTCAAAAATCACTCATTAAGACTGCAAAAACTAACATTAACAATGCGTCGTTACGTTATTATGAGAAAAAATCTGGTGCGTGCTCGCAACACACAACTTTCATTTACCAACTTACTTAGATTAGAAATTAATGCGTTTTGTTAATTGCCACTTCTGAATTGAACAGAACGGCTTACCTGATATTAAAGAACAACTAATTTTCATTAAACATGACGAATTTGATAAAAATCGTTAAAGCCGTTTTTGAGATAATCGATAAAAAAGGTAAAAATTAAAAAAAAAAATATGAAATAAAGTGCCACATCCGTTTGACCAATTTCGATGAAATATTGGCTATCACATCTTTGGCATATACATACATCAAATACCCAGTTTGATCAAAATCGTTAAAACCGTTTTAGAGTAAATAAAAAAACACGTGAAAATGATACAAAAGTTATTAAGTAAAGTCCCCCCTCCGGTCAATCAATTTTGATGAAATTTTTACAGTCATATCTCGGGAATATATATAGATCAAATACTGAGTTTAATCAAAATCGTTAGAGCCGTTTTTGAGAAAATCGAAAAAAACTTAAAAAGTTACTAAATAAAGTACCCCCTCCCTTTGAGCAAATTTGATGAAATTTTTGCTGTCACATCGCGGGCATATACATTCTCTAAATACCCAATTTCAGGTTCGCAAGGTTTATAGTTTTTGAGCTAGTCTGTTCACACACACACACACACACACACACACACACAAACACACACACACACACACACACACACACACACACACACACACACAGACCATTTCGCGGGACTTGGTTATTTTGACTCAGGGGACCCCAAAACGTGTATTTCCGTTGAAAACCGGAAGTCGAAAATTTTCACGATCGCAATACTTCCACTTACTTTATATTTCATATATAGGTAAGTGAAAGTAAAAATGTGCGAAGTAGTGCGGATAGGTGTACGCAATATAACAAATCCGGAACTCTAAGCTTTTAAATAGTCAGATCCAAAAACAAAAATCGTATTTTCTTATCACTTTCCCGGCTATGCATTGCTGTGGCTTACTGTAAAGTAACATGTACTGAGGTAAATAAATTTATTACGGTGAAATTTACCCCAAAAGATCATTACACATAGTAGTCTTCTTAAGATTACTGTTGAATAAGAAAGGATTATGAATCTTCGATGACATTAAATTTAATGTGTAAACATAGTAACACTCCTCTACTGAACAGGAAGGAACATTGTATTAGGATTAATTTTTTCCATTGTGGATATTAACGCATATAATGTGATAAAAAATAAATTAGGTCGTAACTCTGTAATAATTATCTTATTACCGTTAATTTAGCTATTTTTTTCCATTTTCACCATTTCGCAAAAAACATAACGGACAAAAAACGAAAAAAAAATTTCTGATTTTTCCATTCGCTACTTTTCGAGTTTTGAGGTAACAAACATTTATATATATAAGATAATTAATTACCCACAATCAACAACTTGAATGTAAATGTAAACTAATGAGATCAACATTTTAAATCGAAGAAAAGCTATTAAAGTAAAGGAATTAAATAATGTTATTTTTTATAAATGTTATATTGTTAAATAATGTTATTTTTTATAAATGTTATTTTTTTTAAATTATCAAATCATTGGTGCCATAGTCAAAGTTACAATCGCTTCATTTAATCCAGTCTTAATAATTTATGCGGTGGGTATAAATATTTTTCGCCATGTTCAGACAAAAAGTACTCATACTCATTATTTTCTATTTTTAACAGTCGTTTCCTTAGTAGTGTGTTTTACCCAAACACCTTGATAGTGGATGGTACTTTTCTTCGATTTGAGTCTTTTTTTTAAATCTAATATTTATATTAGATTAACATTCATTCAATTTTAATTTATAAGGGCTTCCAGTATCAAAGATTGATTTATTTTCCTCCCTCTGAGTTCAGGGGTAATGTTAGTGGGGGAATGTTAAATTCTTATTTATAAACAGTATGCGATATACTCAGCACACGCACGCTTTTATATTATCAGGGCCTGGATTTTTATGCTATTGCATATTTTGTTTGCATGCTTTTTTACCAGATATGATTACGAATTAGAGTACGCAGATCGAATTGGCCAAGTTTTATTTTGCATATTTGATGATAACTGCGTATATTTGCACATTTAGACGATCTAATAAACTTAACAATACGTTTAGAAATATAAAATTAAAGTCCTACGTGGGAGCTAAGATTCCCAATTTCGATTGGTGTTATTCGCCATAAATGAGTTCTCCTTCTTCGAATTAATGATTGCTGAGATTCCCGACTTTCCAACTCTCATTTTAGTAAAAGAAAACATAAATCACATCCCAGGCAATGTTTGAAAGGCTTCGAAATAAAAAAAATCTGGTGCGTGCGCGCAACACACAACTTTCACTTACCAACTTACTTAGATTAGAAATTAATGCGTTTTGTTAATTGCTACTTATCCAATGAACAGAACAGTTTAATTATAACGCATTGGTTTGTCATTAAAGGCGTACGGCGCATGCGTGAGCTCAAGGTGTTTTATGAGTTGACGGAATATTTTTCTTTTTTTCTCCTGTATATGTTTACTTGATTCTCTTCATATATCATATTTAGCCGTTTCTTATTTTTAAGCGTGATGAGAGACAGTTAATTTCCCAATATAAACTAAAACAAAGGTACTTTATAGAAAATCAAAAAAAGCCCCTTCCCCATTTAAGCCCCCTCAGAACATTTTAATAATGATAAAGCTTACCTGATATTAAATAACAACTAATTTTCATTAAACATAACGAATTTGATAAAAATCGTTAAAGCCGTTTTTGAGATAATCGATCAAAAAGGTAAAAATTGGACAACATTTATTAAGTAAAGTCCCCCCCTCCTGTTGATCAATTTTGATGAAATTTTTACAGTCATATCTTGGGCATATAAATACATCAAATACCAAGTTTGATCAAAATCGTTAAAACCGTTATTGAGTAAATAAAAAAAACACGTGGAAATGATACAAAATTTATTAAGTAAAGTCCCCCCTCAGGTTGATCAATTTTGATGAAATTTTTACAGTCATATCTCGGGCATATCAATAGATCAAATACTCAGTTTAATCAAAATCGTTAGAGCCGTTTTTGAGAAAATCGAAAAAAACTTAAAAAGTTATTAAGTAAAGTACCCCCTCCCTTTGAGCAAATTTGATGAAATTTTTGCTGTCACATCGCGGGCATATACATACTCTAAATACCCAATTTCAGGTTCGCACGGTTTATAGTTTTTGAGCTAGTCTGTTCACACACACACACACACACACAGACACACACACAGACACACACACACACACACAGACACACACACACACACAGACCATTTCGCGGGACTTGGTTATTTTGACTCAGGGGACCCCAAAACGTGTATTTCCGTTGAAAACCGGAAGTCGAAAATTTTCACGATCGCAATACTTCCACTTACTATATATTTCATATATAGGTAAGTGAAAGTAAAAATGGAATACTTTTTTATGAAAATTACAGGGCTTAATATCCTTAAAATAAAAATAAAATTTTAAACGGGGATAATTCATTGTTCTTAGCAACATTGACAACGACCCAATAATTTTATGCGCTTATAAATTTGTTCCAATCAGATCACTTGATGTCGAAAAATACTTTTCGAATTATAAAAATATTTCAAACGATAGAAGGTTAGGAGTGGTTAGGGCAACAGAAATAAATTTAGAAGAAATGTAATATAAGTTTAGAAATGCATTTAATAATTATTAAATGCATTGATTATTAATTCAGATAATTTTATTGATTTATTCACTTTTTTTTATACATTTTGTAATTGATCTTTATTGCTGTTATTCTTCTATTTTTATTGTTAACTCGTAAGTTTGAATTATTTTTGTATTATAATTTTAAATGCGTTTAATGCTATTATCGGAAATATATGTTTGTTTAAGATTCAACAAAATTTAAAATCATTTTAGTTTCATTTCTAAATTTCTCCACCACTTTCTTTCGTGTGAAATATTTTATAGACATTAGTATCTTTGAATATTGTTAAGACTCTGTTAACAGCATATTTTTTACCACTAGCATTAAGAGTTATTATAATTTTATTTTTTGTGTG
This sequence comes from Aelia acuminata, assembly GCA_911387785.2. Lineage (NCBI taxonomy): Eukaryota > Metazoa > Arthropoda > Insecta > Hemiptera > Pentatomidae > Aelia > Aelia acuminata. The sequence continues at coordinate 111,381,408 of OU426980.1, forward strand.
AATATATTTATCACTACCTACAGATACAAGACTACATTGTACTGAAAAGCGTACTTTATCTGGATATTGATTCATGATGGTTATTTAAATCCACTATTTAAATATATGTAACCATACTCAGTTGTTATGGCTAACTGGATTTTTTTCTACAATGATCAAGAGAAGATTACCAATTGAAGCCGTCATCAGAACTGAAACGTCACATCTTATAATCTAATCAATACTTTCATTTGCGTTTGTAAAATTAAATGATACTATACAGTTGTACACCAATTGGCATCTTAGAATTTACGTCAATTGCGAATGAGAGTCGTAATTATTTGATTGACAACATTGATTGGTTTAACTAATGAAATAGATAAACTAATAAAAAATCTACTAATCACTATCCTTGACTTTAATAGTCGAGTCCATGGAACTGAAATTAATGCCTTATTTTAATTGGGCTATTCAATTTGTAATATGGAGGTCATTTTTTTTTCATATTTTCTTAAGTGTACTTTACGAAAAATAATTTTTTGTTTAACTTACCAACTTTGTCAACATGAGTATGATATATATCAACATATATGAAATATATATAGGTGTGTATGAATATAATGTAATTCTTTCTTTCCAAATATAAAAACGTAAAAAGTAAACTTAAAATTAGAGATTATAATTTATCGTTTAATATCAAGGTATCTTCTGAAATCGACATAAAAACATTATGTATACACCAAAAAAATGCAAACGTTTTTTAAACTCTGGATTTAGCAAGGTTTCTTTTCAAAATACAATTATTGTATATTTTGTCAACTATAATCGCCAGCAATCCACGGTGATAAATAAAAATATTATATTTTAATATATTGTGATTTATACGTGAAAGCAAAATAGATATTTAATTATGTTCTAGAATTGCCTGGAACAGTTACAGTCATGTATTACCACTTGATCACGTGGTTTGATTGTTCTAGGTCTTTCTGGTTGGGTCCTTACCGGACCATATTATAATAAGCAATCAACTTGTAGCGTTGTTACTAATTTGAGTTCTAATTGCTTGTTTAAAAATTTCGTTTAATAATTTTGCGTCAATAAAATTATTTAATATATATAGTGTTACATTATAAGCTTTTGATTTAGATGATCAAACATTTAAAAAATAAATGATTTATTTTTTAATGAAAATGATCCTCACAAAACACTAATAAAAGAGACTGCTCGACACATAAAAACGCTCAAATTAGATCAAATTTCAATGTTACTGGTTCGAAAACAATGATATATACATATATACGTCAAATGTATGTTCATTTCTGTTTTGACAATCAAAGTAATCTTAGTTGATTGCGTTGTTCGGCTAGTGGAGGGGGGAGGGGTTGAATAAAGGACCGCGCAACTTTGGTTCAGGTGATTCAACTGCGCGCAGCTGCGGTGACACAAACCTAGAAGATGTACCACGTTCTGGGCGCTCATCAGAGCCGAACATGGAGGCTACAGAAACTGCAGTTAATGAAAACCAGTCAACCAGTACCCGCCAGCTGTCACTTATTCTCGGGTCTACAAGGGAAACAATATGCCGTCGAACAGGACAGATCGACAAACATTTCGATTCAAGAACTGACAAAACTTTTCTACCATTCTATGTGAAATGGTCCTGTTAATTTTTCCGACAAGACAATTGACGCATCACTAACAATCGAATCACCCATGTGCCAATAGGTAAAAGTTGAGAGGTTTATTGAGAAGAGGTGACAGGATAGTTTGTTAAAAGTTTGCCTTCTTGGGTTTGATGTATCACTGAGATGTCACAGGGGGGAGATATGTAGGGGGCAATTACACTGCATTCGCTCATTTAATACTATTATATTTATTACATATTTTTCAGTAAATTTTTATAAAAAATATTAAATGTTTATGTATATAAAATGTTTTAAATAAACATTTTTAACTTTTGATTATTTGTTTGTAGTGTTACAATTTAGAAATTTATTGAAAAAATTATTGTCGGAGCATATAACAAATTTTATTAATCATAAAAAAAATTCATATTTTTTAGCAAAACTAAATTTTCAAAACTTTTCGGTGCACAACAAGAAATCAAGACAATTATAACAATAACAGTTGGATTGGGTCTTTTTTACTTTTGGACCGTCAGTTACTGTCCAGTAACCTCTGTTGTCAGTAACATTGAAACTATCAACTCATATATGATTAGAAAATATTAAAATAGGTTAATAGAATGTTTATTTAAAGGCAGCGTATAAAGCAATCGTAAAATAATTAACAAAAACAATTAAGCTATAACCTTCAAAATTTGATAAAATTTGTCGTCTTTAAACCTCTCTCAGCCTCCCGATGAGCGGAGATTTTCCACTTTTAGAAAAACTACTTTCTTTCTACATTTACTGGGATATGCGTCATTCATAGTGTTCATAGTTACTGACCTATGGGTCTCTTGTTAAATTTAGACTAATTAGGGATGTAAATTGAGCCCCTAACCAGCGTCATTACAGGTGGTTCCTATGTTTTTTTTTCCGTTTAGGGCAATATATGTTGGCGGTTAAAAAGAAAGAAAAACTCGTGTACTCTGGGGACCCCGGAATGCGTTACCCTCTCCCGTCGAAGATGAAAAGGCAGAAAACGCCTCACTTTATAAGCCTGCTACGTGCTCGGTCGATATTAAATAAAAGAAATGAGGAATCGGGGAATCCGTTTTTAGTAAAAAACGTCCACGGCAAAGGCACCTATCCAATATCCTGTCTCCCCTTTTCCAGATGACAACTAATAAATATCCCCGCTCCAACCTTCAACCGCTATCCCTCATAGATGATATTAAATCTTTTAATTTAGCTCGTTTCCCTCCTTGTGTGGTCCTTCCGCGGGGGGGGGGGAGATTTCCCTTTTTCTTTCTTCTCCACCCTTTCAACGGGCGGAACAGCCCCCTCCTACTTCCGACAATTATTCCAATTCCACAAGGTAACAATAATTGTTGGCAAATTGTGCTAGTTCACTACGAAAGTGTTCTCTTTAATTTAAAATTAAGTGGTCTGGCTAAGGGCCGGTTGGACCAACAACCTTGGTTAAAGCTCTTGTGAAAACTTAACCGTAGTTAAAGTTTATGCACAGTTGAAGGAAGCAATGTTTAACAAGCGTTAGTTGACAAGCATTAAAGTATTTTGTTTTTATGTTTATTTTGATAATAATAAGTTCGAGGTTCATGTGTTTGAAGTATTTTCGATTATACAGGGAACGATTCTAAACACTATCGACTTATCTAAGTAATATGAGTGTTTGGAAACTCCAAATTGCCTAATAATACGATGTTATTGTTGACCCGCATATATAAAGGTACAAATCATTGAATCTGTTGGCAAATCGTTAATTAAGTTTTTATTCTACATTTTGAGCACCCTCGAAACCAATTTGTCACATTCAGAGAGAACTGTTTCTTTTGTAAATCTACGCTATTTCTAGCAAAATAAAATTTCGAAAATATTATTCCAACCAGAGAAAGATAAGAAACTTATATCAGTGTCAATTGAACAAATCGCCGTGAGCCAAGCCTAAGTAAGGGATTTGGAGCGACAAACGCTGGGCCGACTAGGGGGGGGTCAGGAGGTGGGGGGGGGGGGGGTGAAATCACCGGAGCTCGCATTTGGGCCCTATTCGTACGGTTATTATTCATACTAAAATTTTCTCATTTATAGAAGAGCTCAATATGTTGGATTCGGGACAATCGTCAATATACTTTGTAAGAATTATTATGCGATAGGAAACAAAAATATATAATGAGAAAACATAAAGAGATATTTTGATGTCTGCCTGTTTCCGTAGTACAGGCTAAAAGAGCGTTCATTGAGTTAATTGGAATAAAAAATTGCCTCAGATCGACTATGTATCAGCGGAAATCGGATTTTGGACTGCCTAAATAAGAGTCAAGACTTATCCGGACTCTTGATTTTGATAACGTAATACAATCTTTTGTCGTCGAATGAAAGCAATGAAAGCTATGTTGTAAATCATTGTGTGTTTTATAAATGTATATAAAATGCTTTATATATAATAGAATAAAGCCCTGGACAAACCTATGCACATTCGAAACTTAAACGTGTTGCCGACGAAATTTAAACACATTTTATTTGTTTGTTTGGAAGTACACGTGAGGTAAACACTTAACCACTAGTTTAGGGCTTAATTGAGCTCTTAAGATTATTAGGTGACCATGGTTACTTAAGACTATTGGGTAACCATGATTACTTAATCCGGTGTTATGCTTAATCAAGGTTTTTAGAACGAAAATTCTGTTAAGAGATGATTAAATAATCAAAGTTATTAAAAAGAAAGTCACTGGCTCTTAGTGAGTCTTCTCCTCATTTTTTTCCATTCATAGTTTCCTCTTATCATTTTTTTGTGGCAGCTTTATTTGTGGTTTCTATCTCTTCCGCGAAAGTTATGTATCTATTTCTGGCTAAAGGGACCGCTTCTTGGAATTGTCCTCGACATAACTTGTATCTGTTTCATTTATGCTAAAATAATCAATTGGTGTGGGAAAAATAGAGCACATCACAACTAGGGACAGACACAACAACTTTATTTTAAAACCAACATGATATCGCCTGACTATTGGTTAGGACGCCGAAGATTTATGTTAGATATAAGTCATCATAAAATAGTATCTATTCGAGCTTTTTTAAAAATTATTTATCATTTTTTTACATCATTTTTGACTTCAGAATATTACCGAAGACCACAATACGGAAAATAAGGCTTGCAACAGACAACCCTGGTTAAAAATAGGTTGTGTTCTTTTAATGTAATACGGTTAATATATATATATATCCACCGTCTAATGTTTACGTTTTAAAATGATTCGAAATTCTTCTCTAAATGTTTCACGCCCCAATATCTTATTTCATATCGAAAATATCGGCAAACGAAACCGTTCTGTTCTTTAGAGAGAGAAAAAAAAATTATAAATGAAAGTGTTAAAAAAATTGTCTAAGAAAGAGGAATTTATGGACAAACTATTTCTGTAAAAAAAAAAAAAAAAAATTCAGATAATTTTTTCTAATGAAAAATAAGATTTAATCATCTGTAATTTGTTTTTTTTCTAAAACTTTTTACATAATAAATACAATATAGATATTTTCTTTAAACATTATGTAAACAATTGTTTTTCTGCTAAATATAAAATTAATATTGTCATGTATCATAAGCATAATAATAATATTATGATTTTCCTTGCATCCTTATGAACTATAAATAAAAATTTAAAAAAAAAAAATAGTTTATCCTTACACCTACCTCCCCTTCATGACACCGGATAATCGAGGTTTTACCGTATATCTCAATTTCAGAGAAAGGATGACTTGTAGGCAATAAAATTTAAATTTGAAAGGCTGAAGTGAAAACAAAGTTAATATGAAAAAAAAGTATAAATGGCAAGATTTAATATTAAACACAGTGATTAACAAGCTTTCACGGAAGAAAGTATCTGCTTTTTGATAGTTCAGGTGAATGACAACACACCTGTGGTTGCATCCCATAGCGCTATTCAAAAGATCTGTAAGGATCTCTGGTAACCGTGAAATATGCGGTTAATGGTGAGTGAGAGCCATCTCATCCGTGGAGTCGGCCCCGATGATCTGGACCATTTGATGAGCTAAGGAACTGTGTATAGAGTGAATGTATTTGATTTATTCACAGGCAGCTGGTAATTAGGGGGGGAGAGAAATAATTAGGGGGGGCAAAAACGTTGGCGCCGGGCCGGGCCATTGCCACCATCTCTAATTATATATCAACATGCGTCTATCTTCACATCCTTGCGCACACATGCGGCGGATCCACGGATTACTTGCGTCTTCCTCCCGGCGCCTATCCCACTACTTAACGCCTGTCAGCGCCACCGTGAATAAAGACTTGATACTTTATTATTTTATGTATAAAAAAAATCATAAAAATCAATCACTACCATAAAATCACAATAAAAAGAGAAGTAGTAGGGAACCAGCGTGTAAAATGTTAACTTCATGGGCATAGTGCTATCCCTACATTTGAGAGAGAGGGGGAAAGGATGCACAAAAGACATAAAATTGCATTTATGGATTGTATTATTGTTATAAGCTATGTTATTATTAGGGTTTGACATCTATACACTTTTTTTTTAAATAGGTATCATATAATGATTATTAAATTTGATTTGTAGTGTTTTTGATTTCAAAAAGTATTCATAAAAAAATATTATTTTTTTTAATGATCAGGATTTGATATGATTTGATTTTTCTCAAATATGATCAAAAATAAAAATTATTCTGGATATAAATCATCAAATGATTTCTAAAAATTTTATTATTATTATTATTATTATTATTATTATTATTACAGGATTAATTAATACAAAGATCAATTAATAACAACATTTTGTTGTATTCCTGTTATCTTCTGCCAAGTCTCTCTATCCAGTGCATCTTCCTTGCGTATGCTGCGACGCTCCATTATTTCGTTTATGTGGTCTGTCCAAGAACGCCGTGGTCTTCCGCGTTTACGTCTGCCAGGTGGTTTCCATTCATAAATCTTCTTTGGCCACCGTTGATCTGGCATTCTCAACATATGTCCGTACCATTTTAATGATCTTCTTTCAATTCTGTCTATCACTGTTTCATTTGCGTTCATTCTAGCTCTTACTTCATTGTTAGTTTTTCTTTCAATTCTTGATATTCTGGCACTTCTACGCAAATAATCCATTTCCACAGCTAGCTGAAATTTCTAAAAATTTCAGGTAAAAAATTTAATCTGAATTTCATTTTTTCATAAAAGCCCCTGGATAATACTATTCTCTAAGATACTATATTAGAATATTAACGGAATTCAGAGTCAAAAGAAGGAAAAAAGCTAGTTTCATCGATTTTTTTGGGTTTCGATTAGCCCCACACCGTAACACTGTTGTCGTTCTAATTTCATCCATGTTAACTATATAATTCACTAAAAAAATGTATTTAGATTAACATAAATTCCTTTATTGACAATAATTGGTTAACATGGATGAAATTAAAACGCATTTTTATCCAATAAGTTTAAAGCCATTTTTCTTATTTTAAAAATATGTTTGATGTAATAATATAAAAACTAAAGCCTAACAGAAAAAAAATATTTTATTTTTAGCCAAATCTATGCTCATCTCTTAGAAATATTTTTATTTTTTTTATTATAGCATCAAACATTTTTTTAAAATAAGAAAAATGGCTGTAAAATTATTGGATAAAAATGCGTTTTAATTTCATCCATGTTAACTATGTAATTCACTAAAAAAATGTATTTAAATTAACAGAAATTCTTTTATTGGCAATAATTGGTTCTGAATTTTTTCACAGTGGTTGAGGGTAAAGGGGGGTAAAATGCCATAATAGGATTTAATCGATCAAATGCGATCGTTCGGCGATATATCGATTTCAATATTTAAATTCTTATATTTGAACAGACTTATTTTCGGCCTGGGATTATACTATATCATAAAATATAATTCTAGGTCAATTATTTGAAAATATTTTTTTTCCTCAAAATTCCTAATAAACAGGATATTTTTAATTTATTTTTCTGGATTTTTTCTTCCTTAAACAATAATTATTTAAAAATCTTTAAAAAGGAGCAAACGCCTGTAAAAGGAATTTATATAAGCAGAAAGCTCAACAAATAATAATACTGACTCATTCCATTCTCTATGCATTACCCCTTACCTAATAAATTATTCTATTTAAATTAAAGTGAAGAAAGGATTCATATAAAAATTAATATGAAATACCTACAGTGATGGGATTTATACTAATAAAGAAAATATCTTGCTCATTAATGAAAAAAGAATTATTCCATTAACATAATTCGGTCGGGAGTTATATATAGATTTTTGGCCGCTGAATCCTGTACTGTATGACCATCTCAGAATATTTGTAAAATCTTTTTGTAATAATATATAATAATAACATCCATACATATATATTTACCTACATAGTTATAATTGTTTTCCTTTTATATCAATTTCATTTATTTATTTTTTATATTGTTTTTTAATCCTTTCTCTCTTTTACTCAATCCCTTGAGTGCACTCTTGAATGACTAAAAACAGTCTTCTAATACATTCCAACGGCCATTAGTTAATACGAATTAACAGAATCATATAAAAAATATCAACGATTGCATCAATTTCTTAATAAAATATATCAATCATGCAACAACAATAAAAATTAGAATAAAACCAATCAATACTCAACACAGGCATATAAAATTAGAATATACAACATACTTTTTTCCATATGTAAGAAAACCAAAAATGATCTTATAAAAAATATTAGCAATTATAATAAAAATAGTTGTATAACCACCAGCAATGGTTAGTGAAACTGTAGCTCTATATCTTTAACTCTGACGTTTTCCTCAGAATACTTTGAGTCAAATAAATCGGATATTGTACAAATATAAGGAAAGTTGAATCAAAAGTGCATACAAAAAATCTGTTCATGGGATTCGAAATTTGGCTATAGTAGCCGGATTAGTAAAAGCAGGGAGTTTGAGCGGTGGAGCGGACGGAGCGAAGCCGGGGCTTCTCTGTGCCCTGCCAATGAGACGTGCTAATGGGGACTCCTGGCGCCGACTCCAGGTAAATAATCTGTTTAGTCCTCCCGCTGTGGATAATCTACTCTTCCTATCGCCGCTTTATTAGCCGCCTATTGTCGTCGGGATCTACGGCCTCTGTCTCTCTCCGGCAAAAACTTATCCGTCCGCAGCCGGGGGGCCTTTTTGCGCATGAGAGGGACCCCGGTGAAATTTTAATAGCCCTTCGGTTCGACTCCAAGTTGTTTGACAGCCGGATGAATAGTTTACATGCCTCACCCCTATTATAGTTACATATGGAAATCTTTTGAATCTGCAATTTTATAGAAACTGCTGTGCTGATTACGTATTTGCCTCATACGGGGGTTCGGGATTGATATTTGACAGATACAGAGACAAAACATTTGGAAATTCGCGGTTTTGGGTGAATATGTTTGATTTCAGGGAAAATAGAATATAGTTGATTCAAAACATATGATCAAAACACAAAGTAAATATAAACAAAATATGAAAAAGAACAGTAGATAGATAGATTTATTTATTGTTTTAAGGCACATGCCTTATAACAAGGAGTTAACAGCAACATACAATACATAAAATTACAATTAAAAACGAGTACACAAAACTCATAATAATAATAAATTCATAAAAGGATAAATAAATAAGTAAATAAATTCAGAAAAGGAGTAATTATAAGAAATAAGAAAGAAGAAAAAATAAAATAAAATAGAATAAATAGGAATGAAATAAATATAAAAAACATAATTGTAAAATATATAGAAGGAAGGAAAAAGGAAAAATATTATGATATAATAATTATAAAATAAAATGTAAAAATGTATGTTAGTTATAAGTATACATGTACTCAAGTATTGATCGGTACGCTGTGTAAGGTAGCAACCCAATGTATTTGGGCAGCATGGCTTATTATTCAAATAAAGCATTTCTCTCTCTACAAAAAAGCACAATAAAGAAAAATATACTGTTAATAATAAACTAAAACGATGCTGTATATTAAGAAATGAAACAAAAATAAACTATATAAGTGCTTAACTATTAATTATCATTGGTGATTAATGTTATTATTGAATTAATTATTTCCAATGTTTATTGGTGATTATACAGCTTTCCATGTTAAGAAACAAGTCTTTTTATTTTTTATTTTGTGTTGGTTTCAAAAGGGCATTCGACTCAGTAAAGACATGACCTGCTTTGGGCGAAGCTTTTCGATATAGGAATCAGAGGAAAATTCATCCGATTAATAAAATATATATATATGAAAACGCATGCATCAGAATAAAACTCCAGGAATCAAAAAACTAGTTTTATTCCAATAACAGAAGGCCTGCTACAAGGTGCCTCGTTAAGCCCAGTCCTGTTTACAACGTTTATCAGCGATATAGAGGATTTTTTTAAAAAGGAGGTGCTATAGGTATACCTATAAGTAAAAATATAGAGCTGCTTATGTACGCAGACGACTTAGTAGCTATTGGGGACTCCGTGACATTTTTGCTAGTAAAAATGAATATTTTAAGCAAATATTGCAAACTAAACAAAAAGAAAAAGAACAGTACCTTCAATGATTTATTTATTTTTGTATACAAACTTTTTTAAGTTTAGAATAAAATAGAATAGACAAATAACTTTATTCTTGATTTGTAGATATATAAAAGTATAAATGTTAGTATCTGGCGATCATATTATATTACAATGAATATAAAATAATTGCTGTGTACTTATATTATATAGTATAAATGATTCAGACATTGCTGAAATTTATTGATATTTTTCGATTAATTCAATTTTCTTTGGACCTGAATGTAAAAATCCATCTCAATAGAACAGCTGATCGAAATTAGTGTGGATGCCAGTTGGTTTGCACGTAAGAAAATTGACAAAATTAAATCACAGATGGACGTAACAGAATTGTATTCCAATTTAGTTAGATTTCAAAGCGTCAAAAAATGGAAAGGTTTTTTTGAGTATATTACATTGATCATATATATATATATATATATATATATATATATATATATATTTTAGATTCTATTCACATCAAAGTGCTGCAATATATTAATATGTATAAGCAATATATTAATATTAAAGGATTTACAAATCTAAGACTTCCCCCAATACTATCCAATAAAATAGATATTTACATATAATATAGATTTAATAATCGAAGCATATTGAAAAATATAAAATATTTATATATAATAGAAATTTATAAATAGACTTGTAAAATAAATTAATATTTATGTTTACGCAAACTAGTAATGCATAATAACCTAATAAAAATTAAATACCAGAAATAACTCTGTTTTTTAGTAGAAGATAGTTCAAAATTTTTAAGGTAAGCCTCGTTTTATGTTCAAAATATAAACTCATATTAAAATTATTATTTTATTACATAGTTTATTATGCATTAATAAAGGATATTAATTTAAGAATTTCCTTCAATATTACGTAGAGAATTGGTAACTATACGCCACACTCCTCAGCCGCAGAAGGAGGATATGATGAAGAATATATATATTATTATATATAGCCTTTCGTTATTGATTGTTATACTGAATACTGAGTAATAATACTGACATAGTTTGATGATATGAAGTGTGTATAAGGCAAAGGTTACAGTGGATGCGTTTTCTGGTGAAAATTAGATCGATTTGTTAGTGAGAACGGAGTAGTGCAGGGTTGTCCTGAACATCTGTTTACCGGTAAAATGAAAACAATAGACTGCTCCATTGACGCTCTTACTATATCTGCTATTAAAATTCTTACTAATAATTTGTTTGAAAATTTGTTCCCAGTTTCAATGTTTTTCTTCTTTTTCTCAGGTCATAATCTTGTACTAATAAAAATTTAGGAAATAATAAAATTTCTCAAAAAGTTTTTAATTTTAAATTAAATACCTAAATAGTATTTAGGTAAGTTTAAAAGCTTTGGAGTTCCGAGGTAAAAAAAAAAAAAAAAAATGTATACATACATAAAATAATTAAATAAAATAAAAAATTATGAGGATGATTGGTAATCAGGATTTTTAGTCAAATATTCTTTATTTGGGGAGCCTACGTTTCGATCGCAACGTAGGTTCTCCAAATAAAGAAAAATTGACCGAAATCCTGATTATCAATCATTCTTTTCTTAAAGAAAACAGTTGACCATTACGCAGCTCTGTATTTGATATAGTATTTATTTCTCCAACAATCAAATCCTTCTTATAATTTTAATTGTTTTATATAATAATTTTTTTCACATATACTCCATCGACGCTTATTGATTTCTCTACACCCATTGTGGTCCTATTAATTTCAATTATTATGGACTGTTAGATGTCAGAATCAATGTGAAAAACGAAACCTTTTTTTTATCACAACGACCGAATAGTTTTGACGTGTTGGCGCCTGATCTACCGAAGCGGTTTTCAATTAATTCTTCTTGTTTGATTGTTCCGACAAACAAACCAGACCGCGAGTTCGTCAGTACACTTATCAACAGTACCAGTAGGCTAACAATGTTTCCTCCAATTGTATTAATCCATTCTAAAATTTCAAAGATTCTATTGGTGACCGTGGAACCTGAAATGTAAACTTGGTCAACGACTAATTCGTTTCTTTATTGATTCCAAGTCTAGGATTATAATGAAGGTGGAGATTGTTCCTTATACCATAAATATTATCTGATCATTGTTTGGATAAGTCGAATGTAGGGAAGCTTTATTTGATTTAGTAGCTAGTAATTAATACCTAAAACCATCTTGCTCGTAGAAATAAAAGGGTCATATCAGATTTGTGGTGAAGGGACCCCATATATCTCTTTAAAACTGTGAGATGATATAGCTTGGTAAAGGATCCTCTTCTCTCCTGTTGTTCCTTGGCAAGACGAATATTAAAACGTGCCGGGGACTGACGACGATCCGGTTATTAGTCAAGGTACAGCTGGAGCCAGGTTAATTGGTAGCCATTGCAATGACGTATGGGCCGCCGGAAGGTTGGCCAGAAGCGTCCCGCTCTACCGGGCAGTCGGATGATATGTGCAATATGAAATATCAGTTAAAAGTAACGCTAACATGATTAGTCGTGATTTTTTTTTAATTTACATAACAGTAGGATCATTGCAGTTTGAGGTTGATATTTTGATTCACAATCACAAGGTCTTCGAAATAAATTTACGATATGCTTTGATAATATTTCACTTAACGTAGTAGAACGGGACCGTAACTTGGTCAAGTAGTGTAACGAATATGATTTTTTTATTTCTTCAATAAAATGAGCCAACTCATTCATGAGAGGTAGAATGCAGAGATACCATTAATCAAAATTAACATGTACCACTTCAACCCTTTGAAGATCATTCGGCTCAGTACTTAGTAAGGAAATAGCGTATCTCATTGAACCCTTGTAATTTAATCGAGATCAGCGCATTACGGAGCAGAACCGATAAAGTACTGCTTTAAGAAGTATTCAATTTCCCCAATCCATTTCCGATGGTATTGCCATCAGTAGACCAATGTCCTAAGAAGGTTGGAACATGTATCTCTAAGCAATCCACCAACAAGCTTCTACACAACAAGAATGTCTTAATAGTAGGCAAGAGACTCTGTGTGAGGCCAAAAAGCAGATGTACAAATAGAATAAACGAAAAAGCTACGTGCAGAAAACTGGAGAGAGACTTAAGATCGGCATAGCTAGAGCGGCCAAATATGTTTAAAGTTTTCAGAAAAAAAAAACAAAAAAAAACACCTCATGACTTTCTAATTTATTTAGATAATAGTTTCAGAAAAATATTATTTTTAATTTGAGAATAGAATTAAATAGTTTTATAATTTAGTACTGCTCAACTCCACAATGAAAAACTTACAAAAAGAATAATACGAATGTTAACATATACGAAACCTGTAGGTACGAATTCGTCTTTTATCTTAAAATGATTCTTTGCTTGGGAACTGTAAAGTTAGGGTTTATGTCATTTATATGTGAAAAAAATGGGGCACTACTTTGGAAGTGAGGTTCCTAGGTGTAAACTTATTTTGGTGCCGTTTAGTGTTGTCTGATCTCAACTGAAGAGGACCCACCCCTTGGGGGTTTATTTATTACTAATGATCGAACGAAGCGAGCGGTTGTCGAAAACTGGGATTAAACAAAGCTAATCAAGACTACTTTTAACTGGATGGGAGTTCGATAATATCACCGTCCCATAACCTCTCGAAATAGGCTCCACTCAGGAGCCGCTGTTCCAAAGTACATTAGCGAATCCAGGGGAGGGGCGCCCCCCCCCCTGAGAAGCGAGGACACTAATAAACTATATTACTTCTATATAAAATGCGCTATATTTAGTCATTTTTTAAGTCAACAAATTGAAAATAGATTGTATTTAAACATATAATATTAATTTACAACGTCACTATGTACTAATACGTATTTTATATTAGGTCCTTCATTACTTATGAAATATTAAACAAAAATAGCGCCCCATTCTCAAAAAACTGTTGGATCTGCTATTGCCAAAGTAATACCAAAGATTTATTTATTCTTAAAATCTTAAAACCATCTTTGGTTTCCGTATTTTAATTATTTTTGTGTTTTTATATCATATTCATACTGATCAGAGCATGTTGTTTCCGTTACTGCAACGGTTCTTTTACACAACAGTTAATAATTTTCTAATTAATTCAAAGAACCTTCTTGGCTTACTAATTATACATTAATGTTTATTGATGACTTCTAAGTATCGATATCACTTAATTGGTGCAATGAAGACTTTTGTATTAATTCCGAGAAACAATTATGTTCCTTCCCTTAAGGCTATTTGTCTTCCAATTAATTGTTGAATACCAATGTAAGCATACTAGATTACATACAATTCATTTAATATATCTAGTATTTAACCCATTCCGTCCCAATGGTAGAACTAACGTAAATTTTTGGTGTTACTTTTTATTTCTATGTTGATAGGTAGGTAGATGTCACAAATACAGTATTGAAAAATTTAAAAAATATTGCTCTTCGGGAACTCTATTTTTCGGAAACGAAAAAACCTCTGGGACTTTAAGGGGTCAAAAGTGGAAAAAATAAATCAGCCTATTTTTTTTTAAATTAATAATTTTTTATAAATTATTTTATATTACATTCCATAAATCAATATTAGCCATAAGAAACATTTTAAAAGTTACAAAAAATTTACTTTTCCTGATATTCTTGAATTTGAATTTTCAAATTTCACATTTCTGAAATGTGCATATTTGAAATTTCAAGTTCACAAAAAAACATACTTTAAAAAAATTTAAAAGATCTTTGACATTTTAAAAAATAATGTAGAACTTTATACAATAATTAAAGGCAGAAATAAAAACATTTCATAATCCTGTATATAATATATAAAATAATTTATGTAATATAATATTCTGAAAAAAATATAAATATTAATGATGCGCTAACGCATCTCGGGGACAAAATAGGTTAATGGAGGAGTGATACTGAAGTTTTTACTTAAAAATAAATCATAAGAATATAATGATATCTAATTACAACGGGTAATTAGGGTACTTAAATAAGGTTCCTATTATTGAAATAATTTATTAACTTTAAATGCAACAATCATATTTAGACTTTCGATTCAAACCTTTTTTTTTGTATGTTCATTAATTTACCGTTTTGGGAAGATTTAGTTTTCTTAAAATAATGATAAGAAAAAATGTTAAGATAAATAATTAATTGCCATAGTAATATTAACTATGATTAAAACCGTGACGATATTGAAGATAAACGTGGGAAAAATGGAGTAAAGAATGATGAAAATGATAATATTATTCATAAATAATTCAAATATCAAAAAAACTGGGAGCTAGGTATAGAAATTTTAGAATTTTCAAATGCGGTTTCTGAGTTCGCCCTACTATTTTTTATACGCTACTAATATTGAATTATATTATGATCTCACTATTTTTTATATTTTTTAAACTCATTCGCAAGCGAGCGAGGTTAGCTCATTGGTTAGGCATTAAGTTGCTATGTCTGAGCTCGAATCTGCTGGCTTGGCGCAGGTTATCGTTAATGTTCTGCCATGTACATATCGTCTCGGTGGCCGAACGAACTTCCATTGGCATAACCAGCCACTAAAATGTGAGTACTCTTAATTGAAAAATTAAGGAGGAGACCTGGCGGTTGAGCGTGATCACGGTCAAATCACCTCCTTGCACGACCGCTGACCAAGAAACAGTACTTCCATACACAGTACTGCACCCAAGACCCTTCATGGGTTGTAGTGGTACAGTTCTCTTTTTTTTCTCTTTCACAAATAGGTACATTTACTTATAAAGCGACTGTACCATGGGGAAAATGGAGTCGGATTGGCATTGTTTGGGGCGAATAAAAAAAAAATCCTGTTTATCTACAAATACACTCGTCCACAAAAAAAAAAAAAAAAAAAAAAAAAAAAAAAAAAAAAAAAAAAAAAAAAAAAAAACCATGAATTTCTCTACATAATTCTAGTAAATTTGTTTGTTTGTTTGCTGTTGTTTAGAGGCGTAAAACGTTTGAAGTCATCAACGCCTGTCAATTTATTTTTTATGTATAACGATTTTGATTATTTTATTTTATAAATATACTTATAATATAGACATATATCAAATAAAAATTAAATAAACTAATGGAAAAGAAAATATGGTTCCTGATAATATAATTAATATAGTAGACAAATAATAATAAGATAAAGATTACTGAAAATTTAAGGGTCTGTGAAATTACTACAATTTAGATAGAAGTTGATGTTTTTTTCAAAAATTCCAATAATAGTGTGATCGAATTTTCATTATTAGTAAGAGCAATAGTTAAATCTGGGAATAATCCCATTTTATCCATACATGATATGTAGTTGGGACATTCCTGAAACATGTGTTTAACAGACAAAACAGATCCGCAGTGCTGGCATAGTGGGGGAGGCAGTTTCCTAATTAGGTAAGAATGTGTTAATGCAGAATGGCCTATTCTCAAGCGGGTGAGGACGACCTCCTCCCTACGGTTGCTGCGGCAGGATGTAGACCATGCTTTCACCGTCTTTTTGATATTTTTCAAATTGTTTGGGGGACTTTCGTTCCACATGAGCTGCCATCTGTCCAACACTTCCATTTTCAGGGGCCTACTTAGTTCTGACGGGGTAAGAATGGCAGTTCCCCGGCCGGGTAGTGCTAGTGCCTCTCTGGCAGCCTGGTCGGCGAGCTCGTTACCAACGATACCAATGTGGCTTGGAATCCATATAAAATAGACGGATTTACCCTGCTCTTGAATCTTCGAAAGGATGGACTGTAAATTTGTTTGTTATTTTAACCTGTAATATGATTTATTGTAGTTCCTTCAAAGGTTATAACTATATTCACCCACAATCAAATACTTTTTAATAATACCAATGTACTAATATCACTATACTACTTCTAGGCGTGGCCAATATGGCACCTATATTATAAGGTCCAGATCTAAACTGAAGGACTCTTTTGGAGGTACATGAAGAGCAAGCTTAGCGAGCGGTAGTCGACACCTGGAATGTAATAAAGCAGATCAAACTCCTTTTTTACTGATAAGGACAAGATGGGAGTAAGCATATGTTACAATAACAAAACCTCTATCGATCTCTCAACCCAAATAATTCTGTAAGAAAATTTTTTTTTTTTTTCACAACTTCTAATTTTTCGTTTTCCTCGTGTAATTTTCTAACGTCGGGTGTTTTTCTAATATGCTGTATTAACCCCCATTGTTTAAATTAACAAAAACCTATGTAGACCTGTTTCGCAAGGAAGTATTCGAATTTCCAGGTGACTCCCAAGAGGCCTCGATGAAAAAAACAAAACAGATGGCGGCTATAGAGTGATGAAATGAGCTGTGATCTGGTGACAGATGGAGAAGGATTTAACAGTTCCAGGGAAAGTGATATTCCGGAAGCTGTTCCAAGTCACGGCAACACATGTCATATCTCAGACAATGCAAGCACACAATGCCCTCATATTACGGCTCCTAGACAACCTATTAGTATAGCATATTATCTACTGTTTTCACTTTAGTACATCTGTAAGAACCGATATTTTTTTCTTCTTATATATATATAAAGGAGACCTGTTACTATGAAAGGTGATGTTTAGACGACATTGTGTGAAGAAGCCCTGATTCCTTCCTAACACTCTTCCGGTGAATGGTAAAAAAAAAAAAAAAAAAAAAAAAAAAAAAAAAAAAGAACAAACCTGATGTTTCTCTCAGAAATCTAGTAAATGAAAGGTATTCTCCCAGGTGGGAGGATATAGGCGATTAAAGAAACGTTGGCTTGCTCTACACCCACTCCCACGGTATGAAACCTCAGCACTGATAGTTACGACTCTAATTGTCTCTAAGGGGCAACGACTGACACAGATCTGTCCAACTGTTTCCTAACTTTCCATTTATTTTTCATAAGATAATTTTTAATTTCAAACATGCCAAATAAAAATATAAATAAATATCATCCACAATGACCTTAATGTCCCATATGTTTCTGAATGGCCCGAACCAGGTACCAAACCTTTTATAATAAGCTCCTGAACCATTGGAACCCACTTGTTTCCAATCTTGCTTGCTCCTCCATCCCTGACAATCCTCCAAGACCTCTGAAAAGACGATGTCCTCGTAACCTACTAAGTGAAAAATATTAGTTGAGCGCTAATATTAATAGAGCGCTAATGTCTTTTAATGACATTATTTACATCTATTTCATAGCCAACACATTTACTGGACGTATTTTAATGTACACTTGTAAATTTCAATAAATTTAATAATAATAAAAAAAAAAAAATTAAAAAATAGACTTGATCATACTCCATCTTCGCCTTAGATCAGCCTCAATTTTTTTCTATATTTGCGACAAAACTGTGTTAGTTCAATCAGTATAGACAACACAAGAGTGTTTGTCCATGTGAAAGTAACAGGATTTTATTTTTCTCTTTATTTTATTCAACAATTTCACTATTTTGGATAATGTTTATCGAGTAATTTGCCATTTGGAGCGGATTTAGGAACAAGTTTGAGGGGGGTGACTTCCTCCCCCTCCGATCCAATAATCATGTGTTGCCTTTTGCTTGACAGTACTTAATTCAATTTTAGAATTTTTCATGAAATTATTTCTTTGAATCAAGACGGACTGCAATCCGAACTAAAACTGTTACGTTTAGGGTTAAATAGCTATTAAATTGCATTCCTTTAAAAATAGAAACAAATATAAATACCCAAAACATATGAGGGTGGGAGATGTGACTTTCCTCCCTGAATCCGCCCCTGCATATGTGGTAACCCCGGTTGAATTAACTGGGTCAATATGAAGTGCTGCGTCCAAATTAACTTTTCCAATTTAAATAATTTGAGGTAAAATATATTATAAATGTCTATTTTCCCTGTTAATCATCAATTCAAAGTTAAAAATACCATAGAGTGAGTTCTGTTGGTTTAAGTGATTTGAACTTCAATTTGAGGGTTCTGTAGTGCTTTAGGCACACCAGTTAATTGTTTTTAATTATTTCATAATCATCTGTTCATATAGAACTATAATCATTTCTCAAAATGAATTTGTTGGAGCATATTCCTTATTTCAAATCGAACAAAGTGCCAGACACTATTTAATAAGTAAAGTAATATTTACCGAAAATGTACATTGCAGTGCTAGAAGTTTGCAGAGTGAGTCTTATTAAGTTTATATCAAAATATATAATTTCAATCTTTTTGTAACTATTTAATAACTTATACATAAGTTATATATTACCATATGCTATTCATTATCGATCACTATAATGTTTTAAAAGTAATTCAATTTAATTTTATTATATAAGTAAAATTATCCGGCGTACCTACGGCATGAAAGTTAATACAAAGAATTTTAGTTAGAGAATAAAAGGCATTAACAGAAATTCGGTGAAATGAACAATGGTACCCACACTGTCAACGAGAAAGCAAGTTGAAAAAAAAGTTGACTTGCTTCGAAAACAAAATGATACAAAAATAGTCATAAACGAATAATAATGTTGGTTTCTTTCCTGGAAAAGCTTATTTGACTAAGATTCTATACTAAAACAAATCTTATTCTAACTGGGTTCTTGCAATTGGTTTATGAGCTAGCTGTCTCACAGTTAACTGCGTCTCACATTTCCCCACTCTCCCATATATAATTTTACTAACGTAAAATTATAACATAAATGTCACACTAACTGAATAATAAACATTTACAATTATTTATTTAGTACAGGCTCAGACTTAGACACGATTTATCTTTTTATATATGGTCTGCTACGGAACCACGCATACTAATTAATACTGAGGTATTGACCTAGTCTAATAGTCTAACTACGAGTAATAGTCAGCTGTGACCGTTTCAGGCAGTTCTAGTTTTTGTACAAGATAACAAAAATATGTTACCAAGTAGGAGAGAGCGGGGTTGGTTGGCATAGGGGGTAGGTTGGCCATTGGCTTATAGGTTCCGTCAAACCTATTGTGAAGGCCCCACCATTGTACCATGTGACCCGCTCGACCTCGGGAGTCATGTCCTGATTTTTCAATCCGATGCTAACAGTGTAGAGAAGAATGTGCTTCATTGATTGATTTTACAACATGTAAGTAAATTTTTATATTTTCAGTAAATTTGGTTTAATGGCATGGCAAAACATTTGACTCCGATTCTGTTCACATAGCCCCTAACCTAACCTTTCGACAAACCAGTTTCTTGTTTGATTTTTCTCCCCTGTCCTGGCAGCCATCTTTCATATGATCTCTCCTGTGGGGTTAGTTGGCTCTCTTCAACTGGATTTGGTTTGCGCAGTAGCAATTCACAAAAGCAAGGTAAACATAAACAAAGGATGAAACTAGCAATTGTCTTTAGTTCCAGCAAGGAGGATGAGAGCAATTTTTCTTATGCAGAAAGTGATGACAATCTAAACTTTTATCTTCTTTTATAGTCATTCTATTTTCCCTTAAAAGCTGTTGAAAAACGATTCATAATTATTATACCATAGTAGTGCAGCTTTTAATAACAATAATATCTGTCAGACAGTACTTCAATGAGATGGCTAAACAACCCATGAAGGTGTTATAGGCCAACCTGCCCCACGTAGGGGGTTAATTGGCATACTCTGGATTGACGAATTCTTCAATTTTCTATGGTCTTAGTAATAAATATTATGTGGTGAAAAAAATACTTGAAGTACTCTAATACTTGGAGTTTACAGTGGTATCAGCCCTATTTGGATTATATTAATAGGAACGACTCAACAATCAAAAAAGTGAAAACTGTTGCCAACCAACCCCGCTCTCCCCTATGTATTGATTTTACGTCACAATATAATACATAAGAAATCTAATAGCCAAGCCGTTCTTCTACACATCCAAAAACCTTAGGCCTTGATTTGGAATATTCCAAAATTTCGAAAATATCGGCATCTTCTTCGAGATATAAGCGAAGAGGAAGATTGAGAATTTTTATCTCTTTTTAGTCATGACAAATATAAATCAAAAATAAAAATGAAACTTCAAAAACAAATTAAAGACAGCACTTGTCACAGTTGAAAAAAAATCTTAAAAAAAGAAATTCACTTAGGTATAGGTAAAATAAATATTCTCCTCAAATAATGGTAATAAGCAAAAGTGAAGAAAAAACAACACGCGAACTACAGTACTACAGTATTACAGCAGGCAAGATATAGGAAAGTAACAGGGTGGTATAATACTCTTTGGCTATTAATATTTTATAACAAAACTTTAAATCATAAAATCATATTTCATTCTATAAATAGAGTAGAAGTTCATAGTTGTACATATAAGATTAAATGTAGGCTTCTAATTCTGAGAACAGTTTTATTTTTAATGGAGAACTTTTAATCCTTCTAATGAATTGCAAAAGACTCATTAACATGACTTATGAAGTTGAGCTTTGGAGCTACACCAAACCACCGAAGTTACACCATTCACAATAAAATACAAGCCTATCCGAACTCACTTGTTGCCAATCTTCCTATTCTAGATAACTCCAACTAACTAAGGAAAAGGAGATGGCTTCGGGACCGTCTAATTTAGAACAATTATAATAGTGCTACCAATGGGCTATTTCTCTTCAAGCCAGTTTAAGTCATAAACCTTGTTATCTCTTAGCATTCACAAGTATTTTTAGTTAATGAATATGTTCATTTCAATTAATGTATAAATAAAGTATGATAATGTTTAAGATTACATAATTGATTACTTTATTTGAATTCTTTTGTTGTTATCATGTTTTCTGTGATTACATTTCTTTTTGTAAATTTTTTTTATTAATTCATGTATCACTATTACTAATTGTCTAAATCTAATTTACCTGGCATATATTTTACTATGGCATAGGGTTTGTTAAAAAAACAAATAGATTTAATATATTTTATTTTATATTTATTTTTAATTCAACTAAAATAAGGAAAATATAAAGTGGGTAATGTTTGGAAACACCAGAAGCCATAAGCCAACTAACACGAATCCCAAACCGTCGGTGCGGGATCACGCATAGGCAATTTAACGGATTAAGCAGTCCATACATTTCAACATTGAGTATTATGTAACAGTTCATTTTATTTTTATATCGAGCGGCAAGATGAGCGCACCGCACGAAATTTTCAACTAGAGGTACTTAAACTTAATTGTTCACTAAAAAAAAAAAAATTAAAAGGGTCATTTGTATTTTGTCGTAATAAATTTGCACACTCATCCGCCTTACATCTTCAAGATTGAAAACGTTGAGTCTAAGGAAAAAATTATTTATTTTAACCAAAACGTTCAGTACAAAATTATGCTGTACAACATACAACCAAATAATGTTAAAATATTGAATGTTTGAATTCGCTCTACCACTAAAATATTACAAGTTTACACAATGTATGTGAAGTATAGTAATTTTTCTTTCAAACAAATAAGCATATGTTAATGTTAATTTATTTTTATTTTTAATGTTTGTTGTTTGTGAGTGTAGGATAAGATATAGCTCTACTATTGAGCTGTTCCTATGATGGTGTTTGAACATGAATGCATATGCATTCATATTCAATTATGCACAAATGCATAAAATATATGTATTTTTTTATATACCTTTTATTATTATGTTTTTGAATTGACACATTCGCTGTTGTCGCAATTGCTGACTGGTGTGAATTTAAGTTTGAGGAAAATAATAATATTAAATTGGCTTTTTGTTTTCTAAAAAAATAAAATCTTTAAAAAGTCCATAACTTTTTAACAGATGACAAACAGTGATACATCAAATTTCCTTTAAAAGCTAGATCTATTTCCCACCCTTTTTGATTAATTGTAGAGTTTGTCATTTTGCATCAACTAGCTGTTTTTTTTTTATTATTAAAAATCTCTTAGTTGATTAAAAAAAAAAACAGGTACAGTAATTTTTTTTTTTTTTCATTCAAAAGAGCACTAAAAATGCAGCTAAATTTTCAAGGGATCATAACTTGTTGACTCGCATGATCAATATATTTTTTTTATTAGGGGAGAGAGGGGTTGGTTGGCAACAGTTTTCACTTTTTTGATTGTTGAGTCGTTCCTATTAATATAATCCAAATAGGGCTGATACCACTGTAAACTCCAAGTATTAGAGTACTTCAAGAATTTTTTTTTGCCACATAATATTAATTACTAAGTTCATAGAAAATTGAAGAATTCGTCAATCCAGAGTATGCCAATTAACCCCCTATGTGGGGCAGGTTGGCCTAGAAGGAGGGGTTGTATAGCCATCTCATTCAAGTACTCCCTGACACATATTATTGTTATTAAAAGCTGCACTATAATGGTATAATTTATTTTATAATTTTGAATCGTTTTTTAACAGCTTTTAGGGGAAAATAGATTGACAATAGAAGAAGATAGAAGTTTAGACTGGCGTCACTTTTTGCATAAGAAAAATTGCTCTCATCTTCCTCACTGGAACTAAAGACAATTGGTAGTTTCACCTTTCATTATGTTTACCTTGCTTTTGTGAATTGCCAAAAAAAAAGTTTAAGAGAGCCAACTAACCCCAGAAGAGAGATCATATGAAAGATGACTGCCAGGACAGGGGAGAACAATCAAACAAGAAACTAGTTAGTTGAAAGGTTAGGTTTTTCAAAGGAGTATGGGGCTATGTGAACAGAATCGGAGTCAAGTGTTTTTCCATGCCTTTAAACCAACTTTACTGAAAATATAAAAATTTACTTACATGTTGTCAAATCAATCAATGAAGCACACTCTTTTTTACACTGTTAGCATCGGATTGAAACCTCAGGATAAGACTCCCGAGATCGAGCGGGTCACATGGTACGATGGTGGGGCCTTCACAACATGTGTGACGGAAACTATAAGCTAATGGCCAACCTACCCCCTACGCCAACCAACCCCGTTCTCCTCTACTGTAAAAACTGAAGGCATCAATTGGCTTAAAAGGATATATAGGTTTTGTTCGAATTTTCGAACATTCCAATTTGTCTTTTTAGAATGGCCCTTATATTACACTTCCTGATCTAAAAATATCTAGTAAATGCATTGTTGAGCCCGCAAACATTAAATCGATCAAACCGATTAAACATTTTGAATTAGGCAGTCAAAATGCACTTTTTTCAGTTGCGCATTATACTTCCGGAGCACCAATATGTAGAATGATCTACTGGTAGATCAATTTTTTATGGCATTATTCTAAAAAAATAAAACAAAAATATATTTATATCACATAACATGAGTTGATATGATTGAAAAATCATTAATGTGCAACAAAAAATGTTTATATAAAATTAAAACTGAGTATTTGATATTATTTTTAGTCAGTATAAGATGATGTGGGGGAAGGGCATTTGTCAGTTATTTCTTATTATGTCAGTTATTGTCTTCTTCTTATTATTATTATCTACTGTAGCACTTTCTGCATCTATTCCTGCACCCTGCTAAACAATTTTAGTATATAGAAAAATTAACTATACTGCTAAAAAGAATCGAATTTAAAATAAATTCAAAAATATTAATCTAGCATTAATAGCTGGTTTTTAATGCTCAGTTAAAGTTCATTTTTGTACACTTTAACCAATTAATTTTCATGCATCAGATTTACTTTTTTAAAATAAATTCCATTATATTTATTTCTGACCAACACAAAAGGTAGTGAGAAAAACTGCTAAGTGCTGTCTGTAGAGTAAATATTTAAGTTAGTGTAATGCAATAAAGTGAATAATCTAATAAAAAATAAAATAAATACAAATCAGAGCTATACACAATCGATTTCGTTTCGATTTCTAGCGGTAACATGAGATGACATAAGGCGGAGGACATAGGCATTAGTGCTTGATAGCTCCCACCTGTTTCCACCACATAACTGTTGATCTCCGTTTTCTTCAAGAAATAATTACCCGCTTCCTTCTTAACAATTGCTAGCTGCTTCAAATCGTCCCATGGGAAAAAATAAAATAATGATGGGTAAAATCGAACATCTCATAAGAGAAATGAATTTTTTTTTCTTTCTTTCTTGAACTGACTGAAATCGGCCACACTTTGCTATGTTTTACATGTGGAGACCACTGTCAGTCTCTTACGGATTTTGATAATTACAATTTTTTGAGGTTCCTCGTCAAGATATATTAGACGCATATTTTGCCGTTCGCGCCCATGAGCCCTAGAGGTTGAGAACAAAAATAAAATAACGGCATACTACTTTATTTTATATCTCGAGTTTAAAAAATAATAATGACATAACGTTTTAAACATACTGAGTGATTATAAATAAAAAAATAATTAATAAATAAAAAATATATGCAATGATAAAAAACTGATTTAACTAAGTTATATGACGTGAAGGAATACATATTAATGTTAATAAATAGTAAAAATGATATTTGTATAAGTTGAATGATATGACGTTTTTAAAATAATATTCGCTGGAAAATAAGATAAATATGGTATAAAATGATATAAGCAATAACAAATGTATGATATATATATATCATAAGAATCACACGGAAAATTATTACACCTTAGAAATTAGGTTTATTCATAAAGTTTCAGAAACCATAACAGTAACTTGATACAAGTGCCATTTCTAACAAATAGCCGTAAAGATTATGAACAGCGCTGAAATAATTACCAATAAAAAGAAAATGGAGAACAGAGAAAAATAAAAGTATTTTGTTTATTGAATCGAGAGTCAATCTGTATCCAAGTCAATGTAATCATATTATGTATTCAATTTATTTTGCCGAACGCCGAAAGCCGTAACGATAATTGCAAGGTAGCCTCTGAGTACTGCTCCAACACCACTGTGATAAAATATTCTACGGAATCTGCAATTCTAAGTTATTGATGTAATTAGGGCTTCAGGGTATCTTTATGTTTATTCACTACGAAAATCCCGGACGGTTCTTTAGATACCCCCCCCCCCTCCAACAACCACCACTCATAAATATTGAGCTCGTTACTCCCGGCAATCGGGAAGGGGGGAAAGAAATGAGTTATCCGATTCCACGGTTGTCCCCGATATTAGAACCACTGAGGAATGCTATTAGGTTTGCCAACCCAATCCTGAAAATTATTAAATTAACACTCATAAATATCTCTCGGAATAATTCATCGCGGTAGAATGTTTATACACTATCATAGTTCTAGAAAATAATATCGAGTGTTCAATAATCAAGATTGCACATGAAAATGCATTAAAAATGCTGCTTTTTTTTTCTTTTTTTCTTTTTTTTTTTTAACGTTTCAATAAAATTCACTATTTTCTCTACTACTTACTAGTTATGGTGATAACCTTGTTTGGGCCAGTGTTTATGATTTTATTAAAACTGTTCACCGAAAAATGTTAACCTACAACTACCATTGGACTAGCTAGACTAGCTTGAGCACTTGAAAAAAATTATGATTTTTTAAATTAAACACTAACAGTTCCACTATGGCAGTTTTTATTATTATACATTTTTTGCATGCCAAAATTTCAAATTGATTCAGGAAATAAAGATGTTCTGTTGATAAAAGTTTATAACACTTTTGTCCACCTACTAATACTTCAGAATCAAAATATATCAAGGAGAATATTAAAAAAAAAAATTGTATTTCTGATTTAAAAAAGTATTCATTCAAAATTATTATTATTTTAATTGTAAAATTTTTATTAAAAAAACAACGATCATGGTGTGCTTTCTTTTCACTCTTGATCATCAAATGATTATTAAAAATTTTGATTGGTTCGATTTTTATTTTCATTTTTTTAATTACAGATTTAAAACCCGGATCTTTGTAGACGATTTTTATTTCGGATTTTTTTTTCGATATGAAAGGAATTAGATGGTTAGTTGGAGCCCCAAGGCTCAATTCCTTAAGTCCAGAAAGGTTTTATTACTGTCATATGAATGAGCCTTTTTTAATTGATTGGTATTTAATTGATGAAGCGTAGAGCAGTTTCTTGTGCAGGCTTTTGTGAGTATAAAATAGAACCATAAAATCTAATCAACTACAAAAAAAAAAAAAAAAGGAAAGATTACAAAGACTTTTTGTAATATGTTTTTTTTTTTGGTTTGTAATATGTTGATTCAGGTTCAATGTGGTTTTGTTTTTTGATTGTAGGGAAGGCCTTGGTGCAAAAGTATTACTTAATTATGGGTTTGAAATTGTAGAGGTGAGAGATAGCAAACTGTTAATCTTTACGCTAGGTGAATGATAGTCAGGATTTGCAGTTTGAAAAAAAATTTATTTTCGAAAGCCAACGTTTCGATCCAACCTGTGGATCTTCATCAGGGCTAAAAGAAAACAAATATATGAGTATCTATGCTAAAGGATGACAATAAATGAATATGTTACAGAACTGATAATAGTATAAAAGATGGTGAGTATTAACATGAATATTTAAATAAGTAGCTGGTTAGCAAGATAAAATAGAATCTGATATTTACCTTCTGAGTCAAGGTAGATACAAAGACTGAAGGTAAAATAAGGTAAGAGGTAGTGGTAGGGGGTAGTTTGCCGACTTCAAAGGTTTATGACGGGGAAACCTAACGCTTTTAAAGTGAAAGGATACATGACAACGGAGTGAAAATACAATATTAAAAACTAACAAAATATATGGTACTGTATACAAATGGTTATGTCTGGACTCAATAATAACACAAAAATGAGATAATACATAAGGCAACAAAGCATAAAAAATTGAAAAATATACAGTAGGAAGTTATACAATACTAAAGATAATAATAATACAAGAGGTTCAATGATAATTGCGGATACCTATGAAATCAAAACTAGGATTTGATGATGTGGAAGATGTTAGAATAAGTGGATGAAATTATCTCTTTATCAGTTTTATGATTTACAGGGTTATTTTTTCCAGATGAATGAAAATAGATTCTGAGAGGAGTCGTTTATCGTGGTTTGGTACAGTAGCTAATATGGAGGGGTTCTCAAAGTCAAAGGAATGGTTGTGGGCGATGGAATGTTCTGCTAATTTTGACGTAGACGAATTACGCGTGGAAATACTGTATTTATGATGGTAAATCCGTTTTTTAAAATGATTTTTGGTTTCACCGATATAGTAAGTGTAGCAATTAAGCGTGGAGCACCGGATACGATAAACTACATTACACTTGTCTAGGAGTGGTACTGGGTCTTTGATTTTGGTATACAGATTTTTTAATTTGTTGTTATTTTTTAATACTAGGGGTATGTGTAAGAAACTGGATGAAAGGGATTTTTTAATTTTGTTGGAGAGAATGGGGATATATGGGATAGATCTGTATTGGAAAGTAGAGATCAGAGGTTGTGAAGGGTTGTTAGAGAAATTTTGGGTTTTAGTATTGTTATTGATCAGTGTTTTTATTACATAGTTACTCATATATTTGTTTTCTTTTAGCCCTGATGAAGATCCACAAGTTGGATCGAAACGTTGGCTTTCGAAAATAAAAAATTTTTCAAACTGCAAATCCTGACTATCATTCACCTATCTTATAGGCTTAAAAAAATCTCAGACTTACCAGGTCCTGAATTGAGGATCGATCATATGAAATCAGGAAATTTCTGCCAATGATAAAATATTCAGAACATTAACTTTTATACGGCATGTATAAATATAGAACTGGGGAATTCACTTATTCAATTGAATAATTTTTGTTTCTCAATGACAATTTTGATCTTTGCAGCAGTTTCTGTTTATCTGTTTCGGCAACATCCTGTTCTTCCAGTCATAAAAGTAGATAATGCAGTCTATGATTTCCAATTATGTTACTCTTTGTTTAAAAAAAGTAGGTATTCTTTGGCTCGTTCTTCTTCCTGTTATGTCTGTCATTCGTATTGCCCCTATGTTAGTACATATATTAGTTTATAAAATATGGTTTTATACTGGAGTATTGAATTCGCTCGTGGTCCTTTGTTGCCATCTTTCTAATGTCATTCATTAGTTATCTTTTCTTGTCTCACCAACAATATGAAAAACAAAGCATCAATTTCGTTTGCTGGACCTTGCCTATTATTTGTCGAGTGATGTTTCTTGGAAAAGGACTGAATCCTAAGATTTGGTTTCTACTCCAATGATCCAGAAAATACGATAATACTGTCACATGTTCTTAATGGGAGTTAGATTAGTTCACCTCCTCGATTCTATTGATATTTCTTTGTCAAAGAAACTGACGCAGATTAAGCCAATAAATCATGAAAATTGTATTTGTTTTTATCAAATTGTACTTGTTTTTATCAAACTGTTCTATATATAATAAAAAAGAAATTGTTATTATGTTTACTTTCACTGATCTGGACCATTCCATAATCCGAACAAACCCTTAAAAAATTGATGATTTTATTTTAACAGTACATACATTAAGGACAGCCGGAACTATATCAATGGTGGAGTGCTAACCCTGATTCGTAATTTTTAATTCCCTTTTGGGGTAAATTAAGTTGGTAGAAAATTCCATTGAATATGTTTTACTTTTTGTTCTTGTTAAATTTTTCGAATTCTGTTAATCATCTAAAAATAATAATATTATTTTAACATGTAAACAATCGAAGATTTCAGATTAATTCACAAAAAAAAAAAAAAAAAAAAAAATAGTTAAGCAATAAATTTCTAAACAATCATTTACGTAAGAATATTTTTATGTTTTAATTTTATTCCTAAATTTTTAAGTGAAATTTCTCCGCTCGGTGAACCGATTTTTCCTCTAGTCCTAACCTCATTGCTTTAATGAGTTCGGATTCACTGGAGTCTTTTAAAGATAATAGGTCGAGCTTGTAATCTCAAAATTATCTTTGGAAAAATTAGGTCGGGGATATTGCATTTAATGTACCTATTTAAAAAATAAATAAAAAAAGGCATTGCCAACTATATACAGTCCTGTGAATAAATATAAACTCTAGGAAAAAACAAACCTATTTTGATTAGTTTAAATCATTTATTTTGGAATCTGATTAATAAAGGTATTACGTAATGTTTACTGTAAATGATTAGTTACAATTTTAATAAACTATTTAATAATATTGCAAGGATTAGCTAAAATTTGGACAAAGTAACAAAACAGACCTGTGAAAAAGTATAAACTCAAACTTTTTCTGTCTCTTTAATGAGTAAATTCATTTCAATAATGAACACTTCTTCCATGTTTTTTGGTCACCTCCAACAGCCTTTTAGGAACACTTCTTACTAAATTAATTAAAGTGCTCTCAGGTATGTTTTCCCAAGCTTGAGTTATTCTTTCTTTGAGCTCATCAATATTTTGGATTTCTGGCTTCTGAAGGTCGTAGACTTCTCTTGCCATAATCCCCCATAAATTTTCAATCGGATTAAGATCCGGACTAAGAGCTGGCCAATCGAAAATGTTGATCCCGAAAACCAATGTTTTGTAGAGCATGCAGTATGAATCGGCGCGTTACCCTGCTGAAAAATGATTTTTTCCTCTTCCAGTATTGTAATGAACGGCAAAAAAAACTCTTCTAAAACATTTTGATAGCCTTTTGCGTACAATTTGCCGGAAATGAATGCGATTTGGGACTTACCCTTTTTATTAAAAACAGCCCATACCACGACTCCGCCACCCCAATGGGACCTTCCTGACAAGATTTTTTTTCTCTTTTCTTAGGTCATGCTAGTAGTAATTTAAACCATCTGGACCATCAATATTAAATATTTTTTCATCACTAAAAATAACGCTTGACCATTTTTCGCTGTTTTGAAAGTGCTGTTCAGCAAACTGCAGTCGTCGCTGCAAATAATGTTTTTTGAGCTGTGGTTTTCTCACAGCCTTACTATATTTTAAGTACTTTGATTTAATTATCCACTTCCTCAACAAGCCTAGCATCACATCCTAAATTAAATCGCCTCACAATCTGTGCAGAGGATGCTCCTGTTTTTGAGATTTCTCTCAAAACCGCTCGTGTCACTTGCTTGAAAATTTTTGAAGGTCTTCCACTTCTATTATTTTTCCCATAATTGTCTGGGTCGCTGTTTAAAAAGTTTTTTAATACACTGGAGTGGTTTAGCACACTAGCAATTTGCCTCTGGGGCATCCCACCTCTTCTTATAAGTCTATAATTCTTTGCCGCTCACTTTCAGTAAGTTGAGTCCCGCGCGGCATTATTTAAAAATCAAAAAACGCTACAAAGTATAAAAAACAAACAAATATGCTCTCCCTTTAAAAGTTCGAAGAAAACTGTGATGATATTAATCCATTAGAATAGAAAATAAACATTGAGTTTATACTTATTCACAGCGTAAACATGCTTTATTTACAAAATCTGATGATCGTATATTAAAACAGATCTAATGCCAGTTAAAGCTTCTTGCCAATCTAATAACATTGCAGCAAGGCTAAAAAAAAATATTGTGCAATGAATTCACTTTTAAATTTCATAAATACTTCGATTTTATTAGTTGAGTTTATATTTATTCACAGGACTTTATATATGTATATATATATGTACACACACATATTTTTTTTATTATTTCAAGATGAAAAAATTTATTTTAAAATATTAACATCCGATTGGGTCATTTTTAAAATAAATCTAATATTTAAAATGAAGATCAGGGCGACCATTAGTTGAGTCTCAACACTTTTTTTAAAAATTTATTTCAGCATACGTTTCTGCCATTCGGCCATCATCGGTGCTGATATTCGTTATTTTATAAGTCAAAAGGTTTTTTATAAACACCACAGTTAGTGGTTTTTCATTAAAATGATTAAAATTTAGGTATTTAATACCCCTGTCTCTCATATATATAGGACTAATATGAAATCCATGCTTCTTGTCTTGAAGATTCAAGATTCAAAAATTCAAGACAAGAAACTTGAATTTCATATTAGTGCTATAGATATGAGATACAGGGGTATTAAATACATAAATTTTTATCATTTTAATGACAAACCGTTAACTGTGGGTTTTTTAAAAAAAATGTTGACTTATAAAATAATGAATATCAGTCACATTGATGGCCGAATGGCCGAAACGTTTGCTGAAATAAAGTTTTAAAAAAAGTGTTGAGACTCAATTAATGGTCGCCCTGATCCTCATTTTAAATCAATTGAAGAGTCTCAAGAAGAGGAGTGTAACTTTTATAATAAATCTAATATATTCAAATGGTTAAAATGAATTCAAAGTATATATATCGTTTTTACGATCCAATAACCTGATATTTTGTAAAAATTCAGTGGGAAAATATTTTATTTTATTTTTATTTCGATGCAAACATAAGACAAAAAACTTATTTGAATTATTTTTTTATCTGGTTTACTTTGAATAATATTTTACTATTTTTTTTTCTCATAATCCTAATATTCTATAAATCATTTGGATGTTTGAACTCTTTTGTTATTACATTGTTTTAAAATGATTTAAAAATAATAATAATGAATTATATAATGAGCATTGTGCATACAAATAATTTTAATTAGCGTATTAATAATTTATCAACGATTAAATAAACAATAAATTATTGATTTGTTATTATTCAAATTTATTATTTAATAATGAGTTTTTTTATCATAAAACAATTCAGTAACCTTTTGACTGGTCAGTTTCTTAGAAAGATGTTTTTTCCAAACACATCCAAAAAAAAGTACTCTAGATAATTTGATTTTCAAGTTAAACAAAATTAAAAAATGAGAATCCTTGATTAATTTGAATTTTCTCTACTTTATATAATTAATAAAAGTTCGAATGTAAAAGAAAACCTCGTCGAAACGCATTTTATAAATAATATATCTCTCTTTCAAAATTTTAACACTACAAAATTGAGTTTATCAAACATTTTTGTAGCGCTCTTAAATTTCAGATCACGTGTTTATGAGCAAAGGAGGTGCTGCGCCTAGCGGCCCAACCAAGAAATAATCCTTACAGAGTCCTTAGTTTCCTATTTGAAGAGCAGGAGAACAATTTAATACTGACAAGTTTAACATGCTCATTTCATGATAATATTTGTAATGATTTAATATTTTTTTAAAATTTATTCAAATTTACTTATTTTTTTAAAATAATGTAGGAAACGTTAGTTTAATATTATTAAAAAAGTGTATTCATATAATTCAAATTTTAATTTTTCGTTTCTTTCCATTGCAATTAGGTTAATTTGGAAATAGTTAATAATGTTAATAATCAATAATGTTCATTACTGATATTAAAAAAAAGTTAAGGTAAAGAATATAGAATTGCATACTTAAAAATTAAGAAATTAATTGAAGTAAAAATCTTAAAATTGTGAGTAAAAAGTATTAAATTATAATTAAAATTATTTAAATATTTAATTATTAATCTGGTAATATTTTAATTAATCCTCTGGCATTATTCAATTTTTTAATAATACTGGTAATATTTGTTCATCATGATAAATACTATAACATAATGCAAAATTATAATAGTATAACATGACATTTCAACTATAAGATTTAAATTGGCTAATTCTATTTAATGGGTGCATGTTATTTTTATCTTGGTGTATTTTTACAAAAAATCTCACCGTTCACCTACCATAAGTTTTACTTTTCATAAATTTTCATATCCAGATCGAACCTAAGTATGTTTAGTAAATATTGAATAGTATGTTAGAATATCGTTTATAGCAATAAAATGGTTTGTAATGTTAATTCATAATTAATTATTACCGAGTGTATTCAATTTTATTTACTTTCGCATATATATTGTTGTTAAATCAATCTTTTAATTCAAGTAAATGTGACTATCTATCAAACTTTAAAATAAAAGCAGTATTTAACACTTATGATTAGTTTTAGACAAGCTTACCATCTACAAAATATTGTTTTCTTGTTTTTCTTTTTCAAAGGGTTCATGTGTTAACGTTTTATGACAGATAATTTTATGGTTTTACCCTCTATCCAAAGATAGTGATAGATTGTTACATTTGGTAGTAAAGAATTAAAAAAGAAAAAAAAAATCAAACCTCTTAGTTAATTTATGAGTTAAAATAAAAAATAAAAATCATTAAAACAGAAGTTACATAACTATTTAGAACTCATAATATATCTTTCAAACTAATTATTTTATATATTACAATCATATAATTGCACCCAAATGGAACACATAACATTTTTGTTATATTGTTTAAATAAATGAAATATTTACCATAGATTTAACTTGTCTATTACATTTCTGATACAATTCATAAGTTGAAACAAAAGTTTTTTTGTTTTTTCAAAAAAGTTCTACGATTTTGATATATACATACCGTGGTATAGCAAATATTTTATTTCATAATTGAGAATTTTCACATAATTTGGCACCTTGTGTCCAATGACCATGGTTTGATTAACATCAAAATTGTGTGGTCTGATTTCGAATAAATTTCGATAAATTAGAATATTTCATAGGCTACATCATTACATTTTTATCCTCAAAATCATTATTTTATAAAAATATTTTAGCATATCATTCCCCATGCCTGTCTAATAATGATGACACCTCTCTAGGCTTGATTTCGATATGTCTACCGGTCTTCAAGATTTTTTTATAATTTTCATTACAATTATTTTATTTTATTTATTTTATTTTTTGGTTAGAAAAGGAATATCTAGTATACTAATAGTATACTCTGGTTATAAAAGACTCATTTGATACAAATCAAACAATCCGATCCACATTCCTTTGTCAAAGTTTGAATTTCCTGCTAAAGCCTTACCACCGTACTTTTTTTACTAATACTTCAAGTTCCACATTAAGGAAAATAACTTGTGATGTACATGATGTATTCATTATTTTCATTCATTAGTCGTACATCATCTTGAAGGAATAGTTGGTCAAAAATAGATAACGGTCAACGGATAAAATTGTCTGTTATTAGACACTTCGAATAAAGATAACAGCATCATCCGTTAGGTATGTATACATAAAGAATAATTCTAATTTATCCATTATCTGTTTTCATTGATACACATTTGAATAAAACATTGATGGATAAATTTTACAAGCGAACACAAGATTTAATCTTTAGATAATTTTTCCAATTAAAAGTATTTTATTTTAACATTGTAACATATTTTTCAGTTTTGACTCATTTAAATTAATTTGTTTGAATCAAATAGGAAATTAAAAATATGGTTTAGCTTAGCTATAAACTTTAGTCGGTTGATAGCAGCACTAAATAGAGCCAAAACCTTGCCGTTTCATATTACCATATAATTCTCTAAAACCCTCCTCTGCTCTACCTGAAAATGAATTTGATATTTATTGAGGGATTGGTTAAGCGATTGACACCGTTTTGTCAAAAAATCGTTTACATATATAAAGAAATCGTACATATATAAAGAAAAATACAAAACTGATATTTACAAAATCGAATATATCTTCCGAATAAATATTTCTATCATTAAAGTGGAATGAACGACTTCCGAAAAAAGTTCATACGTAGAAACACACATACAGTTCAGTTAAATTTTACAATGAGTTTGTAAATTACTTGATTTCATGAATTTATAAAATTCATCTTACTAGATATTGATAATTAAAATATTTAAAAGCCGACAGATTGGGATATTTTTCTGTTCACCGTCAATTTGTCTTTATAAAATGGCCTTTATATTACACTTATGCCGATCTAAGAATATTTAATAAATGCATCGTTGAGCATGCAAACATAAAATTGATCAAACCGATTAAACATTTTGAATTTGGCAGTCAAAATGCAATTTTTTCAGTTGTGCATTATACTTTCGGAGCAGCAATATGTAGAATGATTTGATAGTAGACCATTCATGTATGGCATTATTCTAAAAAAATAAAACAAAAATATATTTATATCACATAACATGAGTTGATATGGTTGAAAAATCATTAATATGCAACAAAAAATGTTTGTATAAAATTAAAATTAAGTATTTGATATTATTTTTAGTCAGTATAAGATGCCAAGGGCATTAGTTAGTTATTTCTTATTATGTGCTTTTACTCCAATAACTGCCTTCTATGGTATGAAGTGCGAACTTCAAACTTTCTAACATTAATCTTTTACAGAACTCTTGCACACTTGATGGTTTTGGATGGGTATAAAGCTCAAGATGTAAATATTATCAAAGTTCATCACTTATTTGTTCGTCGATAGTTGGTAGTTGAAAGTCGGTATGTAGTGTTTTGTTACTAACGTACAAAGGTGCGTTCGTTACTAGTCGTAAAATTTTGAATTGGAAGGTTTGTAGTTTTTGTAAGTGTGTCTTTTTTGCTGATGCATAAATTTGTGAGGTGTATGTCCAAATGGTTTTCATTAAGAATGTGTATGTATTGAGTTTCTGTCTGATTTTCAATTTTGATGATTTGGAAAATAGTGAGTACAGTATTTTCAGTCGTTTGTTTAAAGTCTGTCTTTTCATTTTGACATGGGGGGGGGGGGGCCCAAGTCATCCTTCTGTCAAATATTAGTCCAAGGTACCGTACTTTGTCTGTTTGAGGAATTTGGTGGTCGCCGATATAAACAGGAGGGCATGTATCTCGTCGAAGTGTGAATGTTATATGTTGTGATTTGTCATGGTTTAATTTCATTTTCTAAAGTGAGTAATATCTTGTCAAATTTATTAAGTGGTTTTGTAATTTTAATGAAGCCAGCCTAGGGTCATGGTGCTTCGTTAAAATTGTTGTATCATCTGCGTACGTTGCAGTTAATATTTCGGGGTTTGTAGGAATGTCATGTGTGTAGATAATGTATAGGCGGGCGCAATCGACTATAGGGTGCGCTAGTAGCATTTTCAAAATGTCGGAAAGAACGGGGATAGACTTAGTTGATGTAATAGAGATAGTTGGTAATTTTAAGAGACCATTAATTGAAGGGCAGGCTATTCTTGATGCAAACCACATAATAACATGTGGAATAATATCTAGAAGTAAAAAAACAGTTATTTTACAAGCCTTCTGCCTTCAAACTAGCAATTTTAAAGGACTGCCCCAAAAGTGGAAATCAAATTTATTAATAATAATAAGCAATTTTCTTGTCATTGTAAGTGTAAAGCTGGTAGTTCTGGTAAATGCAAGCACATCATTGTAACTTTACTCTACGTTTTTCGGTTAGTAATAACATTAATTACCTATTCATACAATCATTGTTATGACAGCTTAGATTCTTTGTCATATTATTTATTTATTTGTCAAAACTTTCGGGCTTCGCATTGAAAACTTGGAACAATTAAGCACAACGGATGTAAGAAAAAAATGGGGAACATTAAAAAAGAAAAACAAATATGACACCAGGGTCCCAATGTTATTTGCTTAAAACCAACATTTTGGAATAATAAAATGTCAAATACTAATATTTACCTGGATAAACATAGTCACTTTCTTTAAAATGAAGACTAAATATCGTCATATGTTTCGAAACAGGCTTATCTATTCTTAATTTTACAATCCACTCTTTAAGAAGCTTTTTATTTTTTGGAAACAAATGGAATGACACATCTTTAGATTTTTTTGAAGAACACTGAGAGACCGAGCAATACCTATTAGACATTTTTCCAATAATTTTTTGCTCAATCGGGTTTTAATTATGGAAAAATAAATTAAAAACGGCAAAAAACCCTATGAATCCCAGGTAATCGCACGGCTTCTATCCCCGTTTCTCTAGTTCCTTCTAGTTCCTCAAAGAAGCAGCACCGTCGCTTGCGCTCGCCTATAGTAAGCGAGCGAGAGGTAACTAGTCACGAAAAAACCCTTATTAATTACGGTTTGAAAATTTTAGTTCGCGAGAACTAACTAGAGCTCGCATTGTCGGTCGTGGTAGTCAAGGAAGGGGAGATTCACATCGGTTGGAGTTCTTTTCTTTTACACTTACACCAATAAATTATCGATTCTCTGTAATCCCCCATTTAAGTGGGCCATGAGCGTAAACAGGACTTGAAAATATTTTAGGATATATACATTTTATTAGACTTTGATTGTAGGATGTTGAAAAATAGAGCTAAATGTTTAAAATACAATAACTAAGCATTAATAGTTGTTTTTTGCGCTCAGTTAAAATTGAACTTTGCACTCTGCATGACGAACTTACCCCTCTATCAAATCATTTTATCTACGAGTAGGTATCTGATTAGTTTTGAAGTGGACTGAAGGCGAAGGATGAGGACCTCCGAAAAGAAGAGGTCGTCGGGACATGCTGCCGCCGAGCGAGGATGCCGGAGGAGCAGACGATGTGGAGCGATGCCGAAGGTTGTAGGGCGCCAAAGCAACCGGTTCGGTGGGACACATCGCCGAACGGGCAAAATAAAAGATAGTGAAGGCCTTTTTTCTTAGGTCGGGCGTCGGACAAGATGAAGTGTTGTTTCCGGCGAAGAGGTCATTAATAAATAATGAGGAGGGCTCGTTCAATGGCCGCCCTCAATGGAGCGGCGAGTACATAAATCTCTACTCCTAATGGCGCCTTGCAGGGTGGCCTCCCCTCCCGCCTCTTAGCGCCTCGCATCCAAAGGCCAAATCCTATTACATCGGTTTCCAGGATATCCTCCAACATCCCTATCCCTCTATCCATCCCTCCCCACACGTACCAATCCACTAAATTCCGTTCTGCAAATCGCATGGCCCAACGCTAGAAGATACGTCATAATTTTACTACTAGTGTACATGGGCGTATTTAGGTCTTGATATCTGGGGGTGCGAGCTCACCGGAAGATATGAGGTATTTTTACTAAATTTAAACACCAAATCCCCATTTAAATGGTCAGTTTTTAGATCTAAAAGGGTAGCATATTTCTACTATCTAACAATAACCCTTTCATATTTTAATTAACAATTTATTTTACAGACTTTAATCAAACAATTTTTTATTTAAAAAAAAAAACTAAAACAGTTATGTCCTTTCGTTTTTTATGTTACAGTTCATTAAAATTGTTAATTTCATTTGTATTATTACTAACCATAGTAGAATCGACTAATAGTGTGAACGCTAGAAAAATTGAGGTATTTTTTTACTTCACTTGTTTGGGAAGTTGGTTAATGAAGAACTAAGGAATCTAAAAAAGGACATAATGAATTTATTAAAAATACAAAGTTTGTTTTAGAATTGTGTTTTTAGAATTCTTTTATTCATCAAAATACAAAAAATGAAACATATTATGAACACTGTATGTAAAAATTTAAATTTATACGACTGTAATTATAAAATATGTAATGAGATAAATTTTAATGATGAAGCAAAACAGGCAACAAATTATTGTAACTATAATTATTTATCTGTAAAAAAAAATTATCATCCCAAAAATCTGGGGGTGCGATGCACCACCTCGCACCCCCGTTAATCCGCCCCTGCTAGTGTACCTATCAGATTTTGTAAAGTCTAATTTAGAATTCTCCACACCAAATAAGAATTGTCTTGCATGCCAACTTAAAATTTTTCCATTTCAAATTAAGATTTTCCAAATCAATTCAAAATTCTTCAAAGGTTATGTATTTCAGTTTTTATGTGATTCAGTAATTATTGAATTACTTAGAATTATTACCTATTTTGATATTATGTTGTTTTGTTTTTTAAATCTTAATTTGACATAGAAGATTCTAAATTTGGTTAATTAAAATCTCAATTCAGTATGGAAAGTTCTAAATTGGATTTGGAACAATCCCTATTAGATA
Organism: Aelia acuminata; assembly: GCA_911387785.2. Lineage (NCBI taxonomy): Eukaryota > Metazoa > Arthropoda > Insecta > Hemiptera > Pentatomidae > Aelia > Aelia acuminata. The sequence continues at coordinate 111,421,076 of OU426980.1, forward strand.
GGTATGTTAGTTTCATTATTAAATTCCTTAGAAGTTGTACCTATTTTGAATAAAACTGAAAAATCTTGAAATTAGAAATGAAAGATTCTAAATCTGTTTAGGAAAAATCCCAATTTCGTATGAAAAGTTCTAAATTTGGTTTGGAAAATTCTAAATTAGACATTGAAATGGTATATATTAAAAAAAGAAAAAAGAATGAATATTTAATAATACAAAATAAAGTAACAAATGATAGAATTGATTGCTTTAATGCCTCTAAATCTCTATTGCCACGAAAAGGCGTATATGGACCCTGTAGATTTTATATTTTTTGGAATGAAGCAGATTTAGAAATCGATAATTATTTTTTTCAGAACATTAAACATCATGCTTAAATTATCCATAACATTTTAAATAGATCTTCAATTTTTTTTTATTTGATCATATAAAATGACCACTCACTTAATGATACGGTATTATATAAATAATAATTATCCAATTTGGATAAACCAAACATTGATCAGAAAATAAAATAATCATTTAGAAGACATATTTTAATGTTATATTTAGTATTTTCATTCGAATTCATTACTTTTTCCATGGGCGTCACTGCTGGGGGGGAGGACAGGGGGGACGCGTCCCCTCAATATTTTGGAAGGAGACAACTTCTTACACTCTAACTGTGACATGAATTGGCAACTCTTATAAATACCTTTAAAATACATCATTGTAGGAGAAATTAAATGTCCCAACAGTTGTTTTAGGTGTTGTTATTTCATTTTTTTAGCTTCTTGAATTTTTACCTATCTATGAGAATATTGATTCGTCCCCCAATAATTTGGAGCTGGTGACGCCCATGCCTTTTTCTATTCCATACTAGTTTTGTTCTTTAACATGCTTCAGCCTAGTGTATTAAGGATTTTATTAAAACTGTTCACAGAAGAATGTTAACATAAAGCTAAAATTCGACAGGCAACTAAGCACTTTGAAAAAATGGTGATTTTTAAATTAAACTCTTTGAGTACCGTCGAGGCAGTTAATTAGGCAGTTGTGAGCCAAAATTTATAATTTTTTTCGAAATAATGATGCTCTGTTGCGGAAAGTTAATAATTATATTCTTCACCTCCTACTGTAATAAGAACATAATTTTTTTTTTTTTAATTTTGATCGGCTTTGATTTTTATTTATTTAATTATCGGTTTCAAACCCTGGAATAAAGTGATGAAAAATTGTTATCTATTTTTTCGGGATTTTATGGTACTGTCTCTGGAAGCTTCCCCAGTTCTTATTCAGTGCACCTAACTTAAGAATTTACAGTTAAATAGTATAGTTTTTATGACGAGATTATAAATAAACTCCAATACTCAAAACTTTTTAATCTGAAAAAAGTTTTGATTCGATGCACTGTTAAGCCTACAAATAAATAAATAAACGAACGTCAATAAATACCATAAATTGGACAAACTTTGTCCACTTCCCGTTACTCGCAAAATTTGCGTGATCGGGTAGTAGGTATCAGTGAAGAGGAAGGATTGGCTCTACTTGGAGCTGAGCTCTGTGGTGTAGTGGTTAGCATCCGCGCATGTCACGCGGGAGACCCGGGTTCGACTCCCGGCGGAGCCAAATCTTTTCTCTTCAAAAAATTAATTATTTAAAACATAAAGAAAAACGCAAAAATCAAGTTGTCTCAGAGAAATGTCCGATTTTCTCCAAACCATAAGCCTTTTAAAAATATTATAGCATATTAAATATTGTGTAACATGAGACCACCCTCAAGGTTTTAAGTTTAGGATTGAATGAGATAATTAGATTCCTAACTTCCTCAGTTCTCAAGCGCAACTAAGTTTGGAATTGGAATTTACAGTTGAATGGTATACTTTTTATGACGGGATCACTTCTGCCTTGCACATGGCGTGATAGTCGAAAACAGCTTCTTTCATCACAAAAAGTTTAAGATCATGACGACTGGAAGATGCTTCCATTCTTTTAAAGCTTCCTATGCCCCCGAACGAACGTTATTTTCAAAAACATTTTTCCTTCGTATTATAACCTATAATAGCGACTCTTGCTATTATATTATGTGCTCTCACTGACAAGCAAAGGGACAAATCTAAGACTCGGAAATGCGCTACTAATGAAAAATGGAAAGGGGAAACAAGATGGAATCGGATGAGGAAAGCTAGTTAAAGAAAACTAACTCAGGTGGTTTGGACATGTGTCACGCATGGCTAAAGGAAGAGCCTGGGTTACCAACGAGGTAAGAGTTGAGGGGAAGCGGCCACAGGAAAGAACAAGGTAGATCTAGGAAGGGGTTAAAGAAGCCTTTAAAGGTTCCCGCCACTGCATGGAACCACGTTCCCGAACAGCCAAAGATGATCTTTCTATTGTTGTACTAGCCGAAGTTGCCCGAGACAGACGAGTACATGGTTCGACGCTTTGTAAATCCACCTTTACAGGAGAGGATTAGACTGGAGAAGGCAGCTGACACAGGACAGAGACGCTTGGGTCAGGCTCTGTAGGAAGCTGTCTCACACCGCTCAGCGGTGAAAGAGGACTCGATAAATCAAAGTAAACTTCTTTTTTCCCAAGCAGCGTATGGTTGTAGGATAAACCTTGGGATTATTTTAAAATAATGTCAGAACCTATTTCATCTTCTAATCATACCAAAATTAAGTCGTTCTTCCAAAAGAAATTAGGTCTACCGTATAACTGGTATGCCAACTATTCACGCATGTAGAAATTAAATTATTATCTTAATTAACCTTTTTTGAGTGAAAACATCTAATATTATGTTATGATGCTGGATTTTATCATTATTATTTTACTTATTCTTCTAAAAGATTCAATTTCGGCATATAAGGAGCCTTTTCTTAGAACGTGATTGTCTGAATTTGATTTAAATTCATACATGTATATAATGTTATTAAAAAATATGCTGGGTTTTTGTTATTTTAATAGAACATTGGGAGCGATGCGCGCATCACACAACTCACCACCATCCTTTCTTCAACTATAAATATACATTTTTTTTTTTAAAATGGCTTAAGTGCCATATAAAGTGAACACACAAACATTTTTTTTGATTCTATTGGAAAATACTCAAGTCAGTCCTGCATAATGTAGTGTGTGGATTGTAAAGGTGCATCCAATAATTCACGGGACTGTATTCCCGTTCTTTCGAATGGATTTTTTTTCTCTGTTATTTAATTACGCAATTGTTTCATATTTTATATTTAGATATTCGTTGCTTCTAGTAATAATAAGGGACTATTATTTACTCCAAAACAAACAAATTTAAAGGTACTTTACAGGCAAGAGAATTGCTCCTTTGCCATTTAGGCACTATAAAACGTGTTCTATAATGATAGAACTTAACTCATATTACAGATTACTTCATTCTTATTAATCTTGACAAGTTTAACTAAAATCGTTTGCTTTTGAGAATCCGCCTTAAATTAATTTGGAGGAAATCTTACCTGTCACATCACATGCATGTACCTACCTCAGTTTCCTAATTTCAGTTTCGTACGACGAATCGTTTCTGAGCTAGTCCGTTCACACTCTCACACAGACCATTTCGTGGTACTTGGTTATTTGGACCCAGGGGACCCGAAAACGTCAACTTTCGTTGAAATTCGGTAGTCGAATTTTTTTTACGATCCTAATACTTTCTCTTACTATCTATAGTAAAAGTAATGAAGCGAAAAATCACTTGAGAATATTTACTCAGCCGAGAGGCAATATTTCTTAATAAGCCAAAATTACTAATTTGTCTCAAAAATAAATTATTTAATTTTTTGTATTTGTTTAAAAGGTTCAAAGTTTGTTTTCCTAAAGAATAATACCATTCTTTTAGTACCCCTATATTAACTGTTAAATATTGACCGTGCATTTAGTAGTCCTAAACTAACAATTGGGCACACTCTTTGACAAGAAGGCACTGAAGCTTTAGTTACAATAATTTGAGTCAAAGATTCATCTTTTTTATTTTTTGATTTTGAAGAATAAACCTTGAATTTGTAATAAATTATCAGCCTTGAACGGATATTGTTGACATGTATTTAATTCCATGAAAATTTTTATATCTGAATTCGATCCAACATAGTATCTTAGTTCTAAATAAGAATATTAAGGGGGGGGGGGGTCTCCTGTCTGCACAGAAGTTTATCATCGCAACGAAGCAACATATTTTATTTTATTCCAAAAAGTGATGTTATTGATAAGGGAATTCGTTACGATTACACTAGCTCTGGTCTCTTCTTGTTCCGATGTTTACAAGATCCCATGATAAATTAACTACCTATTGAAAATTCACAACTATGTTAAAATTTTCTTCTATGTCCAAATGTTCGTTAAAATTGTGTTCTCCAAATCCTATTTTGTTTTCGAGTAACTTTCTTCGGTAAATGACTGCATTTTTAGATTACATATCTATTTTAATTCAATTTGCAACTAGATATTTTCTTCCTTATATGAAATACATAGCAAGGGAACGTATTGCGATCGTGAAAAATTTTAAGTTCCGTTTTTTGACGGAAATACACGTTTTGGGGTTCCCCGCGAAATGTTCTGTGTGAACAGACTAAGTACAAAACTGAAATTAGGAATTTGAGGTAGCTAAATGAACGTGATGAGACAGCAAAGTTTCGTCAAAGTTAAGTGTGGGGCACTTTATCGCAACGAATTTCCTCCTTTTTGCGATTAATTAAGATTGATGTTTTACTGAAGAAAATGTAGCATTTCGTAGATATATCTGTAGGGTTATTTATCAATACACAATGATCTGTGATAAAATAACTATTAATACGATTTAATTTCTGACTCCATTTGAAAAAACTTTTATTTTTCTTTATAACACATGTGATCTTTTTTAAAAATTCTCATCAACTAGTTATTCCAATTGATAAATTGAATCAATTAAGTGTAAATGTTGATTTAAATACAAATTATTATAAATTTAGTATTCAATGTCTCCTATATATCGATGGCAAAATATTCTAAGGAAAGCCCCTAATAAGTAAAAAAATATTTTTAATGCAACTACATAAATACGAAAACTGTGAGATTATATATACCGATGCTTCAAAAACGTAGGAAAGCCTGAGCTCCGCTGTGCACACTAAAAAAAAAAAGCTTTTTTTTAAGCTACCGGGGGAGAGCTTCATATTCACTGAAGAGGCTGTCATGGAGGCTCTTCGTTGGATAACAGAGTCCAGAAATACAAAATAGGTCGTTGCAACAGATTCTAAAGAGTTTTATCGCCAATCAACAACCGGCCCCAAATAAATCAGTAATAAGGGAAATAATTAACACATGATCGGAACTTAAAAATAAGCCAAAAACCATTGTATTAGTCTTGGTTCCATCCCTCTGCGGGATTATAGGAAACGAAAGAGGAAACAAGGCTGAAAATTTGGCTAAAAAAAGGAGAGGTAGCCAATACTACAGTAAAATGTGTCACATACGAGGATTAGCAATAAGGAAAAATATGGGGGGCACCTGTGGTACAGTGGTTAGCATGGCAACCTACTAAAAGTCGCAGGTTCGCGATTCGGATTTTTTAAAGGGAGTAAAAAATCCTTAGTTACGCCGTCCCTCGTATATGACGTACAATGAAGGTCCCGAGCCTGTGCGATGGCAGGTACTCGTTAAATATCCCTCCTAATTATACCTGGATATGCAAAATTAAGGACTCCCACTGTAGCATCGTCGGATTACCCTTAGTGACATAAAGTGACGTTAAAACAAACACACAATAAGCTAAAATCATCTAAATAAGAAGAAAACGCCTTAATTTTATTTTAATATTTTAGCTATTTAAATATATCTTTTGAAGAAAAAACCTTCCTCTTCACAAATTAAAAAATACCCTTTTGGAGCTTTTCAGCTAAATTACTACAACATTTCGTTTTCTGGCTATTGGGATCCAAATATTTTAATGAAAACCACGTTTTTCAAGTTATTTGCCGAAATATCTATCCCTACATGATTCTCCTTTTTTTTATTTATTTTTTTTACTGTCATTGCATTAAAACACGTACTCAATAGTAAGGTTTGACAAAAATAGGCCTTAAAGAATATACCAATTAAAGAAAAAAACAATTTTCAATAGTAAGAAAACACCGAATTTTTTTTTCATTTTCCTTTTTTATCCTCTTTTTACCCTAGAGGGTAATTGGCGTTGTGTCACGTTATAGTTTGTTTTAGTAGAATATTTCTTTTAAGTATTTGAACTGAGTAACTATTTTAGCTTCGTCATCTTTTAACAGTTCACTTTGTGTTTTTCTTTTAAACCCTACCAATTGACGTAGTTTCATCAAATCTCCCTTCACTATTAAAAAAGCAATGTTTAACAGTAATTCATTATGACTATTATTACTTGATTAGTCTAACAGTCTAATAAGCTTTTCGAACAGAAACTTCCTGACAGAAGGCACTAGTCCGGTAGCTGAGGGCCAAAAAGGTGCCTGATTTGAAGAAAATTTTTGATCATATAGGCTGAAAGTACTCATTTCATAGACAACAAATGTGAACGTCTGCCACCTCAGATCGGTTGCCATCAGATTTTATAGCCGAACAAAATCGACATTTTCGAACTTTTTTCAATTTTTCGCTAATAACTCGAAAACGATTTATCGCAGAAGAAATTCTTGTGTTATTTCTAAAATAAAAGAGCATTAAATTTCGCGAGGACTGAGGTCCTCATAGTAAAAATTGGGTTAGTCTTTTCACCAAAATCGATTGTCAATTTAGCCACTTTAGCGGAAAAATGAATTACGCTCATGTTCCAAAGCCTACAATTTAAAGCAGGTTACTCCAAATAAAAAATGTTACTTATAGTAGTTGTAGAATATAGAATTCTACGTAAAACGATCTCATTAATTTTGAAAATAGCCTATTTCTGTGAAGACAAAGTAATTAAAACGTGAACGTATTTAGCGCCTTGTGGTCTAAAATCCGTGATATTTTTTTTTAGTTTCTCGCATATAATCCGGCAAATACAGATCACAAAGTATTGCTTTCTTCTTACTATAAGAGGCTAAACTATTGCAAATAGAATGATATATTTGAATTTTAAACCGGCTTAGTTGTTTGGCCGGGTTCGATACATCAAAAATCTGTAACTTTTACGATTTTGGTGGAAACCGTGTTCCAACGCCTCTAACTCAAAAAAACCTAGTTTAAATGAAAAATGTTTTAGATTGCTGAGCATCAAATTTAGCAGGAAATAAGCTCCGTACACACAACATTAATTAAATCCTAGGGGAAATACAATTCAAAAAGTGAAATTATTCGTAGTGCTTACATCCTGCTAAAACTTCGGTTTTTGAAGTATCAGGGGATTAGATAAAATATTCATGAAAATAACTACTTAGACAGGTAGGTACTTGGCAAAATTTATTTTTTATTTTAACACATGGAAGATGGTTATTCAATTAGTTCAAAATGGTTAATACTTCAAAAACCGAAGTCTTAGCAGGAAGTAAGCACTACGAATAATTTCACGTTTTGATTTGTATTTCCCCTAGGATTTAACTAATGTTATGTGTACGGAGCTTATTTCCTGCTAAATATGATGCTCAGCAATCTAAAACATTTTTCATTTAAACTAGGTTTTTTTGAGTTAGAGGCGTTGGAACACGGTATCCACCAAAATCGTAAAAGTTACAGATTTTTGATGTATCGAAACCGGCCAAACAACTAAGCCGGTTTAAAATTCAAATATATCATTCTATTTGCAATAGTTTAGCCTCTTATAGTAAGAAGAAAGCAATACTTTTTGATCTGTATTTGCCGAATTATATGCGAGAAACTAAAAAAAAAATCCCAAAAAATATCACGGATTTTAGACCACAAGGCGCTAAATACGTTCACGTTTTAATTACTTTGTCTTTACAGAAGTAGGCTATTTTAAATTAATGAGGCTACTTAGGCTATTTTTTAGCCAAATTTTCAGCCTTGTTTGCTCTTTCGTTTCCTATAATCCCGCAGAGGGATGGAACCCAGACTAATATAATGGTTTTTTGCTTATTTTTAAGTTCCGATCATGTGTTAATTATTTCCCTTATTACTGATTTATTCGGGGCCGGATGTTGATTGGCGATAAAACTCTTTCCCTCCCTATAATTCGCAAAAATTAAAAGATATGACATTTAATATATTCTAAGAACCTACTTCGATTTGCAAAAATCTTGCTAAAACTACTTACAGAGTTAATACAATTTAAAACTAAAGCAAAACCTTTTTAGTGAAGAAATTGGGCTTTTAAAATATCGACGTTATACCTTTGTGAACACTAAATAAAATAATTTTTATCAAGTGTTCACAAAACAAATAGTTGAGAAATTTCCATTAAATACATCGTATTGTACAAAATCAATATAAATCATAGTTTCTCATATTGGCTTGAGTAAAAAAAATTCTTAAAATTGGGATTGTCTATTTTTATAACTGGATCAGCTTGTAGGTTTGTTTCGCTTACATTTTTCACTAAAACGCATCCTTTTTTAGATATGTCATTATTTGGGCCACCCTGTATATTTTAATAGACGCAAGTTGTTTCGCCATAGATAATGATCATTCCAACAAACCTGATAAACAGCTTAAGGAACTGAAACGCATAATTTTTAAGCAATTATTTATTCAGACCCGAGGCGGAGAAAGGGTTACATAAAAGTGGGTGTTAAAGTGAATCTGGTCCCGATTTATAACAGTTTTCCCCCCCCTTTAAATTAGAAGATTTTATAAGTATATTTTGTTTCTCAATGTCAACTCAATCTTCCTTCATTAATTATTATATTGATTTTTACACTTTTTTTTTAATAATATCAACGAGGTGTGGTTCAATTTTCATTTGTGATTTCTGGAAGCCAAAACTACTGGACCGATTGATATATCTTATTTATTTGAAATTGATATGTAATGTTATCCTGTTTCCATTCTTTCTTTTTCTTTTTTTTTTTTGTATTAGTATTTGGTTTCTTAGAACCAGGGAATGTACATATTTTCAATCCATATTTCAAGTGTGTAAAAACCTTTTGCCAACATGATATGATATTTGTTTTTAAGTAATTAAAAATGTATTTGTAACAAATTTTTTCAGCCCTCTGTTCAGTAGTGGTAAAAGGAAAATAAGAAACTTTCGTGATTTTATTCAGTAAACCGCACAGTGCTTCGAGTATTTTTTTTTTTTAATTTGCCTCATTAGGATATTTAGGAAATAATGCATATGCTACCTTTGAGGAATGCTTGATGAACTAAATTTCATGGTAAGTTCCACTATGTATTTCCACAAGTTCCACTATAAAATCCCGAGGGCGTTTTCAGTCCTTTGGAGAAAATGTTTTTTAAAGTTAACGAATCATGTTTATTTTTAGGATTACTTTATATACTTTGTAAGAAAATTGTCTTTTGTTCCAGTGAAATAGACAAGGACATACCCCCTTCATTGTCACACATAATAGTTTTTAATTTTTAGCACTCATATGATTCAATTGTTTTCATTCAATTCAAGTTTTATTTTTTACGATTGGTTTCCTTTTGCAGGTATTGAAATTGAAATAGGTTCCATTTATTCTGTTTAATATTTGGCTGTAAGACTATATGACGTTAATAGACAATTGCAAAGTCAAATATTTAATATTTTTTTCTATTACACGTTAAGTCTCTCACGGATGTTAATGATTTTTTTGGTCGACAAATATTAGAAACGTATACTGTCGTTCACGCCAATAAGCCCTAGAAGCTGATATAAAGAATAAAATAAGATTAAACTTCTTTATTTAATATCTCGAATAAAAAATTATTAGATCTTCAAGCAAACTATCTTTATATAATGGCAGTATAGAGAAAATTTGCCAAAAATCGATTTAAAAATTTCATCCCAGGGGGGAAAAAGTGATATTTTTTAAATATGTTTTTTAATGTGTTTTTTTCGAATCTGAAGCAATTTTTTGCGTAAAGAAATCTATAAGAGCAGTTTGAAGATCTAAACTTTTTTTTACGATTTCAAGACCTACAGAATCCATGGACCGGCTGTATATTTCATTAATAGTATACTAAAAATCAAAAGTTTCGGTGCAAGATTTATGTCTTTATCATTTTTTAATCTCTTAATATGAAATAAAGTAATTCAATGAACCTGCGAAAAAATTTTCATCTTGATCCGTGAGAGAGTGAGTACCTTCACTTGTAAATTGACTCCTTGAATTGAATGGGGTACATATTTCAAAGCTAATTCATCTCAAATCTGTTCTTGACTATTTTACATATTTTGGCTGACTCCCAGATGTTTGCAACTTCTTGAAATCCTTGCCTCCCTAGAGACGTTCCCCCTACAAGTTCCAGAGGGTTCAAACGGATCAGACCTGAAAACTATGGGCTAAACTGCCCTATCGAAAGTTTGATTAAAATTCTTTCATTATGAGCAGTTGTTGCGTGTTTCTTCAACGGCTGTTCTTTGAAACAGTCCATGCTCAAACTCCGGCGCCGGGCGATGTCTGGGAATGTTCGGGATGCTCGGGCAGAGGCATGGACGAAAATGTATCCGAAAGGAATGTTGAAGAGGAAGACGATCTTCTTAGATGGTAATTACATTTGGAAATTCATGGAGTAAGTAAGCGAAATAATATTGAATTATGACTCATAAATTGACTTAAATAAACTTGTGATTCCTGTGAACGAAATTGAAAAATAAAGGTAAATACTATGGATTGACTATAGTAACAGTCAATCCATAGTATTTACCTTATGGCATATCGGAATTTTATGCCGATTATCGATATCGCCCAATATCACATGCCGGTATTTCGATAAAATCATTGTATAGATATAACTGATATGACGATAGATCAATATAACCGATAGACTGATAATACGTACAAGTTGGCCCGTCAAATAAGTCGTGTACCATATCAATCAATGACCTTATAGCTTTACTTTAAGACTAAGTAAACAATACATAGTATAGGATTTTTTTCTCTGTGTGAATTATAACATGAACAGGATTCAAACGGCTATAACTTCGTAACTAATAGTCCGATTTTAATGATTCTTTTTTCATTTTTTTGGTAATGCGGGGATACAAAATTGATAGTTTTTGAGTGGTGCGAAAATAAAGTATTATGTTGCTCATAGCTCATCTACTGGTGTTTTCTTTGGGATCTGCCTTATTTTTTCCCACTTGGAGGGGAAGGAAGTCTTTAAAATGATACCTCTATCGTGGAATATAATCTAATATCAAATAATTTTTGGCGCACCGAAAAAAAAAAAAATATTTTAGGAATAATATAAAGAAGATTGATATTGAGATTCTGCTCTGATTGCAATAGTAACCAGTTCAAATCTTCTTTGTTTCTAAGTTAAAAAAAAAAAAAAAAAACTTCTTTATTAGTCTATTAACAGCAGATAAACGAAAAAAAAAAAACGTAGTAGACTAGCAGAAAGCGGTTCAGGCTACATGGACAATATGTCGGCAGGGATATATTTTATGTTTAATGCCGTGATGAGTCTGTTTTAAGTAGGAAGACACAATATATTTTCATGATTTTTTTCTTCAGTTTTATGGCAATACAGAGGCCTATTTTTCCCACCTGGAGAGAAAGGAAATCTTTAATATGATACCTGTATCATCGAATATGATCTAATATCGAAAACGTTATTGCGCATCGACAAAAAAACACCTTTTAGAAATAATTATTAATATAATCTACAATTAATAATATTATAGAATATTTTTATTTAATAGAAACATATCAGTAAATGAAAAATACATTTGATGCATACATCTTTATCTGTTAGAACTTCGTTTGACATCTGTCACTGTCATATATCTCACCTCAATGAGAGTATGTTTGATATCGTTAAAATACATATATAACATTGGAGAATATGAATCTGATCTACTGCAACCTTCTATTGACTACGAAATCCTCCTCTTATGCTCCATTTATCCAGCGAACTCAAATCGTTTCCTTTCGTCAAACCAAATGCGGACCGATTCATGAATAATAAATGTACCTAGCGTCCTTAATATGGGTAATGGATTATATTTACATAAAGTTCAGGTTAGGCTAATACTCTCAACAAACGGGGTCATTTGTTTGTTGTTTTTCATTCTGTTTCGGCAGATAATATATATTTTTTTCTATATTAATATTTCGTGATAAGTTTTTTTAATGTAAGTCTTAGTGAAAGTAGTAGTATACTGTATATTATAATTTTAAATCGTGAATAGTGTACTATTACTGTATGGTTTATAGACCGATGTATGGTAAATTATAGACTCTAAATTGTAAATGGCTCACCATAAATAGTAAAATAAATTATGCAAATTGTTTAACTGTTAATTTAAAATTATAAATAGTGTACGGTAAATTGTAAAATGTGAGCCGCACACAGTAAAATTTACATTAAAAAAATAAGCTGCAAATCATAATTATAATTGTACAAAGTAAATCGTTTACAATAAATTAAAAGTTTTGTGCAGTTAATAGTAAAATGTAATGTACGAATTGTATGCCTTAAAGAGAACGAAATAAATTGTTTATCAGCATGTAAGTGTAATGTAATTTTAAACTGTCAAAGGTATATGGTAAACATTAAATGCAATGTAAAGTACAAATCTATATACACATTGAAAAATATCTAATATCTAGATATTTAACAGTAAATCTTTATGTATAAAAAAATCTCGTGTCCCGATGTTTGTAGGAGGTAATACTTACTCAGCCGAATGTGATGAAATTTGGCTCATTGTGTGTACTTAGGATAAGATAGGATAGTTTTTATCTTGATAATTGACCTCAATATTTCTTTTTTTGCAAATTAAATGCTTATTATATTACAATTGAGTGTGATTATTTGTAAGTTCTATAAATTTCCAACAGATGGCGGTGTAAATTCATTGATTGACACAAAACTTCATTTTCTTTCGATATTTAGGTTGGGTAAGCATCCAGTAGCCAAATCTATTTTTTCTGGTTTGGACTTGGAAAATCCGTGTTTTTCCCATGGGCAATTATATGTCGCCTTTTCACGTGTGGGGAAAGCATCGAACCTATTTGTTTTAGCGAAAGACATTTTGATAACCTGTTTCAGATAGAAACTACCGATATGATATCTAATCTCATATCATGTGCTATATTATCAATTTAATTAATATGTATTATGGCAAAAGATGAATTTGGTACATTAAGGCTAACTATATATTGTGATTTTATTAAACCCTATTCCAATTATATTCTTTATTAGTTCCTTTACATGTGTGCTGGAATAATTCAGTAAGTGCTAAATGAATGGATCATTAATAAAATAAAAACTTTAACCCTTCTAAATTCCTTACCAAACAATTTTAAATTTTGCGTGAAGTTCAATTTTAAATCCCGTTGGTTTTTAGATTAGCTTAAACTTCTTTGTCTTTATCTGTGAATTTTGTTTTGAATGTATTAAAAAGAATAGGATATAATTAGGTCAACGCATTATATCTACTAAGCCACAGCAACGCGTGGCCGGATCTGCTCGTATTATGTACAATCATATGATTCTGTGATTAAATTAATAAAAAAAAAATTTATTATAGTAGAGTGTATGAATCTCGAAATCTTCTCTTTTCAGGGCTTGGGAAAATATGAAAAATTAGGGAATCATTTTAAAGATCTTAGAAAAAAGTGGAACCTCCAATAATTTCCTTCTCCATTGGTTCTAACTCAAAGCCAATCAAATATCTGGCATTCAAATATCAGGTCTTCATAGGTTTTTTCTGTCTTTAGTAGCACTAGCGTCTGCTGTCTTCAATTAGATTAAATCAGTATAAGTAATTCTTGTTGGTCCGTGGCCAGGCAATACCTGTGCAAGTCGACTGTTGATATGCGTAGCTTGAATCAGTTCTCTTAATCATTTATATATCTGTATAAATGTCTACCGTTGTTGTCCGACTTCTATTATCCCATAGCCTTTAAGTCATTTTTCTTATTATCCTTTGGACTTTACTCTAAAGGGGCTTTAGAGTATACAATATGATGAATACAATATGAATATGAATTGTCTTGTCCAGTGCTACAGTTTTGGCCAGTGCTAGTGCTCCTGCAACTTCGTTGAACATAGATGATGGTGAAAGTTCTTAATGTCAAATTTTGTCGAAACAGAGGTAGAGTTCGGAATCTGGTACCTCTAAAAGAGGGGCAAACGTTCCCCTTGAAGTAATCGCCTTATAAGGAATTGCAATAGTGGTAACTTTCCCCTCAATCGATACTCAGAACTAGTATCTTGAGCTCCTTGGCCAGATATGGACGTTTCCAATAATTTCTTAAAATATTACTTTATAGTACATCTGAGAGGGAAATGTCACATTAGATATCTGTTACTTTTCTTTACGATAGATTCGAAGATGGTAAAAGCGATATTAAGGGAAAAAAATTATTCCCTATTAAATATATATGATTCCTTTTTTGTTTAACTGCTTTTATTATTATTTAAAACTGTATTATAACAAAATAAATGAAGTAAACAGGAACAGAGTTAAAAAAAAAACAAAAAAAAAAACTATGACATGCATAGACTTGTAAAGTAATTACCCATTGATAGCACTCTAGTAATAATAATTCTACATCAGAAGGCCCCGAGGCTATCTTCTTTTCAAATGCTTTGATGGATAGATGAGAAAGCAATGATGAAAGCATGAGTACCTAGGGATTTAAATGTGAAAGAATGGATATCTGGACTTAGCGAAATCGATGACATACATTAAGGTCTTCATGGATAATTTTATTTGTGACGAAATAAGGACGGTTAATGATTTTTCGTAGGACTTTGGATTGTATCCAAGAAGAATTTGATAGTTCGGTGGAGCCCCGAAGCTTCATTCCGTAAATTTCGAGCGTTGGTCTAATAAGTGCTATGTGCGGTAACACCGAGTTTCTAATTTCAATCTTGTTTGAGGATTCCAGTTAGACGTTATTCCAAGTTAATTCCTAAGTAGGGGATAGGTTCAAGATGAGGAGTGAAAAAAGTCTGACGGTTTTTGTTGGGATTGGTTTTGATTCTCCATTTTTTCAGATTTTTTTTTTTTTTTGTGCTTGGATGCTTTAGAATGCAAGCAATGGATGATTATTAGCTGATAGTACGCAATTGTCCACATATGCTGATATGTGGTATTGTAGTGTTAGGATGGTTTGACATTAGCATCAGAAAATCTGTTTAATAGCCATTAAGAGCGCTGCAATGGTGATGCAGAGACCGAGTTCTATTTTCAGCCGTGTCCAATCTTTTCTCTTACAAATAAAAACATTTAATATTAAATGCCATGTGCACCAGGGAAATCAAGGCTATTCTCTAGTATTTCATCGACTTTAAGTATGCCTTAAACTGTAAAAATTGTAATATTTAAAAGACTAAACGACATCTGTTAAGTATACTTAGAATCAGCTTTTATCTCGCGGTGATCTATTTTCGTCAAAATAAATAGTATTAACTATTAAGGATTTTATGAGAGAGGAATTTTGCTGAGTCTCAAAGCTCAATTTCGTTGCGGCACTGGAAAAAATATGGGACAGTAGATTAATGAAAAGTTCTTTATAACTTCGCGTTAGTATTACGAATCGAGATCTGCAGTCTACCTAAAGGAAGTCAATCCCACTTTAGGAGGAGGTTGAATAAGAGTGGGGAGGTGTGCAAATTAATTTTGTTGTAAGTCGATCGAGTGATTTATCTTATTTGATGTTTCTATGTTTTCTGAATCCAACGAGACCATTTCCAACACGATATCGTGAACAGTTCAAAAGTTATTACAGATTAAATTTGAAGAATCACATGAAAAAAATGTTTATGCAAGTGCATATGGATAAATAATAATACTTTGAAACTCGTCAATAATAAAGCATAGAAACTATTAAATACGTAACTTCACTCGCCCTACTTAAAGCAAAATTATTTTTGACTTCGCCCTTTTCAAATTTTTCCTAAAAGTAGTTTTCCACTTTTACTTTAGATGGATTTTGCAGATATCGTTTCTTGCTACTAATACGATCATGGAGAACTTTTTTCTATATATGGTCCATGTTGATGGATTTAAATGAACATCAGACTTCGCTGTGAATCTTGATATAAAAATAGGTTAAGATTTTCTTTTAATTTCTCGCTAATCAGCCCGTGAGAAGAACTGATGGAGTACGTTGATAATTGTTGGAGAAGTGACGTTAGGTCCAAGAGACGTGCCTCTGCTCACCCCTCGCTAGGGAGTTGCCATTAGTGCATTATTTGTGAGGTAGCTGAGACTCGGTCTGAGGCGGTGGAAGGTACGACCGGTTAATTCTATTATAGGAAGTTTGGTAGAGAACTCCGGGTTCCGTGTGAGGCCCGCGTTTAGGAACCCCTCGTCTTCCTAACGATTCCCATAAATTTATCTCCGACTTGGAATAGATCTAATGCCTGCCCTGAGACAGCGCTTGACGATTTAACTAATGCCAAATAATAAATAAGACACCATATTTGGCAAATTCCTGGATGGCATGTTCGCCAGTTGGGTGTAATTGCATTTCTTGGGGAGGGACAGGGTATCGAACCGAAGCAGCTGACTGTTTAGGGGGACCCTATAACATTCAGTCTATAACAATAAGGTGCTGTCACTGGTTTTATTTACTATATTTATTGGTTGGTTTTATGTACTAATTTATTGTAAGCCACAAAACCTTATATTGAGGCATTTCTAGACCGGCTGTATCAGGTACTTTTCAATTCTGCTAAAGCAACCGTGGATTATAACTGGAAGATAAAAGGGGAAAAACTGGAGGATGAGCATTATCCCAAATGAAGTCAGTTGACCAAGAAAAAAACTAACTTACCTAGTGCATATCTAACTAATAAACCTTAATTTAGCCCAATGTCCATAATCGAAGCCTCTTATTGATATCAACGTAACAAATCGATTCCTACCGGTCGGTCGGGTTGCGTTTATTGTATAATATCTTGATAGAATTCCGAAGATATGAAAACACTGGTAAAAAACAAAACTTCGAAACGGAAATGGGCCATTATTTTGAGTGAATTTTGGTGCATTGATTCCGAATCAGCTAACCGTTTCTCTAGATATTGTACGTAAGACCTGATTTATCTGAGGGCGAATGTTAAAAATAGCTTTCCGCTAGGAAAATGTTAACCGCTCGGTTCCATTTGCCATTATTAGTGAGGTTTTGAAGTGTGTTGAACACTAATATTAACTTACTTTTAAAAAAAAAAAATTGTAGCTTTGTTTTTTCTGAAAACGAACTTTTGTGAAAAAAAAAACTGCTGAAACTTATATTAAAATCACATTTTACTCTACTTCAATTGTGAAATGTAAAAGTTATACGATTTCCTTCAAGGTTGTTCTGGGTAAAATGTCAAAAAATATGGTGGCCAAATGATATTTAAAAAATATAATTATACGTAATTTTCAATAATTTTGTCCACCGAAGTTGGCTTTTAGCATTTAAACACAATAATTTATCCGTTCTGCGCACGTCAAAAGTAAAAAATCATGGTCACTCCAGCGGGTAAAATTTTTAAGCAGAACAGGTATTTTAATTAGATAGCCATTAGATGAAACACGTACTATATCTTTAAGTCAAGTGCTAAATGAGAGAAACGTTCACTTCTATGTGCCAATATGCTTGTTGACCAGTGCTATCATTACAATATATATATATATATATATATATATATATATATATATATATATATATATATATATAATACGGTAATAGAGATTCCTTCGCTACTAGAGCTAAATTTTACTATTAAAATTGCATATTTTTATTTAGCAATATTAAATTCATAACAAAATACCAGCCAAAAAGTCAAATTTGTCGATCTATGTATTAGAGGAAGTATGTCAACCCTAATTTCAATGAGATCGATGCTACAATTTTTTCCTATTTTAATTTGATTGAGTGTCAGCTATATTGGTGATGATTTTTTTTTTTTTTTTTTTTTTTTTAAACATATAGTACTTACAAATCACGAATAACGATCAAAAAAGGTTTAAACATGGCTCTTGGTAAACAGCAAGAGCCAACTAAAGTCGTTAAGATTCCATTTGCTGAGCACACAACGACTAATAAAGATGGGTGTTTTACAAGGATGGCCAGTCAGCCATCAACTTCTTAACTAATTCCCTGCCCCGGGCTCAAAACAGGCAACGCAAATTTATACGAATAATTATTTTTTTTCCCCACCATGCATACTTAAGGAAATAGCGTGTGAAACTCTGACAGTCTATGTAATTATCGTGAGCTTAAGACAGATCACTAAGTGCACGTAATTAATTAATTGTCAGATTTATAGGGGGTGGTCATTAACAAAAGATATGAATTAAGTAATTTGTTTAGTTTATATACATTATTACTTTTAATATGTACATTTTTGTAAAAAATTACCAAGTACCAATAGAATACAGACTAGCTCACATTTAGTCGAATGAAATTGATAAATAAAATATATTCCCTGAAATCTTTCGTAAACCGTGGTTCTCACAAGCAAGCATCGGCAAAGACATCATAAAAACACAGATTCAGAGCGAATCATGGAATTTGCAATAATTATTTACACAACATAGGCTTATCAGAAAATGGATAATGGACGGCCTAACGAAGGATTTTTTAATACCTTTAAAAGACCACCTAGTGATATGGGAAACCGCAACATTTGGCATCGTAAGCTGTTATGCTAGCAGCTGAACCACAGGCGACCCCTATAGTTGAGTATAATAATGTTTACATCACTCAAAATCAAGTCATGTAATATAATCTTTTTAACAAACTTTGATTTTGTGGTCTTTCGAATTATAAATTATAAGATTATATGAAATTTAGAAAAAAAAAAATGTTTTTCAGGTAATAAGCCAAAGCATATGATGAGAATGAAATCTCAAGCAGAGGAAGGTCTTTTATGGATTTAAGGTCAGAGGAAGTAGTTTTTGTTAGTAGTTATATGGAACCCCCTGTATATAACACAGGCGTTATTCCATAACCCAAATTAAAATAAGGATAAAACCGAAAATTAGTAGTATGAATTACTGTTGTCTTCAATTTTTTTCCATCAGTTTTTGAGATAAGTTATAAATAATAGATTACTTTCCGAATTTCATATTTATTATCTTTAGTCAGTTAATAAAGGGGACCGTATCCCAGTCACTCGGTCGACTTTCTTGGGTCTTTTTGCATCGAGACATGTACCAATGACAATGAGACGAAGATGGGACAGCCGGTTATTAGAATAGAAGATATGTAAATAGCCGTGGCACAGATAGGAAGAAACAAAAAGTTAAAAATGAGGCGTGTGGATTGGGGGGGGGTAGAGGGGGGTAGAAGACAAAGGCGGGGGACTGGCGCCTCCTCGGCCACACATGACAGCGGCCACTATAAATAAAGTCGAGAAGGCCGAATATTAAAGCTCCCATCCCTTCTCCCTTTCGGTATCCGACAACATTAGACACAAACAGAGCGGCTAAAAAAAGCCATCCGAGCTTGTTTGAGGCCGGGCGAACATCGGGGGTTGGGTACGGGTGGTCGGAGACCGTCGGAGGAACTGTGTTGACAAATGAGAGGATCGACTTGACTGCAGGAGAATTTATACATTCCCTTCGGCTGTACCTCATCCGACCCACCCAGCCATGTAAAGAATTCCTTGATCTGAATTCGAATTATCGTTTTATAGACATTTCTGTTTATATATAAATAATAACACATTTACTAAATTGTATGGTTTTTAAATTCACAGTTTATGTAAGTATTTATTTCAATCATCCGTAGCTGCAAGAGCATCCGAAGGATTTCGTCTAAGGGGGCAGGCTGGTGAAATTCTCATGACCTGGGAATGGGGCGAGGAATTTTGATTATTTATGGTTCAATTAAGTTTTCAAATAAAACTTATTGATATTTTACAACTAAAATATGTTTTTATATAATACTTCATAAATTTTAATTTATTTAATTGTAGAGCTTTTGTTTCTCAAATAAAAATCCCTGCGAACGCTCATACCTTCCAAACCCCTTATGAAGGACTCTCCTATCAGACAAAAACTTAAGAAGCGAAATTAAATCTATTCACAAGACTTATTATTTTTATTTTATTTAGTTAAATAAAAATGCAACTATTTACTGAGAACAACAAGCATAATGACATGCAAAGGCTTGTAGAGAAATGACCCAATGGTAGCAATGGGATTATGTTTTTAAATTAGAAGCTCTTCTCCCAGTCTGCTGGAGTTCCTCAAGATAGCATCCTCGTTTCGAATCTCTGCACAGTTATAATACTTAATTCTAGGAACACTTAACAGATTGTCTTAAAATTTAAGATTACAATTTTTTAGTAAGGCAAATTATTTGATAATCATTTTGGTTGGAGTAATTACATTCATCCGCAAAGTGTGATTCTTCATCTATAATCTGTAATAACTTTTGAACTATTCTATCCTCTTGGGAATGGTATCATTAGATTCAGAGAACATAAAAACGATAGATCACTTGTCCGGCTTACAGCAAAGTTAATTTACACACCTCCCCACTTTTATTTAACCTCCCCTAAAGCAACCTCGACCTCCTTTAGGTGGACTCTGCAGATCTCAATTCATAATACTAACGTATTTTGATTGTTGATTCTATTTTCCCTGTATTATTACTCAATTCAGCTCTGGGACTCCATCAAACCCACTGACATACATCATGGAATAGCACAATTTCTCAGAAACCATATCATAATAGCCTTGTTAAATATATCATATTTTAGGAGATATGTTTGATTTACACTTGGAAAAGTCTAAACTGTCATACGAGCAGTGAAATGAATTCTTAAATAAATCATAATTTCTCTCTCTGGTTGAGGTTATCCCCAGTATTATATATTTTATGGATGATTTTTTTTTTCCCTTCTTTTGGCTTTGTGTTTATCCAAATCCGCCACAAAAAATGGATGATTGTTAATTTATTTTAAAATAATATTAAAGGTATAATAATATTTATTTACTTATCTTATAAATAACTTGATAATTGAATGTGCAGAAATTGTTTGAAAATAGTAGGTATAATAAAATTGGTTAAGAAAGCCTGACTTATTATTAATTTTATTATACTCAAGTAATTAGGTTTAACCGTTAAATAAGGTGAATGGCGGGGGGGGGGGGGTTTATATATGGTGGTCTCCCTTCAACGATAATTTTTAAAGTCCTTTGCCCTCATAAAGCAGTTTTATTTTCATCTAGCGGATAACATGCCATAAAAAATATAAAATATATAAATGACATATTTATTTTATTTTTGTTAAATACTCTAGGTTAATATTAGAAATATAAATTAAATTGGATTAATAAATAAAAATGATCTAAATTTTATCATCTAAGCAGGATATAATAGAAATATATTATACCTCACTGAGGAAGTGAACGCAATAATAGTGTGGAATAATTATTGTGATGCTTTCAAAACGAATGTGAAACTGTTCTGCAAGACTTTTTCAATTCCGAAAATTATAGCGATTTCAATTTATACTTATCTTATGTATATCATTTATAACAGAGAAGAGTACATTATCTTAAAACAGCATCTCGCAAACATGAAAATAATACGAAATTGAGATTATATGTTTAAAAAATTATATGTACATAGGTATATACTTATATATTATATATACTTATATATTATATCCAAAAAAAGGAAGTATATATAATGTTACAGTCGGTATAAATGGGTTTTCGTAACTATTAATTTAGTTCTAGTATCTTATATGATTTCTTTATATTAATAAAATTTCATCTTAATCCGGAAATATCAGAATAATCTCCAATATATAAATAATAAAAAAAAAAAATAATAAACTACCCAATGATAACATATTACAAGGGAGTACTCTACCAAGCCCCTCTAAATATTTACTTCCAGCTCCAGGTATTGTATTCTTCTCCAGCTCAATCCTGGATCAGCGCAAACATCATCGGCAATGTCTTCTCCTGCTGAAAGCCCTAAAATTACTCTTACAGAATAGAAGCTCCCTTCCGACTTCTTCGGTAAATAGTTCCAAGGCTCTTGTAACCGTTTCGTTCCCCCAACGGTCTTAGACAATATATTTCTTCATTGAGGAACCTTATCATTGTGAGTGATATGAATCACATGCTGTTTATTAATCTAATATAAAATAAAATCTTATTTGAAAAAATAGAAAGATTAATGCGTACATTATATATATATTATTCAGTCGTTAACGGAAATTGAAATTTTACTCTTAGGGAAACATTTTCATTTTTTTCTCTTGTATATATATATATAGCTATGTAGTATTACTAGGTGTAATGGGAGACAGTTAGTTTCTCCATATAAACAATATCAAAGATACCTACTTTATAGGAAAAAGTTTTCCTTCGCCATTTAAGCCCCATCAGAACATTTCTATGATAGTAAAACCTACTTGAAAGAATACTTGATTCTTATTAAACATGAAGAGCTTAATAAAAACCGTTAGAACCTTTTTTGGGAAAACTTGTGAAAAAACCTAAAGATTTTATAAAATATATGAAATAAAGTCAATACAAAAAAGGATAAGAGATGATATAAAATGGGAAAAATCAAGAGCTCGCGTGGGCTGTTGGCTCGGTCCCTGAAGCAGATCTGCTCTACATTTCCCAATGTATCTACTCGCTACCCCCTACTAGTAAGACTCTGGCAGAAACAAAGCAACTGTGCAGAAAACGGGAAGACTGGAGACGTCAGATAAAGGCACTATTACGCCAATAATGGCTCGGAGAGGAAGAGAAAAATCAGAATGTGTAGTTTTGAGGTTATGGAAAACGACTTATGACACCAGCCAATAGAAAAGAAGATGATGCACAATAAAAACAAGTCGAATGTCAGCATTGGCTTCATCAAATATTTCTACGTTTCCCTAGCCAATAATAAAAATTTAAACTATGAGACGAACAATGTTTTATAAATGAACATAATACCAATTTTATTGTTTCTTAAAACTTATACGATTTTTTATTTCTCCTGGAAATCATCTGTCATATGACATAAGTATTCGTGCAGTATCAACAACGATTTATAACATAAAATAATAATTCGTACGTAATAATTAAGTGTACCTACCGCATTATATTTAAAGTAAGCAACACATAAAATATGTAGGTATATATTTATTTTTTGTTTCATCAAAGGGGGGAGGGTGGCATTGAGAGTGAGGACGAATTATGAAATTCCTCACTACTCACCACTTCCATTGAAGACTTATGTATTTCACCTGTAGGTTAGTGAAACTCAAATTATGAGTTTAAGTAAGTGGAATTCGATTATTTTTCGTCTTTAGAATAAATTGAACATTTATGTTCATCAAAAAAGATAAAAAAAAAAGGGGGAAAAAGTATTTTTTTTTTGTTAATTCCATTAAATACTGATTTACTTTCCATTTTTTTTTCGAAGCTCATGACAAAACATGACAGAGGCTATTTGAATCCTATGCTAGAAATTTTAATAATTAAACGTTTTATTGAACTCCTTGTTTTCTATTAAGAAATTATTCAATATCTTGACTACTGCTAGCGAATTAGCTTTATAGTTATTTCAGCCAATTAAGTCAAGGGGCTTAATCCTGCCAATGATTAATTAAGTAACGATCTTTTCCCCGATTAATTTGCTGCCACTTCTCTTAAATTTCTCCTCAAGAAATTTCGCCGGAGCTGCCCATTTCATGAAACTATATCCGCGTAGCTCTGGGGATTAAAAGTATTACTAACTTCTTGAATTTACTTCCTACTTCAAGAAGGCTATGGCCTATCCATCCCATTTTATGAGTAATAAAATTGGATTTAAAACTGAATGCTTACAAAACAGAACTCAACACTATGGATAGTCGAAGGTAGTGTGGACGTATTGCCTTGATTAAGCCGAAATTAGGGAGACGTTGTCTTTTTAGAGAAAGAAAACTAGAGAAATGTTTTTCAATAATGAATTTTTCTTTTCAAATAACTAGGTTTATTTAGTTAAAGTCATATTCAACTTAGTATTAATAATAGGATTTCTAACTATAATAATAAGAACAAAAAGAGAAGGATGTTGTTGCCGAACAGTTAGATAGAGAGCAAGAGTATATTAGATATATTTTAAAAAACCTTCTTGGGACAGAAAAGAGAAGATCATATTCAGGAAATTTCCTTCATCGCCGAAGGCTGTCGATCGGAACGTGTCCGTTGATTATGGACGTTACTATGCCCCAGGCTTCATCAATGTTATATCTCATTTCTTAATTTTTTTTTTAATTTTTTTATATATATATATTTTTTTTTTTTTTTTTTTTACGATCATTAATCATCAGCAATAGTCCTAATTTAATTATTGTTTTTCTTATTTTTTTTTTGCCAAAAATCCCAATTATCTGTTTCCATCTTATTACAAAAGGAATAAACATAATAAAAAAAGAAGAATTTATATGACTAATTAAGGGCGTTGATAACCTATAGGTTTTACGCACTCTTACCCAAACAACCAACCGACACGTTCCGAATGTAAAAAAAGTTATGTGACTCCTTTTGATTCTAATGCATAATAGTACCAAGGAGTAATCGTGTCGATACTAAATATTATATTGATACTACTATAACTACCGTTACTCTATGCTATATACTATATGGATTATATACTCCTATACTATGGATGATATACTACTAAAGTTTCAAATTAGAGTAGGATCTGTTAGCAGTGGCCTGATACCTACCCCAATCACCTGGGGGGGTGCGTTGACACCAGGTCGAGTCAAGTTGTAATGACGAGGGAAGGGGGAAATAAAATGGCGGAGGTGTTAAAGCAGGGTGTGAAGGCCACACCCTTCCCGACACCTCGTCCAATCGGCTACTCTCACCCCCACCACCATCCTTCTCATTTCTCGGCCTTTCACATTGGACCTTATAAATAAACTAGTACAGCAAACCCTTCCGTGGTCATTCATACATTATCAATATTAAGATCGTTATTGTGTTTACAAGTATATTTTGACAGTTTTTATATATATACCAATAATTTTGTTACTATAAACTGTTGTATAGGTATCATATCTTTGAATTGATGTAATAATAATAAAATTCACGCTTCTCACTCCATGAGCTGATCCGGTAGGTGCCCCCCCCCCCCTTGCTACCCCGCACAGTGTCACGAGTATATGGGGTAAGAAATCAAAAATCATATTTTTTTTTTTTTTAACAAGGTTCATTATACTTTTAGGTAACTAAACAACACAAACATGACAGAAAAATAATTTATGGAGGCATAAAATGTATATACAGACTTACATATGAAATTTACGAACATAAAAAAAATAAACACTGAACATTACTAATAAATAAAACTTATTCCTCCTCATAATCACTAGATTGTAAAAACAACTACCATTTTCTCTTTAAATTAAGTATATATTAATATACATAAATATTTTTAATGTTCGTTTTAGTTGGTAAACTATATACTCTTTTTTCATGAGCTGAGGAGTTGCAACACAATTGTAGCATTTTTGTGTAGGATTCGTGTCACTTGAAATTTTATAATCAGTACCATCGATCTTAGGGAAAATCATTTGGTTTGCTATCACCAAGTAACATGGTCGAATCGCACTTCACTTGGGATCAGATTCGCAATTGCTTAGTCCATATTTTCGTGCTGTGATTCAATTATTAATGACGATTCCTTTGCGAAAATAACATTTAGTAGCCGACAAAGTAACGTGAAAGACGAAGTTTTATTTCTTCTCAAAATTTTATTATTTGCATTAATCAGACGCGACGGTACGGTAGTGGTCGACAAGAATAGTAATCACTAATTTTGATTATGGACTAACCGTACGAATTGTCTTATATTCTCCTTAACTTTATCCGAACAATCAGATAAATTATTTTCTTGCACTAATCTATCAAATAAACCATCGTTTCTGTTGTTTGGTTCAGTAATGCGCTAGACTTCCTACAGTATCACAATATCACCGTGAGGAGCAGCCAGAAGCATTGTTGCAACATTGAGAATGTTGAGCAGATAAACTAGGTATCAAAATAAACGAGAAGAAATGTACTATTTATGGTTAAAGTATGGAATAACCGTTTTTTTTTTTTTTTTTTTTTTTTTTTTTTTTTTTTTTTTTTTTTTTTTTACGTTTTTTTGATAATCATTTCCAAATTTTAAAAAATGATGAAAATTTCTTATATAATATTAAACAATAGATCTTACCCATTTTTGCACTTTTGGTCAAGATTAGTCAATGAACAATTCCTTCAAGACTAGCACTTTAACAAGTGAAAAGAAGAATTAAAATGTTTAAGTAATAAGATTGTAATAGTCGAAGTAAATATATAGGTACTATTCGAACGATGTTTTGTTTCTTTTCTAAGATTCTAAATTTTATATTAGTCCTCAAAAAAAAAATTTCAAACTTAATTTTTCTGATTTTTGAACATTGCTCGTGACAGTGTGGATCAAAACTTAAGATAACTATTGCTACATGAAAGTTGATTTTATTTAATAATAGTTCATGTCCTAAAAATGGATCGTATTTAAACATTTAATTATAATTTATCTGTAAATACTTGTGTTGTATATTAGTGAGTGAAATATTGAAATGTGATATAGACTTATGGATAAGTTGTAATTTTTGCTTTGTTTTTGTTTTTAACTTAATACTAACCACATTAATACGAAATGGGCCAGACTCAATGGCTACATGTGTAACATTAAAGCCAATAAACCTTAAATAAAAAAAAAAAATAATTATGAAGTTGTTTTTAACGCTTTATTACACTTATTTTTAATTTGGTTCTTCATGGCTCGTCTTCCGTTTGCGCTATCTAGGTATAATGTCAGTTACCTACGTCTACTACTAATCTATAAGATATCTTATTTGTATAATAGATGTCCAACAACCTTTCATTCCATAGAATAAACACATTTCTCATCAATAATCATTTTATAACAAATACCAGCTTGTAAAGGATAGAATTCAATTAAAAAGTGTGCCCCCATCGGAAAAATTCTGGATCCTCTATCGACACATAAAAATAAATTTTTGGTAATTGTGAATCTCCAACTACCCTCTAACTGCGGATACCTTTTGCAACCAACCTTTTTTTATCACTGAAGCTCAGACTCCCATGCAATTGCTTTATTTTATTGGTAAGCCAGAACAAAGGGAATTCCAGTTACTTTTCTAAATCAAGCCTAATGGGGTATTTTAGTGACGTTTTATGCTGCACAAAATTTATTTTTTAGGATTTACTGTGCAAATTGCACATAGTGAAGTTTTTTCTCATGAAGTTGCATTATTTGTTTCTTTAAGAGAAAAAAAAATTAAAATTTTAATTTTCTTAAAGCATAGTTGGAAATGGAACGATCGATTGATTGATTTGGGAAAAATATTGATGGCGTCAGGAAATCACAAAGCTTATTCCTATTTTTTTGAAAATTTATCATCACATACAAGTAAACAAGATTTTTAGAGTGATTTAAAACATCGCCCTTATTTGTGGTTTCTATTTTGGACGCTTTTAATCAAAATCCTTACTGAAGAAATCGTTTACAGGGATAATAAGAAACTATAATATTACATTATGATACTCTTATCCTTGGTTGACAAGGATTCAATTAGTTCAATACATTTTTTTTTTAAAATAAGCGTTATCCATCTGTGATAAAAATACGCAAAGAACTCTCGATTGTTGATGCTATGAAATCACATTGTTTCAGCAATAAATAATAAATTATGTAATAATTAAATTTTGTAACACTAGACATGGATCGACGGATATTGCTTCCTCTAGCCATCCCTATTAACAACAGTTGGTCTAGAAACTAGAAACATAAGTACTGCATCCATGACCATGTAGTACATTTTTTATTTTTCATATTAAGAAAAATAAGAAGTAATTAGTAACCTAAACTTAATTTTATTTTATTTATGCGCCTCCCACTTCCAACCCTTAAATAATTCCAAAATCCACCCCAATGCCCTCATCAGACTCCCACCCCTTTCCTTCCCCCTCTGCTGACAGTGGTCCTGACACAATTTCCCTTGACAATTAACAATTTTCAAAATATCTTTCTTTCTCTTAAACCAAATAAGATTCCTTAAAAATTGTCAACTTAACTCAAATAAGGGTAGACGAAACTTTTTTCTTTTTTAACGGGGGTGGATAAAATAATCTGTTATTAAAATCATATTGAAATAATTCGAAATTTATTTATTTATTCAGCTATATGGCGGATAACGCAAATAATTTAAATGATGTATTTAACTTTGTAGCCTTTGCGCTCAAATTAATGTATTTTATTATGAACGATTAAGAGGAATTAAAATTAAAGTGAAGTAAAAACGAATTGAATGGATATTTCCTATTTTTATCTTAATCACAGAATTCTTACTAACAGGAACAAACTAGTAATAAAATACTATAAAACAAATTTTAAATGCAAACCGTTGATTTATATCAGGCTTTATTGACTTAAATAGAACTTAATACTGCTTCTATACAAAATTATTATGTTTAATATAGTTACTGTGTTACAAGTGATCAACTTATGTCAATCAGACCATCATTTATTATTAATATTGTATTATTTTTCTTCGTATTTCGATTAAACGAAAAACGAAATACGAAAGATCAATAAACAATTTATCTGAAAAATAACATATTGATATAAATAAAAAGTGTACAAGCTGATTACATTATGTTCGTAGAAACTACATACACAATCGCGTGGATTAAGATAGTACCTACATCCTACCAATGTTACTAGGTATTTCAATATTATTTGTCAAATATTGTTATCAATTTAAAATAGCATTGGTTAAGGTTGATAATTATATCTAAATAAAAACTTTAATTGTAATATTAATTGTATATGATCGTGATAAAATAATTATGCCAAGAGTAATGTTACATATGGCCAATGCTTATGGAGTTAACGTCCGGTGGTGGCCCTAAGATTATTTAAGGGAGTAAAAAATCCTTGGCTATGCTGTATCTTGAATGGGGAATCCACCAAAAACAAATTCAATAAATAAAAAAAATATTTGTTTATTCATTATTTAATTTCTTCAAAATGTTTCAAATAACTAATAAGATAAGATAAGAAATTTTGGCAAAAACGAAACCACTTAAATATATTTACAACAAAAACTGTAACATAGCGTTATGGAATCAATTTATATGATATTGACAGGTTACGCCTATTTTCGTAAGGTTTAAAAAAAAAAGGGTAAAAAAAAATTAAGCTAGTTGTCCCAGCATTTTCGAAATGTCACCACTTCAATTTTTTTAATTTATAGATACTATTAATTATTTTTCAAAGTAGATATTAACCAATTAATAATTGAATGGGTTTAAACAATCTATATTAACTTATTATGGAAATTAAATTTATCCATTAATAGAAATCTCAAGAAATAAACTACAATAAAAAAAAAAAACAAAAAAAAAAAAAAAACAGAAAGATAAATTATGATAAGATTTTGTTTTAATTTATATTTATATTTCAAGTATAGTATAGTTATTTCTATTGTATAGATTTATTTCCTGAAACAAAAAAAAATAAACGAATAGATCCTTTCCATAACTACACATAATATATCTCCATAAACCTTTGTAGAATTCTGTACTCAGATGGCCAAACGACATACTAAGGTCACCTGTGGTGTTGTGGTTAGCATAGCAACCTACAATACCAAAGATCGATAGTTATGGAAAGGATCGCGGTGGCCCTAGGATTACTTAAAGGGAGTAAAAAATCCTTGGCTATGCCGTCTCGCGGATAAAACGTAAAATGGAGGTCCCGAGCCTGTACGATGTCAGGTACTTGTCGAAGATCCCTATCCTAATTATAGCAGGATAGGTAAAATTTAGGACTTCCACTGTAGCTTCTTCCGATTAGCCTTAGTGGCATAAAGTGGCGTGAGAAAAACAAAACGACATAACTATTTCACTTTTACTAAAAATGTTCTCCACATTCTGGGGTATCATTCGTTATCCGTAATTGTAAAAGAAAAAGAATTGTAAGAAAAAGAATTAATAAAATTGTGATATGACTATTAAGAAGCGACAATAGAGTAGGTATCCTTATAAAGTCATTACCTTCGCTGTAATAGCTTAATCACAAAGATATTGTAAAAACAATTTTTTTTTTAATAGCCTACCTTGTACTCTTAATGGATGCGAAACATATGAATGATATTTATATGATGTATGACATTTTTTTATTAATTTTTCGAAATAAAAAAAATATCGTCATGAATTGGAGAAATTCTGGTTGGGGTCCTAAAATGAACAGAGGGTGAGTCAAAGGGAAGTAAGGGTGATTAGGGCAGTAGGGCAAATCCACCCTCCTCACAACCCTCCCACCTTCGTACATACGTAGTTTTATTTTTACTTTACAATTAAGTTTAATTGTAATTAATACTAAAAGATAATTAATAATGATTAAATATTTCTCAATACGTATCTCTACATGTTTTTGACCGCCTACGTGGATGAGAATGGCATAAAGTATGTAAAATGTTACAATAATTAAAATTATTGTGCTCGTGGATCAAATCCCATTAGTTTTGTAAAATTATTTTATTGGTGGATTAAATCGCATTATTTCTCACGTCCACATATCAGTGACGTGCAAAACTTACCTCATTAAAATTATATAATTATTATAAATAATTTATTTTTGAAGAGAAAAGATTTGGCTCCGCCGGGAATCGAACCCGCGTCTTCCGCGTGACATGCGCGGTATGCTATCCATTTCACCACGGAGTCGCTTCCAAACGGTGCAAAATCCTTCATCCAAGGCACCGTTTGGGAGCGACTCCATGGTGTAATGGATAGCATACCACGCATGTCACGCGGAAGACCCGGGTTCGATTCCCGGCGGAGCCAAATCTTTTCTCTTCAAAAATACATTATTTAAAATAATTTAAAAACATGGTGGTTATCCACAATAATGAGTAAATTAATATAAAAATAATTTAAAATTGACGAACGTCAAGAGATGCCCAAAATTGTCCATCTCCCGTAAATACTCGCAAAACTTGCGAGATCGCGGGAGAGGTGTCAGTGAAGAGGAAGGATTTGGCACCATTTGGAAGCGACTCCGTGGTGTAATGGATAGCATACCGCGCATGTCAAGCAGAAGACCCGGGTTCGATTCCCGGCGGAGCATAATCTTTTCTCTTCAAAAATAAATTATTTAAAAAATAGGTGGTTACTCCACAATAATGGTTAAATTAATATATATAAATATTAATATTAATTATATTAGGTATAGAACAAGGTACTTTGTAATGAAGTAAAGTTTCTCGATACAGGGTAGTATTTTATTAGCAATAATTGTTCCTAATTTTTTTTTACAACTTTTGAGGTTGTATGGTAATAATATACAGTAGTAAAATTTGATCGATAAAGTAGTGTTTTATAGATCTCAGGATTCGGAACCCAACTTTCAGATTTCGCATATTTTTTTAGGCCTTAGTTTTGAAAATTTTCTAAAACGTAGCTCTAATTTTCTTATTTTTCATTCATTTTTTGGATTATTAATAAAAATTAATTAGTCTTGTTTTAGAAAACAAGTATTTGACAAAAACGGGATTTGAATGCTGGAGAAAAAAACAAAAATAGTAATGATAATTTTTATTGCCCTCCTAAGTACACATTTATCTTTTTTCACCTTGAAACCTTTTAGACTTAAATAAAAAATTTTAATTTATATTTTCGATAATTGAGAAATCTAATTCTTTCGCAATTTTTAATATCTTAAGCCAAATCAATAAGGTAAAAAAAAGGGAATAAAATGTTTAAAGTGGGAATAAGTTGTCACTTACCATTAGTTAAAATTTTATAAGCGGATTTTTAAGGACAACGGGTATCTGTTGGTTCCATTTTCCCTAGTAAATAATGTTCAGATGACACCTGCACTGAAACTGATCTGACGAACAAATCTGATTTCGTTCGTTAGAAAATACAACCACCAACCAATATGAAATATTATGGTATAACGAATTTATAACCACATCCAATAATCATAAATTAACTTAGTCACCACGGCTCCGAAATAATATTTAATAATTAATTACAATTTAATTATATAACATTAACAATAATATAATATAATAATAACATACAATATCACAATTGTAAATAAATTATCTTTTATTATTATATTCTTAATAATTATATAATACTGTTTTGTGACAATTTTCATTTGATTAATTTTATTATTAATCTTACATATTCGACAGGGGGCTGCGCCAGGCATCGTAATATATGGATTACGTTGATAACATTTTGTTTTAATATTTTTAGGAATCTTCTCCTCAACATTCTGCTTTCTGGATCTTATGTTTCTCCTTTGTTCTGATGATCCTGTTATATGATATTTACATTATTTATAATTTTGCCATTTATTATAAAATAAATTATTTAATCGTGGTCTGGTTCATTTCAAGCGTTTCCTTCCTTTTTTATTAAACAGGCTAAAAACTTCATATGAAAAAAGAATCCTATACCATCAAACTTTCGCCCAGTGACTTCGCACAACGATGCATAAAAAGAAGTTTATGGGCTCTTGCTAAGGCTAGAAACGTCATGTGCGTACCTACCTCAGAATGAAAACAAAACATAAGATCTTATTGTAAAACACTGAACGACAACTAATGATATTTCCATTCCTGGAGAAGGCCGCAGGAATTCTTCGAAGTGCCCGCCCGCCCTCCGAGAGGGTAAATCAAAGAAAGCAACGCTCCATTTTATTCTGAGAATCACCAATGAGCTCGAACTGGATTCCTCCACTAAAGTCACCGTGGAAACTCTTTACAGTTTTCAGAGGAATAGTCTCAGTCCTATTATTGTTTCCCATGTCTGTCCGTCCTAATTATGAAAATATTCAGCGTTACTGCTACTGTGCTAAAGTAATCGGTAAGTGATCTGATTTACATTAAATCTGTGTAATACAGATTTCTCCGGATAGGTACAGACAAAAAAATACCATGAACTCCACGCCCAATAAAGGACGCCCATAGAAAGTCGATAATATGGACATTTTTCTTCCAGTATTTTAACAATTTTGATGGCAACTACTTCGATACTATCGAATATCGATATCATACCTGCGATTTTTTACTATTTTATTTTAAAAATAAAATTAAAACTATATTTTTCGGATAAGCTCTATGGTTTGTATATGAATCTGATCGTTGAGTGTGATACTACTCATGAGCACAGGAAAGATAATTTGAATAATGCTTTAGGTTTTGAATTTATTTTGTTCTTGAATTTATCTTGTTCAATACTTCTCTTCTGATTTTACGTTGTTATTTCTTTCTTAATAAAACGTTTGTTACTTGTTGCGTGTTACAGTTAGGCTTAAGGGTACTGTTTTGTTATTTGTGACTTAGAGAGATCTTGATGCCTCCAAGTTAGGAATGGTCATATTTTGACATGGTTTTTGGCCTTTTCTTTTAAACTTCGTACCTGCGCAATTTTAAAGACATCAGGTAAGTCAAGCAGCCTGAAAAGCCGCATGTTTCCATTAATTACCTTGAAGACGGAAATTAAATGTGTTAGAGAATCAAATTTATTTGATATTCATGTTTCAAAAGTACTTTTTCTTTTTTTTTTAAATGTTTATTAAAACTACTTTTTCATAAACAGTTTAACAAATGAATATGTTTATTATAAAACCTCTTTCTGTCGTCATGTTTGTTTAATTATTTTAAAAACAAATGTTTAGATTATTTGTCCTTTTTTGTACTGTCTACAGAATACAGCTCATAATGAAATTTCTCCATAACATTAAAAAGGAGACAGAACTGTTTTAGTTACAGCCGTTATACATTTTTAAAAACATAAAGCAAATAGTTCTAAAAATTAATGGGGGACCTACTAAGTGCTCAACATTATCTACAACTATAAACTACTGAATTCAGTATCTGAAGACATAAGGTCGATCAATCGATTCAGATTAGATCATAATAGGTTAAAGAATCTATGACAACGCTCCAGCCTGTCAATAGCTTAGTCCGCGCTATGATGTGGCTTACTCTACGATATATTTTAGGGAAATAAATAATTAAATCACGGTGAAATTTATACCAAAACATCATTAAACATAATAGCCTACTATATTACTTTGGATAAATTGCTTTGGAATAGAAAACAATTATAAATTTTCACAAAAATTTTTAGAATTTGATGTATAAAGTTAGTTACACTCCTCTACTGAACAGGAAAGATCGTTGTGTATACCTTATAACAGCCCATTCTTACTATTGGGAATATTAACGAATATAGCGGTAAAACAAAAATGTGATTATAAATAAAATAGGCTGTAATTCTGATAAAAATTGTCCTATTATTAACAAATAAAGATAAATCAAAATTTTATATTAGATATTAATGATTTTATCGAATGTTAAGTTTTCCTCTGGTATGATATACATTTATATTCCGCAAATTTGTTTTCAACTGCTTTCTTTTCCTTCTTCAATCATAGTCTCGATCTCTTTGCAAAAGTCTCTTATATTCTTCATTGAAAGAGGGAGGGAGGTAGGAGAAAGGAATAGGCCATTCCTCAACTCCTTCCTAATAGCTGTCGGTAATGCAGGACAAGATCGGAAGCTAGGATCATTGGATCAGTTTGCTCCGACGAGCAGATAGACAAGATAGGGTGCGGCAACCCCCTAACCGGGGAGGGACTAGATAAAGGAGGCACCGGCAACCGGTCAATACTAGATCCTATCGAAGGGCCTCCACCTACAGCCACCCTCTCAACGCTACCCTCCTCACCCCACTTACAATTGTCCCTTATTTCTACCCCTATAGATACATATATTTTATTTTATTTTTATTTACATTCATAAAAAATTTACAACTCTATTATAAATATAAATACATCCAGTAAATATAAGCAATAGGCAAAAAAAATGGCAAAAACAAACTAGTTGCCATTAGAAAAACAACCCCACTGGTAGCATTCAAACATCAATTATAATGTAAAAGGTCATGGGTTCATCATCTTTTTAACGTGAGCATCAGCAAGATTGAACACGAGAGGGTTTCAGATGTGTCTGAAGTTTATTATTAATAGACAGACACATCCAACTTGGTCTGATAGTCAACCCAAGGTAAATTAATGTCGTTATAGATGATTTTATTTCTGACAAAATATGGAAAATTAGTGACATAGAAAAAGGATTTTTTATTGTAAGTACCGGTTGTAAGAGGAATCTGATTGCTTCGGTGGAGCCCGACGCTTACAGTCCAAATGTCTCTTACTGTAGTCGGTTAAAAGAGTTTTCCGCATTGCATTTCTTCTTGTGGAGTATCTAAAGTAAACATTTTTTTTTATTCTGATTTTTTTTTTTTTAATGTATTCTTTAAGTTTTGTGATGTGTAATTAGAGGGGGATTTCGGGATGCAATAAGTGGGGTTAGCCGAGATATCTGACAGAGTATGTTTCATAGGCGTACGCGTTGAGGATTAAGAAAGGTGTATATTTTCATTGATTATAATTTTAATTTCGTAAGAGATCCTTACATAAGACTGAAACTACAAGATGGTAAAATCATATTTCGTGTCTATGCCAAAGTTCATCTCTTTAAGTTTTTTAATTCTGACTCTAGTTAAACCAAACGCTGATATTTTCTGTTGGTTGCTGTTAAGAACACTTGTTAATTTTTGAAGTTTCATTTGTCTAGGCCGCTGCGTTGCCGTTTTCGAACATGTATTTTAAATTATTAAAATGTGAATTCGGGATCGAAACACTATTTCTAATGTCGCTTTTTCAATTATTAGAATGTGTTCATTTAGTTATATTTGCTTATGTAAGCTTTTTTTTTCTTTTTTTTTGTTCCTCCCCTTTCTTCGCTGTTTAGGCTATACGGGGTTTCCCGGGCCGGGGGAGATGATAGGGGATTAATGCCGAGTATTTGGGCAACACGTATTTTCTAACGCGTTGCCCCATCGGCCATCCCGCCACCAACTCAGGGTACCCTTACCTATTACAACTAAGTTTAATATAGGTATATACGAGATAAATAAAAATAAAAAACGATTTTATAACTCGTATAAATAAAAAACGATTTTTTTTTAGCACTTTTTTACTAATTTATTAGAATGTATCATGTAATAAACGTTTACCTTGGTAATCACCTGGAATAATTTCTCGTGGCTAAATTCATTTTTATGAACACAACAAATCGAGTTTTTTATTTTTATTGTTCATGTTCTTTAAATAATTAATATATTGAATTAATGATAAATATTTAACAATTAATAAACCAAGTAGCAGAATCTTTTGCCACCTTCTTGATACTAATCCACCATATTTGGATATCAATTCTAAAGAGATTTGATTATGCTTTCGATAATTTTTTTGTTTATTGTTTTTTTTTTTTTTTTCCATATAAGGTTTATAGATGTCAGAAAGATATGCTTTACTGCTAGTTTCTATGACTTTTCTTATTTTCTGTTTAGAATATTAATTGTCTAAGATGATCCTGAAATCTATTAACTAACAGCAACTCATGATTTATTAACGAGACACTGATGACAAGCAGTGAAAGAGTGGTACTAATAGACACAGCCTGTAGGTAGCCTCGAGGGAGTTCTGTCATTAGTAGTCTGGAATATTCATGAGTTGTCCAGTAACTCCAGGTCACTGGTACCTCGGTAAAACTTCTGCTGCCTCGGTTGAAACTTCTCCAGTTTGGTCGAATTTCGTGAATAAGCCATAGTAGCCATAAGGTTGTCCTTTATTTAGACCAAAATGAGATATAGCACCAAATGAAAAAAAAAATAATAATTATATATATATATATATATATATATATATATATATATATAGAGGTACTATATTCCCTGGGTGTTTCATCGGACATGGATGACCCCTTGTCTATTCATTCATTTATTCTAAAACCTTGTATAAAGGTAGAAAATTTGAAAATTGCAGCGAGACTGTAATAAATTATTAGCATTTTTGAGAAGTCTTAAGCTTTAGGTAGATATTTTATTTAGTTTATCATTTATAATGTTTTCTAAATTTTTTTATTATTTAGACTTTCATCTTTAATTTTTAAATTTTTGTTCAATAATAATGATCAGGTTATGATTTTTGTATTTATTATTATAAGTAAGATGTTTAAATTTTCCGATAAAAATTATGATTAGATTTGATTATTATTTCTTTAAATATCGATTTCATACCACCCAGATTTAATGATGATCCACCTATCCTAAAAAAAAAAAAAAAAATTAAAAAAGACATTAAACAGAGGTTTACTGTTTTATAATGATATATAACTTCATTTCAATATTTGAAAGAAAATTCTAATTTTAAAATTTGACCACGAATGCAAAGTTATTAAAATCGCATTCCATTTACACAAAATAAATTATAATTACATTTTGTTATTGTTAAGGCTCTTCATTGGATAGCTGAGTCCGGAAACGCATAATAGGTCGTTCTAGGTGCGCACTATCGGCTATCAACAACCCGGCCCCTACTTACTCAGTAATAAGGGAAATAATTAGCATTAGGTGGGAACTTAAAAATATCTCAAAAACCATAATATTAGTCTGGGTCGCATTCTACTGCGGGATTATGGGATATGAAAGAGCAGACTAGGCAGCGAATTTGGTTAGAAAAGGTGAATAATGAAACATGACTACAATGGACTATGTCACATTCGAGGATTGAGGAGAAATCTGTTGAAAAGTTAGGAAAAAACTATAAAAAAAAAACTATAAAACACACAACTTTCACTTACCATCTTACTTAGATTAGAAATTGACGTGTCCTGAAATTCACTCTTTTTTCCACATTCATTTACTTTTTTTTGTTTGTATTTGCTCTCTAAATTACACTAAAATATTTTATTGTTAAATAAAAGTTTTTATTTGTGATAATTCGGCAATGGAAGCATAATACTCCATCGCGTCTGATTTTCATAATTTAGTTACCATGGAAAGAAATTATTTCCATTAAATACGTATATTTTGAAACACGTTGACAACTCTTTCCCATGAACAGAACGTCTTTAATTATAAACAATGGTCTGTCATTAAAGGCGTTGGTACTGCGGATGCATGGGCTCAACGTGTTTTATGTAGTCGGAATATTGTTCTTTTTTTCTCCTGTTTATATTTACTCGATTTTTCTCATATTTCATATTTAGCCATTTCGTATTTTTAGATTTAACGAGAGGCAGGTAATTTCTCCATATAAACAAAAACAAAGGTACTTTATAGGAAAACAAATTTGTCCCCTTCCCCATTAAGAATTTTTAGGATCATCCTCTCTTCTCTGCGCAGCCATTCTCCAGTTTCCTCTTAAATTTAGAATTAAGAGTCCTCGCATCATTTGAGATACCATCCATCCATCTAGCCCTAGGTCTGCCCACTCTCCGTGTACCATATATCCGCCCGTCGATCAGCTTCCTCGGAGTTTCCACTTCACCCATCCTC
The DNA here is from genome assembly GCA_911387785.2 of Aelia acuminata. Lineage (NCBI taxonomy): Eukaryota > Metazoa > Arthropoda > Insecta > Hemiptera > Pentatomidae > Aelia > Aelia acuminata. The sequence goes on from OU426980.1 coordinate 111,459,546, forward strand.
GCAACATGACCAGCCCATGTAAGTCTGCCAATCTTCAGGGTCCGGACTATATCACATTCGTTAAAAAGCTGGTCTAACTCTTGATTTGTCCTTTGCCTCCAGATTTCCCCTACATGGGTAGGCCCGAAGATCTTCCTTAGGACCTTTCTTTCGAACCTTAGTAGACTTATCTCGTCGGGTCCAGCATTCCGAGGAGTAAAGCAATACAGGGCTTACGAGGGTTTTGTATATCCTGATTTTGGACGCACGAAAAAAGATTTTGCTCCTCATATATTTGTGCAAACCAAAAAGGCACCTATTAGCCGCTACAATCCTTCTTTTAATTTCTTGGTGCATGTCATTATGGTATACCTGGCTACCCAGATATACAAACTTATCTACCCCCTTAAAAGTATACCCTGCTACAGCAATGTCAGTAACTTCAGCGTCGGTACACATATACTTTGTTTTTTGTTCATTTACTTTGAGCCCCACCTCACAAGCAGATCTTTCCAGCCTGGTGAACGCTTCCTTAACGGCAACAAGGGATCTTCCTATCAGATCAATGTCATCTGCGTGCGCAAGTATCTGGACTCTTTTATTAATGATGGTTCCTCCTATTTGGATACCTGAGTTGCGCACCGCTTTATCCAATGCAAGGTTAAATAGTAAACAGGCGAGACTATCACCTTGACGGACTCCTCGCTCTATATGGAATTGATCCGATAGGACATCCTGTATCCGTATCATGCACTGTACACCTTCCATCGTCATCTTTATCAGGCGGATCAGCTTAGGGGGCACTTCCATCTCAATAAGGGTGTCAAAGAGGGCAGGTCTAAGGATACTGTCATACGCAGCCTCAAAATCAATAAAGAGGTAATGTGTTTGGACCTTATATTCTCTAGTCTTCTCCAGAATCATGCGGAGGGAGAATATTTGATCTATTGTAGACCTGTTCTTTCTAAACCCTGCCTGGTACACTCCTAGTTTATTCTCTGCATATGGCAGTAACTTCTGGTGGAGAATATTCGACAGAATTTTGTAGATGCAGGGGAGTAGGGAAATGCCTCTATAATTGCTGCATTCTAGGGTGTCTCCCTTCTTAAAAACGGGGCAAATCACCGTCATATTCCAGTCCTTAGGCATGATTCCTCTATCCATACCGTTAACATCATATCTCTCAGTGTCTTGAACAGTTCGTTTCCTCCGTGCTTAAATAGTTCGGCTGGAAGATTATCATGTCCTGGAGCTTTATTGTTTTTTAGCCGATCAATTGCCATCAAGATCTCATCTTCATCTGGCGGTTCTAAATCACATGATTCATTAATTCTGTCATCATTATTAGCTTCTCTTTGCACAATTCCAGACTCTCTATTAAGCAGGCTATTAAAGTGGCTTCTCCAGCGCCTCAGGATGCTTCTATTATCTGAAAGCAGGGTGCCATCCGTGTCTCTACACATGTTAGTTTTCGGCTGAAATAGTTTCCTCCCTTCGTTTAGCTCCCTGTAGAATTTTCTCACCTCATTCATATCCCTGTGTTTTTCGATTTCCCTCACTTTTTTATTCTGTCACTCTCTCTTTTTACGTCTATGCACCTTTTTTTCTATTTTTCTTTTAGCCTTGTATTGTTCTGTAGAGCCTCGTGTGAACTTTTTTTGAATCATTAACTTATATTCTCTATTTTTCTCATCCGTTACTGTCTGGCATTCATTGTCAAACCATGGCGCCCTTCTGTCTCTTTCCTTAAAACCTATTACCTCCTCTGCAACTTCAGATAGCACCTTAGAAGATGTTTCCCACCTTACGTTGATATCTTCTGAGGAATGCTCACCCTTTAATCTCTCATCCACTTTTTCAGAGAATGTTTTTGATGTGTCTTCATCCTTCAGTTTATCTACATTAAATCTCCTGAGCGGGTGCGATACTTGTGTCCTTGCTACTGATATCCTTGCGCGAATTCTACACACTGTCAGGTAATGATCTGAATCAATTAGCATCAGTTGACACCTCTATATGATCGAACATCCATCGGTCCTATAATATGTCTAGCGCTCATTAATATGTGATCTATTTGATTCGTAGTAACTCCGTCATTAGATTTCCAGGTAGCCAAGTGTATTCGCTTGTGTGGGAATAAGGTGCTTCCTACGACTAGCCCTTTTGAGGCAGCAAAGTTAATTAGTCTTTGCCCGTTTTTGAGAAAATTGAAAAAAACTTCAGAATTAAAAAAAAAAAATTATGAAATAAATGGCCCCCTCCTTTTTACCAATTTTGATGAAACTTTTGCTGTCACATCGCGGGCATATATATATATATATATATATATATATATATATATATATATATATATATATATATATATATATATACCAAATACCCAATTTCAGGTTCGTAAGGTTTATAGTCTAGTCTGTTCACACACAGACCATTTCGCGGGACTTGGTTATTTAGACTCAGGGGACCCCAAATTTCCGTTGGAAACCGAAAACTTTTCACGATCGCAATACTTTCCCTTACTACGTATTTCATATATAGGTAAGTGAAAGTAAAAAGGTCAAAACTTGTAGAAGTTAAACCGGATTGCAGCAATAGAAAATCGAGAGGGGGAGAAGCCATATGGTTTAGAATTTCGGATAGGACATTGCGAATTCACACATGGATACCTACGCCGAGATTTCGAAGCGCTCACCGTTCAAAAGTGCAAAAATATAACTTAAAGTATTAAAACATCATTTATTATGTTGTTCCCGATATAATGGTGAACGAAAAAAGATAAAACTCGCAAATACTGTAAAACAACTACAACAACAGAATATCAAAATAATGCCAAGGACCCTTAGGGATAAAGGCTAAAATATTTCAAGTTCAAATTATTTTTAATTCCTGGCATATTTGGATGTGAGCTATGTTTTTTAATTATTGGTGATTTTATTATTTAAAGAAATAGCGTGAATTTCCTTCTCTTTTTACTTTCACTTACCTATATATGAAATGTGTCTGTGTGTATGAACAGGCTAGCTCAAAGACTATAAGCCATACGAACCTGAAATTGGGTATTTGATGTATGTATATGCCAAAGATGTGACAGCCAAAATTTCATCAAAATTGAAAATTGGTCAAACGGAGGGGGCATTTTATTTAATAAATTTTGTCTCATTTTCAAGTTTTAATTTTCTCAAACACGGCTGTAACTATAATGATCAAACTGGGTATTCGGTGATTGTATATGCCCGCGAAGTGGCAGCCAAAATTTCATATCCCTTATTATCACTGATTAAAATAAAAACTTTTATTTAGCAATAAAACAATTTATTTTACATTAGAGAGTAAATACTTGTAGCACAAATTATTTAAGGCATTTAAGGTGTGAAAAAAATATGGTATAAGATAATCTTTAATTAATTATATTTTATTTTATAAGCTTTAGTTCCATAATAAATTTTTGAAGGCAATATAATGTGATTTTAGAGGAAGAGTAATCGTTCTTGATTTCCAGAAAGGCGCAAGAGACAAACTTTACTATGAGTCGTAAATACATCTCCTATCGATTCACCTTCACGATATAGTCACAAAAAGCAAATCGCTGTAAAAAACAAGTAATCAGTAAAAAAACTCGACTGTTGATGAAATTAAGTCCCTTAAAAAAGGAAATAAGCAATAATGAATCGAAAAATACTGAGAACTTTTAAGTTTTGCATTACAGATACATTATAACTTATGGAGATATACAAATATAAGCATATAAATGTGGAAAAGTATGGCGTTAACATATTATCGAAACACGTCGATTGTAATCTAAGTAAGTTCGTAAGTAAAGTTATGTGTTGCGCGCATCGCACCAGAGTTTTGATATATACGGCCAGTTAAATGTAGCATTTCCAAGGTTTGAATATTATTCTCAGTTTTTAAATGTTCAAATAGACTTGGAAAAGCTATATATTGGTATAAAATAAGCTTGATAAGAACGAGTTCCATAATTCCAAAAATAAAATAAAAATATTTAATAATAATTGAATATTAATGTATGGTACATTTTAGATGATTTCGAGCATTCAAAGACTAATAATAATTACAAGTTTGGAGTTGAGAGATAGTCAACTGTAATTCTCTACGATAGGTTGAATGAATGTAAGGATTTTTAGTTAAAACTTTTTTATTTTTTTATTTAAAAGTCAACGTTTCGATCCAACTTGTGGATCTTCATCAGGGCTTCTGAGTCGAGAATAATACAACGATTTTTTTTACCTTCAGTCTTTTTAGTAATAACTCTGGATTCAGAAGCCCTGATGAAGATCCAAGTTGGATCGAAACGTTGGCTTTTAAAAATAAAAATAAAAAAAAAATGAAAATCCTGACAATCATTCAACCTATCGTAATTATAATTACCGATAATATTCTTTTTAAATTTATATATACACCTACTTCTATAACTGATCTGCAATAAAGAAAAAAGAAACAAAAAAGTCTAATGTAAGATAATTAGTACGAATTTGGAAATGTGCCACAGTTTCCAGCGAATGTTATTTAATAAATAATTAGATGATCGCCCCCGAGGAGTTATCTGTTGTCGTGGAAAGAAAGAAAAGAAGAAAAAAAAAGGGAAAAGAAGGAGAACGAAAAGTAGGTAAAAGCGCCTTTTCTCAATGGTGGTCTTTACTTAGAGTTACATAAAAGATTCAGGGGCCTGGAAATAACGATTCAGGCTACTAATCTTTCTCTCGGAGCCGAGCCTTCTATATCCATTATCTTGCTAATGTTTCCCTCTTTTGCCTTCCTCCAAGTGCCAGGCAGGGAACCGACTTTGCCGGTCACAAGAAGTTAAATTATGCGTTATATTAGTCAGTATTATGCACTGGAAACCCGGTTGAAAAATCGGTCAATATGGACTACCTATGGCCGATTTGAACATGTAAGTAACTATAAATATGGTTTCACCCATGTAAATCTTTGTTTATTTTCGTTTTAAAAAAAGATAAAAACAAAACAAAAAAACACTGACTTGATTGAACTGTTTTTTTTTAATTATAGAAAATAATCGTGCCGAAACTAGAGAATTAAAATCAATCCAGACAAATCACCTTTACTCTTCCTCTTAGTCGTACGACTTCCTGTCCTTCAGTATCCTTTAATAACTCACCAGTTACCCCCTTCCAAACATATCCGTTACTAAGGAATCCACCAAGGCAAACCTTTCGCTTGGATTGCTCACACAAGACTGAAACGGCACGAAAGTGAGCTGCGCTACAGATTACTTCAGCACCTATTAGACATACGCTCAAAAATTCCAACCTATTACAAAAGAATCATTTATATGACAGCAATAAAATCTATTTGGACTTACGGAATCGAATTTTGGGGCTCCAGCAAACCTTTGAATCCAATCTCTAAAATCCAAATCCTCCCTATTTTGTTGCAAATAAAATGATCCAAAAAGACCTTATTGTTCCACAAGTCACTGACTTGACCATGTCCAGATAGCCTCTCTTTCACAATTAACTCCATTGTACATCCTTATTGTTCCGCTAAAGTGGCGAACTTTGCAATCGGTTTTGGCGAAAAGACTAAACCGATTTTAACTGCGAGGACCTCAGTCGACGCGAAATTTAATGCCCTTTTATTTTAGAAAGAATACAATTTCTTCGCGATAAATCGTTTTCGGGTTAAGAGCGAAAAATTGAAAAAAGTGGCAGACGTTCACATTTGTTATCTATGAAATGAGTACTTTCAGCCAATATGATCAAAAAGTTTCTTCAAATCAGGCACCTGATATCTTCTCCCGACCAAGGCCAATCTTATCTCTTCTTATAAAAATAATATACATTAGAATAGGGTTCTTGAGGTCAACTATATTATGGTGACGTTTCGAAACTATATTGTTTTTATAATCATGCCAATGTTTCTGAAGGATATTGGTATATAATCCACATGGATGTATAGGGACCAACTAACTATATATATCTAAATATACTCTGAATCCTTAGAGAGTAATATATATATTTATAATTACAACTATTTACAATAATACAGCAATTGAATGTGATAGTAAACAAATAAAGACAAGGACTATCGCGTAGAGAAACTAACCATTGCTGGCACTCTAATAATAATAATAATTCTAAATCAGAAGGTCCAAAGGAAATCTATTCAGACGACTCGGTGTTTTGTAGGGAATAGATGAGGAAGCAAGGATGGAAGCACGGGCTGCTCCCTATACATCCATGTGGATTATGTACCAATAAAAATATCCGTCAGAAACATTGGCATGATTATGAAAACAATATAGTTTCGAAACGTCGCCATAATATAGTTGACCTCAAGAACCCTATTCTAACGTATATTATTTTTATAAGAAGAGATAAGATTGGCCTTGGTCGAGAGAAGATATCAGGTGCCTGATTTGAAGAAAATTTTTGATCATATTGGCTGAAAGTACTCATTTCATAGACAACAAATGTGAACGTATGCCACTTTTTTCGATTTTTCGCTAATAACTCGAAAACAATTTATCGCAGAAGAAATTGCATTCTTTCTAAAATAAAAGGGCATTGAATTTCGCGTCGACTGAGGTCCTCGCAGTTAAAATCGGTTTAGTCTTTTCGCCAAAACTGATTGCAAACCGATTCCACTTTAGCGGAAAAATGAATTACGCTCATGTTCCAAAGCCTGCAATTTGAAGAGGGCTACTTCAAATAAAAAATATTACCTATAATAGTTGTAGAATATCAAATTCTTTGTAAAACGAGCTCATTAATTTTAAAATTATCCCACTCCTGTGGAGACAAAGTAATTAAAACGTGAACGTATTTAGCGCCTTAGATCTAAAATCCGTGAAATTTTTGGGATTTTTTTTTTTATTCTTCTCATATAATTCGACAAATACAGATCACGAAGTGTTGCTTTCTTCTTACCATAAGAGGCTAAACTATTGCAAATAGAATGATATATTTTAAGTTTAAATCGGTTTAGTGGTTTAGCCATCAAAAATCTGTAATTTTTACGATTTTGGTGGAAACCGTGTTCCAACGCCTCTAACTCAAAAATACCTAGTGAAAAATGTTTTAGTTGCTGAGCTTCAAATTTAGCAGGAAATAAACTCCGTACAAACTACATTAGCTACACTTCGCGACAAAATGATAGGCCACCCCACAATTTTTCAGTTACAAGAACTAGTAAATAATTGAAAATAATGTAATTATACTTATTTTACGTCTTTGGCAAGTAGATTATTATATCAATGTATAAATTTCCCCTAAGTTATCATTTTAATCCTTTATCTTCTTATAAGGCTTTTTCATGTGCGACAAAAACATAGGCCACTCAGTGTTTTATTAAATCCCCAGTCAAACTATTCGTGCTATTGAATTAATTTTTTGTTTTTTAATTACTGAAGTGTTTAGAAATAAATTTAAAACAATTGAAATTCCTAGAGATAATGTGCTGTGAAATAGATGAAATTAAATCCTTACGCGGAAAAATTGAACAATTTCAATAATTATTAGGGCTCAATACCGGTGCAGGCATGTGATTACAAATTATTTAAATATGGGAGGTAAAGATGACACAAAGAAATGCCCTGACAGTTTAGGGGGTTACCCTATGCTAGAAAAAAGGAGAATATTTTGCGAAGCATCCAACTCTGCAGGAGCTTCAAGACACATAGCTTTGTTAGCTGCAGTGATCACTAACATCCGAAACGTGCAAAAAATCCTTCTGAGTGCAGAACATTTGAAACGGCAGAGGATTCAGAAAAAAACATCAGTTTCACAACAACGCTAAGTCGAGTATAAAAAAGTTTGTGTAGGATCATATTGGTTGTTAGAAAAGTTTGAGAAAAGTTATATTCACTACCAAAAACCGGTAAATTTAGATTGTTTATAGATGACCTCAAATACTATTTTCATGACCACCAAGAAACCAAAGCATTTTAAGTCGCTGGCAAATGGGTGATGGTGGCGTCATGATTTGGGTCAGTAATAATTATCGTGGCGAAGTCAGATAAAATTGTTACTTTAGAAACTAATGCTAAAAAGTATTGGGAAACATAAGAGAGCCAGTAATGGAGCATATAAACGAGTTCATCAAAGAAAGGTCCGTTTCCCGACAAGACAACGCTCCAGCCCACACGGCTTGGTTGGTAAAAAAATATTTTGAATAGAATAATATTTAACTTTTGCCTCGGAAAGCTTGTTCTTTTGATCTCAACTTTATCGAAAACTGTTTGGTACAATTGAGTAGGGCAGTATTCGCTGCAGGAAGCCAATTCACTTCTCTGGACGAACTCAGAGCTCAGCATTCAAACTTAGTAGTTTAATTTAGGCACAGATATATACAAACCTCTTTAAATCCCTTCAAAATAGAATGATTAACGTTTTAGAAAAATAAGGGGGCTCAATAAATATTAATAATGATAAAAATACACATAATTTTAAAAGTGGCCTATAATTTTGTCGCAATCAATTTTCGTTTATTTTCTTGTTTTCATGTAAATATTTTTAATAATTGGATTATTAGCCTATATTTATTTGTCAAACTTCTATTATGATTCTTACATAAAATGAAAAAGATAAAAAGTTGAAGATTTCTTATGAAATTTTAAAATGAATGGGGTGGCCTATGATTTTGTCGAGGGGTGTAAATTCTGGAGGAAATACAAATAAAAACGTGAAATTATTTGGAGTGCTTACTTCCTGCTATAACTTCGGTTTTTGAAGTATTGACCATTTTCAACTAATTAAACAACCATCTTCTATCTGTTAAAATAAAAGATAAATGTTGCTAAGTACCTACCTGTCTAAGTAGTTATTTTCATGAATATTTTATCTAATCCCTTGATACTTCAAAAACCGAATTCCTAGCAGGAAGTAACCACCATTTCGCGGGAGTAGCTTATTTGGACTCCCAAGGGGGATCCCAAAACGTGTATTTCTGGAATTCGAAATTTTTCACGATCGCAATACTTCCCCTTACTGCATATATTTTATACCAGCTCTATATCCCGGTTTCACCCGGGGAATTTCGACACGTCTCCTATGTAAAGAGAGATTATAACGATTTTTATAACAATAAAGAACATAACGATTTTTATAACAATAAAGAATATACCCAGAGATTGGCTGAAGTTATGCAATTTTAATATGGACAAGTGTTCGCACCTGGTATGAAAGAACCACAGAGCGAAATTAGGAGAATTTAGGACAAACGATATGGATTTCTATGAAGAACAAACAAACAGAATTTCATCTTTTCATATTTACGAGTATGTAAGTGAAAGTAAAAACGATTTTTTTTTTTTCATACCTCATTATTTGTCATTTTAGCAGTAACGAAACACTTTTAAGACCCTTAAGAGGGACTGTCCAGAAAAATAATATTGTTTTTGAAGGATGATTTTTTATTTTTGGTATACTCCTGATTTCTCGAAAAATAAGCTAAAATCCTGTTCATTTTACTAAACAGAAAATACTTTGAGTAATGTAGGTAATGTGTAAAAAGTACCTTTTTTGTAATTTTGCTTATTATTCGCGAGATCAGATATCCCACGGATGTCGCGTAACCCTATCCCACGGTTGAGTGGGATTTCACTGTTTGACGAGATATTCTCGATTTAAGTAAAAAAAAGTAGGTGCGATCCGCTCATCACCAATATACTTGGATTAAATATTGACGAGTTTTGTTAAATTGTGTAAATGCCATTTAGCAACTTCATAGGAAACAATTTCAATAACTTCCCCCCATCAATTTTAATTTCTCCCCCCCCCTCCAAGCTCCTCCCGGTGCCAACAACCCAACATATCCTTGATTTGATAGTCGTGCTACTAACTTTTTTTTTTTTCTATACGAGGGATGAAGCTTAGAGAAGGCTTTACAAAGTTGCCTACTTACCGACAACCGGGGTCTGGTCATGAAACGTACAGGTAAAAACAGAAGCAAGCCAAGAGAAACTAATGTCTCAGTAGGCCCATTATGAACTTGAAAGATGAAAGGGTGCTCCTGTCTCTTTTTCCTTTCAAAGGACATCTCCACTTTTTGAATATGTGGGCAGTTATCCCTCCGCGGAGAGGTTTCAAGTCACAGCAAGAACGTGCGTGAGAGAGCTGGAGCTCCCGAGACTTAAACAACATACTTATTAAAGAAAAGCTATTAATAAAAATTAACCGGCGGTTTAAGAGGTTTGTCCCCATTAGCTCTTTGATATGAGCCGCTTCTATTCTCCACTACAATGCCCCCTGTCAGCGCCCTCTTGTCAACCCTCGGCGATTTAGATTTCTTTTTTTTTTTTTAATGCTAACCCTTCTGATTGCGGCTATAATGTCAGGCGGCCCCTTTGCTGCATGGCCCCTTACAATTCGGTACCTTTACATATCCGACGCCCCTTTACAAGGACCCCCATTCATTAATAGCTGAAACGAGCCGACTTAAAATGAGATCTTACATTGGGGGTTATCATCTCCGGTACTGACTAGATAGTGCTGCCAAATAACAGGCATTCAACGAAAAATGATATTTTTAGACTAAAATATTTTAATTTTTAGTACAGAAAAAAAAAAGAATAGAAAAGAGTTGTGCCACCAGAGGATCGGACATCGCCAGTTTGCTTATGGTTACCTTCTCAGTAGTCTGGAAGCACACACATGCCAGAAATGCAATAAGGCAGCTCTGACAGTAAAGTAACTTTTACTAGATTGTCCTTAGTAAAATGTCCTTCGGAACAACATACGAGTCGAAAAAACACTTGGCTAATTGTTACAAGACAACGAAACAAAAAGTAGTTTCCCTATTTCCGTACCTAAAAGAAGTTCCATATTACAACATAGTTTAATAGAGCACAATCACCAATGATCTTAAAGGATAGAGGCTAAGATTAAGAAAAAAAAAGATAAAATAAAAGAATATAAAAAAACTTTAAGCCTTAGAAGGAAAAAGAAGAGGAAATAAACTTATGGTCTCACATACATAATTATGAGATTTTAATAGTAGTAGGAATTTAGATCAGCAGACTGCTCAAATGTTAGCGCCTAAGGGGGTGGGGGGTGATATCTGCAAATTACTTTTGCTGAAAATAGGTCAATTGATGCATCGTTTTTGAATCCAGGTTCTTTGAATCTGGAAGTTTTTGAATCAGGGACATCAAAGTATGTTTTGTATTTAAAATATGATTTATATATACATTCCCTTAATTTACCGAAAGATAAAATTTAACTAACCGCTAAAGATTCTGCATTTTCCCTTACATCTAAAATATAGGGGTCACCTGTGGTATAGTGGTTAGCATGGCATCCTACAATACTGAAGGTCACTGGTTCCCGTCTCGAGGTGGCCCAAGGATTTTTTAATGGGAGTAAAAAAATCCTTGGCTATACTGTCCTGAGCCTGTACGATGTCATGTACTCGTAAAGGATCCCTATCCTAATTATACCTGGATAGGCAAAATTTAGAACTCCCACTGATTAGTGTTAGTAGCACACAGGAACGTTAAACAAATATTTGTTCATATACCCCCCTATATGAGGTATGGTCGTAATCAGCATATCATTTCCAATAAAATTCTATAGTCAAAAGATTTTTGTCCAAGAACTCCATATATTCGGAGCACTGTGCGTCATTACCCCGAATAATCGAGGTTCTATTGTAAATTATAAATTTTATACAGAGGTGTCTCTGTAGGTGTGATTGGGTATGAGAGGCATGTGTTTATATAGGATTATAAAGGATTAGGAATTAGGGATCAAGGATATAGGATGTTTAGAGGAATATAGGAGGAGATGAAGATTCCGAGATCGTGATGAGGTAAAGGGGAGGAGATGACTGGCGCCTGAGGGGGGGGGGCGCTGACCGATTGCTCCTTACTGTCCGCATTCCACGTCGGTGGCCCACCGCTCTCCTCTCACCAACTCTCTTATTGTTTGTATCATATAGCTAATAATCATCACTATAATTATCTATAATATAAAATTTGTTTTCAACTTTTTCCACAGGTCAAAACAATAACCGAACAAAAATGAGGGAACATACCCCAAATGGACTTCTCAGTTTCATTTGAAGTATACTATCATTGCCGAAGCATTTGTCCTGAACCACGTACCGTCGCACAGTGGGAAAATTTTGTCATTTAGTGGCCAAAAATCTATAACTCCTTACTAGGGTTGCCAGATTTTTTTTCAGCCTATAAGGGACAAATCCTTAAATAGGCCAAAAATACGGAAATTTAGTTTTTTACCCAGGAAAAAAAAAAAAGATATAAGTATATATATAGTGATTTTTTTTTGTTTTTAATATTTTTCCGAGGAGCAAGTCAGTTTTAAAATATGTATAAAAATCAATACAATTATACTCGTAATTAAAAACGGTCTTCAACTCGAACCACGCATTATGTCTCTCGCTTGAATGCCAAAAACTTGTTTCTTCTACCGAAAACATAAAGTTATGGACAAATGACAAATAGGTTAAAATCTTTTTCTCTTCGTCTTCATTTGTGATTATTTTCTCCATTGAACGTGGGCATTCATTGCGGAACTCCAGGAAATGAGATTTTAGGGCAGGTCATATTTTAATGATTCTTTCAACTGCTGGACCAAGAGATAAAACTCCCGTTGCGACATGTTCCATTATTTCTTCCAACTGCATCTCTTTCTCTTCTAATCTACTAAAGTGACCACCAAATTTTTAATATCAAACTTTCGATATCCACTTCCAATTTATTGGTACTATGTTTCGCAGCATTATGAAGAATATGGACGGAGCAACCAGCTTTAATAAAGTTTTTATTTTTAGGCAGTAAAAGTGTATAAATTGAATGGGTTTTGCCGAAGTTTACATTCATATTATCAGCATAAAATGCTGATATTCTATTTAAAAATAATCAATTTTTCTCCAGTGTGTCTAATAATAATTAATTACTTCATTTGCTGATTCGTGGTTGCATTCTACGAAATCGAGAAGGCGATTTTGAAATATCGTAGTCAAAATATCGTAAGCGAATTGGAAACATTTTTCCGTTTATTTTTTATTACTTGCATCTGTTGCGATCAAAAAGTATAGATTTTCCTCATGTGCAGTCTTTAAAATATTTTTAACAGATTCCTTGGCCAGTATTTCGCATATAATAGATTCTGCTTTTGTCCTGCCGCAGCTAAACTTCTGAGCAATTTTATAATCACGTAACGTATGATAAACCGATGCGAGTTCTCCAGCAGCTATTTTTTTTTCCGAGTCCGAGGCAGACTTATCAGTTTTTGAAAAATATTGTGTTAATTTACTCGATGATCTATCTCGATGATGCTAACAACAGTCATGTGAGATTTAGTAGAGGCATGTTGTTTTACATCACTGAGACCATCATGGCCACGAGATAAATCTTTAAATTACAGTGAATAATTAAACCACAAATTCTCTCGAACTTCCTTATTCCGAGTTGATGTGTATGCGAAGTTGCGAACGTTGCATGCATGAGTATTTTTGTCTTAATAATAAAAACCGAAGCACGGTTCGAATACGGGACAGAGTCAGTCCCGCCGGGACATTTTAAACTAACAAGGGGAGGGCACAGCTATGGGGTCGTCGATCGGGCCCATTTTTTTTCTGGTGATTCTACATCGAAAAATAGTCGACACGTGTCCGAGCGTTCCGTCCAATGGGCCTTAGGTTTTGAGAAATAAAATAAAATACCTTGAAAATCCTTTATTTTTTATCTTGAGTTTGGAAAATGATATCGCCATGATTCTTTCACTGATTCATTTATTTTAGAGAGTAGATTAAAGGAAAAATACAATCGTTAAAGAATTATTCATATTTCTTCAATTTAATTTAAAAAAAGCTTCAGGTTTTCAAGTAAACTAGCTTTATAAATTTTTTCTCATAAAATAGAATAGCAGAATTGAGTTCAGCACCTCAAGAAACCCTGATGTCTTAAATATCATCCAAAACAAAAAATAATAAAAATTTCCTGTCAGGAGCAGCTTAAAAATGTTTCAGCAAAATTGTATGTGTAGTTTCAAATTCTGCATCTCGTGTTGAGCTGATCCGATTTTTACGTTCTTGAGCTCGTTGCATAGAAGAAAGCCTTAGCGAAACTTTTAATGCAATTTTTAATTTTTTTTTTTTTTTAATCTTCCCAAAATTTACTTATAGGTTTTTTTGATTGTCCTCAAAACGAATCTGAAAACTGTTATGAAACAAATGAGCCGAGTAACAACCAAAAACAATACTAATAATTTTAAAAAAATCCAAGAATGAATGAAAATAAAAAGTTAGTCGATCACTTTGAGAGAGAGGTTTGTAAGAGTTTTCAATAACAAATAACAATTAGGAATGATTCACATCGTATCAGTTTTAAAATCCCCCACCTACCCTCACCAGTAAGTAAAGAAAGAGTATTTGGGGACGAGTACAAAGTACGTTTTTCTATTTTATTTCGCACTTGTTTCATTATACCACCTTCACATTAGAAGTATATCCATAAGAAAAAAGTACTACTGTTGATGGCGGGGGCATAGAAAAAACACATTGCATATAGATCATTGAGAAAAAGTAGTTTTAAATTTTAGTTCCTTTGAAGTTCAAAATCATTTTTTGTAAGGCGAACGTGAAACAATCGGGATGAACCCATTTTCTCCTAGCCGACCAAGAAAAACAAAATAGGCTCCGTAAAATGAATTTACTAGTGATAAAAACATGGTGAAAATGATGGAAATAATTACTTTTTAGAGTTATGTTGATGGAATATTCTGGCAAAATACTGACATTAAAAAATCAATTTGTGCAAAACTGTTTTTGTTTCATAACAGTTTTCAGATTCGTTTTGAGGAAAATCAAAAAAACCTATAAGTAAATTTTGGGAAGATTAAAAAAAAAAAAAAAAAAAAAATTAAAAATTGCAATAAAAGTTTCGCTAAGGCTAGACCCTTACAATTTCGTTAAACATCCAAAAATCCGACCATATTTTGGAGAAAATTCTACCGATTCTCATAAAATTTATAGGGTAAATAAAGGCTCTAGAGTTACACATTTTTACCTAATCGAGATATTTTTACGTGTTCAGGAATCAACACAATATAAAGAAAAGTTTGAATTTAATTTTTATTTTGAGGACCATTTTTTACAAGAGCTTCCCGAGATAATGCAAGGAAGCTTTCTTCTATGCAACGAGCTCAAGAACGTAAAAATCGGATCAGCTCAACACGAGATATAGAATTTGAAACTACACATACACTTTTGCTGAAACATTTTTAAACTGTTCCTGACAAGAAATTTTTTTTATTTTTTGTTTTGGATGATATTTAAGACATCAGGGTTTCTTGAGGTGCTGAACTCAATTCTGCTATTCTTTTTTGTGTGAAAAAATTTATAAAGCTAGTTTACTTGAAAACCTGAAGCTTTTTTTAAATTAAATTGAAAAAATATGAATAATTCTTTAACGATTGTATTTTTCATTTAATCTACTTTCTAAAATAAATGAATTAGTGAAAGAATCATGGCGATATCATTTTCCATACTCAAGATAAAAAATAAAGGATTTTCAAGGTATTTTATTTTATTTCTCAGCACCTAAGGCCCATTGGACGGAACGCTCGGACACGTGTCGACTATTTTTCGATGTAGAATCACCAGAAAAAAAATGGGCCCGATCGACGACCCCATAGCTGTGCCCTCCCCTTGTAAGCCTAAAATACGGGACGTCTGGCAACCCTACTCCTGACCTAATGACGATAATCGAATAATTTTTTTCCACTAAAGATCATGGGATTTTCTTTATCAGTGAGAATAAAAAAATGAAAATACCATCACTCACCAAGTATTTTAAATTAATTTTTATATTAATCCTGTCTTCACATTAATTTAAATAAAATAATTTATTAAGAACAGGGTTATACCTAAAAAATGAAACGAGTCAGTATTATTATTTATTGTATATTATAGCTTTCTGCTTATATACATGTCTTTTTCAGGCATTTTCTCCATTTGAAAGACTTTTAGATAATTATTGTCTAAAGAGGAAAAAACGCAAAATAATTAATTTAAAATATCCAATTTTGTAAGACTTTTAACAGAAAAAAATATTTTCAAATAATTAAACTAAAAGTATATTTTATGATTTAGTCTAATTTGAGGCCGAACATATATTGAATGTTCAAATATATGGATTTAAATTTTAGAATCGATATATCGCCACGCGATCGCATTTTATCGATCAAATTCTATTATGGTATTTCAGCACCAGTCACCCTCTACCACTGTGAAAAAGATCATAACCAGCTATTGCCAATAAAAGAATTTATTTTAATTTAAATACTTTCTTTTCACAATTTATATAGTTAACGTGGATGAAATTAAAACGCATTTTCATCCAACAATTGTACAGCCTTTCTTCTTATTTATAAAATATGTTTGGTGCAATAATATAAAAAGTAAAGCCAGTAGCTGATCCAGGGGATAAGCGAGGGGAGCGCCCCCCCCCCCCTTAGAGGTGAGGACACTGATAAAGTATTACTATTTCTATAGAAAATGAGCTATATTTAGTCATTTTTTAAGTCCACTAATTGAAAATGAATTGTATTTAAACATTTACATTAATTTACAACGTCATTATGTACTAATATGTATTTTAAATTAGGGCCTTCATTACTCATGAAATTTAAAAAAAAAAAGTGCGCCCCCCTCAGGAAATTTCTGGATCCGCCACTGAGTAAAGCTCAATAGAAAAAAAAAAAAATTGTTATTTTAAATTAATTATTTTGGGTTTTTTCTTCTTTAGACAATAATTATTTAAAAATCTTTTAAATGGAGCAAATGCCTGAAAAGGAAATCTATATAAGCAGAAAGCTCAATAGATAATAATTCTGACTCATTTCATTCTCTATGTATAACACTGTTCCTAATAAACTTTTTTTTTTTAAATTAAAGTGAAGACAGGATTAATTTGAAATTCGTAGAGTGATGGTATTTTTATTTATTTTTGTTCTCACTGATAAAGAAAATCCCATGCTCTTTAATCAATAAAGAATTATTCGACTATCGTTAGGGCCTATTCACACTCATTGGCGGATCCAGGGGGGGGGGGGGCTGTGGGGGCTGCAGCTTTAGGTCTGCAGCCCCCCTCCTTTACGATTCGCTGGATCCGCCCATGTTCACACTATCGGTTTTGCTCCCGCTCCGCTCCCGGTCCACTCTCGCTCTACACCATTCACACTATCGCTCCGCTCCCGCTCCACTCCAGGTCCGCTCTCCTAATGTCTTACAATATTCACATTATAATATAATTTTACACCGTTCCCTTTTGAACGGTTGAAGCCATTAATAATCGAATTCGTCTGTATTTGGATTTTAATTAATGATTAACTTTCAGTTATTAAAGTATTTATTTATTCATCAATTATACGGCCAAAAAAAAGTTCAACTTTTCATTTGTAGAAATAGCTGTTATAGCTTTTCTTGATGAAGAAGATAATATTATCAAAACATATAATAAGAAGAATATATTGCAACACTATGATAATATTAATAATAATCATAAATTAAATTAATTAATGGTGAAGAAATAATTCAAATTGTTTTTCGAATGTATTCGAATATGGTTGAAATCGGTAAATGCTGCAATTTAGCGATTGTGTTCTCTTCTTTTCCTGATTCATATTTTAATTATTTTTTGCTTTAATATATTTTTTTGTTATTGATCTGATATTTTTCATAATATATTGCATTTTTATTCGTTTCAAATTGATCGTTATTTTATAATACCAATGAGTATGTAGTCAATAAATAAATCGGTGACCGTTTTTTACATTAATTCATTGGAAAATATATCTCAAACATAAAATGAATTTTGCTCGTGGAAAAACCGCTTCACAACAAGATTTCGTACTAATATTGTGATTACCCTCTTTCTATTCCCCTTTAAAATATTTTGCCAGTGTGACCGGGCCGGGAGCGGAGCGATAGTGTGAATGGGGTAGGCGAGAGCGGACCGGGAGCGAGCGAGACCGGAGCGGTACCGATAGTGGAATACTCTCTTTCTATTTCTCTTTATAATATTTTGCCATACCGAGAACGGACCGGGAGCGGAGCGATACTGTGAATCCGCCCTTATTCGATCAGGAGTTATAGATTTTTGGCCACTAAATGACATAAAATTTTCCCACTGTGTTACGTAAAAAAAAATATTAATTGGTTATAAATAAATAAAACAATCGTAACAAAAAAGGTGGTAGCTCAGTGGAGACGGGCGGGTTCTTAAATGACTAGTTATTAAAAAAATTGAAATAAATTAAGGGGCGCCACGCTATTTATTTTAAGGAAATAGCGAAAACTTAAAGCAATCTGAATAAAAAAAATAATTTAAATTTAATAAGTGAAGATTACCTTAAAATCTCGGAGAGGGCTGTACATAAAATACAATTTGCAATTTACACTTATGAACTACTTAATGGTAAGTTAAAAAAGAAATTGAACAAAACAAATTAAACTCAAATAAAAAAAACTTTTAATTAACACTATATTTACACTACGATATTAAAAATAAAATTTACTCACAATTTCTGTAGTCAGGCCTGATCAAAATCTAATTCACACAACTAGAAACAATTTAAACTTATAACTATTCAATAAAAAAAAAGCAAGGTTTAACAAAGAAATTAAAAGAAAAATATCTCCAGTCTGTTCTCTTAACTCGCCTGTCTTCTCGTAGCTTTGTTGCCAGTAGCCACTCGGCTTGGCGATTCTCGTCACCGGAATCTCTTCCGTGAACGCCACTATTCTTCAATTCTCTGATATTTAGTGATATAGACCACAACTACGTTAATCACTAAAACAGTCTCATTTTATCATCACTCGTCGAACGCTAGCGAACATCTGCTGTCTTTTCCTTCGTTGTTTCTCAAAAAAACAAATGCCTTAATAACAGCTGTTTTTCAATTAATTACTTCGGTCCCGTCTCTTCTTTTAGAATAAAACATAATTATTTTTATAGCTAAATAAAAAAATATTATATCAATAAAAAACTAATACAAAGCTTTTAAAACAACACATATTTTAATTATATACAAAAATATATTAAGCCCTCTTCGATTATTACTTATTGAGTTTTATTAAATAAAAAAAAATTTTTTTTTGTTTATTTATTTTTCGTTACAACTGTGCGTCGGAGATCTTGATTTCTCAAAAATGTATAAGTATGTCCTTGATGAGGAAAAAAATATGTTTATACATTAGAACCTCGATTATCTGGGGTAATGGGAGGGGGGGGGGGGGTTAGTGCTGCACGGATAAATGAAAAACAAGGTTAATGTAAAAAAAATTAAAAAATTAAAATGAGAATTTAATGTCATTAATGCGATTGTAAGGGGACGCCATAGATACGCCAAAAAAGTTTCCCCACAATTAAAGATTTTAGCCTTTCTTGATCGAACCATAGCTATGAGTTTTTTTCTCGGTATCGATTTAAAAAATATATAATTTGTTTGGTTGAGATGAAAATTGGTTTGAAACTCGGATTCAATTCAACAATACGCCTTAAGATAGAGAACAAAAACTTTTTTTATGTCACCTTGCACCGATACAAAAGTCTGTCAGAACAGGGAAAACCACAGCCAGGAACAGACTACAACAAAGATAAGTTTTGTAGGACTAAATAGGAATTATTATAATTAAACAGCAGCCGGTAACTGTTGCAAAAAACGTAGAGATTCAATTCTAGCGGGACTAAAACTTCTCTGAAGAATCACGTATAAACTTACATATTGATACATTTTTTAATTTAATATTTAAAAATTTAGTTAAGTTAAGAAATACGCACTCACCTTGAAAATAGACCCTAAAAACGTACTAAGCCAACTATTGCATTTAAAACGAAAAAAACAAAAAAAAAAAAAAAAAAAACGGCAATTCTACATTAAATATTCTTCCAAAAACTTCCTATAAAGGTATGGTCTATCTCACACTCGTTTAGGTTATTCGCGGATTGGATTTTTTTTTTTTTTTTTTTTTTTTTTTTTTTATAAAAATCTCTTATAGAGTTCAAATAAAAAGATGTTGGATTTTTTATTTTATGCCATTCAAAAGAGCACTACTTTTTCAGTTAGACTAGGCATCTAGTTTGTCAAAAACTTATAATAAGTGACTAATACTATAATTCTGTTGGCAAACGAAATTCAGTAAAATTTTCATAGGGTAAGAACTTGTTAACTTGTTGAATCAACCATATATGTAGTTTTTAATACTGGAAAAACTGCAGGCATTGATAAGCTTTAAAAAAATATTAAGTGTTTATCTAATTTCTGAACATTTCATCTAAATACGGATAAAAAAATAAGAAAAAAGCGGGGTTGAGGTATGGTTTTAATTTAATCGGAAATTTTAAAAATTAAACTGAAATTTTATTTTAAAATTACACGTTGTTCTAAATGTGACCACCACAACCAACAATTTGACCAGAAACACAAGAATTTTAGGACAATAAAACTATGAATTGAGAAATCTAAAAGAACACCGACTATTTGCATGATTTCTCATTAACTTGGGTGTGTTTAATGGTATTCAGTACCTCGGCGTATCATATTATCATGTTATTCTTGAACCCATTTTTTCCGTGCACATCTCCATTTTTAGCTAGAATTAATTTTATATTTTTATTAACTGTTCAGTATTTATAATTTTATGTAAAATAATGAATTACGGATTACAAAGGGCTATAATAGAAAAACTGATGGGCTTTATCCAAATAGTATGTTAGTATACACTTATCTTTTTCAAATTTTATCAATGGGGTCCGGATTTATAAACGAAAACACTGAAATATGCATAGAAAAAGGACAAATAAATGCAGGATAATATACAATAAAATGTATGACGATATGTAACTAAGTATTGAAAAAAGGTAACAATGATAAAATAGTGAGACATCTTACACCTCTAACATACATAAAATGAACTAGATGTTAAATTTTAAAAGTAATGTTTTAATTATTTATATTTTTATTCTGAAAGGTTTTTATATCATAACATTTTAAATACTTAAGAGTAATTTTAAATAATAATAGAAACATAAACTAAATTTTTTTATTAAGAGTATATTTTTAACTGACAAACATACGCGTCTGTAAAACTTTGGTTTGTCAGTTAAGGTAAATTTATTTAGAGAATAAAACCTTTTTACTTGTGAAATTTGTAAATACTTGATTAAAATAATTTATTAATCTCTCCTTGACTCTATTTTTAAATATCGAAGCAGGTGATCATGTACTATTGGATGACTGTTCCGTTTCACACAATTATAAACTTTTACAATGTAACATAAATAATAATCAGTTGTTTCACGCCAAAATATCAAATTTCTCGATTTAATTTTATTTTATTCACATATTTTCTGTTACAGATTTTAAAACTTTAAAGATTAAACATCCGAATTTCTATTCATTGGAAATTTAATAAAATACATAATATTTTTTTCAAGTATTACTATTTATGAGTTGTTTACTGATTTATATAATTGATATGTTTAGTCGTAAACAGTTGTCAACACAGGTCGTGAACAGACAGATTTCCCCTTATTTTTATGAAATAGATGAACTTCCTTTCCCATGGAATGCGATCATTTTCTTGTTTAACGATGGGTATCCACTGGTCTCTTGTTCACTGCAATAACTATAGTACACTTGTACCAAGAGCAATTATGTTAAAAAGATTCAAACATTCTTACAAAAATATAATGAAATTGATGTAACACATTTCTAGTGTGCAAAGAGTAGTCAGTTCTGTTATTTTTCATCCGAAACATGTATACACATACCATTTACAGGGTGTTTCGGATAAGTATAGACAAGCAAATAACAGTGATTCTACATGAAATTTCCTGCTAAAAAGTTCCTATAAAGACATGCTTTATTTCCCTCTAGCAGTTGCTTTTTCATTAAAAATCTTTCATAGCTAAAATAAAAAGATATAAATTGTTTTTTTCAATTTCAATCTGGTTATCTACATTGTGAAAAAAAAGTTATATTAAGTGCCAAATAATACTGTGCCTTACACGCTTTTTGTTGGCGTAAAAATCTCGGTCATTTTATAGGATCATAGCTTGTCAACTGGTTGAATTAGCTTTATTACTGCAAATTCCTTAAATGGATACTTATTATCATTTTGAAGTTTTTAATTTCTCCACTTTTTCCATTAATTAAAACTCTATGTTGATTCTAAGAGTCAACACGTTATGTTTGCATGAAAATATGACTGATTTTGTTTTTTCCGCCAATAAAAAGAGCGTATCAAACAACATTATAAGACACTAAAATAACCTTTAATGTTTAAAATTTCAATATTTTTTTTTTTTTACATACTAGATAAGCAGATTTGAAACTTTAAAACTCTTTTAAATGTAAAAAATTAAAAAATTCTATCTGTTTTTATTTAAACATCATTTAAGAATACGAAAAAACGCCACTAATCAAAATGAGACGGAAATTGACCATAAATTGGTATATGTATATGCCCGTGATGTGGCAGCAAAAATTACATCAAAATCGGTCAAACGGTGGGGGTACTTTATGTAATAACTTTTTACGTTCTTTTCGATTTTCTGAAAAACGACTCTAACGATTTTGATAAAACCTGGCATTTGATGTATTTATATACCCGTGATATGACTGCAAAAATTTCATCACAATTAATCAACCGGAAAGGGTACTTTATTTCATAATTTTTTTCCCATTTTCAGGTTTTTTTTCGATTTTCTAAAAATTGCTTTAACGATTTTGATTAAACTCGTCATCTTTAATGAGAATCAAGTATTCTTTAATGTAACGTAAGTTTTATCATCATAAAAATTTTCTGAGGGGGGCCTTAATAGGGAAGGGGACTTTTCGTTTTCCTAAAAATTACCTTTGTTTTTGTTTATATGGAGTAACTTTCGTTATGCCTAAAATAAGAAATGGCTAAATACGAAGTATGAAAAAAATCGAGTAAATATAAAGGAGAAAAAAAAAATATTCCGTCAACTCATAATAAACGTTGAGGTCACGCATGCGCAGTACACCTTTAATGACAGACCACTGCTTTATAATGAAAGATATTCTGATCATTTAATGGAAATTATTTGTTTCATGGGAACAATATGAAGTTTTCAACAACTACATATAAAATTATAAAATCTTAGGACTTGGAGTATTATGCTTGCATTGCCGAATCATCACAAAAAAAAAACTGTTATTTAATAATAAAAAAAAAAAAAAGTGTACTTTAAAGAGCAAATACGAACAAAAATAAGTAAATGAACGTGGAAAATTGTGTGACTTTGAGAAATGGCATTTAAAAACACGTGAATTTCTAATCAAAGTAAGCTGGTAAGTGAAAGTTGTGTGTTGCGTGCATCGCACCGGATTTTTTCTATTCAAGTTTGATCATAATTTTTATTTTCCAGAAGTTTATCAAATTTTTAAATTTTATGATAACAGTGACAATACTTTTAAATTTAGTAAGCATTGAACTTATGCAAATCAAGTTAGAGTTCTTACTAAATTTAAAAGTTTTCCCAAAAGTTGAGAATCTGTGTTACATCATAAGGCTGACGAAATAATTCGTGATAAACCTCTCATTTATCCAAAATATAATTTTACGTTGTTTGACCTCGAGCAAATCCCTTATATCAATCATCTTATTAAAGTAAATAACTGTTTTCTCATAGAAAACTTTTTTATTTTAAGATCGTGCGTCTAGACTTTTATTATAATATTTTATTTGTTTGAGATTTATTATATTACGTATACTCGTATATTCTGTGAATAAATCCTTTCATCTTTAATATTAATGTCCTTCAATGTGTTTGCGTTCAATGTGGCAGATTTTAGTATTAATTTAAATATAAAAAAAAGAAAGTGAAGATATCAAGAACATATCATACGGAGTTTCGCTCATTTATGGGCAAGAATAAACAACTTTATGCGTCGTGACATGCGACAAAAAACAAGCAATTTTTACTCATTGTGGTCGATCTCTAGTCATTGATCCAAGTTGACCACGAATGCTCAAATGGACGATGCAAAAAAAAAAAAAAAAAAATAGAACTTCAGTACGTAGCGTGAGAAACCCTTTGCACTACGGTTTTGCCGTTGTTGTATAATCATTTTAGGAATGATATCTTTGCAAAAAAGAAAATTATTATAAAAATAAATGACAAAATTATGACCGTAATGCAGATTAAAAAATAAATTATTATACATGACAAATTTCAACTTATTCCTAAAATGTGAAATTTTAAAAACAAAGGAAAAAAAAACACCAACTGTTATATATGTGGCAAACAAATAACTGAGATGAAATACCGTTTAAGTTAAATTCAAGATAATGAATATACGTTAACATATAGGTATAAATCATCGATATAAAATAGCACTTTCATGTCTAAGACGATTTAATTAAGTGGTTTATGTTAGGAACTATTTTCGTTATTGATCTATGAATTTTCAAAACTCACACTCACACAGAAAATTTGGTGAGACTTTTTATTTGCAATTGGGAGGGCTTAAAATGTGTGTTTACGTTGATTCATATATTTCACATA
Organism: Aelia acuminata; assembly: GCA_911387785.2. Classification (NCBI taxonomy): domain Eukaryota; kingdom Metazoa; phylum Arthropoda; class Insecta; order Hemiptera; family Pentatomidae; genus Aelia; species Aelia acuminata. The sequence goes on from OU426980.1 coordinate 111,484,069, forward strand.
AAAGTTATTTCGGAAAAGCTAAACGATACTTAAGAAACTACTAATGTAGTTTAAAAACCTCTGAGCGAATTCTAATTGTTTCTAAAAACAATCACCCTTGGATTATGCATATTTTTGTGTTTCCTGAAAAAATTTCAAAATTCGATTTACTTCAGTGTCACCGCACGCATTTTTACGATAAACATGTGATTGTTAAAAAAATAACTGTCATTTAAAAAGTAACAGGAGTTTAAATGAGTTTTGATTGTTGAAAATTGGAATTTAAGAGTTTTTTATGTTAAGTGAGCGTAGAAAAGCGAAACCGAAAGCTGCTATAATATATTTTTCCCTTTGTAACTGAAGAGGATGCGATTGGAGTTGGCTAAAGTCGTAAACATGCGGTAGCCCTAGGTTTTTTTAAAGGTAGTAAAAAATCCTTGGCTATGCCGTCCCTCGGATAGGACGTAAAATGGAGGTCCAGAGGCAGGACGATGTCAGGTACTCGTTAAATCGATCCCTATCCTAATTATACCTGGATAGGCAAAATTTAGGACTCCCCCTGTATCATCGCCCGATTAGCCTAAGTGGCATAAAATGACGTTAATCAAACAAACAAACAAACAATGTCCATTTACACGTTGTTTCCCCATTGGAATGATTCCATTTTTGTGTTCACCTAAAAAGATTTAACCTTTTTTATATTTAATAAAAAAAAGATATATTTTTATATATAATAAATATATATTAATATATTTAATAAAAAATTCACCTTTTTTATATTTAATAAAAGTTTTTAATTTGTAAGTTTACTATCATCTTTCAAGTAACGGTTGCATGCGTAGGGACTCGAGACATGGATTAATTAATGTTAGATTATAAGTAATGTTATAGCAGTTGTGTAACCCATATGGTACGAATAAAAAAAATTATCACTTGTGATCTTACTTTTGTAAAATTTAATACCTACAAAATGGTGAGCCCGAAGAGCTAATTGCTTGCAGTTATTAAGGATGGCACCGCCGGATACCAAAGAGCAGGAGATCATTAAGCAGGAAGACCAAGCTGAGGTAACTAAAGTTAGTATTAAAATTCCCCCCTTCTGGGCTGATAAACCCGAATTATAGTTTTACCAAATAGAAGCCCAATTGCAGTTAGTTGGTGTTTCCAAAGAGATCACTAAGTTTAACTATCTAGCGTATCAGCTAACTATGTATATGGAAAATATTTGGGACATTATTAGACGAAATAATGCTAATAAATATACTCTTGCTGTAACCCATATGGTATGAATACAAAATCTGGTGCGATGCGCGCAACACACAACTTTCACTTACCAATTTAATTTAGTTACCATGAAACAAATAATTTCCATTGAATGAACAGAACGTCTTTATTTAGAAACAATCGCCTGTAATTAAAGGCTTACTGCAGCATGCGTGTTTTATGAGTTGACGGAATATTTTTCTTTTTTTCTCCTGTTTATGTTTACTTGATTTTTTCATATTTCATATTTAGCCATTTCTTATTTTTAGGCAAAACGTGAGACAGATAATTACTCCATATAAACAGAAACAAAGGTACTTTAAAGGAAAACAAAAAAGGCCCCTTCCCTATTTAAGCCGCCTCAGAATATTTTAATAATGATAAAGCTTACCTAATATTAAAGAATACTTGATTCTCATTAAACATGAGGAGTTTAATCAAAATCGTTAAAGCTATTTTTAAAAAAAAAAAAAAATCGAAAAAAAGGTAAAAATGGGGAAAAAGTTACGAAATAAGGTACCCCCTCCGTTCGACCAATTTTGATGAAAGTTTTGCTGTCACGTCGCGGGCATATACATATACCAAATACCCAATTTCAGATTTGTACGGCTAATAGTTGTTGAGCTGGTCTGTTCACACACACACACACAAACACACAGAACATTTTGGGGGACTTTGGACTGAGGGGACCCCAAAACGTTTATTTCCGTTAAGAACCGGAAGTCGAAATTTTTGCACGATATACTTACTATTTTATACTACGATATATACACGATATACGGAATACTTCTCCTTACTATATATTTCATATATAGGTAAGAGAAAGTAAAAATTATCATTAGTCATCTTACTTTTGTAAAAGTTAATACCTACACATGTTATAAACCATGAGTTTCCCAATAAAATTGGAGTGGCGACACTTTCATAAGTACCTTTTTACAAATAGTATTAGTTTTTTTTTTTTCATGATAGTGGCTTGCAAGAGTTTTGCTCTTCTAAATATAGGATTGGCCACAGTGTGTAGTATAGGCGAGGGAGCTGTTAGAGAGAGCGGGCGATGAGGAGGTAACAAGGAGGATGGGGAGGAGGAATGGGACCTCCCTAGCAGCCAATTCTATCTGTCCATCATAGTTAGCTCTCATTGCCCTCCTCCGCTCTTCTTGCGTAACCCCGATGGATAATTATCGGGTCATCTCTACCCCCTCCCACACCTTGCCTCCCATCCATTCCCAGCTGAAGATGTTACAATAGCACTGAACTGACATTTAAACGATTTCAAATCTATAATCGAATCGTTTATTGCTGAAAGGGCACATGTCCACTTTTTCTAATTTTACAGGAGAGCTTAAACACTGTCCCACTTCTCAACTGTGTTTGTTTGTAATAATAACTATACTAAGTTATATCAAGAAGAATGATGATTTTTTAAAGACTTTTCTGCCTACTACAGCCATTTTTCGGAGGTGGATATGTGCCCTTTCACTAGAGGATTTTCAAAAATTATCATGTTTTTCAGTACCCCGCATTTTTTTTTTTTTTTTTTTTTTTTTTTTTTTAAACCTACGTTTATGATTAATTAAGTGTTATTTTCATAAAGGTATACTCTATCATTTTTTATCGGTCACCACATCAGGAGGTTCTAAAAACCTTTATCTTCTTCCGGAACATAATGAAATTAATTTCCCTTTTTTTTTTTGCAACAATAGATAAAACTATAATTTAAAATGGTCAAGCCCTATATTCTATTCATTCTATATTGTCCATAATTCAATCATTTCTCTGTCATCATAACATGAAATTTATTATTACAAATTTTACAATATCTTTTTAAAAGAAGAGAAATGATCGACCTTGGCTGGGATTTGAACCCGGATTTTCATATCGGCAAGTCAATCCTTTCTCTTCACTGACCTCTTTTCCACCGATCTTGCAATTTATGCGAAGTGCACGGCGCTCATGCCACTTCAGCTACCAGGCACTTATCCCGGTTGCGAATTAAAGGGGAATGGACAATTTTTGTCCAATTCATGCAAAAATTGCGATATCTGTGGAAAAGAGGTCAGTGAAGAGAAAGGATTGACTTGACTGGGATATGTGCCTGGTAGCTCAAATAGGAAGAGCGCCTTACTAGTGATAAGGAAAACTGAGTTCAAATCCCGGCCAAGGCCACTCTTTCCTCTTCTTATAAAAAAAAAAAAAAAAAAAATATAAAAATTAATAATGCAATTGCAATGAGCGTATTACATTACAATGTACAATTATGGGGGTTAAGATATACTGATTATCTAGAAAGGGTAAATTTAAATTTTTTCAAACGTTTATTCTCCTTAAACAAAAACATGCCCTTTTGGTTAATGCGATTAGAATTCAGTATCCCTCACTGCTCGGTGGCAATTTTGAAATTGGCTCTCAATTGGGTCCTAAAAATTTTAAAAATGAGTAACCAAAGACTTCCTAAAATTTGCTTTAAAGAATTGAGGAAAATACATATAAAGGGCAAATTGGAACTAAAGTTTAATTGGGTGAGTCAGCTGTGCTCTTTGTTATCTTTAGTGAATAAACAAGGTATTCTGGAGTTAGAGGACGCAGGCGAATTCCTGTTAGAGATGAATGAAACGTTAAGCCTATTTAAAAGTTATACGGAACAGCGCGATAAACAAAGATTGACTAGCCCTACAAGGTACAGTCCGCTATACCCCGATATGTACATAGACAGGGATCAGGCCCAGCCGTATCTTGCTCTAGATGCCCCCTTCCCTATGACCAAAACACTAGCACAATTAAGACTATCCGGTAATTACATTATAAAATTGACGTTTAATAATATTTATTATTACTTCAAGCCGAAGGAAACCTGCACTATTTGCAACTTAAGAGAGCTAGAAGATGTTTTTACTTTCACTTACCTATATATGAAATATATAGTAAGTGGAAGTATTGCGATCGTGAAAATTTTCGACTTCCGGTTTTCAACGGAAATACACGTTTTGGGACCCCCTGAGTCGAAATAACCAAGTCCCGCGAAATGGTCTGTGTGTGTGTGTGTGTATGTGAACAGACTAGCTCAAAAACTATAAACCGTGGGAACCTGAAATTGGGTATTTAGTGTAGGTATATGCCCGTGATGTGACAGCAAAAATTTCATCAAAATTGCTCAAAGGGAGGGGGTACTTTATTTAATAACTTTTTACGTTTTTTTCGATTTTCTCAAAAACGGCTCTAACGATTTTGATTAAACTGAGTATTTGATCTATTTATATGCCCGAAATATGACTGTAAAAATTCACATCAAAATTGATTAACCGGAGGGGGGACTTTACTTAATAAATTTTGTATCATTTTCACGTGTTTTTTTTATTTACTCAAAAACGGTTTTAACGATTTTGATCAAACTTGGTATTTGATGTATTTATATGCCCGAGATGTGACTGTAACAATTTCATCAAAATTGATCTACGGGAGGGGGGACTTTACTTAATAAATTTTGTACCATTTTCACATGTTTTTTTTATTTACTCAAAAACGGTTTTAACGATTTTGATCAAACTTGGTATTTGATGTATTTATATGCCCGAGATATGACTGTAAACATTTCATCAAAATTGATCTACGGGAGGGGGGACTTTACTTAATAAATTTTGTACCATTTTCACATGTTTTTTTTATTTACTCAAAAACGGTTTTAACGATTTTGATCAAACTTGGTATTTGATGTATTTATATGCCCGAGATATGACTGTAAACATTTCATCAAAATTGATCTGCGGGAGGGGGGACTTTACTTAATAAATTTTGTATCATTTTCACGGGTTTTTTTATTTACTCAAAAACGGCTTTAACGATTAACAAAATTAAGATATGAATGTAGAAAAATGTGTGACTTTGGGAAATGATAATTAGCAAAACACTTCAATTTCTAATCTAAGTAAGTTGGTAAGTGAAAGTTTTGTGTTGCGCGCACGCACCAGATTTTTCATATTTTGGTCCGGTGCCCGATTTACTCTGCTTTCCGCCATCACTATCTGCCCTACTCAATCGGTTTAAACAGGTCGAATTATGTCGAATTGCTCGAAATCGAGAACATTCAATCCCTCAAAAATCTCTTTTGTTACATTAGGCAATGTTGTAGACTGAAATCATTCATTGTTAATGAATAACCGCTAATTAAGATCGAACATCTATTTTTGATTTTATATGTTAGTAATTGTTAATATTTATATTTGTTAATGTTATAAAAAATTAAATTAATTACTTTGATTTATATTTGGGAAAAAGGTTTTTAGGTCTATAATATTTATATAGTTATCTATTGTTTATATTAAGTCTATATTTAATGCTTTTTTGTCAAGTATATGTTTTAATAATGTATTTAATGTGTAATAATATTTTTAAATTGCTATGTGGAGATGATGTTGCCACATCTTGTTATGTTCTATATTATCTCTTAAATATTATTGTTGTTCAATATTGTTGTTAGCTCTAATACATCTTGCTTGGCCAACTCTATTTGTATGGGGTATTCCCCAAAAACAAATAAAGGAAATATCTAAATATCTAAATATCTATCTTATAAAAAAAATATATTTAAAATTTATGATAATAAATTTCATGTTATCATGACAGAGAAATAATTGAATTAATAATTTAAAAAATTGACATTAGTCAAGAGTCCTCATTAAATTGGACGAAAATTGTCCACTCCCCTATAATTCGCAACCGGGATAAGTGCCTGGTAGCTGGCAAGTGGCAAGTGGCAAGAGCGCCGATAAGGAAATCCGGGTTCGAATTCCGGGCAAGGCCGCTCTTTTCTCCTCTTATAAAAATTATTTAAAAATTACATTGTCCATACTTTCATTTTATGTTTAATATAGAAAATAATGACCCTCCGGTAATTCGAACAAGCACATTCACAATCAAAATCGACTTATAATTGAGAAATCAAGTTAATGTGGACAAACACTTGAGAGCTATTTAGTGCAGGAGGAACACATATCCTGGACATGACCGTTTCAAGACTAAACGGCGATTCAAAACGCTTGTTACTTTGCAATGGAAAAGATTGAAGGTGTGTCGTTTCTACAGTAAAAAGCTCTGCAGTATTGGATCCAGATGCTGTCAAAATCTCAATTTTCGAAAAAAATGGACATGTGCCCTTTCAACACTTCATGATTCAATTGTTTATGTTCCCTCTCCTGCCGCTATCTCTATTAGGCTTTAACAGAAATCATCTTGTTGGCTGCAAATACAGTGTTGGGTCGATAATCCTAACCCCTTTTATCTGAATTTTGAATTATGGAAACCATTTTTTTTCTCGCAAATTTAACTTTAGTAACATTGGCCAAATATCTTACTGAAGGATGACTTGGGCACTCAAAAAGAAAAGACCCAAGATAAACGTCCGTGAATACTGAACTTTTCGAAATCATCAAAATTGAAAATCAGCCAGAAACTTAATAAATACACATACCTTATGAAACCTATACGCCTCAAAAATTTATGGTACAGCAAGAAAGACACACTTGCAAAAACTGCAAACTTTTCAATCCAAAATTTTAATACTCGCAACAAACGCACCTTTATAAGCTAGAACATATCCACTTATAGTTAACAACTATCGACCAACGTATAAGAAATCTTTATGCTGGCTTTCATATTGAATTTATGAGACATAACAACAGACTCATTAAGGACATGCCTTATATGAGGAGTTGGGCACTATCTTCCTTCCCCCATGCCTAAAAATGCCAGTATAATAGCAATTTATTTCATTTCCTAATTGTCACATAATTCCGACAGGTGCAAAAAAAAGTAAAAAAAATCTGGTGCGTGCGCGCAACACACAACTTTCACTTACCAACTTACTTAGATTAGAAATTAATGCGTTTTGTTAATTGCCATTTCTCAAATGAACAGAACATCTTTAATTATAACGCATTATTTTGTCATTAAAGGAGTTCGGCGCATGCGTGAGCTCAAGGTGTTTTATGAGTTGACGAAATATTCACCTTTTTTTCTCCTGTATATGTTTACTTGATTTTCTTCATATATCATATTTAGCCATTTCTTATTTTTAGGCGTGATGAGAGACAGTTAATTTCTCAATATAAACTAAAACAAAGGTACTTTATAGGAAAACAAAAAAGGCCCCTTCCCCATTTAAGCCCCCTCAGAACATTTTAATAATGATAAAGCTTACCTGATATTAAATAAAAACTAATTTTCATTAAACATGACGAATTTGATAAAAATCTTTAAAGCCGTTTTTGAGATAATCGATCAAAAAGGTAAACATTGGAAAAAAATTATGAAATAAAGTGCCCCCTCCGTTTGACCAATTTTGATGAAATGTTGGCTATCACATCTTTGGCATATACATACATCAAATACCAAGTTTGATCAAAATCGTTAAAACCGTTTTTGAGTAAATAAAAAAAAACACCTGAAAATGATACAAAATTTATCAAGTAAAGTCCCCCCTCTTGTAGATCAATTTTGATGAAATTTTTACAGTCATATCTCGGGCATATAAATACATCAAATACCAAGTTTGATCAAGATCGATAAAACCGTTTTTGAGTAAATAAAAAAAAACACGTGAAAATGATACAAAATTTATTAAGTAAAGTCACCCCTCCGGTTGATAAATTTTGATGAAATTTTTACAGTCATATCTCGGGCATATAAATACATCAAATACCAAGTTTGATCAAAATCGATAAAACCGTTTTTGAGTAAATAAAAAAAACGCGTGAAAATGATACAAAATTTATTAAGTAAAGTCCCCCTTCCGGTTGATCAATTTTGATGAAATTTTTACGGTCATACCTCAGGCATATAAATAGATCAAATACTCAGTTTAATCAAAATCGTTAGAGCCGTTTTTGAGAAAATCGAAAAAAACTTAAAAAATTATTAAATAAAGTACCCCCTCCCTTTGAGCAAACTTGATGAAATTTTTGCTGTCACATCGCGGGCATATAAATACTTTAAATACCCAATTTCAGGTTCGCACGGTTTATAGTTTTTGAGCTAGTCTGTTCACACACACACACACACACACACACACACACACACACACACACACACACACACAGACCATTTCGCGGGACTTAGTTATTTTGACTCAGGGGACCCCAAAACGTGTATTTCCGTTGAAAACCGGAAGTCGAAATTTTTCACGATCGCAATACTTCCACTTACTATATATTTCATATATAGGTAAGTGAAAGTAAAAAAATGAATTGATGATCAAATCTAATAAAATTTAGGCAAAATTCATCAAGTATAATAGATTCAAATAATAATAACTGCATCAATCTTTTTCCATAAATAACAAATAAATTTGATTTATCATCTGTTATATTAGATAACTATTTAAATGTATCGTGTTCGATTTATAAAAATTATTTGATAAATCTTATGTGTATTTATGCAATACATGTTCTTTAGTCGATTTTACCAATTACACTGTTCATTATTTTATTTGCCGGATACAATAAATATTTTAAAGAAAATTAGATGGAGCTTATTTTGTATTAATTAAAAAAAAATGGGGATATTTGTCCCTGTGTTCTCCTTAGCTGTAGTTTTATATTAGTGGACAGTAATTGAAGATTATATTTGTTGCTAAAACCTTAACATTACCATAATTAATTGTATTTATAGTTAGTATGTAATACCCTTCACACAGGTCGTTGCTTAAAGCTCATGAAAGTTAGACACTCTATCATTTAAAAATTATTTTATTACCTAGGCATCAAATGATATAGTTTTATGAGCTATGATTTAAAGCCTTCTATTGAGCAAGCCAGCGTTCTTAATTTTCATGGGGTTTAAGGATTTAAACGGGTACTCAGAAAAAGCAACATTATACCTTCATAATGATAACCAAATTAATTTTATATTCATCTGATGTGTTTTACTGTGTCCCTGTGCAGCTGTTTTATTTATACTGTATTTCTATTTATAAACTCAAAAGTCTCTGTTTTTTTCCATTGTGGGCTTACTATTATAGTTTTATTTAAATGAAATAAGCAAATCTATTTAATTACTTGGGTATGAAATAATATAAATTTTATTATATATGATTTTAAGCCAGATATGTAGAAAACTAAATCTAATTTTCATAGGATTTTTAAATATTTAAACAACTGTTGAAAGGAAGGGTAGTAAATATCACTTGCAAATAAAATGCATTTTATTAACATTATATTTAACCTAAATATTTTTATATTTAATATAAATATTAACTTTATAAAATTCATGTCATTTACCACTAAAATGTAATTTGGTTCACATAAGTCTGTGTTTAAATTCTTAAAAATACTCATGAAAATTAGTCCCTGTAGCAATCGGGCCTACAGTTATATTCTCATTAATTTAAATATGCAAAATTATTTGATTACTTGGGCAAAAAATAATGTAATTTCATTAAATATAATTTTAAGCTTGATATAGAGAAAGCTATTCTATCTATGTAATGATACGGATTTAAACTGAGTAATAAATATATCTTGTGAATAAAATTAATCGATGATTATATTGTTGCCACAGTAACACTGGAATAAACGACTGGAATGGGATGGAAATAAACATGTAGTGTCTTTATACTTTAATAGGAATAAAACAGCTGCATAAGGGAAAGATTAAAACAAACATATATAAATGTAATGTGCGTTGCAATGTGGCGAGACCTGGAGAGTGGGGTCGGTGAAAAGATCGACACAGCTGGGATTGACTCCGCGGTTAGCTCAGAGGTAAGAGCGCTGCGACGGAGATGCAGAGGACATGGGTTCGATTCCCGGCCGTCGTATAAATTTAAAAATAATAAATTATCCATTTGGAAGTAACAAATGATTGATTTTCATCATTTGACATTGTAAAATTTGATTATTTGATGCCCAAACAATAAAATAATTTTGCTTATTGAGATTGTCTGAAAATATAACATTTATCTGGATATTGCTAAAGCTAGAGTGTCTAACTTTAAAAAGCTTTAAAAGGATTTAAAGACGGACCTGGGTGAAATGTGGCATTACATACTAGATTTAAATAAAATTATTTTTATCAAGGTTATATGTAGGCTGCAGCAACAAATAAAATCTTGATAAAATTCATTTTATCAACATGCGATATTATGTTCCCTTCCCTAATATAACAAATATAAACTTAATGAAAATCATTTTATATGCATCGAATATGTAATGTCCTTCACTTAAGTCGGTATTTAAATCGTTATGAGAATTATAAAGCCCACAAAATTAGAAACTTTAACTTTCTCTATATCGGGATTCAAAATTATAATATCATTTAGTTTCACTATAATTCATTTAATTACTTGGATCAATCTGATTTGATGCGGCGGCGATTTCTCAGTTTAAGCCCCCCCCCCTCTAAGCGTTCGAGCCTGCACGATTTCACAGGTTTTCTAAACGTTGACGACTCAACGGCATATGGTTGAGTCGAATTATCTCAAAACGTCGTAAATACACCAATTATAGGAGTGTTGAAAATAAAAAAATATATAATAAATAAGAATAAAACTCAACAAGAGAGCCTCTGGAACATGAGATACAAGGCTAATGGGAAACATTAAACATCCATTAATTCCAGATTGATAATGCGGCCAACCTTTGGCGGAAGGAACGGAATCCTTTGACTCAAATCTAAATTGCGTTTTGCTTTTCCTTTCTTTATTCCTTTCTTTTTTTTTCTGTATTTTTCCACCCACGTCCAAATCGAAATATTGTTATTATGAAATGAAGTCCTTATAAAGATGAAAAAATATTCCAATTGAACTGTACATGCTGACGAAACTCTAGAAAGTGACGTAAAATCGAAAAAAAGGGACTAAAAAAATAGATGGGGAAAATAATTGTATCGAATTATAAGAATCGAAAATGAATCGGGAGAAATTAATAATTTTTATGCTGTTTGCGACATTGCTTTTCGGAATCTTAGGATTTTCGTTCTGACTTGAATCAATAGTGAGAATATTATAATGAATATTTAATTAAAAAACCATTTCACCAATTGTACATTAAGAATAATTATTACAATATCCAGTAAATATATCTTCCGAAGTGGAAATTGTTGGAGGGTGCCGTCAAAAAATAGCACTCTAGGTAAATAGTATGTATGTTATTAGGCCATGTACTACCATGCAAAATATGTAATTTTATCAATTTGCATATGTAAAAAGATAATTTATTTTATTCTTACTACTCGTTATGGTTCATCTCAAAGTGACTGTTTTCATTTACACTCAATTTTACCTTAGATATAAGTATATTTTTCATCTTATTTTCTTTTTCTTTTTCTTAGATTTTGTTCTCATTAAAACAATATCAATCTTCTTTAATGTATTTATTTTTATATTTTTTTTTACTGAATTCCATTTTAACTCAAATTTCATTCAACATTTACAATTTTAATATTATTTATATATTTTTGATAAGCTATTATTCATATATTTAGTTTTGTTTGCATATATCTGTGATTAGTTCTTATCTTTTTTATTATTCAGCCCTGATGAAGACCTGAAATTCGGGTCCAAACGATAGCGCAATTACATATGCAATATCTACATTTTTTTACCGCACCCTTCTACCATTTTTAAAATGGTGATTTTAATTTTCATGTTTGATTCAACATGATTTTTTCGCAAAGTCATTAATTTATTCACTGCAATTAGAAGAGGGAAAAAACAAATTATTTTATTCAAAAATTTCAGACACACCTCATGCCCAGCTTTCTAGATTTGAAACAATGGAGTTTATTGCAGTTTAGATAGGGTAAACCATACAGTTATTGACACTCTGTACAGTTATTGTCACCCCAACTTTACCTTAAAGAAATTAGTAAACAAGTCCTAATTTTATTTCAAGATATACATGAATCTAATGTTTGAAGGGTCCTCTAAGTCATCTATGAAGTAAGACTTTAACAAACTAACCATAGGGAAGATTTCACAATTAAATCCACAGGGTGCCAATAACTAATTTTTGCACTTTTAACAATAAATATTGCCATGTGGTAAAACTATTTAACTTTTGACCCCAAAAACCTCTTGAGTCTTTATAAGGATACATAAAGAGGAGCTATAGGAAGTTTCAATTTGATCCCTTCATAAAAAGTATTTTTTTAATTTCACCACTGAAATGTAGTCTTAAGGGTGTCAATAACTGTATTATTTACTCTATGCAAAATATAATTATATATTAAAAATATTTTTAATTATTCATAGAAAAACGAATTTTTATAAACCAATTGGCTAAAAATTTGGAACAATTTTTTCCAAAAAAAGTTAGCTAGTTCAAAATTGGAACATCGGGAAAAAATGGTTTAAACTCATTTTTAAGTTCACAACAAAAATTACTGAACTTTCAATCGTTGAGGAATTTCTTAAAATTCGACTTTTGGATTCACCTTAAAGCTAAGGAAAAGTAACTCCTACTTCAGTACAAAGGTTACATAAGGCATAATAATTTTAGTTACCTAATTAATGCTAAACTATAAAAAATTATATTATAAACCGAAAGTTGTTTCGCAAAGATACGCTTGATGTGGGCTACTAAAATTTTAATAATGTTTTTTTCCTTAGAAACCTAATTTCGGGATTGTTCATTTATAATGTTCTTAAGGTTTGCTTTTAAATTCTTTAGGTACCGCCCTTATGAGCTTTTAAAAAAGATATTAATTTAAAAATCACGTTTGTTTTGATATTTCCGTTTCGGCATGTTGTTTCTTGTAAGGGTGACTGTCCTTTCGGAATGAGGGGTAACTGCTCCCATATACCAGGTGGAAATTCCAACAAAATTTCCCATTTTTTCTTGGTCTCGGTTGCAAGTTGTACGCTTCATCACGTGCATACCACGCGTACAGAAAGATTGATGGAACCGAAGTATGTACAAAAGTACATACATATTTTTATAAATAAAATAATAATTATGGCGTGTTCCGGAAGAAGTGCCCCCACTTTTTCTGGAAATTTCATCAAACGAACCGCCTTTTTGTTCTTTACTGGAACATGATGTAAAAGTTTCATTGTGTTTTTTTAAAAAGATGAAAGTAACGACTACTTGCCATACGTTGATCATGGCTGGTTGGTCGTAGGTGAAATTTTTATATTCACAATACATGATTTTGTTTTTTGCAGTTAGAACTAAAGTAATTATTACAATGGAGATTGTATGATAAAAGAAGTAATGTTCACAGTAACAAACACTTTAATAATGTTGAAATAAAAATTCAAAAATGTTTTAGTGAAAAGTATATAAGCTCGATGAAAATAAATAAGACTTTCATTCAAGTTAAATTCATATATCAATTATCATTATGTATAATAAAGCAATTTTTACTTTATTTTCGTTTAAAGCAAATATTAGATGTGTTAATTATTTGTTATTTTATCGAATACTCAGCATTTCTGGAGAAAAGGCCAATTAAGTTTCCCTAAATTTATGTATTGCATATTTATTAGAACAATATATACTAATCATCATATTGGGATAAAATATTAATGAGTGATTTTCCTCAATTCGACAGGAGAGTCTATATGCCCTTCTTCCAGGAAAACCTTTATATATATATATATATATATATATATATATATATATATATATATATATATATAATTATATGTATATGAATAATTATTAAATACTTATGAATAATATTTATAAGTACTAGCTTAAGTTTAAGTGTTGTCTTGAATAAACTTTAAACAGTAGGTATGCCGTGTAATAGCAACCAACTATAATTGGGAAGTATTTATTTTTCATTAAAGTGTTTCCCTCACTAAGAAATCCTATATAGGGTAACTGTACCATAAGTTGACTGTGCTCCAATAGTTGACATTTCGTACAAAAAGTGTGAATAATAAGATTCATGGTAGATTGTCTTGGTTCAAAATTAGGCGATAATTTCCCAAGTTTTACTAGTTGGCTGTGCTGCCATCTGCATTAGTGTGATAAAAACTGAAACTTATTTGTGAGAGGTTATAATGGAGAATTTTCTCGTGGCATCGACAAGTGGTTTCTGCTTCATTAGTGTGGTAAGTCACATTAAATAAGCTTTTTAGTTCGTTTATTTGTGTTCAATTATTTTTTAACTACTTTCATGATATTCATTAACTTCATGGGGGATCATTTGATATCCTTTTCGATTAATTTTTCCAATGTTTTAGGGCTTAAATGTGGGTGTAAACTACTAGAACAAAAATTAATCCTTAATTTCAATAGTTGACATCGATGTCAACTATTGGTGTTTTTTACTCTCACGAAACTGATAGTTTAAAATAATTTACTTGATTTGAAAAATATCTGGGTTTAATATCGGTAGTGGAATCTCTGATCTAGCTCCATCCTAACCATTGTTCGACAGGGGTGTCAACTATCCGTTCAAACGTGTCAACTAGTGTAATATTCTGTTTGTAAAGTTGACATCGTGTGTGTTTATAGTTGACACCCATGCATAGCCTCAGCTTTATTTGACATAATCTTGTTTTGTTTATTTTTTAGATTAAGTAACAATTGTAACAGTCGGAAATCATAACAATTTTATTTTATTAGGGAATAAAATATATCGTAAAGTTAAATAGTTGAATGGGTTGAATAATGCATAATAATCTATAACAATTATAGATATTGTAAATAGTTGTTTTAAATAACTGTTGTAAATAGATATTCAAAAAGAAACCTAAGAAAAATTCAGTTAATCAGGAGATACTTGAAAATGCTGCAGCACTGGAAGTACATGAAACCATACAATCCCAACCAGAAATTTGGGACGAGAAGAAAATCAGAAAAGCTTAGATCGCCAAGAGCAGGAGCAGAAAATTAATGTTGATCAAGGAATATTTCTTCAAGAGGAGGAGCAAAGTAGTTTAAGTGTTGATGAAGGAAAATTTATAATAGTTGGGTTCTCAAATATGAGATTAATGCGTAAAATATGTCTGGCTCAAGTTACTAAAGTTGTCAGTAAAATAGAGATTTTGGTTTTACTTTTAAAACCATCCAATCGGATGAAAACAAGTTTTATTAACACCGGTACATGTTGTACAGTCCCATCAAGTGATATTATATCTGCGATACATATGCCCAAAGTTTTTACCTTAAATGGACAACAAAGGTACCATTTTAGTTTCCCACTTGAGGTACATTAATTAAAAATTATAGTTGTAATATGGCATCTGTATTATTCTTAATTGGATGATCTCATTTTTCAGTTTAATATCTTTTCTTTTGTCTATTAAGTTTTTGTGTACAAAGTAATTAAATTGTGGATATTTTATATGTTTCGTTTCAATTTTGAATAGTTTATAAATAAAAAATGATTAACTTTTATTGCAGTCCTTATTACCTAATATTCTCCTTGGGAAATTAAAAAACAATGTAAGTGTCAACTATTGACACAATAAATGTCAACATTCCAAACTTTCCATTTTGATGTGTCAACTATTGGCACATTTTCGAAGGTTCAAAGAAATCATTTTTTATAAAAACCGTAAATGTAGACCATAGGATATTGGATTCCCAGTATACTAGAGGGATTAGCCTAACTAAATTCATAACAAAGATCAACCTAACATCAATATTTTAGTAAACAGTGTCAATAATCTAATATTTTTTTCTTAACTTGTCAACTATTGGTACAGTTACCCTAGGCAGGGAATTAGTTACCACACGATTTCTTATTTTGAAAAAATCAATAAACTTTTCTGATTTAAATGATCAATAGATTATTCTGTTATTATTCAATAGATATCTGTTACAACGAATTCTGAACGATTTATGTGGCGTATAAAATTACTTGTAATATGATCTAAAAAGTTATAAAAATACTGACAAACATTTTTTAAATTAGCGGTGGTTTCTATCCAAATCTGCGGTTTCCTATTGGTAAGGTTACAACGCGTAACCCTAGCACCCTTCAAAGCTAGTTTCGGTTAGTTTGGTCTATCAAACTATAATCCGGCAACGGTTCAAGCGTGTAAAAACAGACACACTCTGATAATCGAATCATCTCATAAGACTTTATTAATATTAACATAAAAGTATATTAACCTTTTTTTAGTTTCATGGTTTCATGTTGAGGTAATGCTGGAATGACGAATTTTATTTTCTTCGAAGGATAACAACATAATATGAACGTTTTTTTTTTTATTCAACGCAATATTCAAAAAAAATATACTTTTATAAAATTATTTTTATTTCTTAAATTCTTGCATTTTATGAATTATATATTGTATTAGGTCTGTCAAAATATAGACGGAGTTATGAAGCCCAAAAGTGATCTTTTGAATTCCTCTTCGAAACCATAAAATATTTTTATGATTATTGGAAAAACAATTGATCGAATGGTTAAAAAAAAAAAAAAAAAATCATTATTTTAATACTAGTATTAATAGGTCTTTGAGGATGTTGAAGACAAATTTTAACTTGATTAATAGACATTTTTTTTCTACTAGAAGCGGCTACTTTTTATTTTTTTCAGAGGCTGATCACAAACCTCTCAGGTGTATATCTTCTTATTTGGCGTAAAAAAAACGGTATAAATAACAATTACAAAAATAACTTATTTCTAAATTATCACACTTTTTTAAAAATTTATTTACTTAGCAGCAGATAATAAAAAGTAAAAAAAAAACATATTTATATGGATGATAAAATAACAATATGGTTTGTGAAGAATAAGATATTTCAATATGCGTTTTTTTTTAACATAATTTTTATCTGTGGCTAAGTAAAAGAAACTAAAATAAAACATTTTCATTTTATTTTACTTAGCAACAGATTAAAAAATGTAAAGAAAAACACATATTGGCAAAATAACTATTATTCTTCCAATCATATTATTATAAAATTAAAATAAAGCGAAGTGAGAGGAAAATAAAAGGATTGGTTGCAGGTTGCCTGTCTAATACCTTAGCACCTTTGAAACATGTAAGCCTTAACAAAAAATAAATATTTAGTTATTTAAATTCGATATGTATAATTTTTAAATAAGTTGGCCAAAATATACTCGATGAATTCCATCTTCATAATCATTTATCATTTATGTTAATATGAGGTTATATATACAGTAGAACCTTGATTTTCCGGGTCCTTGATTAACCGGAGATTTCTGTTTTGTTTTTTTGGTTGGGAGTTTCTGTATTTATTTCTTCTTTAATTTTTTCCCGAGTGTTAAAATATTATTATAAAATTTTGAAATGAAATGAAAAATAATTTGAATATGTATAAGACTGCATTTGAATATGTATAAGATTTAAATGTCCTGCAATGAATTCGGAGAAAAATAAACTTATAAAGATAATCCTCCTTACTATACAAGGATATATATGCAAACCTTCCTCTTCTGTTTTACGGCTTAACTTCTTATTTCAGTGTTGTTAGAACAAATGTTGACAGTCGTGCTATTGATAATGTTGAAAATGTCAATAAGAATCGCTATAGAACACGTAAATGGTTAAAACATTTTTGCTGTTTAAAAGAAAAGATTGGGTAGAAAAAAAAAAAAAAAATAGAAAAATATTAAAAAATAGAAAAATAGAAAAAAAAAAAAAAAAAATAACGAGAAATAAGAATTGAGGCCAGAAATAAAATTATAAAGAAACATACCAAAACATCGGATTATTTTTTTTCTAGTGTTATATTTCTTCATTTAATTATTTATCTAGATATTTGTTGGTTCGTAAATGTTTTCATGTAACATATACACATATAGATATTTTCATTAATATTTTTATATATTATCTCGACCCTGTTTTTTCTGGTTAATATAAATAAATTTATTATTGTTATACATTTTTACATATATGATTTTTCTTCCATCCTTATTAACTTTAAGTAGATAAGGATGGAACTTGCTAACAAATTTAATTATCCGTGCACCTCCTTGCCTGTTGTTACCCCGGACAACCAAGTTCCTACTGTATATATATATATATATATATATATATATATATATATATAATTACATATATATCTTGCTATGTATACATATTGTATAATAAACGAAGTTGAGTGTCTTGCTATCAGAATTAAAATGGATTAGTATTATAAAACTAAAGAATGAAAGATCAATTTTTTGTTTTTATTGTGTTGGGACAGTGAGTGATCATCTAAAAATAAATCATTAATTAATAATTAAGGCAATCACAAAGTTTGTAGAGAAAATAAGGATGTATAATTATGAAAGAAAATAGCCTCGAACGAAAAGAGATCAATGGAATTGCTGTAAGAATAGAGGCTTTTAACAGTTTTCCGGAAAGGGCTTCAACGCCCGACACCTGCCTTCAGCAATTACTTAAAATTAAACCGCCCACAACCACCTTTTTTTATTTTTTTTTTTTTTTTTTTTTTTACCCATCACCAGCTTTTAGGAAAATAGCCGCGTGAAGCCCGTAAATTAGAGGAAATTATAAATTTTATTTGAGTTTTTTATCTCCGTAGTAAAAAATAAGTGTTTCCATTTACTCTGACAGCGCAGTGAGCTGTTAGAAAACGAGTTCCCTACACAAGTATTAAGTCAGTATATTTATTATTATAATTATATTTATTCGTTCCGCCCAAAGTTTTAAAAATAAAATTAAATGGTAAAGTTAAAAGACAAATATTTACTTTATCATTCTTTGTTTTTCAAGAAATAAAACTTTCAAAAATTTAGTGCAGTATTCGCATCAGAGAAATGTTATTTACCATACTAGTTTGAGTAGAAATAGTTATAAGGTGCTATCTTTTAAATTATTATTATTTTCCTTTCTCTTCTTTTTTAACTATGATACCATTTTTTTTTAAATAGAATTTATTGATAATTACCTCAATTTACAATTTACATAATAAATCTGGCAAATGTGATTAAAAAAAATGACATTAATAGACCTGTAGAGAAACCATCCAATGGTAGCTCTCAAATAATAATTCTAAATCTGAAGGTCCCTCAATATTCTTTTCAGACGCCTCGGTGGATTGCCAAGAACAGAGAAGTAAAAAACTGGTGCGATGCGCGCAACACACAACGTTAACTTACCAACTTACTTTGATAAGAAATTGACGTGTGTTGCTAAATGCCATTTCTCAAAGTCACACATTTTTCCAAGTTCATTTACTTATTTTAGTGTGTATTTGCTCATTGAAGTACACGAAATCCTGTTATTATTAAATAAAATTTTGGCAATGCAAGCATAATACTCCAAGTCGTCTGATTATATAATCCTCTATGTAACTGTTGAAAACTCCCCATTTAAGCCCCCTCAGAACATTTTAATAATGATAAAGCTTACCTTATAATAAAAAATACTTGATTCTCATTAAACATGACGAGTTTAAACAAAATCGTTAAAGCTATTTTTGGGAAAAAAACAACGTAAAAATGGGGAAAAAACGTTATGAAATAAAGTGCCCCTCCGTTTGATAAATTTTGGTGAAATTTCTGCTGCCATATCGTGGGCATGCACATGCATCAAATACCAAGTTTTATCAAAATCGTTTGATCCGTTTTTGAGTTATGAAATAAAGTACCCCTCCGTTTGACCAATTTTGATGAAACTTTCGCTGTCACATTGCGGGCATATACATATACCAAATACCCAATTTCAGGTTCGTAAGGTTTCTAGTTTTTGAGCTAGTCTATTCACACACACAGACCATTTCGTGGGACTTGGTATTTGAACTCAGGGACCCCAAAACGTCTATTTCCGTTAATACCTCAAAAATTAAAACCGGAAGTCGAAACTTTTCACGATCGCAATACTTTCCCTTATTATATATTTCATATATAGGTAAGTGAAAGTAAAAAAAAAATATAAAATAAAAGAGAATGTATAATAGTAAAACGAAAGTAGAATTTTATTAAGATCATCCAGTATAAGCTGTCATCTAGCTGATTTTTAAATAGAAAGTGGAATAAGAGGTACTTAAAGGGGGATAGGGAGGTGGCATGTCTGATATTTTGTAGGAGGAAATTTCAGAACACGGTGGAGTGAACAAATTTTTTTAAATGTTATTCCTCTCTTAATTTTATTATATAATTTCATACAATATAAAAAATGGACTAGTTTCTTGAATTGTAAAAAAATTATACCATAAGAATAGAAAAAACAAAAAATCTTCTCACTAGAAAAAAAAAATTAAAGAAAAAAGAAACACAAAAACTTCCTTATTTTTGAAAAAAAAAATATAATAATCTTTTTCACAGTGATATATGTTTAGTTTTTTAATGTCCATATCGTCTTGTACTATTTTTAGTATAATTACCGATATCTTTTATAAAAATTTTTTTTTTACATTCGAAAAATAAAGTTTTACTTAGTTTGGTTATATAGTTTTTAATAAATGATCTCCCCAATTCTTTGCGAATAATTTCGATTTTAGTGTTACATGGGTAATCTCGGTGGAGTTAAAGTGAAGGAATGCTGAAATATGATAGATTTGTAAAGTGGGTGATAAAGGTCTGAAGGACGAGATCTTGTGGAAAGGGAGTGTATGGGGGAATTGAATCTTCTTCTTTCACCCTTCTTTCTTGGATTTTAGACTTAGGAAGGGCGATAGTTATTGATAACTTGGAAAAGGAATGTGCCAAAGAAAAATTTTCTATGAAAGGATGGGAGGGACCAACCAAATTCGTGATAAAATTGAGAGATAAGGGAGTGTCTAGGGGTCCCATTAACAAATCTTACGAATCTATTCATAATTCTTCCTCTTATTTAATAGATATCATATGTGAAAAATCGCACATTTTTATTGAATAAGCATAATATTGGTATTCGTTGTCGTTACACTTATGATAGTTAAGTAAGATTTGGCTTAGTCCCATTAGGGTGGTTATTGAGCGCTTATTTTAGCCATTTTATCAAAAAATGCTACCGAAGAATTCCGATAATCTGTGGAGGGTTATCTGTGTTCATAAGTAGGTTCATTACTTTTGACACTAGAAAACAGAGATTTTGTTAATCGCATCCTTGCTTGACAACACTTATTAATCCCGTTTGGAAAATAAATTCCAGTTTGATAAAATAGCAGCGCAGTGATTGGCATTTTGACGCTTGTTGGTTAGGATTGAGGTGTGAGCGGTGGCCGAGCTCCGTTGCCTCTAATTCCAGTTTAATTCTCCGTTAGTGTCGAGTAATGGCAGGTGCCCGGTTTCCTCCGCCACGGAGTCGGCAATTTGGCCGAGGATGTCCGCACTGGAGTTGTCATTAGCCGCCCTAGCATACGCCAATCATTCATTAAAAAAAAAAGAGGCTGCTTTATAGAACCTTTTATTAAAGCCCCCGGTTGTAACAAGTATACAAAAAGAAAAACCATGTAACAATCAATGTTACGGTCCCATGGGCTCTTGAACACGGAGATTTAATAGACTGTCAACCTCCTCACCTGGGAAGTTTCCATGATAAGTGTTAGTTATCCTCCCAACTGCACAGTTATAACCTGCTATTACATAAGTTAGTTCAGTAAATTTTAAGAGAATATTCCTGAATATTTATTTATTACTAGTTCATCCCTGTGGTTTTACTAGCTTGTAAGGTTATTTTGATAAACATAATGAGAGTATAACAGTCGGTCCCCAGTAAAGCTGTTACACCCTTCGCGACCTACCAAGTGGAGACTATATTATAACATTAAGGGATTTTGAATCAGGCAAAAATAATGTCCTAGAAAGAAGCCAAACACATTTATGTGGACGTTTGAATGCATGGTGTCTAAGTAACATATTTGAAAACGTGGGGTTTGTTGCGAACGATGGTGGTGAAAATGCTGCTCTTTCGGTCGGTAAAGAGGTCGAAGTGGATTTTATGACAACGATAAGTTTAAATAAAAACGTGTGTTAAAACCATTGTGTCAAATTTCGTTGAAATTTTAAAATCGGGCAAAAACCATTGATTGAGAAGTATGCCCTCAAGTACTTCATACAGTGTACCACAAGGAGGAGTGGAGCTCAACTTACTTATGAGAGTCCATAGCCGATGATTCGTTCGGATTTATATATATGCAACATATTTTTTATTTATTTTTAGAAGATTACCGTACATGAATAAGTCAAATTTCAGTCCGTTTTTCGACGATATATCGTAAATGGGAATCGATAGTGGTGGTTTAAAACCTAATGAATTGGAAATTGTTTTTCGAGAACTGAGCTCAAAAGTCAGAAAACTACGGCGATATTGAATTATGACCAGTTAATAGTTCTATATTATTTTAGTTGTATATATATAATTATTGATTGGTATGCTGTGTTATATAGCAACCCAAGTGTTTGGCAGCATTGCTTATTGTTAAAATAAAGCATTTCTCTCTTTATTGTTAGGACAATATGTAGTCATTACGCTAAAGTGTACATATTAAATGTTGCGAATTGCATATGTTTTTCTCCGATCGTACTGGATCGAAAAATTTTTTTTTTTTTTTTTTGGACGCGTATCCAGTTATTCCTTCCAATAAGGTTGAGGAGGTGATAAAATAAATAAATTATAAAATTTAAAAATAAATATTTGGGACCTCTTCGGAAGAGGATGCTGTGAAAAATTTCCAAAATTTTGGAATAATTACATTCAATTCATGTTCCCAAAGAAGAAAACACATTGCTATTTTAAATAGCATTAGGGAACTTCCAACTCCTAAATAATTTTTTTATTTACGAAATATAATTAAAATCAAAATGTTTACGCTTCAAAATTTAGGTTTAATGTTTTTGTTTTTTAGAAGGTTATTTTCAGGTTATATAGGCTGGCGGCTAAGTCTCATGTTGATCTGTCTAATACGTAAGTACCGTTTCTAACGATCAACTTGTTCATATTATTAATAACATACTCGAATGCTCACTGGATCATTACATTATGGTTATATTTTCAAATTGGAAGTCCGTAGTTAGGCGGAAATATGAAAATGTTTGCGAACCAATTATTTAGGTGGAGTGCATAACCTTTGCTTTTTACATTGGTAGTTTCCCCTTATTTGCATTGAGTGAATATAAATCTTATATATCCTTTCCTCTCTCCTCATCCATCGATAATCCTATTAAACCAGATCTTTTATGCTTATGCTATATTGTTATACATTTTTTTTTATTATAATAAGTTAAAGAAAAATTTACTTCAAATTAGTTCAATCTATATAAAATAATAGACATTAAATCATAAAGCTAATTAAGAACATGTGAAACGTTCTTGACCATAAGCGTATAAAGGATTTATTTATATATTTACACTGGTCTTGGTCATTGGTCATGGATCATTGGTTATTTAAACATATGATTGGTTATGTAACGTTGTTTAGGATATCAATTATGTTTGGAATGACCAACAAAAATAAACAGTTGTTGACATAAATTGTTAAATTGTTCTTAGAGGGACAGTAGTGCTGTATCCTTAGAGTAGCATACAAATTATAGTCAAAACTCCCTTCATAGAGGGCCTGGTGTCATGTCCTTTTAGACTTAGTTCTCAATTGTCTCATTAGTACAAAAATGAACGGTTAATGATTAATAACACGTAGTTAGTAACTGCAGTACTCAAAACGGAAAAGGTCATTCAACATAAAATATGTAGTGTAGTTTAGCAACCCTATATATTTGGGCTAAACAGCAAAAAAACACTTCTTTCTACAAATTACATATCGTTTTGAAAATGACTAACTTTCTTCGTCATCCACCGACTGATAAGTATAATGGAACTTGTTATTTTTTGTATAACATTATAAAAAAATCTCGAAAAAGACGATTTCACGATCGAGTTCTCCACTCCATCGTTCCATCTGTAACCCATGGAGTGAATAAAAGGCTTAAGAAACATTACTTATTATTACGAGCCAAAAGCAAGGAATTAATAGCTATTCTAGCCAAAGTCCTCACCGTCCCTTATTTTAATAAAATAGAAGAAGTTTTTAGCAAGTATTTAAAATTCTTCACAGTTTGCAAATTTTAATAAAAAAGTTTATAAAACCATTCAAAATCAATAATACACAGGATATGGGAGTACCTCAGCGATATTACCAACATAAAATATTCAACAAATTTCCTAAACCTTTAAATATTTTCTTTCGGAAAAATTATAGTGGAGTAAATGTTGAAGTAAAAGTCAAACCAATTTTTTCCCTCTACAAATAAATATTTGTGTGACGATTATATTTTTTTAGCTGCCTCCGATTCTTAAAACACGTACAATTGAAAAAACAAAAAAAAAAAAAAACAAATTATATCAATATTCTGTAATATTTATTCTGAGTTAATACTTCATTTGTCATGAACAGTTGTCAAATTAATTAAATTTTCTGGAAAAATGATAATGGTAATATTTGGTATTATGAGTCAAACAATTTTTTTATTTCCCTTCAATTCAATAGTTTTATGGTACTTAATGTTTATTTTTCTTTGTTTTCTCCTCTGATTCTTAAAATATTAAAAAAAAAAAGAAGAAAAAAAAGCAAGCATTGTTTTAAACTTTATTTTCTAAATATCTAAAGTAGATTAAACTTTATCTACTAAGGAACAGTTGTTATTATTATTACAAGAGTTTCAAAAGTGTAGTCTATTATTATATTTTGTCAGTTTTCTGCACACAAGGTTGTTTTTCGTTCAATTAGGAGTGGAACATTTGGTGAGTACTGATCTTGAGTTAACGCTTTTGAGTTTGATTTAGTCAAGCTAGTGAGCGACTAGATTTTTCTCATAGTTTTATTTATTATGCTTAAAGAATACATTATATATATATATATATATATATATATATATATATATATATATATATATATATATATATATATATATATATATAAATCTTCTATTTTTTTTTATTTATTTTTTTTTTCATATGGACCTAGAGCTGCATGATATTAGAAATGTTTAATTGAAATATTCCAATCCTGCCGTTTGATTTAATTTATTTATTATTTAAGACCTTATTATTATTTTATTTAAGACCCCCAGAGATAAAAAAATGGAAAAGGGAGAAATGAAAAGAACAGTGACATGGGTTCCCTCCCCTCTCTTGGCATCGACCACACCGCATCCCTTATTTACATAAGAATCATTCCATATATTGCCCTTCTAGATTTATTATACCGCATTAACATCGTTCGCGATGATATAGATAGCGGGGAGATTTCAATTGACGGACCCTTAGCCGATTGGAGCTGGTTTTGGAAATAGAAGTCTCAAGTGGGGTTGTTGTTGAGTGAAAGGGGGGGGGTTAGGGAGAGGGGATGCTTACAGATTCCATGGCCAATTCAAAATTATCTCTGTATTGATTTTATGGATAACAATGTCCATATTGATTCATAAAATAACGCAGAAGCATAAGAAAATAACTCAATCTGTAGTGGTTAGCATAGAAACGTACGATACTAAAGGCCGCGGGTTCGCGTCCCGAGGTGGCCCTAGGATTTTTTAATGGGAGTAAAAAATCCTCGTCAATGCCGTCCCTCGGATAGGACGTAAAATGGAGGTCCCGAGCCTGTACGATGTCAGGTAATCGTAAAACATCACTATCCTAATTATACCTGGATAGGCAAAATTTAGGACTCCCACTGTAGCATCGTCCGATTGGCCTTAGTGGCATAAAGTGACGTTAAAACAAAACAAATCACTCAAAAGGGATATCGGTATACCTTGAAAAACCAAACGATTCTCGAAAAAATACTATCATTTTAGGCGTTTTTTTTTTTTGACGTTTTAGAATTGAATGTATAGTCAAGGTACATTTAAAGATGTGCATACAAAGTTTCTAGATTTGAAGCATCAAATATGGTGGTGATATTACAATTATATTTGCTTATAATATAATTATTATTACTATATACTTACAGTATTATAGATATTAGTCATAATCTTCTAATAATAATTAAAGTATGCCCTATTTAAATTTTTGTCGGCATCAAAAGAAAGGTAAAAAGTTACTAATTTACCCTCCTGCTCCACATTAATTACTAATCGTAATACACACTATACTTATTATATGTTTTAGAATATTTGTTAAATCTTAGGTAGTAGCATAATTAATATAGCCTTACATGTACTCATTGGCGGATCTAGGGGGGGGGGGGCTGTGGGGGCTGCAGCCCCTCCCTTTGGAAAATTTTTCGTCATTTAAAGATAGAATTTGACTTTCCTTAATGTAAGGAAGCAAGTTAAAGAACAAGTAATATATAGTACATTAGAATTTTAGTTGTGGGAAAGGAACATAAAGGTAAAAAAGCTGATTAGCAGATCCAAATGAAGGGCTGTGGGGCTGCAGCCCCCCCCTTTTAGGACTGCAGCCCCCCCTTTACGATCGGCTGGATCCGCCCATGCATGTACTAACATACAAATATCTCCAAAAAAATTTTTTTTTACATTTACAACAACATTTACTCTCTATAGACTTAACTGGACATCATAATGACTGTCTCTCACGTAATAGCCACTAAATACTAATTAATATAGATATGTAACAATAACAATGACATTAAAAACTAGGTGATATCTTTAATAACATACAATAATAAATTAAATTAATATCCTCTTACTGCTATTTGACCCATGGACAACCATTGATTTAAATTATGTCGAAAACTGATAAAAGTTAACTATTAAAAAAATAAATAATAAATAAAAAGTGTGTTATATATACAAACATCTAAACTTCGGCTACACCAAAGTTAATCGCTACTATTAAAGAATATTTTCTCGTTCGTTAATTATGGATGATCTTAATTTTAACGATAAAGTAGTACATTAGTTTTAGTTTTTTTCAGTCTTGTATATTTAATACTGCAGAAAATAAGGATATTGTAATGTTGAAATGAAATAAAAAATAATTTTATTATCCAATAAAAATAATTATAATTTTATTAATGTTGTTCACATTTGGTATGTAGAGTGATTTCTGAGTGAGGAGTAAATATGGCATTCTGCAATTAAATGATTGCATGTGGATGATTGTACGTATTGCAGTGGGATTAATTTAATGGAAATTAAATTTAATGTAGTGTTTTCCGGAAAGGTGAGCCTGGGATATTATTTTGGTCTCGTTAAATGTAATATTGTCAATTATAGTGAGGGATATATTGACTTGCTATTTAGGTCTCAATATCATTATAGTGTATTACCTGTTTATAAGATTTCACAATTTTTGTGATATTTTTTTTTTGTAATTTTTATTATTATTTTTTGTTAAAGAAATAATACATTCTGCCATAATCAAGGGCATTGGTATTGGAGCTCTAAAAGCTCATTCACACATTAACTATATACAAATGTACATAAATACAAAAATAAAATATAAACATCGAAAAAGGAAAGAAAAAAAATAACAATAAAAAAAATAAATAAATAAAATAATGGTCTTACATTCATAACTATTTATAATATATATATATTCAGCCAAGGAAATTATGACTCATGATTTGCTGCCCTGTTGTGGAATCTGTGGATCCCAGTGAATCCCTCCCACCTGCATAACTGTTATTGAAAATTTTGGATTATATTAGAGTTATTTTCAAGTAATATGTGGGAGCTATTGACTTCATCGAGGAATCTATATATTGTTTTTGAGAGAACCAGTTATGTCAACTGTTAGAATGGAGTTGATGGACGAATGTGATGTTTGTCTTTGAGTATCGGGTAACATGTTTTTGTAATTCTATTGACTGGCATGATGAGTGTTTTTTGTATGAAATGAAGGACCCGCTTTAGCACTTTAATAGTTGAAAAGTAGTCAACTGTAAAGTTGATAATAGTAATAATAAATAAATGTGTTCAACATATGTATGTAGAATCCATCTTTTGCAGCTGTTGCCGATGACGACTAGCTGCGGGAAGAGGACAATTTCATAGCAAATTGGCATAATCTGGACAGGCGGCTGGACTCCACGCTAGGGCGAACTTGAAAAGTGAAGGAGCGGGGTCAACTAGCCCGTCCCCATTAATTTTATCATGTGAATGCTTTTGTTCCCTTGTTGCGGTGAGCTGCCTTTCCAGGGAGTCAACGATTCAGTTCTAATTCCTGGGCCCGGGGGGTCATCCGCATCTAATTCTAGTAGCAAGCAGGAAGCTCCTCGCCGCACGCAGATCCGTCACTTCCCACCTTACGCATCCCAGGCAGATTCTTTCCTCTCTGGGATTCTTCGGTGATTTTCATGGAAATTTCTTACAAATCAATAGAAGACTACATATATATATATGTATATATATATATATATATATATATATATATATATATATATATATATATGCAAAGGTGCTAATATGGGAACCTGAGAATGAGATGGACATCCTTAATAATTAAAAATATACGTACAAACATAACAGTAGAAACGCCCTGAACTTGAAATAAAAGGTTTATAAGTTGTCGTGGGGAAGCTGTAGCCCTAGGACGCCCAAGGTTTTTCGTCATCTCAATTTGGCCAAGGGGAGCTCCGGGGCATAATTTTACTCAAACTTCCTTTAAATATGTCATTGTTTTTTTGGGGGATGGCTTTATTTCATTTACATTCTTATAATGTTTTGATGATTATTTTTTTTTTCAAAATTAAAAAAAGTATGTATCTATTTGCTTATCTTTAAAACGATTTAAATAACAGAAGATAAGAATTTTTTTATTTTCTATATATTATTACATATCTATATAAATAAAGATGAAATTCTGTTTGTTTGTTTATTTGTTTTCGGTACAGATTTCCGCTAATACAGATTTCAGCTAGTACAGATTTCGCTACAGATTCCGCTAAAATATATATATATATATATTTTAGGATAAATGTGAAAAATGTGAAGCGGAAATCGGTTTCTATTCTGTACCGAAAACTGGACCACCCCCTACAAAAAGGTTTTTATCAGGGAAGTCACAGTTATTATAGGGTAGGAAACAGAAAACAGTGAAAGATAACATAAATGAAATGAAAAGTAACTTTGTTTTTTTATTACAAAAGAGTTTTCCAAATGACACTTCATTCAAAAGATTTAAATCAAAAATAAAAAACTGTTCCACTACAAACAAGTGTGCAATGTAATTTGACCGTCGTTCAAGCGCCAGGTTTTCCCCCTTTATATAGAGTCCTATAAAATAAAAAAAAATATATCCTGCCATAGCCAGATTTGGTCACGTAGGTATTAAATACCTTTATAATAATAGACCTTTATTATTGTATAGGAGTACTGTGTATTATTATTATATAGGTGTATTGTTTAAAAATGATTTAAAAATTCACTCAAGCTTGTACAATATCTTATAATAGTTTAATGTTTAATTATAATGTCAATTGGTCTTGTGATTGGTTATAAATGTATAGTTTATATCGTCGAATATAAACAATATAGCGTCTAACAGGAATTCAATATACATTCTTAACAATTGTTAATGTCCTTAGAAATATGGAATAGGATAATGTCAAAACATGACCGTGACAATAGTCTTGCCAAGGGCTCTCAGAAACTGAGCGCAGGTAGAGAAATAAGAAGTTTGAAATTTAAAGATATGTAACTAATGTTTTTTCGCTATTATAATTAAAGGCAATGATCAACACTAGATGGGATTCCGAGTTTCATCAACGTATTCAAGGGTGTAACGTTGATTCAAACCATTTCAGTCGGCGTCCTGGAAGACTTCTATAATTGATCGTTAAATAAAATTGTGGCAAAGCTGATGATGTTTCTGAAAGAGTATCGTAGTCATTGCTTTAATATTAGTAAATACAAAACTTATATTAGCTTCATTTTTCAACGTGTTAGGTATATGTAAGTATACAATATAAATAAGTAGGCCATCTTTCCTAAAACAATGCACCTTTTTCTTCAATTCTTCGTCCGAGGTAAATCAGAAGCTCCTTTTGTGCAGACCGAACAATTGGTGGTCTAAGGTACCACTAAGTCAGGGCTGTATGGAGGATGATGCTTGTCCAAATCTATGAAGGGATTTTGGACATATTTTGCACAGACTTTATGAAACGCAGTTGTGAATGATTTCGTTAACAGAAGCGTGATTAATTTTCACTCCATCAACAGCAACTCTCCTTTCTAGCGAAACCATATCACGAACGGTATTTTACTCATTCGTGGTCGTAGACACTTGCTAGCGACAAGACACTGTTCCCATTTTGTTCTGAGAGTCTTTGATGGACCGCGGTCCCTGATACACCCTCCGATTACAAAAATTGAATCACTGAACATTGTACTTCTTTGTTAGAAACAAAGATTGGACATTGATGATTAGCGGCAAAGTAGTGACAATGAAACATGTAAAGGAATAATCACTATAAAACCATCCATGCGCCATCTGCTCATGACGGAAGTTTAGCCAATATACTCAAAAATACAGTTGTATTGCGGATAATAATTGGCATACCCTCGTATATCCATTTCCCATGCAATCATTTGGCTTTGATATTTTTTAAGAATTGACATTTTGGAGCTATTACAAATGCGACTACACTTTTAAGGAACTTATCATATCTTATCAAACTTTTAAGGAATCTATTTTTAAAGAATAATAATCCGGATTAGATTATTGAAATATTTTTAAGCTGATGTTTTAAGGAATTTAAGTGAAATTTATCGGTTACTTACCAAAATACGCTTTAAAAAAATAACTAAGGTGGTATATAAACTTTGCAGATAAACTATAAGGAGGTACAAAGCCTTTAAAAGAAGTGCGCAGTAAAAATTCTTCAGTGATAAGACAAAGGGATACAATTGTTGTTTCAAGTGCTAATAAAGAAGTACTTGGGGAAGGGCAATGGGTTTGTTTGCCGGGAAACCAGCTATCATTCTCCGACTACAGTATTACCTTAGCCGCCTCTAAACTTAAAGTTATCTAGGTTTATTTTACACACCCTTGGGACTGTAAAATAAACCCCTGGGACTGTTTATTGAGACGCATCAATAAAACCATGCTTTAAATAAAGTATCTCTTTTAGCACACTAATCCTCATTGGTCCGCATTGCTTAAAGAAATAAATTTATCTTCTTGTATATATTTTATTTCAGACATTTTCTGAAATGAATATATGCATATTTTTATAGTTTATATTGCTTGCATTTATAACTATTCCTGGGCTACATTTGAAAATTCCCTAATATGGGGGAAATGTGTATATATTAAATTTAATGATTTTAAAAAAAAGAAAAAAATTTACCTAAAAACAAAGAATGAAAAAATAAATGGTGTAAAAATCGGACTTCAAATTTGAACCTTCATAAATAAAAGAAAATGTAGTGAAAAATATATCACTCTTTAACATATCATGATATACTCTAAAACATACTATGTTATTAAATTGCTTATACCACGTGGAAGGGTCTAATTACAATTAACAAAAAGGTTGGGGTATCTGGACCACCCCTGACGATCTGACTAACAAGAGTTGGGGAAGTAATCAGCATATTAACAGGTGCAATGAGTTTTTGTCATCATTATACGTCTAACGAGTTACAAAGAAGCAGGTACTTGCTTAGAAATGGAGGATGTCTCAGAAAAAAGGTCACTGTTTGATTCGATTTCACTTAAAACAATATTAAATTCCCCTTGCATTTAACTTTTTTTTTTTCTTTCTATGAAACCCTGGAATATAAGCTCAGATTTAGAATATATGTTGACAGTTTGTTGAAAAATAATGATTATTTTTTTCTTTTAGGATAAAATATACTGAAATAAGTAATACGTATCGATCTTTCTTTTAGTGTTTTAGCCGATTTCAATGTTTTGACTTGCTGGTTTTTTTAAAAAAAAATTTTATTTAAACTCATCACTGTCCTTAAATCAACTTGGATCATTAATAATAATAAGACTGGCATTTTTACTTTTTCAGCATTTTTATTTTCATATTTCGCGCTTAACTCAATTAAAAAAATTCACTAAGACTCATTATCTTCTCAGATCCACAAATGTGTTTTCTTGTGTAGACCGCAAAAATATAGAGTAATTTTAATTTGATTTTCCTACATAAAGAAACACATTTAATTCCACTAATGTGAGGAAGAGTTTATGTTTCAGGGTATTTTTTTTTCTTTTTTTTTTCAACAATAAGGATCTCTTCCATATTTTCTATAATTACTTTATTTACCCAACGTTTCGGGCTTCTGAGCCCATCTTCCCGGGATATGTATAGTACATTTTTAAGACTCCACAACCATCTTTTAGTAAAAAAATTTGTATGTAAGACACACACAAGATACATGTCATTGTTTAAATAATAATAACATTTAACAATATTTTCTATGGTTGTGGGTCTATTTCCATTGTAACACATAGACCTCATTTATGAAATGTTCGAAAAAAATTTCTCCTTTCTAATATGGTATAGGTAGGTACCTTATCATGAATCCCTTTTAGAAAATATTTTTCTGTACAAGAAAATGTCATTGCATAATTCCAATGCCAAATAGAAACAACTGACAAGTGTGAAAGTAGAAATAGTTCCACAATCACAGAAGTATATTATTAAATATATAATTATTAATCAAGCAGTGAAATGTGTATCTTAAATAATTTTTTTTTTTTGATAAACAGATAGTTGTGGACTACTAAGGAAATATGGAAGAGAACCTTCTTAATAAAAAAACCTGAAACATATTTATCGTTAGGCCTTTCATGCCAACCTCTGGAACCATGTTTTTTTCTATTACAATTTTATTTTTTTTCCATCGTTTATTTGGTAGACATTTCCGTTTGAATGAGAATGGCGGAACAATTCAAAAAGTCAGCGGAGTAGGGATAAAAGAAAGACGATGAAAAGAAAAATAGGAGAGTAAGAAGGTTAAAAAAAAAAAAAAAAAAAAAAAAAAAAAAAAAATCTCGTTTTTAACTTCCTTGACGAAAGGCAGGACTGAGATAGCATCAAACGTCTCACTAAAGGAATGGGAGGTCGGAGCAGGATTTAAGGTGGAACGGTGCCTCTGGGCATCATTTTGGTAGAGTCACTGTTCCATCGACCATCTGGGTGGCATCGTCAATTTCTTAAACTTTCGATCAATATCAATTCCGAAATTTCAATCCAGGGAAGCGATGTCCTTCATGACAATGGGAATTTCGAATAGTACACAACGATAGAGAATCTGTGCATAAGAATAATTTATAAATGACCCCATAACATTCCCAATAACACAAATAAGTTAAGTGATTTCGAATTCCAAATTTTTTTTTTTACACTTATTGTATATTCACTAGATGTGAGGAAGAGTGAGACAGAGACAAAAGAGAGTAGTTTGACAAATATTTTTAAATTTTATTAACTTTAATCAATAACATCAGTAGCGTATTCAATAATGTAACGCCAGATAATCCCTTGAGGATGGGTCAGAAGCCCGAAAAAACGTTGGAGAATATAAATTATTAGAAAATCTAAATATGTAATAGGTTCCTTCTTTTGAAAAAATAAAATGAAAAAATATAATACTAATAATTTACATACATATAAAGAAAGCAACTTTTCAGTTTTACTGATACATCGGAAAATTTATGTCTTCGGGCCTAAATTAAACCAGGAGTACCGAAAATGGCGTGCAATATTTTTGTTAGGGAGGAGGAACATAAAAATTCTTATCGGGGTGAAGAAAAAGTGGTTTCAAGCCCGATTAACGCACTTGTCCCACCTAAATGGGGGAATTGCATAAACAATTCTAAAAACTATTACAGGGATTTATTATTTATTAGAATAAGTGAAAAAGTAAAGAACTCCGACCAATTATTTCGTTCCTTGAATGGCAGAAACCGTGCTTATAGAGGCGATAAACTTCCATAATATTCATCTCCTTCAACTTTACACCAAATCTGAATTAACAAGTGTGACTATGAACCGTCCCAGTGAGTTTAACTTTTGCAGTATATTCATATTTTAGATTAATGTTGCAAGGTATGAAGTTCACACTCCATATCACAAAAAAACAGGTCATATAATAGAAGTTCATAATCAGAAAGAAATAAGTAACATATACAATTGCCCAAAAAACGTATCTTCTACTTGAATCGTATTTAAAAATATATAAAATAATATTAATTTGACATTAAAATACTGAAATAATTCCACTTATAAGTCAAAAATTTCATTTTATTGATTTCAAATTTCCTCCTTCTCTTCCACCAACCATAACAGACTTTTTGATCGTTGGTCACCTACTACTAATTTTCTTCATTAAGCTCTGCAGCACCGTTGTTGGTTATCCTCCAATTATATATTTACAAACTTGTATTGAAGTCATGTACCTAAGATAGCACCTAAGATCAACCAATAGGTTTGTTGTATTTGGAATTGAAATATTCCGATTCAAATATAGGTTTGAAATATTCGGAATTCGACCGAACCTCATATTCATTATACCTCTCTGCTTACTTACAAGATAAATTAGGATTATTTTTGGAACATTTAAAATCATGAGGGTCGGTTATAAAGATTAAATTTTAACCACTGCTTTTTTAACCGAACTATTGTAACCCTATCGACGACGTGGGTGGTGGGATGGCCCGTGGGCAAACGCGTTAGTAAATACGCGTTGCCCCTGAAAACAGACATATGGTTGGGAACCCGAAGATAGCCTTTTCGAAACCTGGAGCCAGGGGAATTTTAATAATATTTAGCATTAATCCCCCACCCTCTTCCCTGGCCAGAGAAACCCCTTATAGCCTGAACGGCTAGGAAGGGGAGGACAAAAAAACTGTTTTTATCATCGAATATCAATGTGTTAATCTTTTATTTGTTATATTCGAGTAATAATTGAAGCGTGGAAATGCAAAAGGGTATAATTGCCATAGAAAATTTTTACAGAAATTATGTGACTTATACCCTTTCGGCTGAACTACGTTCAGTGCTTACACCCATGCCATCTTTCATACGTTCAATGAATTCTTCTCTAACAAAAAAACATTACAAATACCCATTTCTGAAGAATGGCTTTGGCACATATAGCAATTTAGCAAAAAAAAACTTTGTTTTATTTATTTTTTTTTCCACTTATTCCCTTATGCATTTCCACGCTTCAATTTATATAAACTAAATAATATTATTATTTTTCACGAAAAAATATTTACTTGTATTCCCTTGATTATTATTGAATTTTCATAGAAAACAGTAATTCAGAAGAAAAGTTGAAGGTGATGAAGCTCTGAAAGTATCGAAAAACCTTACTTCATAGGCTTAAGCTCTGAAGTACTTCGAAGAAAGCGCTGTGCTTTTAGTCTTAAAGTGTAACCTTTTACGACAGCACTTGAAATGGCTTAGTTTGACTCTGTGAACGTTCAGATAAGATTTTTGGCCCAGGAGAATAGCTATCAGGGTTAAAAAGATTCCCACTGAAACGATTTAATGTTAATTTTAAAATGTTATTAGGATGCTCTAATACACAAAAGTTCTTAGACTATCTTAACGGTTCGGGAAACATATTATTATAAATATTAAGTAGGAAAACTGAGAAATTGATCGACTTAAAAACAATTTATTTCTAATTCAACATTGTTGTTCAACGCTATAAATCTATTTTTTTGTCTATAAAACATTTGTGTCAATTTAGGAAAAATAAGCAACAGTCGTAAAAATGATTAAATTTTCGCTAAAAAATAAAAGTTTATTTAAAATGACTGAATTTTATTAAAATAAACAATATATATATCATAATTTTGTGGGTCAATGATTTGAAAATAAACCTCTTAGAAGACCTCTTCCCCTTTTAGGTATAGCGTAAATCGGATTTCATAATCCGATCCATTTTTCCTTCACCCTGGTAACAATTTTTAGGATATAGAAAATTAAGTATATAGTTAAAAATAAATAGAGCTTAGGGTTTAAAATGAATTAAATAGCATTAAAGTTTGATAGCTGAATGAAAGTATGAAAAAACATTTTATTTTCGGTTAAAATTAGCACTCCGTAAGGACCACTAACCCCGCTTCACCTTACAATAATTATGAACAATATTGTTTCTTTTATTAATAATACATTTGTGAGAGAATCATCTTTGCCTCGTTATAAAAGTTATTTTGAAGAAAATTTAGGTAGATTTAATTTCATGTTTTTGTTGAATTGTATGACAAAACAAACAAGATAAACAAAAGAAAACGTATGAGTGGGTATCGAACCCCCTCAGGTGTTCGGTGGTAATCGGCAATGATAAGTGTATTTATTATTTGCAGTAAATGGGCGCTTGTAGACTGCTTAAGCACCCAATCGGACATTTGTATACCTGTGTGATTTTTTAATATAAAAGCGATATTCTTTTTCTTTCAGAAATTATCACTTTTAACTGTTTTATAGTATTTTAATAAAAAAAAATAGTATCATAAGATAAAACTCAGTTTTATTGTGATTTTCCATTTTTGTGTTTTACTAAGTGGGAGGCGGGTCCGCATTGAGCATACTCTTTCTAAATCCCCCAAAACGACTTTTTTTATTCAGAAAAAATAATTATTTATTTTTATTCTTTAGTTTCCCATTGAATATTATACGTAGGTAGGATAAAC
Source organism: Aelia acuminata (assembly GCA_911387785.2). Lineage (NCBI taxonomy): Eukaryota > Metazoa > Arthropoda > Insecta > Hemiptera > Pentatomidae > Aelia > Aelia acuminata. The sequence goes on from OU426980.1 coordinate 111,520,730, forward strand.
CATACAGTTATTGGCACTAAGTGCAATTATTGACACCCCAACTTTAACTTAAAGAAATAGGTAAACAACTCCTAATTTTATTGCAAGATATACATGAGTCTAATTCTTGAAGGGTCCTCTAAGTCATCTATGAAGTAAGACTTTAACAAACTAACCATAGGGAACATTTCACAATTAAATCCACAGAGTGCCAATAACTAGATTTGGCACTTTTAACAATAAATATTGCCATATTGTAAAACTATTGAACTTTTGACCCAAAAAAACCTCTTGAGTCTTTATGAGGATAGATAATGAGGAGCTATAGGAAGTTTCTATTTGATCCCTTTATAAAAAGTATTTATTTTAATTTAACCACAAAAATGTAGTCTTAAGGGTGCCAATAACTGTACGGTTTACCCTATTTCATGTATTGGTTTAGTCTTCCAGAATCAATCTATTGAGTAAAATATGAAAGACATAGGGTTTTAACAAAATGGGGCTATTCTTCTAACTCATTTCTTCGACGTAGAATTTTACTAAAATTGTTCAAATGTTATTTTTTAGGGAGAAAAGTAAGGATTTTGGGTGAGAAATATGTCTCCAGTTTTTAATTATCGTCTATTGTATTCAGTTTTCACACAAGATTTCGAAGCTGTGGGACAAGCATAGAAAGCTTCCGTTAATTTTCACATTTCTTTTCTTGTTATAGCATTGGGTGGGAGAGGGGGCATGGATAAAAACGGTCCTACTGATGGTAATTGAGCTGGGGTGGAAAATCGACACGAGAACAATGACAGAGTCAAGAGGACATTTCACAACTATCGCCGGGCGGAAAATGAGTGAAATTACCTCGTTTCCATTGTTGCAAGGTCTCTGATTAAGAGGGGCGATTTGGTCACAATGAACGAGATCTAAGAATGAGAGAGCAAGATGAGAATTTCTCTGGCATTGTCCCTCGTCAACTCTCCTCTAACATCAGTTATCTGTCTTCGTTCTAGTCTTTAACACTATCCGCCGGCTTTACTTCAAATATAAGCTTAATAATCGAACTTTAAAATTAAATAAATATAAAGATGCAATTCAAGCTCCAGAGGGAAGAACGAGGATAATCCCTTAAAAAAAGTTAGTATAATGCTTCTCAAGTTTGACGTCGAATAAGTAGCATACCAAGGTAGGTAGGTAATAATGGATATTGTGTTTTCTTTTAAAGCTTTTTATGTTGTGATACATTACTTATAACACTTTCAGAAAAAAAAAACACAATTAATGATTTGAACAAGAAGAAGAATTTAAAGAATTAATAGGGCAAGGTGTATTTTTACAATTGCATTTTTTTTTCTTGTAAACGAACATGGCTGACGTTAAAATAGTCACAGTTCTCTCTTTATTATATATCCCTAGACTGATCACATATCGAAATTTTAATTTTTTTTTCTGATTTTATATGCTTGCTAGGTATCGAGTTTGTTGTTAATTCTTCGAATTCTGATTCAGTAATTGCCAATAAATTAAATAGTTTTTTTAAGTTTTTGTTAGAATTTTCTATGACAAAGAAATGCTCGAAATGTCGAAAAACACCTCATTTTTTACCTAAAACACAAATTTTACAAAAAAGGTGCCTGATAGAGATTTTCTGACTTCAGATTCGTGTTCATCACACTTCAAAACATAATAAAGCAACATTTTTGTTCAAGGATTTTGATGAAGAACAGTTTTATCATAGTATTATAATAAGCTATAATACTATTATAGTAAGATTTTACAAATTGTCTACTGTAGACCAAAAGTAATATTGTGCAAGAGCAGCCCAATGTATTTGGGCAGCATTGCTTTCTAAATAAGTGTTTCTCTATAAAATAAGAAATCAAAACCAGTAGCGGATCCAGGGGAGGGGCGCGGGGGGCGCCCCCCCCCCTGAGAGATGAGGACACTAATAAAGTATTACTATTTCTATATAAAATGAGCTATATTTAGTCATTTTTCAAGTCCATTAATTGAAAATGAATTGTATTTAAACATTTACAGTAATTTACAACGTCATTATGTATTTTAAATTAGGGCCTTCATTACTCATGAAATGTAAAAAAAGAAGTGCGCCCCCCCCTCAGAAAATTTCTGGATCCGCCACTGATCAAAACTGCACAAAACCCAAAACTCAAGCTAAACTAACTCTAAGTAAAAGCTACAACACGGTGACGAAACACCGGCTAGAACGTTCAAGTAAGGAAATAAGTAATAAGAAAAAATATTTTTAAATAAAAAAAAAAAAAAAATTAAATTGGCGTGGAAGATCAATGAAGTTTAACGCCATTACATTAACCGCAATCAACAAACATGTTCGAGTTGCTTTGAATACATTGAACAAGTATGGAACATGAACATAAACAGGGACAATTAATGGACATAATTATACCCATGTGAATATCTATTTATACTCAATACTTTATATAAAGAGCGGTAGAGTCTGTTGTTTTTACGACAGTTGTTCTTAGAAACTATAATCCCGATTTTAAAACCTATTTGACTTTGGATACGCCGTACATTCGCACTTTAGGCTTAATAATATTACGCAACGACCAATAGTAACGAAGTGGTAAAAATAAATATCAATCAATGTGGAAAAAGTGCCCAAGATTTAAACCCCTCGAAGCTATTGACCACCCAACATTTTGGCAATGAAAACTTAATAGAATCATATATTTTTTATTTATATTAGGTGAATTTATCTACCTCCTTAAATTAATAATCTTAAGTATATATATATATATATATATATATATATATATATATATATATATACACACATAAAAATCAATTTTAATCATCTATAAAATAAATTAAAAATAGAATAATAGATTTTAATAATGCCTGTTCAACATCATTAAAGAGGAAAGGAGTGAAGTATAGAATAGTTTAAAAAAAAAAGAGTTTTCTATAAGATATAGAAAAAAAATCTTTCCTATCAACGAAACAATTGAATAAAAAAGAGAAAAATATTTAAAAAAATGCTAGACCAACGGAATTTCACCTGCTCTGCGCAACAGGGAACTAAGACAATATGTGCTTTGATTATACTAAAGATATTTATTTCCTCATATTAATATTTTACGCAAGAGAACTACTCAACCTCAAATATTTACCAGCAGTGGACAAAAGAAATAATTGCTCCATGTGTAATCACCATACGAAAAAATTCCATTTCACCATGGACAATCTGGCAGAAAAAAGAATAAGCTGCTTTGGAAAACAAACTCAAAGAATGGAAGAAACCACAGACATCCCAAATGTGAAAAATGTTCACATATCTCGAAATCGCTACAAAATACAGACAGGAAACGATTCATGAGTATAATTAGTAGTATTAGATTCTCCAAAAACCATATACGAAAAGTTCAGAATTCAATATTTTAGATCATTTAGGTATTATTATTGTTTATTTTATGTATTATATATATATATATATATATATATATATATATATATATATATATATATATATGTGTGTGTATTATTAAAAAGCTATGACATCTCGAAAGACGGACTTCATAGTATTTTTATGTTTTTTCTCTATAATTTTTTATAATCTTATTTCTTTTTTCAAATAAAAGTAATTTATACCTATGGTAATAGGAAAAACTATGAAAATAATGTAGGTATCTGCGTGGCAAATCAATTCTTTGTAGAATAGTTAAAGCACGATTGGAAAAGCTGTATGTTCAGGCAGAAGAACAATGTGGATTTATACCTGGGAGGTCCTGCATCGATCATATCTTTACCCTAAGAAGACTTATATGACAGAGTGCCACGCTAATTGTTGTGAAAAAACGTAAGGAAGGCTGGATTTGGAAATGGCACTCTTAGCACCATTAAAGCAATATATAGAGATAATAAATGCTAAATATAAATATGCCCACTCTTACTGAATGAATTTCAAAATTATTAATTTTGTTTTTTGGATCAATAGTCAAAAGTGATAGTAGAGTAGACTTAGAGATTGAAAAAATGATTAGGAATGGCAAAAAAAAACAGTGGGAATGCTTAATACCTATATTGTGGAGCAGCATTATCACACTAAATACAAAAACATCTGGTGCGATGCGCGCAACACACAACTTAGGTACTTAGATTAGAAGTTGGCTTGTTTTGTTAAATGCCATTTCTCAAAGTCACATATTTTTCCACATTCATTTAATTTTTTTTTTTTTTTGTATTTGATCTTTAACCTACATTTCTTTATTATTAACTAAAAGTTTTTACATGTGATAATTCGACAATGCAAGCATAATACTTCAAGTCGTCTGATTTTATAATTCTCTATGTAGTAGTTGTTGAAAACTTCATATAGTTACCATGAAACAAATAATTTTTATTAAATGAACAGAACATTTTTAATTATAAAGCATTGGTCTGTCATTAAAGGCGTACTACGCATGCGTGAGCTCAACGTATTTTATGAGGTGACGGAATATTTTTATTTTTTTATCCTATATACGACTATGTTTACTTGATTTTTTTAAAAATTCAAAATCAGGCATTTCATATACATACATCTAATACCCAGTTTTATCAAAATCGTTTGAGCCGTTTTTGAGAAAATGGATAAGAACGTAAAATGTAGGAAACGTAGGAAGACCCGCTGTCATGTGGAAGAACAAGGTGGAAGAGAGTCCGCTGACAGTATGGAATGTAGGGGAGACAGGATTTTGGATGAGGAAACCTTCAAACTGAAGAAATACCATAGAAAAAAAATTCTATCTATCAAAATACAAGTGAAACCATTAATCTAAAAGAGAACATTATATGTAAACTGCCACGAATCTGATGATATTTAATGGACTCCATCGTACTAAATTTGATCAGCATTCAACAAATTTAACAGTCGAACATTGGCGAACATCCGTGTTTAAAGGGACTCATAAAACGTAGCCGGTGTACACATACACACACATATTATAGCGGATCTCGGTATGTTGAATATCAGAGCTATCCGAACGGTAAATTATCAGAACATTTTATTTGTTTTTTCAAATGTAATTTCATCTAATTACTTATTTTAATTGTTATACTATTTTAATTTAAATAAAATTAAAGAAAAAATAATGTGATTTTTCCATGATCGTCCATGAGGAAAGCCACCATTAATTATTTCTCAGAACGGCCTTGTTGACTTGACTGTATCTGGTGTTATAAATATATATTTATAATGGACTTTTAGTATTTATATCACTGTCACTGTTGTTTGTTAGAATAAACTTAGATGTTCAATACATATTTGTTTACTAAGGACTGTATGGCTAATTTTAAATTCATATCTATGTTAGTGAATTCCGGGTTTACGAATTTTCGATTATCCGAACCTCACCTTTTTTTTTTTTGTTTTTTTGGGTGAATCAACGGTCTCCTACATATAGCTGGAAAAGATACGTTCTGTTTTTTGAGGTGAATAACTATGTGCCATGAAGGGGAAAGTGCCCCATTATGGGATGGTTCCCTAATATGGGATATGTGGATTCTGTATATAGTTTGTACTACAACCTCGTATTCTATAAAATTGAAGATTAAGCTAGCATTGGCACTTAACCTTCTCACATTGTTATACATTCTCATCCTGTTGGATTATGTTCAGTGAATTGTAGTTTTAGTGTTCAAAAACTTTTTTCGTGATTATTCTGATATTTCAGGCCTTAACGTAAATCGAATTCCCTTAATCATTGTTTAATCTTAAATGTTGAACAATTTATTACAATATTTGCTAATTGGTTTCTTTTTTATATTACATACTGAATCACACTAACCTCTAAAAAAAAAAAAAGAAGTCACATCCCCTAACATGGGATACCAATTACTTCCTATTATGGGATATCCCAATATTGAGGCACCTTTTTAGCACTGAAATAAAAATAGTTATTAATAGATGAAAAGAAAAAATAGTTATTAATCGATTAAAATGATTGTAATCAAATATTACTTTAATTACTTTGTATTATTTATACACTGAGTTTTCAGAAACTTGTATATTTTGTGATAAAAATTTGGAAAATGAAGAAACTAAAGTTCAATGTTCCTACTGTGGACTATCCACCCATAGTGTTGAAAGCTCTTCATAATCCACAAAATTTCTTTGTAATTTTTGCAAAAATTTATCAAATAAAAGTCTTATCAAATTTTGATTATTTGAATATTATTTGAAAATAATGAAAAAAATGTTTTTTTTTTTTGTACATAATAAACATGTATTTATTTGCAGCATTTATTTTTGTGAATATTAATCTGTATAATAAACAAATTTTCCTTTATATATCCCATATTAGGACCCCCCCCCCTATCCCATATTAAGAGCCTATTTTCAAAAAGTACAAATTTTACTTATCCCACATTAACCATGATTACAAATTTCAAAAAGGAGATATGGGATGCTTTTCATTTTTGGTGTGGTCTCTAATACTACTGCTTACATGTACAACAACATTTTTCAAATCGTTTAAGCAATTTAGAGCCAACCAATTACATATTAAAAAAAGTATCCCATAATAGGGCACTTTCCCCTATATATTTCAACATACGAGTATATCTAGTAAATGGCCGATGCTGTAGGTCCTTAACATTGAGCCTAAAGGCAGAAGAACTAAATATAATATAAGTAGAAATAAAAAATAAGAGACAAGAGAGAAAATAAATAAGGTAGGTAAATATAATAGACATAAGTGAGGTAGGAGGAAGGGGAGATAAGGGGGAAGGGGAGGTCAGAGGCATCTGTCGGCCAGATTTTATCTCTCCAAACTAATAGTTGTATTAGACTTATACCACTTACTATCTCGGATCTTATAAACCTAACATGGCTTCCCATTTCTCCTCCCATCCTTCACTGCTCTATCTCCCTTTTAGCCTATCTTCGGACGAGGAAATAAAGCGATGTGTCAACTCGGCTGGACGCAGCTTCTGGAACTGAACGCCTGGAACAGCGGCACAGAAACAAAAGGGCCCATTCGATCAAGGCTAAAGCTGCTATTCTTCAATTATTTTAAAATGCACAAACAAATACTTCATATAAATAATCTTAATGTTACTAACAAATACATGTAATTTTCAAGTACAGTATTTAGATGTTTGTGGACAGGATGGATATATATTTACTATTGTTTATTATCTTTACTGAATTACTCAAGGTTAATTTACACTTGAATGTTTTTCTATTCACAACTATTTGGAATTGTCTAAAAAAAACAAAAAACATTTTTTGGGACCTGGGACGTATATAAGGGCGCAGCCACCACCGGTGACTATTGAAGATCTCAACATAAAGAAAAAAAATAATTTAAAGCCGTAACCTGGAATATTATAATTAATCATGCAGAACCAAAGAGAAATAGTAGCCAATCAATTAAAGTTATATGGTCGTCTTTGTAGCAGCAAGTTGAACCTCCCGAGTCACAAACCACTTCTATATACTCAGCTATCTGGGACGATGTCCCAAAAGAATGACAAATTTGATAATTAAACTGATAGAGGATAATTAACAAATAAGGATAATTAACAAATAAGAGTGGTTAATTCTTAAAAATTAAAAATAGACAAAATGGCGAATAATGCATTCATTAAATATCTAAAATTGTATAATAAAGAAATTAAAATAATCTTCTAAGAAAAGATATAATAATAAACATTGTTAAATTATTTTATTTGAAGGTACAAGATCGGCCACAGCTGGGAATCGAACCCGGGTCTTCTGCACCTCCGTTGTATTACTCATAACCATTGAACTAATCGTGGGGCCGAACCCTAGCCTTCTCAACCTTCTCTCTTTAACAATCCTACCAGCTGGGTTTCATCACGGGGTGGCCATTGTCCAAGGATCTAATTGTCACACCGTCACAGTTAAGCATTATCTTTTGAATGTTAATTTTGTATTATTTTTAAATAATTATTAAATATTTTTTTATTTGGAAAGAAAAGACTGGCCAAGGCCGGGAATCGATTCCGGGTCTTCTGCATCTCCAGAAAAACAAACATTAATTTCGTTCAACAAACTTGATCCATTCGGCAACATGACCAACCACACGACTCAGTGGCACCAGTTTGATCGAATAGATTGGCAGATTAGATGAATTAGCCTGATTTTATCCTTTGGGTTCACAATGGATCGTTGGTACCATGTCCTAAAATATTCTACTCCGTATAAGATTTTGGTTTATAAAAGATCTGGATTGATTTTTGATCGTTTTAAAACTCATATAAAATGAAAACCATAAATCGTATTATCCAGCAAGAAATGAATATCTAATTATATTTTCATTACCGACAGAAAATTTTGTAAAATGGAGTTAACCATGAAATTTCGAATTTAAATTACTATGTTTTACTTAAAATATGAAAGACTACTAATGTTCAACATTTATATAATATGACCGTACTGTGCATTAAAACATCGAAGACAGCCTCTAAAAGAGGAAGATGGGAGGTTTCCAAGCTAGTCAATTTTAAACATCTGGGAATTTGGTCAATATAGTTGGAAAACAACAGCTAGTTGACAAATTACAAAAAAAAAAAAAAGCGATTAATTGAAAAAAGAGCTTTGTAAGAACTTTTCGGTAGGAAAATAGAGGTAGAGTTGCAAACTAGTATTTCATTGTTTGCACTTACTAGGAATACTTTATATACAAGATAATTAGGAAAATAAATAAATGATTTGTTTCTTAGAAAGGGTTCGTCTGAAAAAAAAAACTTTATAAAGAATATTTGAGTTCTGGTAAAATAAAAATAAATACATTTTCTAAAGAATTACACTTATTTTAGAATTATTAATATTTATTTTTTTCGGAACATTAAAAATTCTTTTTATTGCATTTAATTTGATTTGACTTTATGATTTTATTATTTTGACTCGTGAACTTAAGAGCATTAGCAGAATAAACCAGCATATATCATATTACACGATAAATAAAAAAAAAATTAAATGTACACAATCCTTATATTAAATTACCCTTCTTTGTTCCATCTGATGTTTCGGGTTATCTGCCCATCTTCAAAAATCATCAATATTAACTTATTCATAATTGGTGTGTAATTTTCAACAATAAAACAATAAAACTTATATTTCCTAACATCATTCCTTAATTCATTCATACCGCCCTCTGTCCGTAGTAGTATAAGTAATTTTATTTCATTTCCCAAATACCTGACAAAAAGTAAATAAATGAAATAACGACATTGGTGAATACAATTGAAGACTGCACTATCATTTGTAATTAAATTTTAATTTTTACCTGAAGGAATTCGTATTTAATATTATAATTGGTTCAACAAATTTAATTTTATCTTATTGGTATTAGAATGATGATGACCAATGAAACTTTTATTTATTTATAACCTTTATTTATAAATTTTAAAAATTGATTTATTGGTAAATTTATTGTTTTATGTTTAAGCATAGACAGACACACATACTACGACGGTAGTAAGCGGGTTTGGACTGTATTTTATTCAATTAACATTTTTCTGAAAGACGCTGAGATCAGAGCAAACAGATGTTCTAAATTCGCAATTCCGCAAACTTGACGGAGCTTCAAAGAGGACTGAAGTTAAATAACGGGGCTCCTAGAAAATTAATTTATCAAATAGTGTTTTTTTATTAAGATAATAGAAAAATTCTAATTAAGGACTAGAGCGAGGTTAAAAAAAAAAAAAAAAAAAAGATATGCAAGCCTAGTGCAAATGATTCTCTGTAATAAAAAAAAAAATGAAGATTATCTTCCTTTGAGTATAACCAGCTCGGTACCTTGCCTCAAATAAATTAATAACTCCGTAATTATTCTTAACTCAATTTGTTTTTTAGGAGATGGCGGAGTTGATTTTCTCAATGAGAGTGCTCAAGATTCCGAAACTGTCGGTGGTTGTAAGCTCAACAAACTTTTTAAAGTCTTTTTTATATTGCCTTTTCTTAAAATTATCGATTTCCTTGGGTTATTTCGATAACTCTTCTGTACAATGTTTCAATTCAAAACAACAGATAAGCAATAATTTTTTCTTGTTTCGTCTTGGAGAGGACCGTCTTGGATGACCTTTCACTTGAATAAGGGAAAGTCTGAAGGGAGCACAAATTGTTATGTAATGTTGTTTAAAAAAAAAAAAAAAAAAAAAAATCGTTTCCATAATCATATCTCTAGTACTTGAAATTTTTCTTTTTTAACTAATTTATATTTGAAGAAAATTAATTGCTTTTTTGTATGATTTTAATTTTATCCCTGTAATAAATATCTTATTCATTAAAATTTTTATCTTTATTATAAAGAACTTCAAAAATGGGTAGTTATGGGTAGCGAGTCACTTATTGAGTAATCCTTAATACCCTTAGGTAAAATATATAATAAGTAAATAGCCATTTGATATAATAAAATATTTGTATTGAATAAACGACGAAAATCTCCTATTTGATAAATAAAAATATAATAAAAATAATGCATTGTAGGTACAATAGAGTGTAGAGGGAAAATCATAAATAACTAAAATAATTTAAAACGAACCGCTATGTCACATGATTTAAAATTAAGTTTGTCCTACAATTTTTTTTAACGTATTAATATCTCTCTAATCGTTGAAAAAGTTTTTACTTTAATATTTTATTTTGCAAGCTCTCAGAGAAAAATAACACAAACTCCATTAAATAGCGACCGTGTAATATTTAATTTAATGTGAATCTATGGAGTTTTTACAAATTTTATTCCAAACGAATGTAAACGTAAAATGGTAATTGGCCCGGCTTTAAGGTGTAAGTTACTAACTATAGATATGTAAAACATACATTTATTATGGTTTTAGTCATTCTTTTAAGAATTTTACAAAAAAAATTGTAGCTTATTATAGTTTTTGTGCCGAACGGTGGCGGTTCGGTTGAATTCTATTTCTTGGCGGACACACGGAATAATCTCGAAATTCCCACAATGGATAGTAATTACTGGTCGGTTACACCTGTAGAGGTGCCAAATAAAAAAAAATAAAGAACAATTATAGTTTTACAATTATATTGTATAGTGTATTATATAGTTGTATCAATCATTTAGACTTGAAAATTTACGAAATAGCCTCAAACATCGGGGAAAGATAGATGATAATAATTATAAAAAATCTGGTGCAATGAAAGCCATAGACAACTATCAGTTACTAACCTTCTAAGATTAGAAATAGATGTTTTGATAAATATCTAAACACCATTCAACAACTTGACAAGTGTCGACAACAACACACATTTTTTCCACATTTATTTACTTATTTTTATTTGTCTCAATAAGTTATTGAGTATTGTAATTTGTATTAGAAAACTTGAAAGTTCAGAGTAATTTTCGATTCATTATTGTTTATTTCTTTTTTCAAGGAGCCTAAATAAATCCTAATTTAATCAATAGTCGAGTTTTTTGTTTTTGTTTTTTTTTACTGCGATTAATTTTATTGTTTTGTAAACATATTGTGAACCGTTAGAAGGGCTATTTACGGCTAGTAGTAAATTAAAACTTATTTTTTAAATGTTTGTCTTTTATGCCTTTGCCGTTCCTCTGAAATCACCTTATACTTCATTCAGAAATCTATCATGAAACTAAAATTTGTAAAATAAAAGTTTATCTTGTACGATTTGTTTTTACACCGTAAACTGCTTTAAATGATTTGAGCATCACGTATTTACTCTCTAAAGTACAATAAAAACGTTTATTATTAAGTAAAAGTTTTTATTTTTATTGGTGATAATACGAGAATACATAAGCAAAACACTCAATCGTGTCTGATATTATATTATTGTCTAATCATTTGTCGAAAACGTCATTTAATTACCATGGAAACAAATAATTTCCATTAAATGTGAATGTTCCAACACGTACTCAAAAAACTGACAAATCTTTCGCATATACATACATCAAATACCTAATTTCAAGTTCGAACGGTTTATCGATTTTGTGCTAGACTGGTTCACACACTCACAGACCATTTCGCGGGACTTCAGACTCAGGGGACCCCAAAACGTGTATTTCCGTTTGAAAACCGTAAGACGAAATTTTTACTACCCTTACTAAATGATTCATACATATATAGGTAGGCAAAAGTAAAATTGGAAAAGTTTTATCATTTCGTATATTTTATAAATGTTTATTATCGTTCAGCAATGCGACGGGACGATGAAAATCAGTAGCTCTTTTTATCTTTCTTTCTTTCCTTTCCAATTATTTCGTAAATAGGAAGAACCTTATTCCTTTCTTGTTCTTATTATAAATTTCTTTTCTCTTCTCTTTAAATTTCTAAGCAACAAGCCTATTCAAAGATAAAACACAAAGGATGCAAGTATAGATTTATAGGAGTTTCGACAAGCTATTTAAAATTTAAATGTTACCTAATGATTGTGAGAAGTAACTGAATGCTTGGAATCGAAGTTTTCTATAAAAGAACTTTTTCGAGTGAACAATATTTTTTCTTCGGTTTAAGTATTAGTATTTATATAAATGTTCGGTGTCCATTTTACTCATTTTTTGAAATTGACAACTTTTTAACTAAAATATATTAAGAAAATGTGATGGTTATGTAACTAATGAAAAAAAAAATCATGAGAAACTAAATTGGTGACACCACTCAACTAATATTTCTAATATAAAAATTAAGGAGGCCATCTTCTTTTCAAACCCCTCTGAGGATTAGAAGTAAAGAGAAGGAAGTGAGGTTTGAAATAAGGGAGTTCGAACGGTTCGTTGAGTTATTTAATATCCTGATAGGAAAAAATTGCAACATATGGATAATAGAAATAATTGTGATTTATACCTTTTGTTAAATGCGTGCTAGTCACTAGAACTAGTGGTGGTCCAGTCTCAATATAGATGTCACTGAGACGACTAAATGCATTTTTATATTATTGTGAAAAATCGTATTCGCCTTTAATCAGTCGAAAAATCAATGTCAGGAGTTTTAATTATTTATTAGATAAAATTACAAACATAAGATGAATAGATACAAATAACGTGCATTGAATTCGAAATTAAGAAAAACTATTGGTAAATAAGTTTAAAGCACTGAGATTTGACTTGTGGCGCTTCGGAAAACATTTGATATGTAAAGTGCGCCGAAACCAGAAAAAGTTTGGGAACCCCCGTATTACTGTATATAAGGTGTTTATGTATATATACAGTAAACTCCTTACTACAAGGTATTGTAAAACCTTTGAAGCAATAAAGATTATTCTATTCTATATCATCGGGATTATCCGACGACATTGCACAGTGGGACGAGTCAACACTCCCGCCAGACATCGGCTATAGCTCGCAAAGAAGTTTCACTGGACGTATCAAATTTATATATATATATATATATATATATATATATATATATATATATATATATATATATATATATATATATATATATATATATAAACGTAAATTATAATTATAAAATACATTAGTATAAATTTAAAATTCATTAACAATTTTATTTTAAAATTTATCAGTTCTAACAATTACGTTTGAAGTAGTAACAATTGTCATTGACAATTAAACATTTCGTTTTTAAGATTTTAAGAGTAAATATTGTACTCTTTTAACTTAGTAATTACTATCGTGCAGTACAAATATACAATATTAAAGAAATAAACCTTTTTTTTTTAAATGTGAAAAACTTTTACAATTAGTCAGTAATTCAATCAGGAACTCGTAATTTAAATTGTTGCAGTTGGTTCAAAGTATATTAATTTAAGGATTATGAGTTGATGAAAACCCAAATATGCTAAGAATATATACCAAATATACTTAATAACCGAATTCATAAATGACTAGTTGCATGTTAAGGCTAGATCTGAAAACTGTTTTTAAAAGTTCAAACCTTTGCTAACAATAAGGTATATGTAGTTTTTCGGGAAATTTCGAGCGTTTTACTATATAGTACGAAAAGTTTACAATTGTTTGAACCGTTGCACAGTGGGAAAATTTTGTCATTTAGAGACCAAAAATCTATAACTCCTGATTAAATGACGATAATCGAATAATTCTTTTTTCATTAAAGAGTACGGGATTCCCATTATCAGTGAGTATAAAAAATAAAAATACCATCGCTCAAAGTATTTCAAATTAATTTTTAAATGAATCCTTTCTTCCCTTAAATTTAAATAAAATAGTTTATAAGGTACAGGGTTATACATGGAGAGTGAAATGAGTCAGGATTATTATCTATTGAGGTTTCTGCTCATATAAAGTTCTATTTCAGGCACTTGCTCCATTTGAAAGGAGTTTAAATAATTATTGTCTGATGAAAAAAAAAATCCAAAAAATTAAATTAAAAATACCCTATTTTTTAGGAATTTCAACGGAAAAAAAAGTTATAGATTTTTGGCCGCTAAATGACAAAATTTCCTCACTGTTCGTCGTAACTGTTGAATATGTTTTTCCAAAACTATGTTTCTGGTGCATTACTTTTCATTACAATACAATGTATTACAATTCATTAGCAATGTGCTGTATTCCATTAAGTTTACCAAAAAAATACAGGCACACTAACCTTAAATATAAAAAAGATGAATCAAGGGTTAACCCAACTTGCCGTTTTCGAGACGAGTTTTGAATATTTGTATTTAAACTGGTTAGAACATGCAAAAAATTTCATAGCCACGATAAGCTTAATACTTTTAGCTTTCATTTTTTGTAAATTTCAATGCGAGACTTTTGCGAAAAGTAATTTTCAGTGATTCTCATAACTGACCCTCTGTTTTAACGAAAAAATGTTACTTAAAATTTTTAAACATATTGGTTAATATTATCAGAATGATTTGTAAGTGTAAATGTTGCAAATATGATTGTAGCATAATAAAAAATATTATGTCAATTTTTGTTTTCGAATTATGCAGCCAATAATATCCTTTATAGCTTCGGAATGGGAAATCTGACTAGCTTATATTATAAAATAATAAACTGCACTCATAGAAATCCAATGTATCAACTTTTTTTTTTTTTTCACTCAATGTCGCGGCCAAAGTATGGACACGATCCAGTGTGCATCGATTGAAAATTTTACCTCGGTTATTCCGAAAATCAGATAACTGGATCTCGGTTAAATGAGAGTATATTGTATATACTCTCTCAATCTACCATTCAGTTCCTGAGCTATAGTTATTCATGGTATAAATAAAGAATATATATTTATGATTATTATACATCGGTTCCTTAAACGTTTATCTTTTAACCTTGCTTTCTCCGTCCGTAGAGTCGTATGGCCATCTATAGCGGACAAGATATAGGGTCGGCGAACGAGGGGATAACTATGGTTATGATAGCCGGTAGCGGCGCCAGGACGCTGGGAAAGGAAGGGAGGGACAAATTGGACTCAAAGGCTGCTACGTGACTGATTAGGGAGTCGGGGCTCGTTAAGCTTGCGGTGGGCGGTTCGGCCCCACGCAAACACTACGGATTTACAGTGCCCTCCTCGTAGTCCTAGAGGAGAGAGTACGGGAGGAGGATGGGGAAGGAGGAGGGAGGGTAGGGAGTGTAGGAGGGAGGTATTCCGCAAGGTATAACACTGCTACCGCTCCATTTATTTGCATAAACTTGGATAACTCAATTTCCAATAAATAACCAAAATTCCTAATAATTATGCTAAAGATTGCTAAATTTACATCAGAAAACTGTTATATACTAAAAAAAATAAGGTTGCCGTTAAAAAAGAGTGAAACATATATGATAGAACTGAACAAATGGACTAATAGAATTTATATATTATACCACAAAAAAATTATATTGAGAACTTTGAATTAGGGTTAGGATCAAGTTATGTGGCGATCAACAGCCGAGGTTATTACGCCCTAGCTATTTGGATAATTTCTTAGTTTTCTTCCTCTCTCATCTCATTAATTTCCTTTTTTCTTATCTTTTTCATTTAATTTTAATGAATTATTTTCCTTTTTTTATTAGTTTTTTTATTAGTATTTTTTTATTTATTTTTCTCCTCACCAATCATTTTTTTGTATTTGAAACAAATAAATTAGGCATTACATTAGCAAAATAAAAATTAATAAATTAAAATAAGAATGATTAATTTTTTAAGGTTTATCCGATTGTAACGAATTTTGACACACCGTTTTTTAACACAGTCATTTATTTAAATTTATCATTGTCAATAAATCCACTGCTCAGAGTTTCATTTTGACTATTATATTCTGCATTTAACTCGATTTTTTTTTTCAAAACCTTTACTTAGACACCTTGTCTACTAAATCCACATTTGGAACCAACAACAGAGCTAGAAAAAAGTCTTCTATCATTATATAACAGTTGTGACCGGCGTTTTCACCGCATAATATTATTCATTATCATACACACATTAAGTACATGGGCAGATGCAACGTATTGACATAAAAACATCCGAAAATAAAAGGACCGTCATAAACTTACTAATTTTGAAAGAAAGATTACTTTGATTAAAGACTTAGATTAAAACTTGTAATAAGCGTACATTTTATTCATTTATTGACATGTACTACTGTATTAACTAAAATATATTAAGTAAATATGATGTTAATATAAAAAAAAAAAATCAGGAAAGGCATGTAGAAAAACTAAAATCCATCTAAACTCAACTGACATTATTGACATAAAAATTCTGGAAGAAATCTTATTATCAGACGCCTAAGAGGGTTTTCAGGAATCGAGAACGAATTGAGATTGGAAGTGTGTTTGAAAGGTTCATTCAGTTTATTATGAAAGGTCTGATATCCTGATAGGGCAAAATCGGCGAAATATAAATAAACAAATTTAATTGTGATTTATATGGTTTATTAAATCATAGCTTATATGAAATTTAGTTCTTTGTGGCTATTCTGCAATCAACGTCATAGTTACATATTTTAAATTTACTCCTAGAATCGAACACTCAATAACCTCAATATGAGCTCGAATACTCAATAGCTCAATAGTGAAGTGGTTAGCATGGCAACCTACAATAGCAAAAGTCGCGGGTTCTCGTCCATTGGTGGCCATCGGATTTTTTAAAAAATCCTTAGCTATGCTGTCCCTTGGATAGGACGTACAATGGAGGTCCCGAGCCTGTACGATGTCCGGTTCTCGTTAAAGATCCCTATCCTAATTATACCTGGATATGCAAAATTTAGGACTCCGATCCGATCCTGGATAGCATCGTCTGATTAGCCTTAGGACGTTAAACAAACAAAGAAACAAACAAAACCGCAATCATTCCACAAATTAAGCACTTATCCCATTAGAAATTATTCAGTAGGGATTTTACGCTTCCAAAGGATTAAATACGAATTAAAAAAAAGAAGATCGTTAAATTCTAATCACTGAAAAGACAACAGTTGAACTACCGGAAAACTTAATGTTAGTTCGTAATGTGATAATGTAAAAGTAATATATATTATCTGATAGGTATAGAGTATTACAGACAGTATGTCGTCTGAAATACTCTATACATTTAAAAGTATTATGATTTACTCCTATGGTAGCAAGTTTCTTCAAACTCTCTCACATTGGCTCCACCTATAATGTTTTATTATATAGCATAGGGTATAATTATTTTTCGAGAAGCATTAATATTGTAAAAAAATATTTATAACCCAAGCGATGCCAATAAATTATTATTGGGTTGTAAATAATTCAAGTAATTGTAAGGTGTAGCAATCCTATAATAGCAATTAATTACAATAACAGCCTTCGTCCCAGGCGCTATAAATTATCACAAGTCTTGAAAATTGGTTTAGCAGCTACTTACTCATTTCTTTAAAAAAAATAATTTTATATTAATAATTAACACTTTTTTTATGCTTTTTATCGGTCATTTTCTCAACCTGTATTTACCATCCTTTATCATTTTCAAGTTTCTAAAAAAAGCCCAATGACGTTGTATAAATTAAATTTGATATACATTTATACAACTACTATCAATTGTTAAAAAAAACCTTTAGTCCTAAGGTCTCTAGGTTATCTCATTTTCATACTACATAATGCTACATGTACGAAATTAAGAGGATAATTTGAAAAAAAAAATGTATTATCCAAAGACTGAAAAGTTATTGTTGTCAGGCGAAGATGTTTGTTGACGATTTACTAGATTATTATTAGAAGTGGATGTGGATAGATTGTACATTCGGAAAAAAAAATTCTTTAATTTACTTTCAGTTATCTGTTCAATAAATCGTAATTTTACTGATTTGTGCCTCTTTTCTGAGCTAGCCAGTGTTTCTCAAGATAATATCCCAGGTCCAGTTCTTTACATGGTTTTTACGACTGATATCTCTGGCTTCTGTAACTACATGTGCTGATAAATTTAATTTCGTTTATATATGAATGAATGATCTAACTTTAAAATCCAAAACTCTCCAGTCACATATTGCGATCAATTTACAATCGAGTGGAAAATGGTCAGATTTAATAAACTCCAAAAATTGTGTCCTACACTTATAAATGACCTTATTCCAGTTTAAAATGTCCGTTCAAAGAAGCTTCTGAATGATCTAAAAAAGATTGAAATGAAGATATTGTACCAAAATCCGATTACACCATGATTTGTTTGACCGACGCTCGAAATATCCGATTTTTTAAAAATACAGCTGGAGCTCAGCCTCAACTGGCTTAAAACCAGTGATGTGGCTGGAAGAGAAGCTCGGGAATCTCCTGTAGTCATGCTTTTCCCTCCTCACTTAGGGAATCTGCCTGGCTCGGGGTTCTTCGGCCTGACTGTAAATAGTGTTTGACTGTGTTTTTAAGATATTTAATCTTATTTAAACAAGTTCAGGTTTATTTTTATGCATTAATTTTGTTAATTGTATTTTTTCCTTATGTTGTTTTCCCTTTTATTTATTTAAATATTCGTAAATACTGTGTGAATGTGCTCATTGTCATTAAAATTACATGTGTAAACTTATCACTAATAATAAATCATAATGAATTCAAATTGGAAGTTAGATTTTTTTTTCATAACAAATTGTAATTGGGAGATCGATTGGAAAACAAAGGATAATAAACTGGTAGATATAAAAGGCAACTGGAAAAAATTTACCACAAGTTACCTTCTAGGAGAGTGGTTTCCGAAATTGGGGGCGAGCCCTTCCAGGGGGATGTGAAACAACTAAGGGGGAGGGGCGAGACCAGTTAAAAATAAACTAAATTCCTACTAAGTTGAAATTTATAATAATAAATTTAGGTTGTACATTATTGTAAAAGACCATGATGTTTAGTAAATTAAAAGAATACTTTCGATGTAATAATTTTTTTGAAGCCACATTCCCACATAATTAATTTTGTTGGGTGAATAGTATGCTTTCATTTCAAAAAGGGGGGAGTGGTACAGAAAGGTTTGCGAAACCCTATACAGAGGTCTCGATGCGCCAACTTCTGAAAAATGCAACAATTCCCCACAATCCGTAAAACACTTATCACAAGAATACTACCAATGTTGAAAATATAGGCAGAGAACGGACCTTCCAAGATATTTAATAGAAACATGAAGAGAGGCAATCATATAGAGGCTCCACTGTTTTAAATAAATAAATAAAATTCAGATATTTGAGATTTATTTTTTTGTCATTACGCATATTTCCAGATTTCCGATTAGCAGGATTGCTTTTGATTCCGGTTACACCGGATAAACGGGGTTGTACTGTACATAGACTATCAGATATAATAGATTCCCAGATACGGTTAATACACGGTATGAGGAAATTCTGCAGCTAGTGCGTTGGACATGATTCGCTGATTGGATAGAGGGCTTTCATTGTGATTGTTATTGGGCAAATGGTAATCAGGGATACATTGAAAAGGGCAGTACAAGTTGCGCTATGTATTGATCGAGATGCTTTCCAACAGATTGCTGCGTCCATTAATGGTAATTGATTCCTGCATGGCTATTGAACACTAGTTAGTCAACATTGCTTCCAGCGGCCTATCTTCCCGGTATTGTTCCATTAATAATATAGATATTCCCCTCATTTGATAATATAATCATACTAGCTATATTTGCATATTACCGTTAAAATCCAATGCCTGCCAGTGATGTTTGGCATTAATAGAGAGTCAAGAGGGGTAGAAGGAAATGGGAACTCAATATCCGAGCCGCCATTATAATTATTTTGTGTATTATCCAAAAAATAAATTTAATCCTTTCTCTTGTACTGATGACATTAAAATTCTCATTTTAATTATACTTCACAATCTTTTCCGTTCTTATAACAATATTTAAAAATTTTAATGTCATCAGGATAAGAAAAAAGATTAAATTGATATTTAAATAAATTGTGGCAATGGTCAAGAGACCTCGCATAATGGACAAAAATCCCACTCCCCTGGTTAATTCGCAAAAAATCCAGATCGGTGGGAAAGAGGTCAGTGAAGAGAAAGGATTGGCCTTGCCGGAATATATGTTATGGAAATTCGGGTTCGAATCCCGGCCGAGGCCAAGCTTTTCTCTTCTCATAAAAAATATTTAAAATTAAAATGAGAATTTTAATGTCATCAGGACAAGAAAAAAGGATCCCTCTAGTGATATTTTTTTTTTTTTTTTTTTGGATGTCACTCGAGCTGTGATGTCAAGGTTACCATGCTTCTAGTAAATATGTAAATAGTCATAAAGTATAAAATTGTGGATATTTTTAATAAATTTAATTTTTCACTACCTATCTAAATATTCAGTTCTAGGTAATACCTTTTTATAGCCCTTCTAGTACGGGGTAGTCCTAAATGTACATGAAAAACGTATTAACGTGAAAGGGTCAGGTTTTTTAAACTTATATACCGCTATGCCAACGGTAACACAACACAAATTACAGCACTGAAGTGTTTTTGAATTATACACTCCCGGTCAAAAGTATCGCAACACCTAAGAATTTTCGGTATTTAAAATCAAATGGAGAATGTCTCTCCTAATTATATTACGGAGTGAAGTATTATAAGCTGTAGCGAGGTTGATAACATGTGAATTGGACCACGGATGATTGGAAGTCATGGGCGGATCCAGCCAATCGGAAAGGGGGGGGCTGCAGTCATAAAGGGGGGGGGCTGCAGTCATAAAGGGGGGGGCTGCAGCCCCACAGCCCTTCATTTGGATCTGCTAATCAGCTTTTTTACCTTTATGTTCCTTTCCCATAACTAAAATTCTACTTGTTCTGCACATTATTTGTTCTTTAACTTGCTTCCTTACATTAAGGAAAGTCAAATTCTATCTTTAAATGACGCAAAAATTTTCCAAAGGGAGTGGATGCAGCCCCCATAGCCCCTCCCCTGGATCCGCCAATGCTGGAAGCACTTACTCTTCACTGACGAAACGAAAGTCTCTCTCCATAGTCCAGACGGTCGAGGCAGTCTGGAGAAGGCCTTAGGAACGGTTCAGTGAATGCTGCATCAGTCCACGTGTGCCTTATGGAGGAGACTCTTAATGTTCTGGATAGGGATCTCCTCGGGAACTCATACAGAGCTTGTCGGGGTGCGTGGTGGGGCTCTGACGGACCAATGGTATGTGGTGGAAATCATTCAAGAACATGTAATGGCTTTCACGCATTTCAGTGGCCCAGACGCACTGTTTATGCACGACATTGCTAGGCCCCACACTGCGAGCTGCATCACAGACTACATCGATTACGCTGAAATCGAAAGACTTCTCTGGCCAGCAATGTGCCCTGATTTAAATTGTATAGAGCACCTGTGGGACACACTGAAGAGAAGGGTTAGAGCCCGAAATCCTGCACCCAGGACTTTGGCAGGGCGGGAAACAGCAGTTCTGGAGGAATGGTAGCTAATTCCACAGGAAGCCATTTAAGACCCCATTAGAAGTATGCCAAGGCGCATGGAAGCTGTAATCAGAGCTAGGGGCGTATTAAGAACATTCTGCATACAATCCAAAGTTTATTTACTTCAATAGTTCTAGTTCGATCTAAGTGTGTATTTAGTTTTTGTTTATTTTTTTTTGTGAAAATTACATTTTTATTGGCCCAATTAGATTAATAAATCCTGTTTTCTTCTTCTATCTTGTTTTTATAATTGGCCGAAATCCCTAGTAACCAAATTTATCAATTAAATTAAGAATATGTAGGTGTTGCGATACTTTTGACCGGGAGTTTATAAAAAAATGAAAAAAATCATGGCTTTTAGACAACAGAAACTTCTCCCGAAGAAAATTTTATTATAAAGCTCATTTTCCCCTATTAGCTTGGCTGTATATAAATTAAGAAAACAAATTTGTACCCGTAATGAGGGTTTACATTAACAACATTATTTTTTTTTTCTGTCTTATGTTATTTGAACTTGAGGCTTTTATTTCAATCTTCCAAGTGCAATTAAACAGTACTGTTAAATTTTGAGTTTTGGTTCGTTAATTAATCCATGTTCAGGGATATATAATATATCGTTTATATGCCACATATAGTATAATTGGAAAGTGTTTGGCTTTTACTTGGGATCAGTATAATCTTCAGACTAATCCTTTCCTTTAGTATAGGGTGGGATGCTTAAGCTTGAAGCTAAGCAGTGAATGACTTAACACTTTATGCATCCCTCTAGTTGGCACTCATCCTTTTTCACTGGGACAAAAGCAGGACTAATGACTAGTCTCCCTTCCCTAGCGGTTGTGGGAGGGTAGCACGAGCGGGGGAGGGGAGTCGGGTACCAAAACCACCACCGTTAATCTCATCCTCTCGACTGATCTACCACCCATCGGAATCTACAGCTGGTTAGTTTGCATAACATGCGGCAATCTGCATAACATTTGGTGACAGGGTGAAACGCTAAATAAAACAAACTGTGCTGGCGCCTCCGCATGCATACCACAAGCAAACGTTTCTAGAAATGAAGACTGAAGAGTCAATCTTTAATTTATGCAAACATAGAAAATTATATTAAATTTATAAAAACGTAGAAAATTATACGAATTTGTATATGATATGCAAATTAATCAATTTCTTAATACTTATTGTGAAAAAATCTGAAGGAAGCTCTCAGTGCTGCCAGAAATCAGCCAGAAGTAACGAATCAAGAACGCATTTAATTATTGGATGGATATGTATACTACACTTTTATCGAATATCTGATTATTCAATGAAATTACTTTAGATACTAGGTATAGGAATATTGCAAATGGTGAAACACGAATCTTCGTGGAAGAAGATTGCAGTTAAAAGTGCTCGGGAAGTTTCATCTAATGTTAAATACAGGATATCAAATTGGTAATTATTTTTTCCGAAAAATCATATAATAATTATTATATTTGATATTTTATTTAATTATTACGCTTAATGTAAACATAATAATTTAAATAGATTTTTTATGTTTATTGGTTGGACTAAAAGTAATGATCAGTCACTGAGTGATACGGTTTTAAGTAAACAATAATAATCAAAGTGCAATAAAAAATAAATAAAATAAATAATCCAAAAAAAAAATCAAATTTTTAGAAGATACATTTTAATGTCATATTCAGCCTTTTCATTCAAATTCATTACTGTTTCTATCCCGTGCTACTTAGGTTGTTTAAAATATTTAGTCCTTGTGTATTATATATTTTATTAAAACTGTTCACCGAAGAAAGTTAACATTCAGCTACTAGTCATCACCTGAGAACTTGGAAATAAAATCTGATTTTGAAAATAAACTCTTCCACCTCCACCGAGGCAGTTTTTATTTTTGTAAGCCAAAATTTCTAATTCCCTCTACATCGGAATTAAAGATTTTTTTCCCTAAATAAACTATACTTTTCTTCATCTAATACTGCACAATCAAAATATAACATGGAGCATATTAATCCACTCTGTTAAGTACAATGCAGGTGATGTTAGTCTACCATCAGGAAGTCTAAAATTTACGAAGATATCGTAATTTACTTACAACTGCCAACAACAAGTGCCCCGTGTTCCTCTGGAGGAACACCTTTTTTTCATCTTAGTGCCCTCTTTTGTTACTTTAGCGTACCTCCGAAAAATTTTTCCCTCTGGTGGTACAGACTTCGGTCAGCAAACTAGCATTTGGAATTTTTCCTCCTTTTCTGGTCTTATTTATTATATTTCTAAATAAACATACGCTTCAAGGAAATTATAGTTTATTTATTGTGTATAAGAGTCATAATCAACAAGAAGAAATTCACCACTAATTATGCCGTATTTATTTGTACATCAATAACCCTTAAAATTTGTCACCAAATCCTGTATGGTCAATATCCTTTTTCTACATTCCATTTTAGGGATTATGAATATCAAATATTGCAATTGTTATTCTTTAAATTTTCTGATCTCCTTAGTTTCTTTATTTGAATTCAAAGTTCCAAGGAATGTGATATCTTCTTCTGCTGATTACTTTTTTTTTCTTTCCTGTGCATTTTTAAATTTAAGACAATGTTACAAAAATTTTCTGGTAGCCTTACATTCGTCTCAATTTCTTTCCTCAATTTGCATAAGATGAAGATATTTTTTTTGTGCGCCCGTGGTTGGTATAGTCTTATTTTTGTGCAATGTAGTCGTGAGTTCTTAATATACCATGTTACAAGCTTTACTGTTGTCCAACTGTAATTATGCCTTGAATCGTGATAGAAAATGCTGTTTTCATGTCTCTCTCAAGGGTTATATTTCCTAAGAGTGTTGTTGTAACAAACATTTATTTAAATCATTTCTTTTGTGATATATAGCCTATAAAGTGTTCGTGGTATTTTGTTTGTATACACAAAAAAAAAAAAAAAAAAAAATCATGCATCTGAGTGTTAATATGAATATCTTGATCTTCAATGAAGCACCTTTTTCTTTTCGGTATCTAATATTTTAAGGTAGCGGTTCTCAAAGAGGGAGAAACGCGATGAAAGGTTGGCAGGGGTGTGCAAAGCTTAGTTATTTTTGGGAAAATTTCTAACGAAACATGAAGAAAACCTCATGGAACATCAAAGTGACACTATCTTAAAAACTAAATCCAAGGATGGTAATTTAAGAATAACCTGTAAAAGTAATACTGATTTTAAAAAATCATAGTTATCTGTATCTATATATTACTTGCTCCTTTCAACAACATCAAAATAAACGAATGAGCTGAAAGAGTGGTACACTGGCGCAACCAAGGAGAGCTTGGGTGCTGATTAGCTCCGAGAAGACAGAAAGAAACTTTTCTTCTGACTAACATAATGAATTAAATTTAAAGCAGCATTTTTTCCATTCACTTCATTTTCAACTAAATAATAATAGTAACTTTTTTACTACTACAGATACATGGTATATTTATTTCAAAAATTCAATAAAATAATTTAGACCACCCCCCCCCCCCCCGATAGTAAATCCTGGTTGTGCATCTATAGTAGTACAACATTGCAAGATCATTAAATTTCTAACTCTATCTAAGCAATTTTTTACCAAAATTAATTAATTCAAAAGGGACAGTTTAAATTTTTGTTTTTTCTTCAAGAAGAGAAAAAAGTCAGTTCCTACCTAAAGCGAACTGCTGTATAGTGAAAAGTTCAATTTGCTTAACACTGCCAATGACAGAGAAGCACGACAATTTGTTTAATTTACAGCATGGTAACGATTAAGTTAGATTTCCCTTAGATGCCCAGAACCCTCCTTTTTAAGGGTGCATGACTTGCACCTGGTCATGAAGATGACCACAGCAAATCTTTCCAAAATTTTGTATCAGGGAGATAAAACGCGACTAGATCTATAGAATATTTTTTCCTATTAAAACTGATTATTTCCTTATAGTAGCTTTTTATCAAGTAATAACTGCTGAAATTACTGATATTTATCATAATTTACACGAGGAAAAGGTTTCTAGAGAATATACAACGCGAGCACCTTAGTCAGTCTGTGATATCTTAAATATAAATATCCAGGGGCGGTATGTTATTTAAGTTTGGTACCTCATAACTCGAAAAATAGACGATGGATCTGCTTGAAACTTTTATACAACGCGGCTTTTCAACCAAATAGTGGCCAAATCTACTTTTTATGTTAATATCTCAACGAAAAAATGATATAAAGAATAGAATTTTATTTTTATTTTTTTTTCATTATACTTCTGCATAATGACAGGTTTTATTTTTTTTTCTTGCAAAATGAAAAAGAAACAAAAAAAAAAAAAAAAAAAAAAAGAAATTATTTATAGATTTACTGCCTTATTTTAAATTTTTGATCACATGTTTTTTCCCACGTTATCTTGAAACTTTTACACAGCGTTCTTTCATTTTAAGTAGAACATTGTCACATCCTAAAAATATAAAAATATAAAAATGAAACAATAATAATAAAATATAAAAATTAAACAATAATAATAAAATATAAATAAAAAAGTAATAATAAACAAAACAAAATATAAAAATTAAACAAATCTTTAATGAAAATTCATAATCCTTTCCTAATTCACAGCAATTTAAAGTAGACTATAAAGCATATGTGGGCAACAACCGGCCCGCTGTAAGATTTGATCTGGCCCGCGAGACATTTTGTAAAACCCAATTAAAAAAAAAATATTACACTATTTACTAATACTCACTCCAAATGAGGAAGATAAAGATTAATAAGTGCATCATAACTTCGGTAGGTATCGATACAGCTTCATTTGAAAAACAATAATTTACGTATGTTCAAAACACGTAAGCGCAAAAAATGTAATACTTGTGAAAGCGGCCCACGAACCTATTTGTACACTAAACTTTGGCCCACAACATGCCAACGTTTACTGATTTTTTTCGGTAAATCTCATTGGAATACATTATTTTATACCTCTAAAATTTAACATTTCACCAAGCCACAAGGGCCGTTTGTGCTAATATTTCCAATAGAAAAAATGTTATAAGAATATAAATTTGTATTTATCATTTTTTGTGCCTTAATTTTGTTCAACATATATAGTTTTCTTTCTTCGCTACGAAATGAAAAAGGAATAGGAAAATTATTAACAGAGTTCTGGCCTATTTTATTTTTGATCCCATGTTTTCCTACTTTTATATTCGTTAATAATTCCCAATGGAAAATGATGTTTGGAAAATGAAAAATGAATCCCAATGGAAAACATCATGTTTCTTCTGTCCAGGAAGGAGTGTAACTATCTTCATATATAAAATTTGAAAAGATTTCAGCAAAGATAGTATGTAACCAATTACAGGTGAATATCAGGAGACCAAAGAAATCATTTCATTTACAATTTTTTTTCTTTTATCGTAAGAGACATTAAAATTGGTATTATTTTCATTTGTAAATCTTTTTTTTTTTTAAATTAAATTTTCCCTATCGGCTGGTATCACACAGTATTTAATTATGGACCAAGCCAATCCCGATATCCAAATACTTTTTAATGTGAATGATTCATCTTTTCTATTATTACTGACACACGCCGTTTTTCAGGTCCCCTAGTCTTGATTAAAAATTCAATAATTTTTGACACACAACCTTTTGCAGTACCAACGATAATATGTGTATTTGCAGTATCAACGTTTACAGTTCACGCAGATCAACGTGTATTTACAGTAGCATTATGATTAGTGGTAACGGAACAGTCCTTAATCAAATCAGACGTTAAACCTATAAGAAAGGTAGGGAGTCACATCTGAGGCATCCACCAGGAATAGAAAGAAAGAAACTGAGATAAAAGATAGGTTACCCTACATAAATCTGCATACGGACTATAGAACTCCACCTGAAGAAGACAGCGTTAATGAGGCGTTCCACCTGATGAAGAAAAGTGCACTTTTCCAGAAAGGTCGAGGGATTGTGAGGGAGCGGGGATAGGGCGTGCAGGCTGGCAGGCTGGCGCCGTGGACCGGTCCTAGCCAGCTTTTTGCCCCGGCATAGCTCACCTCCCCCAGCCAACATCTCACAATTAGAATATATCCTTATCTCCTCCCCCTCATCTCCTCAGATATATCACCGCTCTTCCACAGTGTCACGGGATCCATCATCCAAAGAAAGGGGGCGCGAACAACCGAAATCATCATACACCCATAAGCCATATTTTAATGCACTTGATAATCATAATTATCATAGGTCCAAGCCCAAGGAGATGAAATCTTGCGAGAAGGATTTTTTTTTTCAAATTTCATATACCAAGAGAAAGAATCCTTAATTCCATCTAAATCCTATGTTTGTTAGTGCCATTAAGCTCATGTTAAGTAAGTACCATTAAGCACTAACAAACAAATACCGGCTGGTCAAGTTCTGAAAGGGAAAAACCCCAGTTTTTAAGAACAATTATTAAATAAAAATAGAAAGTAAAGACATTTACTTATTATAAACTGATGAATGGAAACTGATGGATAATGGAAATTGGTTTGTTCTGATCCTTAATAGGCCTCCTATCGTGAGACTCTGCTATAAAATATGCGTTTTAATTTAAGACAGTCGATAAAAAAAAAAAAAAAATGGAAAACTATTTAGGCAGATTTTAATGAAACTAAAATTTCATTCAAATATTTGGATCCAAATACTCAGAGAACTAAATGGTGTATCGAAAAACGGATATCACAGCATATCATTGTTTTTTCCTATTACATTGTTAAGCCCAGTCTAATTAAGAACGCCTTAGAAAAAAAAAAAAGATAAAAAGGGAAATCTAACCTATGAAGGTCCTGAATGAATAATCTTCTAATATTTAAAAATATGTAATGATACGAATGCTATCTGTTGAAGAGCCTTGGAAAAAAATATGTTTTACATATAAATAGGGGCTCTTCAATTTTATTGATAAAGGTAAAAGTGTCAAATAAAATCGCCACTTAAAACCATTATTCTTTACTCTGGTAAATATAAATTTATTATTGCCACATATTATTATTTTGCCTTTATCCTCATGAACCATATATTAAAATGTAAACAAATTTGATTATCAGTAAATCGGATAATCGGGGTTCTACAGTATACATTATCCATTAGTTCTATTACTTATTGTCTGAAATTAGAGGGGATTAAAATTTCATATCAATAGTGGTCAACAAACAATTAAATATAATTGTTTTAATATTCCAGAAATATTCAAGAAAAATTATACACTATAATTTAACAATAAGCACTGGCACATCTTATTACTTTCTATTTCATCCTTTTGAATTATACTTGATATCTCATTACATCTTTCGGGCTTCACTATTCTTCTCATTTCTATTAAATATATATATTTGCATATTTTATATAACTCAATTCATGCAACACCACTTCTAGTTTTGAAGCTATTTATTCTTCCAGTTGATAGTACCAAATATAATGCTTCATTTTGTCATCATTTTAAAATCCCTTATTTAACAAAACAAACTAACATTTTACATAAATATATGTCTTTCATAATTTTTTTTTTTTTATCCACTCATTAATGATTAATGTACCATAACTATTTTTATACAATTTCCACCTTGTAAAATATCTTATTCACATGCTGGTAAGGGATCATAGGCTGTAGTATAAGTTCAAGAGAATGACAATTCCAAGGGTCTGGTTACTTTTTCCCCACACTCACTCTGTTTTATTTTTTAAGTCATATTTCATAAATTATAGATGTCTATTATTTTCCCCTTTTCTTTTATATAGCAATAAGATAAAAATCTGTTGAGTTTTATGGTTTTTCCAGTCAAGATAAAGACCAAAGTAAGCAAAATTTTTCAAATATAAAAATAAACGATTTTTGAGTGAATCAAATACGGCAAAAATTTAAATATTAGGATTTTTTCCAAGCTTGCCTCAAATTTTTCAGATAAATGGCAATAACTACCCAACAGGTGAGAAAGGCAAACGAGAATTGATGAATATATCCTTTAAGAAAAATAAAACTACAGTAAATCAAATTCTTCAAATATAGGAATAGACGATTTTTGGGTTAAGTAAAAGTGTCCTTTCTGAAGTCTCTCAGAGTCACAAACATAAATGAAATAAAAAAAAAAAAAAAACAACTAAAACATTTTATCCCAACTAATTATGAATACAATAGCCCGGAGAACATTACGAAAATGAAAAGAAAAAATTTGTTTTTTTTCCGCACTTGCCCCACTGTGCGGCGTTTCCTAGGTTATTATCTGACTCCTATATGCAGTGGTTTACCTAACTTTTTTTTTTATGCTCCATCCCAGAAAACAAATGTTCTCTTCTCAGTAAAAAACATGTTTTGTAACTCTGTGAAGCCCTGATTAGCGAACCCTTGTTAGGTACTTTTTTTTTACGAATGCCCATTAAGCCTCAGGTTTATTAATTTATTTTTTCCCATGAAAATTCCATTCATCTTGGCATTATGTTGCCATTATTGCCACGTTCTTGCCTCTTTCGGTATCATCGAATCATTAAAAATCCATATTAAGGCCTTAATTGCAAGAATTTTTCTCTTCGGGACAATCACACAAGGCTAGAAAATTATGCTAATGAAATCTGCCCGACTGCCCTTTCCGTTGGAGATGAATGAAGGCAATAAGGATTGCATTGGATCGGTTGCGGGGAGCCCCCCTTTGGCGAATGCCAAGCTCGGAAACAATATTACGTCATCTAGCCAGATCGTCAAGGGATAATTAATATACTCTTCGGGCTAACAAGATCAAATTGAATACCCGACCGCGGCTGTCCGTTCCAATGTTCTAGTTTTACGTCTGCTAACCAGTTCTTTAGCCGTTCGTTACCTTCTTTTTTTCTCTCTCTCTCCTGCCCATCGACTTCAGGTAGTGAACGCTAAGTGTTTGGTAGCCCCCGGCAATGCTCTCCATTCTAAAATCTATTTATCTCCTGTTAAATCTGTGTAGGAGGCCTGGTTGAGCCTGATTAATAGCTACCATCGGACGTTGTACCTGATGTCTTCGTTGGAACGGCAAAAAAAAAAAGTTCTACGTTTTTCCGGTCCACCGGCAGCGTGGCGGAGTAGTTAACATATGTCCCGGCGCAACTGTTACCAGAGATAACCTCCTTTCAGATGGATCACTCCGACTCGAGTTTAATTGGTCGATAACCTTTGTGCAGCGCCATTGTGACCGAGGGCTAATGTATTCGAGCTCGGTGGTCCATGTTGATAACATCCGTGTAATGCATTATAATTTTTAATTATGGCGACTACTTAATAATTTTCCCGAATACGGAACCCATCATTACGGGACCGTTGGATCCGAAATTTCACCGCCCGTTCCACAAATTGGATTATATAAAAGAGTATGGCTGAACAGACCCGGAAGGAGGCGGAATTGGGCCGGTTTATAGTAATTGAACTTTCTAACCCTCATGTAATTTACAAAGGGCTTTGTTACAGGAAACGAGTAAAGATTTTAAACTAGAGAGGAAATAAATAATGATAATGAAATTAAAAATAAAATCATATTTTGAACCTTAAAGGTCATTCCCAAAAATATTAAGTTTAGATATTTCATAATTCCGAATCACTAAATTTAGTCCGCTTATCGCTTAAAACTTTCCGTTAGAAGGAGGTAATGTACCCTGTCGGTCGCCTAAGGTGATACATTTTACGAATTGTTTATTAAATTTAATAGTCATTATTGAAATAATTTTATCTGAAGACAAACGATTGAAATAGCCGTGATTTGAAACCGTGAACCCGATTAATTTAAGCCTTTTTGAAGTACGGTATCTTTGATAAACTAAAACTTTGCGTATGTTTTCATTGGTTTTTACACTAAAACCTAATTATGGATAAGTAATGCTACTAATCATATATAAACTCATGTTTAGAATACTCGTTTCATATTAAAATAGTGTTTTTTATTATTCATTAATATTATATCAACTTTAACTTTTCTTTTAATTAAAAGATATATGCAATTTTGATTTTATTTAGTTATATGAGCATATGGTCAGTTTATGCAGTGAAACATTGAATAATTAGAATTATTAACGATTTTTCACCATAAATTTTCCTGGTGGAGACATAAACAAAGCTGTATTATACAACATTATTATAAAAAATCCCATCGATTACATTACAAGAAAATTTGAAATCGGTTCTACTATATTTGACTATTTATTTATAGAATTTAATAGTCATTATTAAAATAATTTTATCCCGAAATAAGAGATTAGGCATGAGCGGGATTCGAACCCGTGTCACTGCATCATCGTTGTAGTGCCCTAACCACTCACTACCAAGCCCCGTATCTCTAACCTTGTCAACCTTCATTGATCCCGTTCCCGTCGATGTCACCACATTGCATCGAGTAATCGGTGGCTGGATATTGTCCAAAGATGAGGTCTAATTAACATAATATCATAATTAAATCATAATTTAATAGTCATTCTTTAAATAATTTAATCTGATTCGAACCGAGGTCTATGCATCACCGTTGTGAGCTCTGCATGGTGCGCTAAGTAGCTATGCTACTAAGGCCTATACCAAGACTAATTTTCAAATTCACGCCAAGCTTGACCTAGCGAACAGCAACGGTGATGCAGAGACCCGGGTTCGAATCGAAGCCGATGGCTCCTCAGATAAAATTTTACTATTTAAGTTAAATAACTTACTGCTTGGTTTTAAAAAACACCATAAGTCATTTATCTTTATTGCTTCAATTGTTTATTTAATTTTTTTGAAGTATTTCGATACAACACATTTTTTACTTGAACAAATTTAACAGATTATTCGATTTTTTTTTTCAAGGCTAAACTAATATTTATCAACTATCTGCACACTATTTGCATTAAATCCTCACACCACATGTTTTGCTTCTTTTCTTTTTCTATTGCATCCTTAACTAGAAACTTTTTAACAGGTTATTTGTAATTTGTTAACTTGCAAATTGATATTTACAACTTTATTAAAATATTCGTTGAGTAAATGTGAAAAAAAATGAATTGTAAAGAAACTGATTATTGCTAGCACTGTAATAATTGTTTAAATTAAATGGTACCGAGGACATCTCCTTTTTAGATGCTCCGGTGGATGAGTACGGATTTTACCGCGATAAACTATAATAACTGAACTATAAATGATAGTTATCTGAATCTAGCCAAATCGGTGATATATGGAATTCTCACCACTGTTTCAATGGAATACTAAAGTAAGACAGGCTCTAATCCTTGGACCTATGAACCATTGTTGATATACATATATGTATATGATGAAGTATTACAGAATATTAAAAAAAAAAAATGAGAGTGTGGGTAATGATGTTATTTTTTAAATACGAGTAACTTTTAGGTATATTTTGAAGGACGATTATCAAAGCTTATGCTGTTTTTTGTTGTTATTGTGTAGTATCTCCTGAATTCGATTTGTTCCTAAGGATGGGATTGCCCCCATGGCTTCCCCTAGTGTCGTCACGGTTTTTAAATTGTGACATACGACTCAGAAGACACTGGAGATGACCGTATTTAGCCTCGCCCGTGTGGCCCCACCTAACCCGTCGATTCCAAGCGAGTGGAGCGTTTAATAGAGGAAAAGAACTGCCATTGTTTCACACTAATGCCATCATATCAATGTGGCTTACCATCTGGTCGATACCATCAGCATATCGATCATGATTGAGCCCTGCGCAATATCCTAACTGTCCGTGACCTAAACTTGTGAGTTAGCATCCAATTAGGACCCTTTAAGAGGGAAGTGACGTTTCGAATATATTTTTAAGCTTTGAAAACCTGCTGTCAAGATAGCATGATATCGAAAATTTTAAATTACATGTTAATCAATAAAAATAAAATTCTAGCAACCTAAGGGTTACAAAGGACTGCAAGTTATCTTATATATTTATCCTTAATTGGGAAATGAAGGTTTGAAACTGAGAAAGATGGTGTAGGGCATTTTAAAACTACTTCAGTTGCTGGCAGAAACATTACAAAGTAGGATACTGTCGTGACATTAAAAAATGTCCCTTACTACACTGCTTTTAGAATTCTAGTAGACCCTCTTAGGCTGCTACTTTTCGTGCTACTTCATTCAGCAGTTAAAGAATAGGCTTGATCTTTAGCTAAATTATGAAGACTTACATAGGGGAAAGTGCCCTATAATGGGATACATTTTTTTATTATTTTAATTGGCTGGCTCTAAATTGCTTAGACGATTCAAAAAATGTTGTACATTAAGCAGTCGTAGCAGACGAAAAACATCCTGTATCTCCTTTTTGATATTAATTAATAATGTGAGATAAGAAAAAATTGTAACTTTTGAAAATAGGCTCTTAATATGGGGTAGGGGGGAGTCCTAATATGGGATACATATCCGTATTAGGAACCATGATATAAACTGAAACATAAAGGAAAATTTGTTTATTATACAGAAGATATTCACAAAAATAAATACATCAAAGTTTTTTGATCATTTTCAAATAATATTCAAATCATAAAAATTTGATAAGACCTTTATGTGACAGATTTTTGCACAAATTAAAAAGCAATTTTGTATGATGAGGAGCTTTCAACACAGCTCTCGTGGCAGGACACTCCACAGTAGGAACATTGAACTTTAGTTTCTTCATTTTCTAAATTTTTATCACAGAAAATATACGTTTCTACAAACTCGGTATTTAAAGTAATATTTTCTTACAATCATTTTAATGTAAAATAACTATGCTTATTTATGATAAAAAGGTGCCTCGATATGGGATATCCCATAATAGTAATGGGTATCCCATATTAGGGGAATTGGCTTCTTTTTTTTTTTTTTTAGTGCTCAGTGTGCTTCAGTATGTAATATAAAAAAAAATATTGTAATGTATTGTTCAACATCTAAGATAAAACAATGATTTAGGGAATTCGACTTTCCTTGAGGCCTGAAATATTAGATTGAAATAAATACAAAAAAAGTTGTTGAACACTAAAACAACAATTCACTGAAAATAATCCAATAGGATGAGAATGTATAACAATGTGAGCAGGATATGTGCCAATGAGACCTTAATCTTAAATTTTATAGAATAAAAGGAAAGTTGCTGTACAAAATATGTCCAGAAACGACATATCCCATATTAGGCAACCATCCCATAATGGGGCACTTTCCCCTATTCATTTTTTATAATAATTCATATTAAATATGCAAATGATAATATAGACAATTATCACAACTCAAAGGATGAGGTTATCTCTGATAACTTAATTTTTCAGTTTCCACCGGCTTCATTTATCCCCTCTACCATTCTTTGGTAAGTGTGCCCCCATGATATTTTGGACGAATCAATCTTGCATTTTTATCCCTGCAGTGAATGTCTTGTAAGGAGACCTATAATAGTAATTCTAGTGGTCACACTCATGGTAGGAGACATGTAATGGACTCTTTAAGTCACATATTACGGTGGATGTTAAATTCAGAACAAGAAGATGACACTTTCATCTGTATATATGAAAGTTATACATTTTCCTTTAATATCGTAATTCACCGTTCAGCCTCAGTCAATATATATACTCCTTTCTTGCTTTTCTTCAAGTAACCTCAGACTCCGAACACACTGCAATTAGCTTTCGGGCCCCATTATGCTCACTTTTAGATGCATCCAAAGACCAACCTGTTATGAATCCACCCCCAGACTCATTCTTATCAATGGCTTCCAAAAACTGGCCTATTTTTTTTATTTTATTTTTCAGTTTTATTCAAAAATACCCTTCTTCTTGCCCTTATATATATATATATATATATATATATATATATATATATATATATATATATTTTTTTTTTTTTTTTTTTAAATTAATATTTTCAGAGACGTTTTCGCAGCAATTAATTCTTGTTATCTTCTATTGGTTGGTTTTTCATTTTTCGTTGTGGCGTTGATTTATTCTCTACCCCGTTATAGATTTTCACCTGGGTTTCCTTGTTTCTTGGTTGTGACTTGTTTTAACTTATAATTACGGTCTTCTAGGATGCTTACTGGCATTTTATTGAACTTAGTGCTTACCGTCAAGATAGTAGAAGTACTTGTAACCTACAATAGCCACCCACCTTCAATATTCTATGTATAGAAACTGAAGAATATTAATTTTGTTTGGTTTCATTGAGCATTTGAGAAAATTACTCATCTCATCTGCAAAAATCAACACTTCTTACGAAAAAAAAAATCCGTTTTGTTATAAGTTCCTCCTTCGTTATTTTACTCTGTAGAAGAGAAAGCTTAAAATTCCTACCTCGTGTTCATAGCCTTTACTTCAATTTACGGTTTAAGATGTATTTGATGTTGACAAGATGCTGATTTTGGATCTTTTCAAATGAAAGAAAAATCAAAGAATTGTTAGCAAAATACGCTTGCTAGAAGATTTCTGAAAGACAACAGTTCGAGTTAATCACAAAACGGCCATATATCCATTTAATCGGAACATTCTTAACAAATCTTATTTTGAAAATTTATCCCGATTTAGAAACATATAAACTTTTAAACCGAAACTAATGCCATAACTTTGCTTCTCCGTCTATATAAAAATGACTATGAAAAACAAATGAGTACTCTGTAGATATACATATATCCTGTGAACAATAGATAGTGTAATGTCTAATTTAAATCTAATATTAAAAATATTAAGAAAATATTCCATTATTATAACATTTAAATTGAGGTATAAATATTTCAAAGATTATTTTGTATTAATAATGTATTAGATTTTTTCTATGATCAAACTAAATTGTATTATTTTGTGTAGGAGTCCTTCTAATGTTCTTGAATTAGTTTTAACCACTCTATGTATGTTTAAGCTCGTCCACTAAACTTAGCAAATCAAAATATTAAGGTTTCGCCAGCTTGTTCCATCCTTCTCCAACCCAATTTTCAGTTTATTCCAAACAGCTTTGCAGCATTTTTTTGATTCCGTCGATACGAATCTTATGGTAGTCGTTGTTGTACGGTAAAACCCATATTGTGGCACTTTGCGGGAAAAAAGTGGTGGAAAACGGATATTTTTTTATTTAAAAAAATTTAGATGAAAATAACTCATAATTTTGAAATGACCCCAATCTACATTTTTAAATGATATAACATTATTTTAATTTTAGTTTAAAGCCTCTACTCAAAAGGTTCAATGGCTTCAGTAACTATATTTTAGATTTTGCTGTAGTATCCAGTGTTTTTCAAGAACTGAAACAATACAGATACTCTTTCTTTATCATCTTTTACTGTTTCCCATAGAGGTCTTTGGTGGTTCATTTTATTTTATTTTATTATTTTTTTTTTTTCATATTGAGGACAATCTAGTGGCAAGTGTTTTGCGGTTTGTGAAGTGTTATCGCATTTTTCACATGTCGGTGCTTCATAGGTGGTAGCCTTGAGTAAACTGGCAATTCTTCCCTACTCGATATTTTGCAAATTTTATTCCATTCCATTTTTTGCAATTAACTTTAATTTCTGCTATTTTAGTACGCATACTCTTCCGACATTTCTCCCATTCTGAAGTTTAAAAGAAGAAATGCCTGTAGTTTTATTACAGTTACAGTATGAGTTACAGTTTTTAAGAGATAATGAAAATTTCAAATAATTACTTCAAATGAAAAACATATAGTTCAATCATTATTAATGAATAACATTTTAGGGTATATAATCGTTAATGAATCGTGATCCTTCTTACTATACTTGTATTTCAATCATAATTATAGCATGAGACTTTAATATATTTGTCTCAAACTTCCGACAGTGGGGAACTTGAACTGTCCCAGCGGCAATAGCGTAGGTCGTGAGACGCCAAAGCAGTGATTGTTCATTCCAAACGTGAGCAAATCCAAGTTCATGGGGCAGGGGAACCAACGGTCTCCGTATTATACCACAACTGTGGTTTTTGCTAGCCCTAAGCGAGGTATGTTTGACAAACTGACTGAAATTGAGATTTTTTATTTAAATATACCGTAAAACGAGGTAACTTTGTAACTAATGGGGTGACTTTGTGACAAGCCTATTTTTCTACAGTTTTTGAATTTCCCTCCTTAAAAAGAATTAGGTTAGGCAATTCAGTGTACTTGTTCGTTGGTCAGTAATGTGCTGCAACCTACTGGCAACATATAACTTCTTTCATTCCATTTATCATGGTGCTTTATTTCAAATATCAAGTAAATGAAAACAATCAAGCATATATGAAATAAAGCACCATGATAAATGGAATGAAAGAAGTTATATGTTGCCACTAGCTTGCAGCACATTACTGACCAACGAACAAGTACACTGAATTGCCTAACCTAATTCTTTTTAAGGAGGGAAATTCAAAAACTGCAGAAAAATAGGCTTGTCACAAAGTCACCCCATTAGTCACAAAGTCACCTCGTTTTACGGTAATATCGAAAAAACTAAGCGAACGATAATAATAAATGAAAATTTCTTGTTGACTGAAATAGTTTAACGTATGATTTATTTACTTACGTATAAAATTTCCCTGACTGATTTTTTCGAAACATTTCGGACAGTTTAACTGAAAACAAATTATATCATATGGATGTAATTAACAAATCGATATAAACTCTAGTGATAAAAAAAATAAATACCAGATTATTTTCTAATCTTAAATGCTTTAAAAACAAAATTTTGAAATTCGATAAATATTAATACATACATAAAATTTTAAAAAATATAATTTTTATTTGAAATGTTTTTATATTTTTCAACGTAAAACAAGCTTAAAATTCTATTGATTTGTAATAAATATTCACTAGAACAATTTATTTTTAATTCATAAATTATACTAACTGAGAAATTATAAAAATACAATTAATCATGTTAATTAGAATTCTTTATTTATATTTTTCCCTCTAAATTATATTACTGTCTCAACTTATTTTGAGAAAACGTTTAAGGAAAATATTTAAATAAAAACTTGATTAGCCGTAGAAGATTAAGACAAGAACGATTTAAAAAAATATGTTTAGTTACTTAATTAGTTAGTTTATAATTAAATTGTTGAATATGTATAAAAAAAAACAAAACAAAAAAAAAACCTTTCATTCAACTTTCCATAAAATCTATGAATGAAATCTTACAAGGATAATTTTTACTTCTCCACATTAAAAAAAAAAAAAGTTACCCATTGTATTTGATAATTATTGTTGTTGGTTTATTTAAATTTAAATTTCATTCATAGCGGAATGCTGAATTTTTTTTTTTACAGTAATAGAGTGAGTTAAACTTCGATCAATGGATAAGCTGGAAAGATGGGATGTCTAATTTTTTTTTTTCCTCATATTTTCCAATAGTTCTTTTAATTAAATATTCAATGTTTTAAATTTAAAATTATAAATTATTAATAATTTTACATAACAAAAAAACAAAACAAAATTTTACACTTTCTCTATTATAAAAATTCGTTAAATACGATAACCAAAACTGAATGAAATATTTGACAAACGTGCATGGGTTGATAAGTTGTTTGTTAATAAGAACATTAAATTCAATCGTGTATATATATATATATATGTATATATATATATATATATATATATATATATATATATATATATATATATATATTCTTAAGTTCTTTTCCCTTAAAACAGTTATTCGAATTAAAATATTACAGTGTAAAACGTGACATGGGATCGGCCTCAAAGGTTGGCAATCCTTCTTTCGGAATGAACGTCTAACAGAAATTGTTTTATCCCATTAAAAAAAAAAATTGCCTCATTAGCGAAATTATGATGGAGGATAGTTAACGGTTAATGATAGTCACTGTTATTCCTAATATGGGAGAGATGCTAAGTAAGGATTTGTCGATATAATTATTGGAGAAAATGCAATATTTTGCATATGATTTATATAATAAATGATGCATTAATAATATGAATAATATTGTTCGAGATGTCGATTAGACATTGCGTGCGTTTTTTTTTTAAATAAAATTATTAAATCGAATAAATATTAAATCGAATATTTAAATTATTAAATATTCGCAGCACTTCCGTCCTTTCAAATTGCATTATTTTCATAGAAAATTTGCTTGGAAAAATCCTAGAAAATGCATTTACCAGTATAAGCCAGTGAAATTCCCAACATCTCGTAGAGTAATTATTTATAAGCAACGAGAAGCAAATAAAATAGTATTATTTTCTCCTTAAAGGATTCAAATTAGGTGTATGATAACTTTTTATCATATTTAGTCGACACTATCACTTTCTCTATTTAACCCTCCGTCGGTCGCAACTGATCTGTGAAGCACAGGCAGACCCTTTCTCGGCGCCAGTCTGCCCTACGCCGCCGGACGGCGCCCCCCTCCCTTCTACCTTCCTGGCTCGGCTACCCCCTCCTAATCCACCCCCTCAGTGCCTCGCGAGTTTTTCCAGCGACCCGCAGCAGCACGCGTGGCCTAATAGGCACATTGCGACCGATTGCGTCACACTTTCAAAGGTAAGTAATTTCTCATTTTCTTATGTGC
The DNA here is from genome assembly GCA_911387785.2 of Aelia acuminata. NCBI lineage: Eukaryota > Metazoa > Arthropoda > Insecta > Hemiptera > Pentatomidae > Aelia > Aelia acuminata. Next base: position 111,560,922 of record OU426980.1, read on the forward strand.
AATTATCTTAATTAATTATATTTGAACAGTTTATGGGGTATGATGACTGATTTTTTTATTTTTGGTGTTGTTTTGAAATATTGTGCCTGCCAGGCACATTGCGACCGAACTCGTCAAAAGCCATACATATTTTATTATTTTCAATTGTTTCAGATTTTCTGCAAGGATGGCCGGGAAGTGGTTCAACCTAAATGATCCGAAAGATATGGAGGCAGTCAGGGATCTACTCCTAGCTGAAGAAGACCCGTTGTTAGTGGAGGATTTGGGGGAGGAAAGTGATGTAGCATCACAAGATGAGGTGGAAGAAAGAGAGGACTCGTGCACGGAGCAAGAGGGGGATGATTCTGGGAGTGAAGAAGGTTCCGGAGGTGAGAGAGAACAGTCTTACACACTGGGAAAAGATAAGTTGACGAAGTGGAGCTGGAAAAAACCTAATAACGCTAGACGCAGGGGGAGAGAAAATATTATCACTCGGCTTCCAGGAGTGATAGGAGAGGCCAGGGAAGCAAAAACGCCACAGGAATGCTGGAATCATTTATTCAGTGAAGAAATGATTGAAATGATTGTCATTTACACCAATCAATACATCACAAACCACGTAAAGGAGAAATACGCTCGAGAAAGGGATATCCAGCCCACAGATCCCATTGAAGTGAGGGCATTCCTTGGCTTGCTCTACTTGGCAGGGGCATACAGAGCCAATCGGCAAAGTCTTGAGGAACTGTGGGGTCGAGAGAATGACGGGGTTGAAAAATTTAGACTTGTGATGAACCTAAGGCGGTTCAAAACTCTTCTACGGTGTCTCCGTTTTGACGACCGTTCAACCCGACCCCAACGTAAACAGTATGACCGTCTCTATCCTATTCGTGACATCTTTGAAGCATTCGTCAACAATTGTCAAAAATGCTATACTGTTGGTGAAAACGTGACCGTTGACGAAATGCTCCCAGGCTTCAGAGGACGATGCTTTTTCCGGCAATACATTCCGTCAAAGCCGACGAAATACGGAATTGAATGTTTTGCCCTCGTCGATGCCAAGATGATGTACACTTACAACATGGAGATATATGCTGGCAAGCAGCCTGATGGCCCCTTCCAAATGAGCAACAAACCATGTGACGTCGTCAAACGAATTGCTCAGCCCTTATTTGGAAGTGGCCGTAATATAACAGCCGATAATTGGTTTACAGATTTCAATCTGATTGATTATCTGAAAACTAATAAGCTAACATATGTCGGAACAGTGAGGAAGAATAAGAGACAGCTGCCACCAGAGTTTGTGAATGTGAGAGGGAGAGAACAATATGAGAGTAAATTCGGTTACAATGATGGAAAAACTCTCGTATCTTACATCCCTCGTCCGAGAAAAAATGTTATCCTCGTGTCTTCCCTTCACTCTGACGATGCCATCGATGAATCTTCTGGACAACAAAAAAAGCCCGAAATCATCACGTTCTATAATGCGACAAAAGGAGGGGTGGATGTCGCAGATCAAATGTGCGCAACATATAATGTTTGCCGAAACAATAAGCGCTGGCCAATGATCATATTTTATACCATGATGAACGTAGCTGGTATAAATTCACACGTTGTCCATATCGGCAATGGACTGGAGCCGCTGCGGAGACGGGTTTTTCTAAAACAATTGGCCCATGAACTCACAGTTCCAGAGCTAAAGAGAAGGAGCCTCAAACTAAGGGGAATCCCCACCAGCCTTCAAGCACGCCTGAAAAGATACCGACCCAACGATGAAGACAATGAAAGCACCCCGTCTCCTTCCTCAACAGCCAAGAGAAGCAGATGCGCAACATGTACGGAAGAAAGTGGAACCAGAAGGCTTTCTAAGTACAGCTGCTTCTGTTGCAAGAGAGCCATATGCCTCACCCACGCCAACTACGTGTGCAAAGATTGTCAAGCCAGACAAACTTATTCGGAGGAGTCCCACTCAAATGAAGAGGAAGAGGTTTGATTTGAATTCATAAGTGTTCACCTAAAGATACCACACACAAAAAAAATTATATTTGACAAAATGTGTTGCTTTTTTTAATTATTTTGTAATTCTTGTAAAAATGTGTTATAAAACGGGTTCTGTCTTCTTTAATATTTTTATAATAAATGTTTTTATTTGAATTTTTTTTCTCCATTTGATCCCTTTATATACATCCTAAAGAAGGTAAGTACCAAAGATGTGGCCCCCAGAGTGAACAGAAGACGGGTAAGGGCAATTTCAATGGTGTGCCTGTCAGGCACATTGCGACCGATCTCAGTGAGTCGTTGATTGCGACTGACGGAGGGTTAAAATTGTTAAAAGTGGAATAATGAAAATGCTGTCAGCCAAAAGGCACCAAGTGATCGTAAGACCAGGGGGGGTCGTGAACCCCCCTCAATAAGCGATAAGTTATTGGTTAGTTTTTAGGGCTATAAAAATTGATAAAAAATTCAATATTAAGAATTCATGCGCGCGCGCACACACACACACACACACACACACACACACACACACACACACACACACACACACACACACACACACACACACACACACACTCACTACACACACAACACACATCTATTTATATGTATATATCATCAAATTTTTATTTTTTTAATTATGTCCATGTAATAGCTACCTATGTTTTTGATGTCTGTTTTAAAATTAACTGTTTTATTAATGTTTTTTGTGATGTATATGGCTTCTATAGTTTTCCTGTCATTTGTCTTATCGACTGTGTCTATTATTTTGGGCTTGCTAAAATCAAATTTGTGTATTTTTGTTATACTATTTTGGGCGAATGCTGTTGTGCTAACATTTTTTATACTTTTACAATTGCTAATCTGTTGGGTTATTCTTGTTTTGAGCTTTTTGGATGTTTCCCCAATATAAATCCCTTCACAATCTTGGCTATCAATCTTATAAATTATATTTCGTTTGTCATTAAATTTATCTTGCATATTGTTTAAATAATTACTTAGTTTATTGTTGCTATATAGCCCTAACTTATTATTTATTCTTTCTGTCAATGTAGGTATATGATTCATTTTATAAAATGTGTGACCTTTATCATTATTTTTGTTCTGAATTTTTTCTTCATCTATTTTTTCTTTTCGTTTATCATCCCCTATATTATACTTTGTGAAAAAATCAGTTATTGTAGTTTGTTTTAAAAAAAAATAAATAAATAGCCAAAATATTTGAGTGGGTTCATTACCCATGTGACCCCCTCCCCTCTTGGCCAATTCAGCTATTATTTGCCTTGGATAGTTCCTGGTGCATCTTCTTAGGCTAATGGCTGCAATATTATTCAGTTTAAACAATAAAATAAAGTATGGAATATGGGAGAGACCTGGAAGATATAATTGAAGGAGTGGTCGGAGGTTTCGGCGGGACTCTGGTAAACAGGCCAACACAATGGACCCCACTGGCGCCACTCATAGACTTCTATTTGTTTTATGTCTAACATAAGCTATCATCTAAGTGACATCAATTTACCACCGACCTGCTTAATCCCGGATTCTTAGTGATTAATCCTCGGACCCCCCCCCCCCCGCTCCATAATATTCCAAAGGTTCGTGTCCGAACCATTGGTGAGAACATTAGGTATGCGTTTAGCTCGGACTTAATGTCACCGCTTCTTTATAACACTTATCATTAATTTTTTTCTTTATCCTTTTTCATCTGAAAAACAATCGGTTCAAACCTCAAATATTTTCGATTGGTGAGATCTCCATCTGTTTCCATCATTTGTCTTACGAAAAAACTTGCACTGAAAAAGAGACTTTTAGGATTATTTACATAGAAGGTTTAGGCCTCAAAAGTCTCATATATAAGTATATTTTTATTAATTAAATTTCATTTTAAAGCCAAATTTAGGCACATGCGTGTATTTTCAGGGCTTTCTTTCATATAGATATATATTATAGATAATGCATCATGAATACGATAATTTACGAAAAAAAAACAGGTTTTTAAGCATTTATAGATCAAAAACAACCATCAGTTAGAACCTCAAACGAAACTAACTATTGCAATGCTATGGTCCGCTTCAGCGAATAGAATATTTCTGACAAGTATTTTTAAATAATAAAATATTATTTCTTGATTACAAAATATGTAAATAAATACGTGTTATGACGCAAGCGTAAAATAAATACACCAGTAACCCTGCAACGAGACATTTCTGTATCCCATCCCCCGAAACCTGGCCAAGACTTATCTTTTCTCTTCTTATAAAAAATATTGAAAAATTATAAAAATAATTTTCAAGTCATTAAGACAATAAAAATAATTGAATTGATATTATTAAAAATACTTTCAAAACATTTAAACTATCTTAGACATTTTTTAAAATAACTAGCTAACCCGGCTGCTGTGGCTTACTGCAATATTAACTTTTAGGAAAGTAAATTAATGTATTCCGGTGAAATTTAACACAAAACATCTTTACACCAGTAGCCTAATTTAAATTACCGTCGAATAAGAAAAGGTTTATAAATCTTTGAAAACATTTTTTACATTTCATTTACAAAGATAGTTACACTACTCTACTGAACAGGAAGAAGATAGTGTGTACCATTGGGATTCATTTTTTTCCATTGGGGATATTAACGGATGTAACGGGGAAAAAAATGTGATTTCATTAAAACAAGCCGAAACTCTGATAAATACATTGTCCTATTTCCGTGATTTCCTTTTCATTTTGTAGCGAAGAAAGAAAACTATAACTTTCCATAACATCAGTATCATGATGTACAAAAGACGAATATTTTTCTACTCCTTATATCATTTTTTCATCCGATATATAAGCATATAAGTATAAATGGCTGTTATTTGGAAAACAGCAACGTTTTGTAAAAGTTTCAGATTCATTGAGGTAACAATCATAGATCCCATCCATTTTTTACTTTAACTTACTTATGTATGAGATATATCGTAAGGGAAAGTATTGCAATCGTGAAAAATTTCGACTTCCGGTTTTCGACGGAAATACGCGTTTTGGGTTCCCTGAGTCCACATTTTTACATTTTTTTCGATTTTCTAAAAAAGGGCTTTAATGATTTTGATTAAATTCGTCATGTTTAGTGGAAATCAAAATTCTTTAATATAAGGTAAGCCTTATAATTATGTATTAAAATGTTCTGAGGGGGCTTAAATGGGGAAGGCGCCTTTTTTGTTTTCCTATAAAGTACATTTGTTTTTGTTTAAATGGAGAAATTAAGTATCTCTCGTTATACCTAAAAATAAGAAATGTCTAAATATGAAATATGAAAAAAATCGAGTAAACATATACAGGAGAAAAAAGAAAAATATTCCTACAACTCATAAAACACGTTGAACACCCGCAAGTACGCCTTTAATAACACCATTGTTAAGGAAAGGCGTTCTGTTCATGCGAAAGAGTTGTCAAGGTGTTTTCGAACATAGATATTTAATGGAAATTATATGTTTCCATTGTAACTAAATGAAGTTTTCAACAACTACATTGAAAATTATAAATTCAAACGCGATGAAGTAAAAACCCTTTTTTAACCATAAAAAAAATTAGTTTACTTTAAAGAGCAAATACAAACAAAAATAAGTAAATGAATGTGGAAAAATGTGTAAATTTGAGGAATCGGGTTTTATTTATTTATCAAAACACGTCAATTTCTAATCTAAGTATGTTGGAATATGAAAGTTGTGTGTTGCGCACATCGCACCAGATTTTTATTTTATATAAGATTTAGATCTCATTCGGATTTCGTCAGATTTTTTTTCATAATAGTTAGTTGTATATAATAGTTTATAATAGTTTCATGGCCAGGTAGCGGTACAGAAAAAAAATACAATAATAATAGTTTGTTCCTTTTATAATATCGATGAATGAATGAATTAATATCAATGAACGGTCGCTAATGAATATCTTCTTCAAAATGATTAGTATGCATATTTATTATTAACTTCCGATCATTTCAGTTTTTATTCTAGGTTTTAAAGTATGTTTAATGTTTTTATAGGTACCTTATAATTTTCCTAAGACGTGAATGAAACAATATGCATGTAATTGTCTTTAAATGGTGGTCATAGTTTCAGGGTTTATATTTGACCATTATTATTAGAAATTTATTTGTTTAAAATTTAATGTTGGTGTATTCGTTTTCATAATTACTTTACTAAGTTTTAGTGCTTACTCCTAAATATTTTCTAATAACAAATATTGAATAAAAAATGGTTGATGTTTTGTTTGTTTGGGAAAGGAATTAAAGAATTATTCGTTATCCCTTGTTCAAATGAGACATGTGAATGCTCGATTCTGTATGAAACCCCGTTTTCACATCACCCGAAACATAGCATATACACGGTGGGCCAGACCCCCCTACCGTGCACCCCCCCCACATCCCTATAAATTGCATATCGTTGTGTTCCTTGTGATAAAAGATTAAGAAAAAGCCAATGTTCCCAGAAAAAAAAGTGGCCGCACTAACCGAAAATGGCGTTCAAACATGGCGGAATGACGACTTTGATTTTAGGTAGTTTTTTTATTACTGACATTCACCATTATGCTTAATTTCGCCATAACTGGTATTTTATTAAAGCTAGATAGTTCTAGATTCAGAATAAATAAACAAACGTTCTAAAATAATTAGTCTTGACAACATAAAATACATTTAAAGTCAATTTTTTCAAGTCTCTCGCGTAAAAGTTAAAATTCCAAGTTAATTTGTGATTAAACGGCCATCGTTAACGAAAAACACCCTGAAGTAAAACATCTGGAGCAATTATTCTTCTTTAAAAATCAGTGGTAAAATTTCAAAAAATATCAACTAGTTTTATAGAAAACGGACGTACAAAGGCGAAAAGGCGCCGGTGACTCGGGCGCATCCAGTCCTCTGCCACATCGTTCAGTTCTCATACATCATATAATTACAGCGGGTTTAGGATATTATTTTGAATGTATAATCAAGCCTATGTAACTGCAAGTTTTTAATGTACAGAAATAATTAATATAACCTTTATTTTTTTTTTATTTATTTTTTTTTTTTTTTTTTTTTTTTTTTTTTTTTTTATAAATCTGATAAATAAAGGATATATATCTGATAAATAATAATGAATTAGTCGCAGATTGCACATTATCTAAACCTCACTTATATTGAAATAAACTGGTTATCTTGAAATTAAATAATAATATTCTCATGGTAGTAGTTGGGTTACTGACACTGGCTTCTGATCATTCATGAAATTTGAAATAAATGCATTTTTGCAAAGTATTGATTATTTACAGATTTAAAAACAACCCAAATAAAAAAGATAAATAAAAAGTTCTGTTTGTTCGTTGATATGTAGAAATTATTCGTAATACAATTTAGGAAGTATATACATAACACAATTTAATAGCTCACAACATTTAATGAATTAATAGTTACACGATGTGTTTGTGTATATATATATATATACATATTAAGATTAATTTAAAATTAAACCACTACTGGAGAGGAAAACCAATTAAAACATGTAAGTATTCATGCATCTAATGATCTATAATCCACGGAGTTGTGGCCTTTCTCGGTTTCTGGCATATAACTACACATCAAAAAGTTTACTTTCTCTTTTTTTCGAAAAAAGGGTGTACTAATACAAATAAAATGAAATATTTGGAGTGGTAATCAGATTAGTTATTTAACCAAATTCGAACATGAAAGATCGGTAATTTTTATCATTTTGATGAAAACTGATGTTCCAACGCCTATAACTCGACAATATGTACTCTAAATGAAAAATGTCCCAGATAAAAGTTTTAGGACATTAAATATAGCATAAAATAAGCCCATTTATTTTAAAATTAATTTATTCCTGCGTAGAGATACAAATGAAAAAGTGAAAGTATTTGTAGCGCTTACTTCATTCTTTTAACTACATCTTCATTCCTTCCTATATCTACATGTCAAAAAGTTTACTTTCTCCTTTTTTCGAAAAAAGGGTATACTAATACAAATAAAATTAAATATTTGGAGTGGAAATCGGATTAGTTATTTAGCCGAATCCGCACATCAAAGATCGGTAATTTTTACCATTTTGGTAAAAACTCATGTTCCAACGCCTACAACTCGACAATATGAACTCTAAATGAAAAATGTTACAGATAAAAGTTTTAGAACATTAAATTTAGTATAAAAAATGCCCATTTATTTTTAAATTAACTTATTACTAAGTAGAGATACAAATGAAAACGTGAAAGTATTCGTAGCCCTTGATTCCCCTAGCGCTTACTTCATTCTTTTAACTACATCTTCATTCCTTCCTATATCTACATGTCAAAAAGTTTACTTTCTCCTTTTTTCGAAAAAAGGGTATACTAATACAAATAAAATGAAATATTTGGAGTGGAAATCGGATTAGTTGTTTAGCCAAATTCGAACTTGAAAGATCGGTAATTTTTACCATTTTGGTAGAAACTCATGTTCCAACGCCTACAACTTGACAATATGTACTCTAAATGAAAAATGTTACAGATAAAAGTTTTAGAACATTAAATGTAGCATAAAATAAGCCCACCTAAATAGTTAGTTCTGTCAATATTATATCATATCCCCTTAGTTCTCACAAAAAGAAGGAATCAAGGGCTACGAATACTTTCACGTTTTCATTTGTATCTCTACTTAGTAATAAGTTAATTTAAAAATAAATGGGCATTTTTTATACTAAATTTAATGTTCTAAAACTTTTATCTGTAACATTTTTCATTTAGAGTTCATATTGTCGAGTTGTAGGCGTTGGAACATGAGTTTCTACCAAAATGGTAAAAATTACCGATCTTTCAAGTTCGAATTTGGCTAAATAACTAATCCGATTTCCACTCCAAATATTTCATTTTATTTGTATTAGTATACCCTTTTTTCGAAAAAAGGAGAAAGTAAACTTTTTGACATGTAGATATAGGAAGGAATGAAGATGTAGTTAAAAGAATGAAGTAAGCGCTAGGGGAATCAAGGGCTACGAATACTTTCACGTTTTCATTTGTATCTCTACTTAGTAATAAGTTAATTTAAAAATAAATGGGCATTTTTTATACTAAATTTAATGTTCTAAAACTTTTATCTGTAACATTTTTCATTTAGAGTTCATATTGTCGAGTTGTAGGCGTTGGAACATGAGTTTTTACCAAAATGGTAAAAATTACCGATCTTTGATGTGCGGATTCGGCTAAATAACTAATCCGATTTCCACTCCAAATATTTAATTTTATTTGTATTAGTATACCCTTTTTTCGAAAAAAGGAGAAAGTAAACTTTTTGACATGTAGATATAGGAAGGAATGAAGATGTAGTTAAAAGAATGAAGTAAGCGCTACAAATACTTTCACTTTTTCATTTGTATCTCTACGCAGGAATAAATTAATTTTAAAATAAATGGGCTTATTTTATGCTATATTTAATGTCCTAAAACTTTTATCTGGGACATTTTTCATTTAGAGTACATATTGTCGAGTTATAGGCGTTGGAACATGAGTTTTCATCAAAATGATAAAAATTACAGATCTTTCATGTTCGAATTTGGTTAAATAACTAATCTGATTACCACTCCAAATATTTCATTTTATTTGTATTAGTACACTCTTTTTTCGAAAAAAAGAGAAAGTAAACTTTTTGATGTGTAGTTATATGCCAGAAACCGAGAAAGGCCACAACTCCGTGGATTATAGATCATTAGATGCATGAATACTTACATGTTTTAATTGGTTTTCCTCTCCAGTAGTGGTTTAATTTTAAATTAATCATAATATGTATGTATGTATATGTATATATATATGTATATATATATATATATATATATATATATATATATATATATATACATATATATATATATATATATACAAACACACATCGTGTAAATATTAATTCATTAATTGTTGTGAGCTATTAAATTGTGTTATGTATATACTTCCTAAATTGTATTACGAATAATTTCTACATATCAACGAACAAACAGAACTTTTTATTTATCTTTTTTATTTGGGTTGTTTTTAAATCTGTAAATAATCAATACTTTGCAAAAATGCATTTATTTCAAATTTCATGAATGATCAGAAGCCAGTGTCAGTAACCCAACTACTACCATGAGAACATTATTATTTAATTTCAAGATAACCAGTTTATTTCAATATAAGTGAGGTTTAGATAATGTGCAATCTGCGACTAATTCATTATTATTTATCAGATATATATCCTTTATTTATCAGATTTATAAAAAAAAAAAAAAAAAAAAAAAAAAAAAAATAAATAAAAAAAAAATAAAGGTTATATTAATTATTTCTGTACATTAAAAACTTGCAGTTACATAGGCTTGATTATACATTCAAAATAATATCCTAAACCCGCTGTAATTATATGATGTATGAGAACTGAACGATGTGGCAGAGGACTGGATGCGCCCGAGTCACCGGCGCCTTTTCGCCTTGTACGTCCGTTTTCTATAAAACTAGTTGATATTTTTTGAAATTTTACCACTGATTTTTAAAGAAGAATAATTGCTCCAGATGTTTTACTTCAGGGTGTTTTTCGTTAACGATGGCCGTTTAATCACAAATTAACTTGGAATTTTAACTTTTACGCGAGAGACTTGAAAAAATTGACTTTAAATGTATTTTATGTTGTCAAGACTAATTATTTTAGAACGTTTGTTTATTTATTCTGAATCTAGAACTATCTAGCTTTAATAAAATACCAGTTATGGCGAAATTAAGCATAATGGTGAATGTCAGTAATAAAAAAACTACCTAAAATCAAAGTCGTCATTCCGCCATGTTTGAACGCCATTTTCGGTTAGTGCGGCCACTTTTTTTTCTGGGAACATTGGCTTTTTCTTAATCTTTTATCACAAGGAACACAACGATATGCAATTTATAGGGATGTGGGGGGGGTGCACGGTAAGGGGGTCTGGCCCACGTACTAATACAATCGCGGTTAATTGGGGTGTTTCTATTCTTTAGTGTTTGTGCCCCTCTGTTTTCTATTTTCCATATGCTTTCGGAATGTATATTTCGTGTTTTTCTTGTTTCGGAAATGTGTAAAACGAGAGTATAAGAAAATACAACAGCTGGAATAATTTTATCAATACATTTACCTCGATATTTAATAAGTATTTCTATAAAACAATATAAATTCTCTCACTATTGGATCCTAAATAATATCGATTTCTTGTCCAATCATGTAGGCATATGTTTTAATCAAGAAACGTTTTCTTGATTTTTTTTACAACAGTGGCAGAAGCTATCATGTAAGAAGAAAGTATTATTTGTTATAATTCGACATTTAAATTTAACATACAAGTAAATATTCTGAATTTAAATGATTTTCACTTTTTTAAACCGAAATATTTTTTCAATTAAAAAAAATGATATAAAATAAAAAAACCCACACTAATCGGGCAATTAGTCAAAAACGCCGCTTTTGTAAACACAAAAATCCGTGAAGAGTTTAAACTAGTCGTGATACTGGCGGGGTTTCAAAAAGTGAAATCTCTAATGGATTTCAAATATACATCAGGAAAGTCACGATTCACTGTAAACCGAACTTTACGATAGAAATCGTCAAAGATTCAGATATGATCCAAATCACAAAAAAAAAAAAAAAAGATATGTTTGACATGTCTGAGTAATTTTCTCCGTATTATCAACAAAATGTCTTCTTGTTTCATTTCTACTATCAAAGAAACGGTTGATTCCCTCCACCAGTCTTTCAGAGAAGTTCATTTTTACATATGTACAGTATTTTTATATTACTTATGAAAAAAATAAATATCAATTAAGTAATTAAAGTGTCACTAGAAAAAAAAAATTCAAAAACCTAATTCTATGGAAATAGCCGGAAACGATTTAAGCTGCTTAATCATAAAAATATTTATTGAGCACATATGAACTTTTAAGTTACTTCTGTAATCAATACACTTGATATGCGCCAGGGATTTAGGGAAGCACTGAGCGTTAACAATTATTGATTTGTATTATGTACTAAACATTTATTTATTTATTGTTTTTGAAAGTATCTATTTCTTACAAATTTATCAGTGTGAAATTTTGTAACATATAGTTTAATTCCTTGCCTCAATTAAATCATTTTACCTGTATACATAATCGCTCCTACAGAGATTAAAAATAACAATAATATCTAAATGTTAATTTCGTAAATAAATAAATATTAACATTATTAGTCATTCTCAATTTGAAAAAACAACTTTTTTTGGGAACTAAAAAAATAAATCGAAATATTTTATTTTTGAAGAGAAAAGATCGTCCATGGCCGAAATCGTTATCCGTTTTTCCCGCGTAACTAGCACGGTACACTGCCACTCCTCCACCGAGGTCGCCTTATATACGAATGATTTCATTTTATGTCACACGTACCATATTTTAAGTGATCATAATAATTATGTTTTTAAATTAAGAGAAACTAAAATGTTAATTAATATAACTGAAACCAAGCGAACCAATAAGCGCTTCCATTTAAAAAAAAGAAAAGAAAAAGGAAAATCAGAAAGAAGTCCAAGGTATTGTTTGTTGATATAAAAGGTTAATATACTTTTTTTTTTGCTTACAAGTGAGACACCTTTCTTTGTAACAATTTTATTTATTTTTTCCTTTATATACATATATTTTTAAATTGGTATTTTCTAATGTCAAAAGATAAAAAATAAATTACGAAAGAATGTTATTTAAACGACTTCACAAATCTAATTATGGAACGCTATGCTAATTTACAGTATTTCATCTAGGCAGAGAAGTTTTCATCAGTTAATATTTCAATTACTTCTGGAAACATTTTCCTCGAAATACCCTTTAAATGGGTATATAATGCGTTTATTTATTCACACGCAGAATGCGTCACGTGATTACTATAAACCGATGTTCTGTTTTTGCACAGTAATGGAAGTAGGCAATTACCGAAAAGAGTTTACCGCAACGTACATTTTAATTGCTTAGAGTTGATTGATATCTATAATATAATTGTATGAATAAGATATTAAATAAACAAAACAATTTAAATAAATTATGATAAAAACTGCCTCAGGTGATTAAGTTATCCGAAGGACTCAATTTCCTCTCATGTCGACTGGAGCTGAAAAAACTCTCGGATATAGAGACGTGATTATTATGCCTGAGTATCAGAACCGTGAGCATGCTTGCTTCGTAAAAATGGCATTACAAAGCTAATGTCACTATTAAGTCGAAATCGGAGAATTATGCAAAACGGACCAACCACGACATATGGCAAGGGGAAAATATGCATAAATTACATTATCTATCAGCGCTATGAAAATCATGTCCGAACATGGAGCTTGATTATATAGAGAGTGTTTTCGTTTTTGTTTTTTTCTGGAGGGGGGGGGAAAGAGAAGTGATCGTTATATCGTTATATGTGGAATTATTTTTCAATTAGGACCTTCGCTAATGATTTTTGAGCAAAGTAATTCATATTAATATTAGTATATCGGTGTACTTTCAAAATGGCGATTTAGAGAGTTCTTCCTTTTTTTTTTTTTTGTTGATATACCGTTGCACGAATAGGTTTCTGGCCATTCCATGCAGCAATCACTCAGATTCAAACATTTTTATCTACTTCCCTTACTTTACAAATAACACATAAATGTTCCAAAAAAAAAAAAAAAGCTGTGTTATAGTTTTTTTACTTTTACAATAAAAGAAACTAAAAATATTTGTATACCAATATATTTTTTCGCAATAAAACACCTACATTTTGAAGAGGATCAGGCTGATGAAAAACAAGAACATTGAATATTTTCCTCGTCTTTACAAGGAAAAATAAATTCTTTATTTTTAAGTTAGATTATCTCAGAATCTGTGAAACTATGAATAATTATGCACTGAAAAAAAATATTAATAGAGAAAATGTTTGATTTTATATGTTGAATAAATATTTATTAAAAAAAATTGTAATTTTGAGAAAAACATTTGATTTCATTTTACCATGTTTATTTTATTATTATTGTTTTTTTAATTTATTATTCAAAATTTAAATTTAATTGCTAAAAAAAAAAAAAAAATTGCCCCTGATTGTGGCAGAATGTATTAATTGTTTCAGTAAATAAAAAAATAAATACTCAATTATTTTTATTTAAGACTAAATTTTATTATCTAAGTATCTATATATAAAAAAAAAAAGTTTGGACATCAAATTTTGCACGAAATGGTCCTAAAAATAATTAATTTTTAATTATTTTGACTTGCATGTTGCTGAGATTTATTCCACCGTATAGGGAACGTTTGTTTCTTCAATCAAATTACACTTATTGCAGGAATATACAAATTTTCATAAAAATGAGAGAATGTTATTATTTGTATAATTAAATAGTAAAAGGTAAAAAGGTCTCAAAATACAAAGGAAACAATTATTATAAATTTACTGTTTTTGTCACTTGAACCGAAAGAACCCGGAAACTTTAATTTTTTTATCTTGTCTCATTATTAACAATCTCATTTCTTGTGGATGCTTACAACTTGTAATTAAATTTAAAAAAAAAAAAAACAAGGAAAATAACTTAATTTTCCTTCCTTCTAACCTTAATATAAAATATTAGAGTTGAAATTTTAACAAAATAAAGTAATAATATTTAAACTATTTAATTCGAAGAAAAAGATTCGGCCACGGCCGGTAATCGAACCTGGGATCTACTTAAGAGCGCTGCAGCCTAGATGCAGAGGACCTGGGTTCGATTTCCGGCCGTGGTCGAATCTTCATCTTCTAATTAAATTGTTTAAAAATTATAAATAATTTATCTAACGATAACTAATGACAACGTAATAAAGTAATAATATTTTTGGATACGTAGTTGACTCTTCCTTCAAACAAGAGCAATATAATCCATATTTGTTTCTTGTAATTTTTTTGAAATCAGATCATCTTAGAATCTATATAAATCAAACAGAAAAAATGTATGCATAATAAAAGCATGAAGAATATGTAGTTGTATGATAAATATGTACATAGTTCATAAAATTGGGTCTTAAACTTCTTTTTAAAAATTACTAAACATTTATTCCACATGTAAAAGCAAGCATTTATTCTATTACGAGTTATTTTATTTATTTTTATTTTTTCCGTACATTGCAAAGATTCTGAGATAATCTAACTTGAAAATAAAGTTTTTATTTGTGACCAAAACTCTTCAAAACTTTTTGACGGCTACTTAAAAGTGGTCCATGTTATTAGTTAAAAAAATGTTTTTAGTTAAATTAAAAACGTATTTTGATTTTTTCGAAATTCGTCAATTTTATAAGGAGATAGAAAACTTTAAATACTAAGTTATTCCGGTTTAGGGTGGCCAAAAAACTTACCCACACTTATCTGGATATATACTGTCATAATATAAATATATTGAGTAAACATAAGTAAGTTAACACAAATACTTTAATTTATAAAATTTTGATTATGTTGTTTAATTATGAAATATTATTTGCTGCCTAAAAGGATCTTGTTACAACTACATGTTACTAACCCGTGATTTTCTAGGAACAGTTATAATTTGTAATAAATTCATTTTATTCAAATATATGATCCGCAAGTAGCATCGACAATGAGTATGTTCTTTGTTGTGGACTTGAATCTTACTTCGTGGCGATGAAGTTTTCTAGGTTACCAACGGAATTCTATATGAGAAAAAATGCGCTGGTTTCTGTCAGAAACATGGAATTCTGCCATACACAAAAGAGTGTTCAATTGGACATCAAGTGATTAATAAATTCAAGCCCTGTATTCGATGGACCTGTTCTAAAGCTTGATGTAGAAAAATGGTTGTTATAATGCAAGGAACATAGTTTGAGTGCTATATAAGGTACATGTTAAATTTAGTAACAATTATTATTGTTTTTATTTTTAAAAAACCGGAACCTGAGTCTCACGCATAACATGCGCTAAGGTACGCTATCCACTGCGCTTACGCTATCCACTGCGCTACCGAATTCGCTTCCAAGCCGAGACAATCTTTCCTCTTCACTGATCCTTATCCCACGATCTCGCATTTATTTTGCGAATTTATGTAAATGTAAATAAATATACATAATTATAATGAGTGGTACCCCACAAGAAATTATTAAATTAGTTATATATATATATATATATATATATATATATATATAAATATATATATATATATATATATATATATATATATATATATATATAGGTTACTTTAGGTAAAACTTTTCTAGAAAAATCACGGGCTAGTAATATCTATTCATTATACTAACAAGATCCTCTAATGATGAGAGCAGAATTTGAAATTTTGTGGTACATGAAGTTAATAAATAAATAGAAGATAGGTCTCATAAAATAATTATTTTTATTCAAACATTATAATAAGTAAGATAATTCAAAACGTAAGGTAGTATACCTCCCGTACCGACCGATAAAAGCGATTTGTAGGTACAGGAACTATTCGAGATAATAGACTGATAAGGAAAGTTGGTGCCTGATCCATTGGGAACTTGAACAGTGAACATTTATCCTGGGTCCTTAGCCAAGCACGTTCCCCATTGTTCTTGCTATTCCTTGTTTTTTGTGTTTTTGTTTTTTTTATTCAGAGGCGACCCGCCAGTTACTGGTCCCATAGGAGTGATAAATGGGTCTAGGCTAATCTTTTATGATGTATTTAAAAACATTTATGTACTTCATTTTAATTAATTAATATTAATTTAAATAATTATATATTGACAATTTAATAACAAATTTAAAGCTGTATATAAAAAAACATCGTGAACGCTTTGAAATATTGACCGCGACGATATTTATTTTTAATTAAATAGATAATGGGATAAATTTCATCAAGATTTTCTAGTAAGATTGGTAATCAGGAATTTCATTCAGTCAATAACATTTTCTTAATTTTAGGAGTCCTGATGAAGAATTAAAAAACTTTTGACTGAGGTTCCTTGATTATCAATCATCCTGGATAATTGATTTTGAATTGATTAATATAATTGAACGAACAATAATTAATATAATGTAGGTATGACGATTCCGTAATGTAGGTTGTTCCGGATAAGACAAAAAATGATACCAGCAATTTCACATTTAATTTCTTACACAAGATTCCTCTAAAGTCCTTCTTACACGGTAAAATTTTCAGAAATTTGGAACAAAACTTTGCTTTGCTTTTTGTACACCAGAGGCGATTACAGTAGACAAAACAATCCTGTTGTTTTTTTTATCGGTCTTGGAATGATTACTAACCGGTGATTATTATTATTGTTATCAACCGGTTAATAAGCTAATTGCAATATTTTCACCCCAAGGTAGATTAAAAAAAAAAAAAATTAACCATGTAAACTGGTCTATGTCGTACATAGAAACCAAAATCGAGGTTTCGTTTGATTTAATAATTCTATCCCCCTTATAGAGGGGTGAAAATTTTATATATTTTTTTTATTGATTACAATTTTTTCAATCTTTTTGAGAGACGAAAAATCTGTAAAAACTCTATAAGGGTATTTTGCTTGAAGATTTAAATAATTTATTTTTACAACCCCATTGACCTAAAACAGAATGTAAGGTATTTTCTTAAATCTAGAATTAAAAAATAAAACATTTGGTGCAAGAATCATCTTGATATCATGTTTTAAAATCCAGATTGAAAATGAAGTAGTTTAATATTGTTTTTTTTTTTTCATTTTTCTTGTCTTCTAGGGCCAACTGTAGTGAACGGCAATGATGTTTCTAATATTTTTTGAATAGGAACCTCCAAAAAAAATTCATCAAGATCCGTAAGAGACTGTGACCTCCCTTGTAAGTCGCAAACATTTTTAAAATAAAAAATAAAAAATCAGAAAAACTAATAATTTTCGCTCACTCTTATTAATCTGGATATGATTATAAAAGATGAAAACTTTGAAAACCGCTGGTTTTGAAAGTTTCTATATCTATACTGATCCTATATGTATGTACCTACTTATATAATCCTTTTTGATAGTTCCGATATCATTCAGCCTCAACATTTGATTTTCCATTTATAATCTGTAATAAATTTTTAATTATTGATTGGAATCAAATTAATGGAATGGTTTCAATGGATTCAGAAGCATTTACACTATCAAAAACGATAGATTGCTGGACATATTTCCAGAAAAAATTTTCTGTATTAAATTTTCACAACATTTTTCAGCCCCTCTAAAAGGGTTATTACCGAAATTTCATGAAGGTACAATATTTTTCTCGCTATTTTATAGATTTTTCCTGAACTTATAGTCTACACAATGAGAGCGGTTAGTGGGTCAATCCATATCAAGTGGACCAAAAAAAATGTGTTTGACTCAACATTTTTTATTTTTACCGTAGAAAGTAAAATACAAAAATGCAATTAATTTATTTTTAAAATTTTTATTTTCCGATGGCGGCTATTTTAATGTCGACCGAATGTGTATTTTTAGATATTTTAGTGCTCTGCTTCAAATCAATTTTCTCTTCTTCAATTTATCCAAGATATTTCAAATAAAGACTAATTTATTTTAAAAAATCTGAACTTCAATAAAGGTTGTTACAGGTTGACCTGAACTTAGAATGAAATAGAAGTTACTACAAGTATAAACTTGAAACTAAGTATAACGGTCCATAATATACCCCTTCAAAGTTCTAAGGGGTAATTTTACAGAAATGGGTTTTCAAAACGTTTTTTTACAAGAAGGCAAATGACTAAGTGTTTTTTTTTTTTTTTTATTTGATAGATATAGGTGGGTGCTCTAAATTCACCAAGTTTCAAACGATTTTTTCATACAAATTTTCAAAATCTCGAAATTTTCAAAAGTTTAAAGCTTAATATCTCTGTTAGGCATGGAAATAAAAATTTGAAATTTGGCTCATATTTAGTCCTTTGTTAGAAGATTGAACTTTCAAAATTTAATTTTGAGGACTCTACCAATTGCAAGGATATAAAATATTTTACAACGTTCATTTGCAGCTTTCGCAAAAAAAATATTTTGTGGACTTCATTAATTACAAGGATATATAGAATTGAAAAGTATGCAAAATTAGTATGTGATCTTTACGTTGTAGCAGCATATAATATAATAAGGCAAAACAAACCGAAAGAAAAATATGTATATACTGTCGTAGCACTAAAAAATTATAATTATTTTGGTACTTTTCGATTTTTTATATCCTTGTAATAAGTGGAGTCCACTAAATGAAATTTTGACAGTTCAATCTTCTAACAAAGGACTCAATCTGAGCCAAATTTCAAATTTTTATTTTGTTGCACAACAGAGATATTAAGCTCGGAAGTTTTTAAATTTTGGAAATTCACAAGTCCACAGCTTTAAACTTTGTGAATTTAGAGCACCCACCTATATATCCATTAAATAAAAAATAAAAAACTCTTAGTCATCTGCCCTGTAAAAAATGTTTTTGGAAACCCATTTTTGTTAAATCTCTGCTTAGAACTTTGAAGGGGTATATGGACCATTATACTTAGTTTTAAGTTCATAACAACTGTAACAACCTTTATTGAAGTTAATTAAAAATACGCATTCGGTAGGCATTAAAATGGCTGTCATTGGCAAAATAAAAAATTTAAAAATAACCTAATTGCAATTTTGTACTCCTGATGTATTGTACTTTCTATGGTAAACATATTTTAAAATGATGAAGCAAAAATATTTTTTTTTTGGACGACTTGATATGGATTAACAACAGTTGCCATCCCTGCGAATTTAGCGGTAGATAGCATTGTACCGTCGATAAAATCTGAAAATATATTGAACAGTCCATTTTCAATAAGGGTATCCGGCGGTCCATCAGCCAATAGGAAATAGGTATTGCTATTTTGGAGCGATGCATTCCGGTTATTGAAGCACTAATGCATCTATGAGAGCCGTACTTGATCAATTAATTAACGTGTATAACCCACGCAGGGAACCAATGGTTATTACGCCAAGTGAATTTGAGGTATTTTAGTTAGTCTAATGCAGAAGGTCCATTATTTCGATGCATTTAGTGCCACCAATCCTTTACAGTGGCTGGTCTAATTAAAATACTATTGCTACTCATGTTAATAACACTGATTTTAAGGCCTCAGTCAAGGCTAGCGGGTATAATTATTTATCCTGTCTTGTTCGGATGAAATATTTTTGGAGAAAAGAGCATAAATATCGGTTGGAACTTACTCATTTTACCGATGGTAGTAAGCCATATTATATCTAAAATAATGTGTCTTACAAAAATATATTAACTATTTGGGTTACCACTACCACATGGGTTACAATCCATACTTTCTTGTTTACAACTTAGCCCCATCCTCTGTTGCTGATTATCCTCCCAGGCAGCTAATTTAGAAATGTGTTTGAAGTGCTACCAATGAGTGATTGCTCGAAAATACAGTTCATGACTGTTGTTGTTTTGTTTTTTTAATATCTGTGGTCATTTACTTTTTGTATACCTACAGTTGTATATTTAAGATATAAAAAAACCTCAACCAAACATTCTTCTTCACTCCAGTCCTACTAAAAGGACTATCAGTGAAATTTTCCCCCCAAGACTTTCAGCAAAAGTCAGCAAAGATATGCAATGAAAGCAAGTGACAAGCGCAAAGTCTAAATGAGTACACAGTGCTTCCATCGCATTGGCGTATCAGAAAAGTCTCCTTCGTTGTGATGCAGGAAAGGTCAGACAAAACCTCTTTTACTCTTGCCCCATGCACCAGGAAATCAGGAACCCTTCCAGGGAATTCAACAACCATGACATTGAAAATTCTTCATATAATTTTTAAGTATTTTTTATAAGAAGAGAAAATATTGGCCTTGGCCGGGATTTGAACCCGGATTTCCTTATCACTAGCACGGTGCTCTTGCCACTTGAGACACCAGGCACATACCCCGGTCAAGTCAATCCTTTCTCTTCACTGACCTCTATCCCACCGATCTCGCAATTTTTGCGAATTACACGGAGTAGTGGACTTTTATTTTATTTTATTAGTCCATTGAGTGAGGTCTCTTGACTATTGGCAATTAAGAATATTTAAGTTATCATGACAAGAAAAATAATGGCATTAATATTATTAAAAAAATTGACAATGGTCAAGAGACTTCAAAAAATAATCTTACAAATAAAAATGAAAGGTATGTTTGCTATCTTAAAAGTCTGAAAGTAGTCGATGGATTTACTTGAAACTTTTTCAGAACTTTGCTGTATAGCCAAGTAGCGGTCATATATACTTATTGTGTTAATATCTCCAATGGAAAAAATGTTATAAGGAATACAAAACGTTCGTTCCTGTTCAGTAGGGGAGCGTAACTATCTTCATATGTACAAATTAAAAATGTTAGTGAACATTTTGTAATCCTTCCCTATACACTGCTATTTAAAGTAGTTCGTTGTGTGTAATGATGTTTTTAGGGTAAATCTCGCCGGAATACACTTATTTATTTCCCTGAAATTTAATAGCGACGTAAGCCACATCAAAGCCGAAGTTCAGAGGTCAAGTTTCGTTAATAGTAATTTTATGACAGGTACCATTTATTTTAGCATTTATAATTGGTAGAGAGGTAAGGGTGGTATTATGGGAACCCATTTTGGTTTTTTACTATAAGATGTTCAATAAATCTAAAAGTTTACCCTCCCATCTGGTAAAAATATAATGTTACATACAACATAAAACTGACAGTTTAACGTTTTAATTTTTTTTATTCTATTATGTGCCTTTTGAGAAAATTCAGAGTTGTGATGGTCAAAAAAAAAGGAAGAATTTATAACATTTGTTATATATAACAAGATTTTTGTGGAAATAAAAAGAAAATTTACTTTGAACCGAATATAATTATCTTTATAATAAAAGTGTAATTTATGTTTACTAAAAGTAAGCATTTCCGTGAAAAAATTAAATCATTGGTGGCACAAACGTTCCCAACGAGCGCCACTTTATGCTCAACGACAGAGATTCCTCTTTCATAAACATTGAATATAAGGTCAGCCAACCCTAGCCGTGTTATAAAAAAAAAAAAAGGCCAAGGACTGGTAAATTTTGCAAGAAATAGTTTACTGATTAACGTAGATTTAATCCTAATATTGTTCGCAACAAAACTGTATGGCAACTATCATGCATGCATGCTTAGATATCCTCCAATGGTTGTAAAATTTGGATAAATACTTACATTCCAAAGTTTTTGTACCGTCAAAAGTGAAACAACGTAACTCGAAGTGTAAAACGCTTGTTAATAGAATTTTCCGAATATAATGGTGCACGAAAAAAACTGGCAAAAACTATAAAAGAGATATTAAAGGATGAACAAGCTACAATCCTTACCTTATTTGAGTACTTAAAAGCAGTGAACGATATTACAATAAAATACGAAAAGGAAAAAAATAATGCCAATGACCCTTAGGGGTAGAAGCTAAACAATAAATAATGTTTAAAAAGTCTAGATCCTAACTCTTGAATACAAAATGACCCCCCCTTATCCGACTCTCCGGACTAACCGCCTTTCTAAGATCCTTACAAGCGAATATAACTTGTATGATTCTTAACGACTGTTCATAAATTTAATTTTTGTTTATTATTTTTTTACGATAGGCCCAACATCGATAAAACAAATCTCTTAGAAGTGAAATTGATTCTTGAAACAAAATCCTTATCCTTCGTTAATTTTTTTTCATAGAAAATTAAAAAAAAAAAAAAAATTAAGTAGAAATAACTGCATATATCGTCGGTGTTAGACGAAACCGAAGAGATGGCATTAAAGTCCTAATAAATAAACAAAGAAAAGTTATTGAAAAAAAAAACATTTCAAGAGACATCATAAAACACATCACAACTCACTAAGTGTAACTAACTTCTTATAAACTTTTACTTCAAGTTGAGCCTGTTACTACTATTTTTGAATATTTCGGGTGCCATATTAACCTTTCATCAACATTGAATATAAGATCTGGTATTAGATCCACTAAAAAAAAATGCCTACGAGACCAGCATAAAGAATGCCCAACTTACTACCCAAGGGAATTAGCTATGTTGTAAAACAAAAAAACAGCCAACAATTTCACTACAAATTGTTTACAGATTATGGTGTATTTAATCCTGATAATTAGGGATGGGATTTTCATGTATATACATATTTTTTTCTGAGGCTTAGAAATGCATGTATATGCACACTGAATGGTTTTTACCATGATATAAACCATTTTAAATATTTCGATAAATACATAATTTTGTCCATATTTTACAACTTTTAGGGAATTTACTTTAAAATTATTGTTAGTTATTTACTTGTTTTACGTATATTCAATCAATACCTAGAATAAATAAAGTGTAAAGCAGAGAATGAACGTAGGGATTCTTAAAAGGCACAAAGCAATATCGACAGTTCTCAGAAATTTTGATCCTCCTCTTTTTTTATGTAGATGTTTCATCCTTGATAATGCTTATATTGCCTCAGTTGCTTTATAAATTTAGTGATAAGTCAATACCCATTGTGTGAAATGCCAAAAAGAAAAGAAATAGAAAAAGCTAAACCGCCAAGCACGTCGCGGAGTTTGCAGAAGAAACATTTAAATGCGACAGTAAAGGTATTGTTTGTGCTGCAAAAAAATTCTCAACGGATCGACGTTTTCTGGTTTTCCAGCATTTGTAAACGGCGAAACAAGTAGAAAATAAGTCGTCAGTCGACGTGGAAATATCGTTCAGCCAATACAAAGCTTTACTTCGACCGAATCGTCGATTTTCCGAAGAAAATCTCAGAATGCATCTTATTCGCACCTTTTTTGATGGTGAAGGTAAGGAAGTTTAGTTTGTGTTCTTAGATTTTCAAAAATATTTTTTACTAATTTTTTTTTTATTTTGATATTTTATAAACATTTTAAATGTATATTTGTTTTTTATGTAAATACTGAATTTTTTAAGCACCTATTTTAATTTTCAGTCGATATTTTCATTTTTTTGTTTTTTCCGTCCATATTTTCATTTTTTTTATTACATATATTTGCAAATATACGTCCATATTTTGAACATTAAAGATCCTATCGCTGCTGATAATGTTCACAGCAAAATTCTATGAGTAGTATTATGCTTTGATTTCCTCCAATGGTTGTAAAATCATGAGAAATACCTACTTTTCAAATTTTATGTATGTGCTTAAACATGAAACATATGACAACTCACTAACTGCTACTTAAGTCGACACCACACGTCTTCTTATAATAATTTAATTTCATGTACAGGGTCTTTGTACTATTATGTTTGTGCTTATTTTTTTTTAATATTAGGGGTGTCCATAATACCACCCTTGCCTTTAGTTATAATGATATGCTAGAAATAGTTTGGTATCTGTTTCAAAATGATTTTTTAATTTTTATTTTATCTTTATGGTTTAACTAAGTCGTACTATTATTTCGCAGACGAGTATTGCTTTTTTTTTCATGGCACGACAAGAATAATTCGCCATTGGCCGGCGGGTAGAGGGGGTGAAGTAAAATGATTAGGCGAGTGTTGCAAGAGGTTGTGAAAGCTGGAGGGGATGGTGAGGCTGAAGAAAGGTCCGGCTGCCTTGGTGGTCTCATTATACCAACGCTCCTTTACAAATAACCCCTTTTCCATCCCATCATATAACTAATCACTCCCCCTTTTACTTTTCTTATTTCTAATCTTTCATTTATTACCGCCCGAGTTGAAATAACTCTGTGATCGGATCTCCTGGAATCCTCCGAAGATGTTCACGACTGGAGGAATTCCTAGGCGTGTGTCCGAAGTTCCTCCGATATAGTCGTTAGAAGACAGATTTGGTTCGAAGATAAGAGCATCTATATAAACGGGTTTTACTTCACAAAAAAGCAGGAGACTAGTTAGTTACCGATCTACAACTCAATACAGTATAGACTCCCGCTTATCCGTCCTCGTCGGGACTGAGACATCGCCGTTTAAGCAGGAGAGCCAGTTAATACGAAGTATATAATAAAACAAAAAAAAAAATCCAATATTATCATAAATTCTATATTGCGGAAAAATGAAAATACAACACACAACTTAATGTATACAAGTTATATAATTATTAATTCAAGAAGATAATATTTTTTGGCCAATTCAATTGAACGATATACGAACATTTCTATTAACGATATTTAAACCGTTTTTCACACATCAGCTTTTTTATTTATTTATTAGGACTTTAATGTCATCTCTTCGTTTTCGTCTAACATCGACGATATATGCAATTATTTCTTTTTCATTTTTTTCGTTTTATTCAGGTTGGGTAAAAAAATAATAAATAAACAAAAGCCTTTAATGATAAACAAAAATTAAGTTTATGGCCAATCGTTGAGAATTTCACAGGTTATATTCGCTTTTAAGGATCTTAGAAAGGGGGTTAAGTGGGAGTCTTCTTTAATGACAAAAAATATGTAATAACCATTTTCCGATTTTTAAAGGTTTTCTAGAAAATTACGCTTTGATTATATACAAATATTATTTTCAAGAGCTAGGATCTAGACTTTTTTTAACATTATTTATTGTTTAGCTTCTACCCCTAACGGTCATGGTCATTATTTTTTTTTCCTTTTCATGTTCTATTGTAATATCGTTCACTGCTTTTAAGTGCTCAAATAAGGTAAGGGTTGTAGGTAAGAAATTAGTATCTCTTTTATAGTTTTTGCCAGTATTTTGGTGCACCATTATATTCGAAAAATTCTATTAACAAGTGTTTTACACTTCGAGTTGTGCCGTTGCACTTTTGACAGGTAGGTGCTTCGAGACTTCTGAGTAGATATCCATCTGCAAATTAACAATGCCCTATTCGAATTCTACACAATATGATTTCTTCCCTTCTTTTTAACATTATATATGTCTATCACTATAACGAGTATTTATCCTTTCTTTATTAACTGAGTAATTGTAGAACATTTTCTTCTAGAACAGACCCTGTATAGAAAAAATGTGATTTTATCAACAAATCCAACATGATATGTGGTGTCTAATTTTTTTTTTTTTTTTTGTATTACAGTTTAACTCAAAAGTTGTGCAAAATCCATCTTATACAATAAATAAAGATTTTCTAATAAAATGATATATTATTTAACTTCAATAAAGATAACCGCATCATCAGTTATGTATGGATAATGAAGAATTTAAATTTATGATTATACCTAGTTAATATATAGTTTTATTTTACAGTTTTTACTGAGGCTAATTTTTTTAATCTTTAAATCTGATTAGTTGTGAATGCAGTAAAATGATCCTTATTATTTGGGGTTCAAACTGTGTTAATGGTTTCATGGCTTAAAATCCATATATAATATTGTAACGACAAAAAAATCGTATGATTTGGTTTGTTACATTGAAAAGAGTTCAAAAATTTTTGTTGGAACACTTAGGTAACTGTATTAATACGTAATCATAAATTCTACACCCTTCTCAATATTTGACTTCAGACTAAATATAAGAAGAAATTAACTTATGGGCTTAGTCTTGTTCTGAACATTGAAGCATATGGTTACTTTTGTGCCACTGTATTGTCACTAGTAGTTATTTTTTGTAACGTTGTTAATAATATTAGCTTATATTGTTTGTTTGGCGTCGTGAATTATAATTTTTAGTAAATAAGTAAAAAAAAGGAGCAAAATCCTAAGATTCTGCAAAGTTCTACGATAAAAAAGAATCGGTTTTATTCAATTTTTATTATTGAGTTATGCTGTCCACATACTCGCAAATAGAGCCATTTGCAAGACTTCATTATTTGGACTCACTGGACCTTATAAAGACCGTTTTCTATCGCAATATTATCCCTTAATATATGTTTCATATCTGGCTTCGTAAAAAGCTTTAGTTTTCCTGATAAAATGTGAGTTATCAAATAAGAACTAAGAAATTACTAGGGTCATTCAACACCTCATTTTGACAAGAAAGGCATCTCAACAGTTACTATTATTTTTATTTTATTTTTTTCAAACATCTCTCTGTCTCTCTGTCATATTGTAGGGTAAGTTCAGATAAAACGGATTTTTATTAACTTTTCAA
The DNA here is from genome assembly GCA_911387785.2 of Aelia acuminata. Lineage (NCBI taxonomy): Eukaryota > Metazoa > Arthropoda > Insecta > Hemiptera > Pentatomidae > Aelia > Aelia acuminata. The sequence goes on from OU426980.1 coordinate 111,587,902, forward strand.
AAATTTCATCGGAGACATTAAATTGCTCATAGTAGTATGATATTAATGACCTGATCTGTTAGAAACCGACTACTAACCTTAATTAAAAAAAAAAAAAACTAGTGTTTAAAAATTTGGGGTGCTAATACAATTTCGACAAACATTGACATTTATCAATTCTAGTATTATTTTTCTATAGATGACATTGGTCCACTATATGAATATTGTATAAGGCAAAATATTTATCTCTGATTTTATATGAAATGTGTTTAAATACTGTCAGAGCCATAATCAGTAAAAATTAAATTTACAACATATATAAAAAATAAAAAATGTCTTAAAGGTAAGACATAAACCAAAAAAATCAATTGTAACCTTAACTAACTTACCGGTTAATTTTCAACGTTTTAGCCCTGAAAAAGACAACCAAAGTAGCTTAGAACGTTCTTTTCAATAAATGGTTAATACTATTTCAAGTTTTCTTGGCCTTCTTTTTTATTAAGAACATTAATACATAAACAAGATAGAAACATTAACAAAAATACATAAGTGTTTTAATTGTTTGAACTTTAATATATAGCTCTAGTGTACTAAAAATCCCTAACTTTAAGTTTGGTTTGCTTTTAACACCACCAGATAGCGCTACGTGATTCCAGTAACGATATCAATCATTAGATCTGCAATGAGGTAAGCTACTATTTTAATTGTCGATCTTTCAATAACAGTAATTGGTTGTTTCTTGAATTCATACCAAATTAGCAAGATTATATTATCATTTAAATATTGAAATCGAAAAGAAAAAAAAATATATAAGAATATTGTCATTGAATTATAGAGAAATAATTTAGGTTTAAACATTAGGTCGAATTGTAAGTCAACCAAGTTATCTTGTGGATCGAATTACTTTACCATTCATACGAACTTCGAGTATTAAAACTGTTTCCACTTAAAGTGTAAAAAAATAAAATAAAAATTTATAGTATATGTGCCATTTTTATGAAATAATCGCAATTTTGGACCGTCAAAGACAAAGTTTCTAAGTGGCATTCCCATTTTGAGTAAATCAAAGTTAAAGTTTAAAAAAATTTATTTTTAAGTGTATTTGAAAAATTAATTTATTATATATTATTAAGGTTTTACCAGTTTATCTGACTTTGAAGAAATTTAAAAAGTTTTTTTAGTGGTGTTAGAAGGTTATTTCCGCATAAAGGATAGGTTTTGGGTGGGGGGAGAGGAGAATTTTTTTTTTTAACACTGGTTTATGTACGATTTCACCGAATTTTGACTCACGGGTTTTTCAAAAATGCCCTTGGATTGTCTAATCTGCTCTACAATTATATTAGAAATCTTCTCTGAGTATAATTTTTTCCCAGTTTTCTATAATTCTACATACATTTTTTTATCTAAAGTTTTTTTTGCCAAATAAACACTCAAACTATAATAAACTATACATACAGACATTCTTGTTAAAAATTTCATTATCGTACGAATGATAAAAACGGAAAAAGGTCGATTTGTTTTCGTTTATTACCCTATTTACAGATATATACTACAAAACAAGAAACCATATTATGAAGTTGAATAAAGGTCTGTGTGTGTATAAAACGAAATCTTCATTTACACAAGATATTTAATTTTAATCATACGCTCCGATATACTTATTTGTATAGTACGTCTATGGGCATAGACTGGGCAATTATTTTTTAAGGATCCCACAAACTTTTTTTTAGGAAATTGGTCTTTGATAATTAGTTTATTTTAAAATTTTGAAACACTAAAAACCAACCTGTCACTTTTAGTTGCTATTATCTATTTTTTTTATGTTTTCACTTATTTAATTTTGTTTTTAAATTGATATTGGAAGGGGAGGGGGGTTGGATTTCCTTTGTACTGCCCTTGTATCCTTATTTCAGTGGACATATACTACCAAAATCTTCTCCCTTTATATTCTCCTGTTCTGCTGGAATTTGATAATCATCATCGAATCATTTGACAGAGAACAGCTTGACTCGGGCACCTTCGGCTATTACAACAATAGAAATATCGGGCAACTTCGGCTGTTCGGGCAACTGGTTCGGCGCGGTGTGCGGGCCCGTTTACAATAATTTGTGGAATATAGAAATTTATTTTTCTTACAAAGATTGCTTTGTAGTTTCCTTAATTTTTATTGAGCATTATTAACTCCGGAATTCCTCTTGTGAAGAAGTATATTTTATTGTAAAGTTCAATCAATTTACACGAAATATGTATTAGTAAGTACTCTATTAATAGGCTCCCACTCGAGAGAAGAAAAGAGTAATAAATAAGAAAACATTCCGTCACTAATTCTTCTTTATGCCTAGGTTCAAGATGTGGCACGCCCATAACTCTGGAAAGAATGGTAGTTCAAATAATCATTTTTGTGAAAAGAAGTAATCAACATTGGAATCTATTAAGAAATTAAATTTTAACATTTGCATCATCCATAGTAACGTTTGTGAACAAATAGCAAAAACACTTTACAAACTGCCTTATTTCTCATGCTTATGGAATGAAATATGTAGGGGAGACAGAGGGGAGTTTTCACATTTTGTTTCATACCCCAAATCCTATTGATAGAAATCGTATGATATTAGTACCAATCGATAGGCCATTCTTTACACTTGCGAATGGCAAAAATAAAGAAATTGTAAGCGTTAAATATTGTGGTCAAAAACCCTCATAACCGTAACAAGTCAACTTGTTTCAACTCACCTCATACCGAGGTGAGATGAAGCAGGGGTCGAGGAGAGTTGAAACATGGGATTTTTGAGAACTATTAAGGTCTGTAAAATAAAAATGATGATAAAATTTAAAGGTATTTATTAAAATTAAACTTTTGAAGTACAAAACAAACTTTTTTATTCTGCTAAGGATCTTTTTCCTCACTTAGAGGGGAAGAGTGCTGTAATTTGTAGGATTTTCTTTAATGAAGGAGCTCTTGAATTGAAACACATATGAAAAAATAATAGAAACAAAACATCAACAAACATAGAGAGCAGGATGAGGGAGACTAATCAATGCAAGTACCAAAGTCCACACACAGCCAATAACTATAATGTGACAATGAAATCTAAGACAATGTAACAGGCCATAAAATGTATGACAAAATAAAATAGACAAAAGTATTTTTATACTGTTAAAAAGAGAAGTTTGACAAATGGCTTGTATGGAAATGTAGATAAGGTAATGTAATGCCAATATATAAAAAAAAAAAAAAAATAGTAAAAACATACATGGATATTATATTTAAGTGTAGTAGATTAATGTAATGTATGTAATGTAGATAACCCCAGAAGATGAGCCACAAGCTCGAAACGTCGGGAAAAAAATAATAACTAAATAAATATTAAATACGGAAGAGCTCCTTCATTAAAGAAAATCCTACAAACTTTTTTATTAATATTTTGTGCAAATATATCAGTTAAGTAGGTAACTACAGGTCTAATACAAATAATCAACTCCTAAAGTAGTTAAAAGTACCATAACGTCCTATTCGTAACATTAATTTAAATAACAGTGCCGTAAACAAACGGTTTTAAATTATAAATCTTTGAAATAAAATAATTATTAACTTTTAGCCGTTTTTTAAGTATTAAAATCAGTTTTGATCAATAATTCTTCAAATATTTATGTTACAATAATCTCACAAATGTCAAAAATAAAAATATTATGATAATAAAAAGGGTCAATCTGACAAGCAGTAGTGGCAAACATAAAGTTCCCCACCAGTGCAAGTTTCATGAGCCCTGTTGTTGTATTCCAGACATTGCACCCATTTTTATTTGGCTCTGCTATTTGAAAATGGCTCTAAAACAAAGGTAAAAGGATTCTTTTTCTTCTGCAGAATAGGTGCTACATTAACCGATGTTCCCCTCTCTGCGGAAGTCATGTCACTCACTTGTTTTTGTCCTCGTCGGGCAAAACGAGGTGAGTTGAAACAGCCTATTTCAAATCTCCTCGGTACGAAAAAACCTCCCAATTTTTAATCAATCCACAATCAAGAAGCAGCTACACAGAAATCAATTGTACTAAACATGCATAATAAATCTTTAGTTAATGAGCTTACGAAACATATATATCTTAAACTAAAATACAAAACCCTTATGAAAGTATAGGCATCATAAAAAAACGATAAAAACCTACTTTTCACGATTTTTTTCACATGGCACGCAGAACTCCATAACCGCGTGACTTACGCCACTGACGGGAACTGACATGTCAGCGGGCGGAGGAAAGTGATTTTTTATAAGCGAAGTTGCCAAATCGCTAGCGATTTTAAGTTCCGAGAAATCGCTACTGTTTCAACTCACCTTTGTTTCAAATCCCCTCGGTCTCCCCTACCTAGCTTCTTTAAATTCTGAAATTGAAAGATCCAAGATAGTATGCCATAAAATGTTTCAGTAAAAATTCTTAAAAAAAAACAGAATATCAGATGAAGTGGGGCAAGTGTGTTTTTAGAGCTAGTTCATTATTTAGTTATTTCTTAATATGTGATTTTATTGTATAAACTCTCTTCTATGATATGAAGTGCGAACTTTATGAGTTCTAACTTTGATCTACTATAGCACTATATTGCAGGATATAACCCCACTGGGATGCTTTATAGTCACACTTCTTGATTTAGGATTGGTGTAAAGTTGAAGGAGTTAAGTGTGATTAAAATTCGTAGACATCTGTAAACACGCTTTCTATCCTTCAAGGAACAAAATAATTGGTCAGAGCTCTTTACTTTCACACATTACCCCAATAAACAATCAGTTCTCTGTAATGGTTTTTAGAAGAGGTTTATGCCCTTCCCCCATTCAGGTGCGGCAAGCACCTCAATCGGACTTGAGGAAAACAATTTTTAGGATATTAAAAAATGAACTATACTGCTGAAAAAAAGATAGAGTTTGAAGTGTGAAATTCATAAAAAAAATATTAGCCTAGCATTGATAGTTTTTTTTTTTTCTCAATTAATGTTGAACTTTAAACTCCATATGACGCTCTCACCCCACTTCACCTTATAGTGGCCATGTCCGCAGCGATATTCATATCTTCAGCATATCTTAAATGCGCATTTTTTTTTTTTTTTTTTTTTTTTTTTTTGGTATTGGATAAGTACTTATATAGGGTAAACCATACAGTTATTGAAACTCAGTATAGTTATTGACACCCCAACTTTAACTTAAAGAAATAAGTAAACAAGTCCTAATTTTATTAGGAAAGATTTCACAATTAAATCCACAGGGTGTCAATAACTAGTTTTTGCACTTTTAACAATAAATATTGCCATATGGTAAAACCATTGAACTTTTGACCCAAAAAAACCTCTTAAGTCTTTATAAGGATAGATAAAGAGGAGCTATAGGAAGTTTCAATTTGATCCCTTCATAAAAAGTTTTTTTTTTTTAATTTCACCACAGAAATGTAGTCTTAAGGGTGACATAACTGTACAATTTACCCTATTTCGATTATTTATTTAACTTCTAAAATATAATGTTCTCTTAATAAATTTGAGGGACAATATCATAACTAGAATAATGGTTTGAATAACATTTCTTCGATCCAACCTGATGTCATCAAGAACCTGGAATGTTATTTAATTTATAGATGAGTTTTCATTCGTACTGGGTTAAACAATTTTCAATGCCACACAAATTATGATAACACAAATATTTAGAAAGGTTACAAAAATTATCACCTCGTAACACAAAGATAACCATATGACTTGAGCTTCACAATAAAGACTAACTCTCCAGTTCCATCGCTCCTTATATATAGTCGTAAAGAGGACAGTGTAGAATGTTCTGGCACGGCGTAGATGGTACTAGACAAACCCGTACTATGGCAGTTTGTTTAGATTTAGATGGAAAAAAACTAAATGCGATACAACCAGAGATATAATGTAGCAAACATCATACAGAAATACCAACCACAGCTAGTATAATCGTCCATAAACTAACTAGCATTAGGTATTTTAAATTCCACTTCTTTTCGAATCATTTTCTAGAAGAGGGAGGAAATATACTTATCAAAGTTTAGTTCAAGATCTAAACTGATGATCTAGCAGATTACAGAGGGATGTCTTTAAATTATTTTCGAAAAAAAAAGAAAATCTCTAATAATGTTCCAATTTAGGAATTTCGTGAAAATTATCTTCCTTTATTATATTATATTACATTATTTTATATTTATTAAGAATAAAATCTCATTGGGAGGATAACTTTTTTTCGGATTATTGCAAAATCTTAAGAAAGATATTTATGTTTTTGCCAATTCCGATTTTCTTAATAATACGAAGAAAAATTTTATAAAATAAAATATTCGTGATAATTCATAATTAGTTTACAATGGTGGGAAATAGTTGACCGTAGGTAATAATGAAGTGGTTAAGGGTGCGGTCATAAAGAATAACACTTCTCGATATTCCACATATAATGGCGTCCGAAGTTTCGGCCTAAGTATCAGGTCGTCGTCAAGGCTAATACATTTCTCAGATTCATCCCGACTAGTTACATAATTATATGGTATAGATAATTAATTAATTTACATAATTGGGTGGGAATAAAAGTGGTTATTCTTAATTCGATGATTAATTAGGGTGGAAAACTATTTTGAGAGCGACTTCGGTCAAATCACCTCCTTGCACATAGGTTGACCAAGAATCAATACTTCCTTACTGGCACATACAAGAAAAATAGGCCAAAATAGATCGTGTTCAGAAAAAATATGCCTTTATGAACCTTTGGTCTTAACTTCGTCTTAGAAGTAAGATTCGTGATCTGCTGAGTCCACTCAAATTAAAGGGGGGCAACCATCAATTAGGGTGGTCGAATTGGGGGAGAGGTGTGCAAATTAAAGTCGCAGGAATAAGATCGATTGATGTATCGTTCTCATTAGATTATATGCTTCTAAATCCAATGAGACCATTCCTATCAATGTACAGTCAATAGTTTAAAGGTTATCGTAGATTATAAATAAAAGATCGCGTTTTGTGGCATATCGTATGTATAATGGTCTCATTAGATTCAGAACCATACATTTTATCAAGAAAAATGCATCACTCTACCTAATTGCACCAAAGTTAATTTGCAAACCTCCCCCCCCCCCCCCCCCTCCTCCATTTCAACCCGTTCTAAAAGGTGGTTAGCCCTCTTTAATTCGGGCGAACTCTGCAGATCTCCAGTCTTACTAAGACGAAGTTCATGAAGGTATACATTTTTTTTTCTCCTACTTTGTTTCCCCTGCACTATGCTTAAGTACTGAATGAAGAACATTCATGAGTTGTATGACTCATACAGGATTATTTATTTTTTATTATTATTTTTATTTTTTTACATAATTAATCAGCTTGGAAGAAAACAAAAAAAGATCCAATTATAATTATTATCTTAAATAAATGTTAAGTATCAGTACTCGAAGGATTCGCCATCGAAAGAGGAATCAATTAAAATAATAGCAGTAATAGACATTAATAATAATAAGTATCTCTTCAGTAACAAACCATTTTATTATTGAGGAGATACTCATGTTTTATTCCCTTAACTATGGAGACAAATTGTCTCCATCCTTCAATAATTGGGGAAAATAATTGCATATCTATTTCCAATTTACTTGAACTTAAGTAGATTTTATTTTAATTTATCGGTATTTTTTCAAATAATTTTTATTTCCCTTTAACAGCCCTCTACCCTCCCAGTCGTTTTTTATAACAAAATTATAATTAATTTTATTGCCTTCGCATTATAAAAAACTATTTGTCCATGCAATCTCTAGTAAAATTTCAATCATGTAATTATTGATTTATGGTATATTATTGGTTGAGATTTGTGATAAGTATTGGTAAAATTTCAATATCATACTAATATTTCAATATCAGTGGCATAATTGTTTTATTAACTAATGAATAAATAAATTCTCAAAAACAGACGAACGAAGGAATCAAGGTATAAATATTATTATACGCTTTATATTTTTGACTATAATACAATCATGGGAGATAATACGCATTTTTTTTTTTTTTATTATTATCCAATCTAATGTGTCCTATAAGATAGTGTTACGGTCCTGATGCAATTAAATAAAATTTATTTAGAGAAAATTTATTCTGTATGTCACGATGCCGCAGAAATTGTAATTTTTTCTAGCACGAGGGCATGAGAAATATGACTCATTTGATTTCTTGAAAGAATACGTAACAAATTTGAATACTCTTTAGCATATAGATGTCTCTACTCTGGAGCTGTGAATATGGCCGTATTTTTAGAGAAGCTTGATAAGATAGATGTTAGATAGATAGATCCAAACGCTAACAAAATCTTTTTATTATTTCATTTTTTTTTCATTTGATTTCCAGGTCCGTAATAGATCGCGGATTTGTTTCCAAACAAATTCCTGAAGCCTAATACTTGAGCTCTCGCAATGTTTTATGTTTTAAAAAAATCATTTCTTAAAATTTTCATTGATGAAAAATTGCTCAAAATATAATTTTTCATTCATTTTCACATTTAACCACATTTTTCGACCCAAAACACAAATTTGATATAAAATGGTGGCTGATTTAGACTTCAGAATTGAACTCAGCACACGCAAAAATATAAAAATCATGAAAAATTACGAAAGAGAGCGCTCTTTTTTCTTTTTCTTTTTTTGAGTGTCTCAACAATTTCATTTTTTTAGGTAGGTAACGTTCGAAGATGCTAAATGGTAAAATAATTTTTAAGAATAACCTACCGGTTTCATTTGCGGGTTCTACTTTCCCTTTCGTCGGGTTTACGCTAAACTTACGAATTTACGAAAACTCAACTATTCAGAAAAGCCAAAAATACCTTTGTTGCCCAGTTCGCCGCCTCGAATCCAAGATCTCAATTATAAAGAATGTATACTTATTCAAAAATGAATTTTTATTTTTAACTAGGAAGGGATAAAGATTGAAGCTTGAAAATTTGTTAGCTTTTAAAACTTAAAAAACGCAACCTATGTGCCAAATATATAAAAGACCTTTTATTTTATTTTTTATTTTAGATTTTTTCATCAATAGGAATGTGGTGAATCTGAACTCTTCCTGTATTATATGTTTACTACAAAAACAAGGCCAACATTATAAGCAACGTTTCGGAAGTTCCATCTTCTGAGTTAATTCCTTATTTCTCTATTTACAATCTCCAGGAACACAGAGTGACGTGGGATAAAACCATATGATTTTGTCTTTCACATTTAAAAGAGTTTTCAACTTTTTGTTAGAACAGTTGCCTAACTGTTCTAGTACATGTTCTGGATCTTCTAGAATCTTCGATACTTGTCTACACTAAATATAATAAGCAATGGACTGGAGTCTTTCTCTTTGAGTAGTTAATTTTTGAACATTTTTAATGATTTGAGTTTTTATTGTCTGTTTGGTGTTGTAAATTATTATTTTCTACTAATAAAATTATTTAAACCCACGTCAGTGTTACAATATTATGGTTGTCCATTACGATATATTTCTTTTCATTATTTAACAAAATACGTCATTATATATAGATAAAACCACCTTTTTATATGCAATATCTCAAGAAAACTTACCCTAAAACAACACATCTCTGTCACAATTTTTGTTTTTGGGGTTTCTTAGTTACCGTACAATATAATCAAAATTATTAGGGAAGTCTGTCTGGCATGCGATTGTTATTTTCCGATACACGGTTCCTTTCAGAAAATGTGATTTCGGGGCGGCTTTGCGTTTCCAAACTTCCCGGAAAACACCTCCTGGATATCCTCGCTCATCAAGGGCGAACAAGGAGAGCACGCTTTCCATTAACCGGGGGATCCGGAGATGGAGTCCCTCTCAGTTATTGACTGAGAAGCGGGCCATGTATTTGCAAATGGAAATAAGGCTCCCTTATCTAAAGGGGTCGTGCTGCAAACTGCATGTAGAAATGCAGCCGGCTGCATAATGAGACTTTTTTCCAACGGGGCGGGGATCCAATATGGTACCCTGAGCACTCCCGCCATGTCGCCCCCCACCGCACTCCTATACAACCCTCCCTGAGTCCTTTTTGCAACAACCACTTCTCAAGCAACACCCTGTTTCAACCATGCAACCAGGGGCCTAATTAAAGCGACTTTTTTTTTTTTCAGACCTGCAGATATTTTTATCATGTAGATAACTGGAAATGGATGTTTACTCTCACTGACACAGTAAGCTATAACACGAGTCTAATCTGACGATGCTCATGCTGATTATACAGCAATTAAGTCCACTGAACTGGAACACTGTAGTTTAGGTATATTTATGAAAACGCAATTATAAGAAAAATAAATATCTAATAAAATTAAATCAATCATGACAGGACTATTTTTTTAATCACGCAAGTCTATCACAAAATAAATATCGTCTCATTAAATTAATAATGGAAAAAGTATTACTAAAATTAACAATAATTAAATAACTTAACAATTTAAATTCATTTGACAAAAAAAAAAAAAAAAAAAAAAAAAAAAAAGATCTTAGTAGGGGGCAATAAAATAGATTATTATTAAGTTGTTTGTTACAATTTACAGCAGTGTTTGTGTGAAGGAAATAAAATTGAAAACATTTCTGCTATTTGCAAGTATATTTTATATATTATGATCGGTATGCCATATCTTTCTAAATACTTAAATTCGATGATTGAGAAAATTTTGAAAATTTCTTCCCTAATCCAATGCCGGGAAATTGTAAGAACCTTGATAAAATCCCGGTAAAAGGCCTATAAAGTAAATAAAAAATGATTTTTGCATAACTCAGAAAATATCGAATTTTCGTCCAATATGCAATTGCCAAATTGAAAGGCCTTTAGAAACGCATATCCGTGTATTTCTTAAAAAATGAGAAATGAAAAAAAATCAAGAAAATCGGATTCTTCTTGTTATACACAGCAGCCTCAGAATGGCTCTAACGATAAATTGAATCCCTGCGAAATTTTTTCGATTTGGCCAATAGTACGACCTTCTAAAAAATTAGAAAATGAAAAAAAATCCGGACCATTTGTAAAAATTTTTTTAAAGTAGTCCATGTTTTGGTTTAGTAAGCGAGAAAAAAAATAGATCTTAGTAGCCCCAAAAATGTATCTATATTATTATAAACAGATAATGTACTGCATATTGTTTTTCTACCAATTGCAGGGGTCTGGTTGATTTCAGATATAGGTAAAAAATCTTTACATGAATAATGAATGATTTACATTTGGTAGTAATTCAAGGTAACTACTCATATCTTGGCTTAATATTTATATATCAATAAATCAACAAATAAAATGTACAATTCAGAAAAAAAATTAATATAAATCTGTTATTATTTTAGATCATGAAATTCTTAGATATTCTGTTTAATTTAATTTTATTATATATATTTTATAAATAGTTATGTTATAGTTTTGTATATATTTATATATTTGTATATTATATATTTTCAATTATACTGTTTTTTATTCATAATATACCCAAAAAATAATTATAGCCCCCCCATAATTACGAAAGAGAATTATTTTTAAATAAATAATATTTGCAGTACATTATCTGTTTATAATAATATAAATACATTTTTGGGGCTACTAAGATCTATTTTTTTTTTCGCTTATTAAACCAAAACATGGATTACTTTAATAAAATTGTTACAGTGGTCCGGATTTTTTAGAAGGTCGTACTATTGGCCAAATCGAAAAAAATTCGCAAGGATTCAATTTATCGTTAGAGCCATTCTGAGGCTGCTGTGTATAACAAGAAGAACCCGATTTTCTTGATTTTTTTTCATTTCTCATTTTTTAAGAAATACACGGAATTGCGTTTCAATTAGGCAATTGCATATTGGACGAAAATTCGATATTTTCTGAGTTATGCGAAAATCAATTTTTATTTACTTTATAGGCCTTTTACCGGGATTTAATCAAGGTTCTTACTATTTCCCGGCATTGGATGGGGGAAGAAATTTTCAAAATGAGGTCTCAATCATCGAATTTAAGTATTTAGACAGATATGGCATACTGAAAATAATATATAAGATATACTTGCATAAAGCAGAATTGTTTTCAATTCTATTTCCCTCACACAAACACTGCTGTAAATTTTAACAAACAAATTAATTATAATCTATTTTATTGCCCCCTACTAAGATCTTTTTTTTTTTTTTTTTTTTTGTCAAATGAATTGAAATTGTTAAGTTATTTAATTATTGTTAATTTTAGTAATATTTTTTTTATTATTAATTTAATGAGACGATATTTATTTTGTGATAGGCTTGGGTTTTTTTTTTTATAAAAAATATCTGCTGCACAGCAATATTAAAGTTATATTTATCAGAAAAAATAAACAATGAGAATATGCATATAAAGTATATTAATACCAAACACTTGTAAATTATAATGTTTGTAAAAGACAAAAAATCTTTGGGAAAGGCCAAATAAAAAATATTTGTAAATGGCAACAAACACCTGGTATAGTGCCTGTCGTAACTAATATTTCAGATGCATGCCACCATAAAATAATTTAGATTAATGTATACAGATGCACTGATCATGTATGAAAGAGCAAACGATTTTTTACTTTTTTTTTAATTGTTAAAAATACAGAGGCCAATCAATTTCCCTCCTTCGTTTGGATTTCACACTATTCTTAGGTTAACAGATAATCTACGTTATTTTTTCCCCATATTTACTGATAGGATAGGGTTTTAGTGCGATAAATGTCAAGATTATTACGCCCGTCATATTTACTGATAATTGATAAAGTTAAAAAAAATAATTCGTGCAGCATAAGACTTTAACAGAAGTCTTTCGACACCCATAAAATATTTAATAATAAGACAATATTGCTATCAAAAACAATTGTAAATTAATTTTTATTTCAGAAAAAAAAAAAAAAACGAAATGCAAGAACATATGTAAGAGAAGCAGTACATAATACTGAGAAAATATTCAGATAATAACAAACAACAAATCCAGGGCCGTTTGTTTGCTGTTTCCATATCACGAACATGACGTATTATTTAAATTTATTTTCTCTAAAAAATAAAATAAAAAAAAACATAACGCTTTCGTTTTGATGACATTTACTACACCTACTTCAAACCTTTCTTATAATAAAAAATATTTATGACGGAAAAAATTTGGGGTGGTTATTCATAGAATTTTCAAATAAAGGTTAAAATAACATTTTTTCTTGCTTAGGTATTTTAAAAATCGAAAATGGTTAATTAAATCTCCGAAATTGTGACTCATTTTTATTCAGGATGATATTTCAGGTAAATTTATATAGAATAATAATATAAATATACATGGATGGAAGATAAATAATTTTTAAAATGGCACGAGAAATTCCTGCTATAGCAGTGCTGCCATCTATCAGGGGTTGAGATCAAACGTCTTAATTTGGGAGCCACTGCCAAGCACCGTATCGTGTCAATGATTTTCGTCCTTTTTTTTTTTTAGTTCATATTTTTTAAGCATTTTTTTTAAATTTGAATTATTATTTTGAGGGGATGGATAAGGCTGGTGTCCTTGTTGACACCTTGGGGGTGTCAACAATAGAATTTTAATTCATATGAACTCAATATCACTAACACATTAAGTTGTCTAACTCTTCAAGATGGCGATTGGAATAGTAGGTAATGGACACCAACAGTAGTTTAACATTATTATGTACCCCCTCAAAAAGGGTTAAAAAAAAAAAGGTTACGAAGGGGATGTCCGGGGGACGAAATTGAAGAAGGCCAAGATCTCCACGAGGAAAGAAAAAGGAAAAGGAATAGAAGTTGAAGAAATGCTTAGAAACTCCACCTGAAAGTAAGACCACCTGTATAGCAGATTCTTACCATTCTCTTGCATCCACCCTGATGAACTTCTAACCACTAATGACCCCACAGAATGTGCGATTGTTTGTGGTTTTCTCGTTCTGCGTGAAATTCGATATTTCCTTATAATAAAATATGTTGTTTTTTTACTGAAAAAATCTACATGTATCTCTATGCTTGAAACTTAGAACATCGAAAATCTCAAAGAACAATTAATAATTATACAAAATATTTTAGTAGAGTAGGGGGTTCGCGATAGCGAGCAAGGTAAAATAAAAATCAATTGTTTGTCCTAGACTACAATAACAATATAACCTTTTCAGGTGAAAATTATTTTTTAATATAGGTTCTGCAATCTACACAGCAATAAAGGCACAACAATAATTTCCGTTAAATTTTGAATAATTTATGAATAATTAATAATTGATCGATTGATTTTTCGGTACTATCGATCTTCTGTAAAAGCAATCGATGGCTTTTTTTTCATGAAAAAATAATTTACCTGTAAAAAAATCTCAGGTTTTGGATTCTTTATCAAAATAATGTTAACGCATTTTAATGATAAATACTTATTGTGAATCTTTGTTGAAATATTCACACTAGCAGTTAGTACCGATTCCATATTAAACTGTACATTTTTATTTATATATTTATTTAAAAATAATTTGAGCTACCACACACACGAGTATTTGGTATTATTGCTGTAAGTAAACATTGGGCTTATCTCTTATGTATTCTCTAGTCCTGATCAATTGGCAACTTTAGTACAAAAGAGCTGCTTAAAAATTTGGGCGTATGATTAGGAATTTTTCATCAAATTTCTTATCAGAAAGTTGCTATTAATGGATGGACTATTTTTCACTGTTTATGATTATTCGTTTTTTTTTTTGTTTTGTTTTTTATTGAAAGTCTGCGCCGCCAATATTTTCCCCCGGAAAAGTAAGCATAAAGTAAACATAAATGTCACTGTTATTATAAAAATAATTATATGAAATTTATCATAAGTTTTTTTTCACCCTTCCAAACCTTGTTGGAATTGTAAAAAAAAAAAAAAAAAAAAAAAAATTGTTTTTATCCTGGTGTTAATATTACTAGCAGAACTGGAAATTTTCTCAAAAGGTACGTAATAGAAAAAAAAAATTAAAAATTTAAGTAGTAGGTCTAGGTTCTTAATACTAACATTGTATTTTTACCAGATTCTCGGGTGTTTGTATTTAACTTTTGGATATATTAAACTATTTATAGTAAAAAAAAAAAAAATGGGTGCCCATAATACCACCCTTGTGAGTTGAAAAATCACAAAATAGGAACTTTTTGATAAGAAAGTTATGTAAAATTGCTGGTCATAGATCTAAGGTTTTAAGCAGCTGTTTTGTACCAAAGGCGTCGCTTGATCAAGACAAGAGATTATATAAAAAAACAATTAAGCCCAATAGAGGACCAAAAGACTAATGTGCGCCGGTCTCACGTCAAGAAAACAAACTGAGGCTCGGGATTGGCCGATTAGAAGGAATAAAGGATACAAATTGCTTCTATTAATTCAAGGATAATTATATTGTGTAATAGAGCGGAAGGGGTGGGATAGCTAGTTCTCTGTCTCTGGCCTTGTCAATCTGGTCCCTTATGGTGACGTCATTCTCCAAACTACTTTTCACCTCTTCTTATGTCTCTCTCTCTCACTGTCTAACAGCTAGCTGTCTTGACATGAATTAGGTAAGTGATGCTTGAAAAAGTAAGACCTTGCTTTGGGATGAATTATTTATTAAAATTTATCGCAGGTTCGTAGCTAAGCAGGTAATCTTTGGATTTTTAAAGGGAGTAAAAAATCCTTGGCTATGCCGTCCTTCGGAGAGGACGTTATAAAGAGGTCCCGAACTTTGCTATGTCAAGCACTCGTTAAAGATTCAAAGGATAATTATACCTGGATAGGCAAAATTCAGGACTACTGCTGTTGAATTATCCGATCAGCCATAGTATCGTAAAGTGAAGCTAAATACTTGACATAAAATAAACAAAGTCTAAGACATAATTTCTTTCGTTAACAATAAATCGTTAACTTGCTTTGACAGTGGCAAACAACTCACATAAATTATAAAAAAATTAATATTATGGTATAAATAGTGATAATATTTCTAAGGTAGTGAGGTTTTGTCATATGTAACGACAATTATGCTTTTCTCTAGTAAGTAATCGGATAACAGTTGTACGAGTACCAACCTATACGCTAAATTCCAAAAATTTAAGTACTTCATTCATTAAGTTTTGAAAGGTATTTTTTAACCTTTCGTCACATATACACCTAAGTAGTATAAAATAAAACATATAAATTACACATCTTTCAATCACTAAGAGATTTTTTTAAATTGTTTGTTTGTATATTTACTTTATGCTGCAATGTCTAATCGGACGATGCCACAGTGGGATTCAGGTATAATTAGGACAGGGATCTTTAACGAGTAACTGACATCGCACAGGCTCGGGTCCTCTATCTTACGTCTTACCCGAAGGACAGCATGGCCAAAGATTCTTACTCCATTTAAAGAATCCTAGGACCACCTGGCGAGCTAAGAACCCGCGACCTTTTGTATAGTAGTTGGTTTTGCTAACCACTACACCACAGGTGACACCTTAATTAATCATTCTTTAGAATTTTAGTGTTAGTAACAGAACAATGTGAATTAATACTATTTTGGGGAATCGAAGCTAAGCCACTACTAATGCGATGGAGGAATCCACTATTAATATCTCACATTAATATAAAATACATAATGTTAAATAAAAATTAAAAATAATACTAGTTTCAGTTACTAATGAATTAACCTTAAGAATATTATTTTGATTATAAACATAGCAACGGAAATGATGTCGATTTAAAAAAAAAAAAAATTAAATTTCAGGGGAGGTAAAGTGGTGTGAGTGTTTTTTAAAGTGATAATTAAAACTCATCTAGAAATGAAATAAAAAAAATATATAATAATAAATATGCATTTAAAATCTGCTGAAAATATGAGTGTCGCAGCCACCAATGTCCACTAATATAAGGGTAGCTGCGTTACATGGAGTGCAAACTGTCATTACTAGGTGAATATTTTTTAGTTAATTTCAAACCTCAAACTATATTCTTTTCAGCAGTCCAGTTAATTTTTCTATAATCTAAAAATCGCTACCAGGGTGAAGGAAAAATGTTTTCAGTTCCAATTAACGCATTTACCCCACCTAATTAGAAGTAGTACATATTACTAAAGATATTAAAGAACATCGGGCTTAAGTTTATTCGTAATCGTTTTAACCTTTTTTGAAAAATTATAAATGGCACATTTGGAAGTCGATTTTTCTAGCGAAATTCTGCTGTGACATCTCAAGCATATGTTTACCTTAATGAATATGGAATTTGAGTTTTTTACATTACCTTGTTCTCTTAATTTTCGGAGAGCCAAGGTGCATTACCAAAAAGCCAAAATGCATATTTTATAAAAGATGTATGGGCCACCACCAATTTGATCTTCTAATAGGAATGTAGGAATCAGGAAGGTTTGTCATGAAATTTGGTAGGAATAAGGACCAAGGCAAAAATGATATTGAGAAAGTTCTATTTGTCGTATATTTAGGGCACTTTTGTGATTCAATCATGTTGCTGTGGCTAATCGGACGATGCTACAGTGGGAGTCCTAAATTTTGCCTATCCAGCTATATAGGGATATTAGGATAGGGATCTTTAACGATATCTGACATCCAACGTTATGTCGTCCCATCCGACATAGCCAATGATTTTTTACTTCAGTTAAAAAATCCTAGGGCAACTGATGAGCACGACACCACGACCTTCTATGTAGCAGTTGAGTATACTAACCACTATACCACAGGTGACCACTTGAGAAAGTTTATAATGCAGGTTTCGTTTGTTCCATAGTATGGAGTATTGAGTATTATACGAAAGAATTTTATTAGAAATGATGGATTCGTTAAATGCTAGAATTTTAAATGAACGTTCTTTTTAATTTCCGATTTTTTTTTTCGTTTGAATATGTAGGTTTGAGATTTTGTTTAAACATCAATCATTCGTTCTCCGTTAAAATTTGAAACATTCCTTCAACTAATCTTTTTAATTGACCGGATCATCAGGTAAGATCCTGATTTTGAGTCGAATCTGTGGTGAATGGTATTCATTTGACAGTGATGAAAATTGGTGAGGCCAAATTTTAAAGCTCCTAAATACTTTTATTTCGAAGAGCAGTAAAAGTTTACAAGTCTACCTCTCTCCCTTGGTACAGAGAACTGACGTTTTGTCGACAAACCATTGTATGTAGGCACCAACTTATACCACGATAGCTTTCGCAGTTCAGCGAGCCTGCCTCCTATTTAGTGAAAAGAGATGGAAAAGCCGATAAACCTTGTAAGGACGGATCCAGAGGGGGTTGAAGGGTCATGACCACCTTCAAATATTTTGCCTATTTTAATTTTTTTGTATTACTTGTAAAATAATAATGAAATCACAGAGCTACTAAACCTTTTCGTCGTTTAGATCCAGTCCTTCTTGATACTAGAAAATAATCTCATAAAAAATCGAAAACAAAAGTGCTGTCTGGCAGAAAGCAACACGTGAGACAGGGGTTTATGAGAACAGGGGACTTGACCCCCCCTCCCCCCCAAAAAAAAAACTTGGTTCTAAATATGCCCCGCCAAAATGTAGTACTGGTTTTTTTCCACGCAATTATTAATTTTAATACAAAAAACAAAAAGCAATTTTTTTTTTTTTTATTAGACCTATTATTTACATTTGGTGTCATTTTTAATTTGCTTAGCCTTATAGTTTAGGCCTTAGGTCACCAAATAATGATTTCACTTATTCTTCAAAAAAACTTTATTCTCTGCGTTTCGGCCTCATTGTACCATATTCATGACGTCCGTGTCCCATAAGTGATTCTTGTCCCTATTTAATTCCATATCATTTTCCAATATAAAATCTTATTCAAATTCTACTAGCACTCGGATCTATCTTATGACACTGGATTAGCTATTAAATACCTAAGGCCTAAGATATAACGTTAAAATTTTTTTTTCTCTTTTATATCAAATTTTCAGTAACATTAATTTTCTTTTACTTGGAAAATGGTAGAAATATTTTCATGTAAAAGGTCCTAAGCAGAGGTATATAAGAAAATCATTAAAGTTTCCATAAAGCGTGAAAAATCAGATTATTGTCAATAGGAACTTTTCTGTCATGAATGAGGGTTAGTATCAGCCCCTAGTGGTTTCTGTTTGTCATGTCTTACGCCCTATATTTCGCTTATCATAATTTCCACTTGTACAATAAAATCGATCTCCAAATGGGATCGGATAAGAAAACAGTAAAACAAAAAGTACTACTTGTTCTAGAAAAATCTTCTATGCAGATAGCAAAACGGAAATAATAACACTATTAAATCAAAACAGAATCCTAAACGATATCATTAGATAAACTATATAATAATTATATATATATTAAGCTTTCTTGTTCCAATTTTTATCTTCGAATTCTTAGCTAATACGTTTCAGGACTTCATCAAATTATGAGACATTAGACAACTTTTCAACTGACATAAAATTAGATAAATATTGTATTTTGGCTTTCAATTATTTTTAATTTTCATAAATTTTATGTACCTGTTTTTTTTACTCACAAGTTTATTCTATTAAGAAACTAGTGTATTCTATATTAATATTTGAGTATTTTATTTTAAGTTTTATGTGCCGCTTTGGAGAATTCTTGAAATATTTCAATCTCATAGGAAAGCCTGAGAACCAATATCTTGTAAAATTATTCAATATACCAATATACCATGAAATAAAGGAACCAATAAAACATAACATGTTTATATAAACATTTTCTGCGAGAAAGGTGAATATTTCTGTACTATAATACCTACTATGGTATTTCAAGGATTTATTTTATTTATAATATTTTTTTTTTTTGGGGGGGGGGAAGAATAAAGAAATTAGACTAATAGGATTGCTTATTGGTATACTTTAGCAAAGTATACCTGATTTATGTTGCTCAGTTAAACCATTTAAAATTTTAAAAAATCTTAACTTTATATAACAAATCTATAACTTTATCTAATACCTGATTCTTAGTCATAGACAAAATTGAATAACTAAGAGATCGCATTAAACTTTATAAGAGGGAGCTTTATCGCTTAATGGATATAGTGCATGACCTACCGTTCACGAAATTAATCATGAATAGTGCAAGCGGAACAGCGTTTATTTACAATTATATATACAATCACACTTTGCATGATTTGTGTATATTCTAGTTCGAATTTTTCCCCAAATCGAAACTACTGAACAGATTTCCCCAAAAAATAGATTTTTTCGACACAAACCAGTCCTCAAAAATTAATCATGTCTTAAAAAATACATACCCCCTTAAAATTTTGTAAAAAGCAACTTACCTCTCCTTATGGCCCCTTCTGCGAGAGCCCTATTTATTTCCTTCTAAGAATCAAATAGTGAAATTTTGAGTTAAATTGAATGACTAATTACGATGAAAAATGAAAATAATTGAGAACTTATATTTGCCTTTTCAGTGATTGCACTCACCTATCAGAAGACATTCTTTAAATCTGTCGTGTTTTAGACTACCTAATACTCGTGAGAGGAATACAACACGAAATATTTTATGAGCAAAGTTTTTCTCAGTGCAATGTTATCACGTAAGGTTATCCAAATTCAATGGTAATTAAAATTATATATACATATACATTGTTTAATAATGTAACCTAAAACATACCAAAGTATATTAGTAAACATTTTCATCCAAGATTGTGGAAACTATATGAGTTACAAAGTTAAAAATATATACCTAAATGTAACGTACATTAGAAAAAATATAAAAAATAAATAGATATAACAAGGACTTCAGAAAACAGCAAAATATTTGACTTTTGGTATAAATTGAATCTTTGCTTCCAAGTTTCAGAGCCCTGAAAGAATGAATCTGGAAAGGCTGGAAGAGATGCTCCATCATTATGCACCCTCCAGGGAATGGGGATGGAATTAATTAGGGGTTGCATCTCTGGACAGTTCACCAAACCCATTATTGGAAGCAAGATAGATCACTTCCCAATAACTCTTCATCAAGCATTGTGTTTATGGAGATGTTTGTTTTTTTTCCGTTTTTTCTTCCTAATGTTCAATAAGCTTTTGATTATGTGTAAAATATTACTTTCGAAGCAAAATACTTACTATTGATTTACTGATTTTATTATATTAAACGTAGGTTTAATTCATTTCATACGAAAAATTGAATAATTTTTAAATCAGTTTTTTCCTCAAGTAAAATAAATAATAAAAAAAACAATAATTATTATGTAATCATCCCACACTCTCTGGTAAGTCATGAATAAGTTTGATCTGTGACTTAAATTTAGTTAAGACTTACTCAAGAGCATTGGGGCTTATTATGCTGAAGTTATTATATATTGACAATGGGGTCAATTATACAATTGACTCTATACAATACACTCTTAAATCATCATTTTTTTTTAAATATAATTTTCCTTCAACAAGGCTGAAACAAGTAACTGCTTATACGTTACTAGCTACTTTAGACTCATTACACAAACGCTCAAAGGTTCCAATCAGTTTGGAGAGGCTTATTTACATTACAATTACAAGTCCTATCTCGACCTACGGAGTTGAGTTTTGGAAATGTAGTAAAGTATCCAATCCCAATAGCATCAAATCCTTAAAATCCCAAATCCTTAACCCGCCTTGTTAATCATCCTTAAAAACGTTCACCCTACCCACTTGATTCAAACATTGCTTCCTCGTCAATTCCTGATAATCCCCATAGGCATGAAAAGAAAAATTTTTCAGCCTTTTTTAATTTAATCTAATTGTACATTTCAATAAATATTATGATACAAATAATATTAATTTGACCTTTGGTCTGAGCTAGCTGTAGAAAAAAAAAAAAAAAAAAATGTATATATATATATATATATATATATATATATATATAAAAATGTCAATAACTTAAGCAAGTTGGACTAACTGAAAATCGTAATTATATCTATCACGAATTTCTTATATTTATTTATTTTCTGATAATTAATTTATTTTTTTAATTTTTCCCTTTCAAAAAGTAATTATTTTTTAGTTTTTTTAATTATTATTAAGTTGGGGTTTCCAAATTGAAAACATACTTACGGCAAGTATGGTAAAAGAGGTCGTTAGATAAGTCTTTTTTTTTCGCAGGTTTCACATAATCCTAATAATAATTATGAGGTGTTTAATAGTCAACTGTTTTTGTTTATTTAATAGTCAGGATTTTCAGTTCAACATTTTTTATTTTGAAAAGCCAACGTTTCGATCCCTAAATGCTGATCTTCATCAGGGTTGCGTCAAGACTAATACAGAGACTGACCTGTCGGGTATCCAGGAATAGTCCGGGAGCTGAGGGCCAAAAAGGTGCCTGGTTTGAAGAAAATGTTTGATCATATAGGCTGAAAGTACTCATTTCGGAGACAACAAATGTGAACGTCTGCCACCTCAGATCGGTTGCCATCAAATTTTATAGACGAACAAAATCGAGATTTTCGCACTATTTTCAAATGTTCGCTAATAACTCGAAAACGATTTATCGCAGAAGAAATTGTGTTCTTTCTAAAATAAGAGGGCATTAAATTTCGCGTCGAATGAGGTCCTCACAGTTAAAATCGGGTAAGTATTTTTGCCAAAACCGATTGTCAATTTAGCCACTTTAGCGGAAAACTGAATTACGCACATGTTCCCAAGCATGCAATTAAAAGAGGGTTACTCCAAATAAAAAATGTTACCTATAATAGTTGTAAAACATTAAATCCTGTGTAAAACGATCTCATTAATTTTAAAATTAGCCCACTCCTGTAGAGTCAAAGTAATTAATACGTGAAAGTATTTAGCGCCTTGTGGTCTAAACTCCGTGAGAATTTATGGGATTTTTATTTAGTTTCTCGCATATATTTCGGCAAATACAGATCAATAAGTATTGCTTTCTTCTTACTATAAGAGGCTAAACTATTGCAAATAGAATGATATATTTGAAGTTTAAATAGGTTTAGCGGTTTAGCCGGTTTCGGTACATCAAAAATCTGTAGTTTTTAATATTTTGGTGGAAACCGTATTCTTACGCCTATAACTCAAAAACACCAAGTTTTAATGAAAAATGTTTTAGATAAAAGTTGCTGAGCATCAAATTTAGCAGGAAATAAGCACATAAGCTATATCCTGGGAGGAAATACAAATGAAAACGTGACAGAATTCGGAGTGGTTACTTCCTGCTAAGACTTATAAAAATAAATACTTAGACAGGTAGTTACTTGGCAAAATTTATCTTTTATTTTAACAGATGGAAGATGGTTGTTTAATTAGTTCAAAATGGCTAATAACCGAAATATTAGCAGGAAGTAACCACTCCGAATTGAAAAATTGAAAATAGTTCGAAAATCTCGATTTTGTTCACCTATAAAATTTGATGGCAACCGATCTGAGGTGGCAGACGTTCACACTAGTTGTCTATGAAATGAGTAGTTTCAGCCTATATGATCAAAAATTTTCTTCAAATTAGGCACCTTTTTGGCCTTCAGCTCCCGGACTAGAATGCTTAACTGAAAATCCTGACTATTGATCAACCTATCGTAATAATAATTATGATAACCTTACCATACTTGTCAAAATTTTTATTTTTAAAAAATCAACTAATTATTATTTAACAAAAACAACCCAATTTTTATTTTTTTATATTTATGCAATATTTAATCTTTTGTCAACGGAAATTCCACTGAGGTACCGTAAGAGCCATTTTCGAAAAGATTGTAACATTATATAAAGTGACATTGTTTGGATAGTAGATTTTATCAAAAGATTTTATCTATAACTTCATTCAATTCATATTGCTAACTTTAATAAGAAAATTTAATTTCTTTTTTTTTAAGATAAAAATCAAGATCATTTCGCAACACTTGTTAAGAGAGAGAGAGAGAGAGAGAGAGAGAGAGAGAGAGAGAGAGAGAGAGAGAGAGAGAGAGAGAGAGAGAGAGAGAGAGAGAGAGAGAGAGAGAGAGAGAAAGAATATTTTTATTATTTGAATATTTACAAAATAAATGAGGTTTTTGTACATGATTTAGAATTATTTATCCTTACAATGTGAAGTGTGTTTATTTTGCTGAATTGATAACAGTTGCTAATGAGGATCACTGGTAGGAAGATTGTTGAAATTACCGCAAACTCGGATTCGAAATGGTTTTTATCTCTCTTTTCTTGAATTGGTTCCTTTGGAGGAGTAAGTAGCCATTCATAATCTTCTACGATATTTAAAGTCAATTTACGCTAAGATTTCATTGATGATGAATAAGCGAAAAATAATTTCCGGGTCACCAGGATTTCGGACTTGATGGTGTCAATGATGTACAACTGTATTGCACTACATAAGCAGTTTCCTTTTTATGTAAAAACACTGTAATTTAACGAGGCCATTACAATTTTTCAGGAATTATCTTCCACCTCGATCGTTTCCGTATAATTTGCAAATCATGTCATCATGCCATTTCCGGAATAGCCTATGGGAGCAAGACACAACCCTTGCTGTCCTCAAGTGCCAAGTATGAGGTAGCCCTTATCGATTGAGGTACACAGCGGGGCTGTCCGAGCACCGGTTGTAAATTTTGCAAAGTACTAGGTGCACGCAGGGGGGGAGGGGGGGGGGTTTAAGGGGGGGAGGAGATAATGAGGAGATAAGAATGTTGCACCACCCATCCGGCGACGTGGGCGTGGCCCAAGCTCCACCCTCTCCATTTTTTGCACATCTTCTACAATTCTAATTAGATTCCGTTTCTGCAATCGGGGCACATCCCTCACGGCCTCGGTGCCGGCAGGGTAGGAAATGGTTCAATTTCTGTTACCTTATGAGCTCGTCGGGGAAGGCAAATATTATTCCTCCACTAACAATTCTATATTCGCGTAGAAGAATTCGATATTTCAATCAAAATCCTAAAAGGGACCCTGTTCTTTGTGTTTTGGTTTCGTTTTTTTTTTTTCGTTAAAATTTATAACTTCATCAATTACGATTACAACAAGTAAATAAGGACAGAAAACAAGCAACATTCCAATAATAATTCTAAATTTAATACTTAGATCACAAAAATATATCTTTTTTTTAATTGAAATTTTAGAACTGTGTGATAAATAATATGGATACTATCAATATCGGCTCCTTCAACTTTGAGAAAGTGGCCCGGTTCAAATATTTGGGGTCACTTGTCTCTCAAGATAATAAGCGAGGAGAAGAATATTGATGACCAATAAGTGCTACTTCGGTCTCCACATGGAATTCACCTCCCGCCTCTTATCCCGGGAGACAAAGCTTCATCTGTACGAAGCATTAATTCATACAACAGTATGGATCAGAAACATGGACCACAAGCAAAAGAATTGAACAAGACCTCTTAGTCTTTCAAAGGAAAATTGTTCGTTGGATTTTCGGAGGAGTCCATATCGACGGAAACTGGAGAAGGCGGACGAACATCGAAATTTATTCGATTTTTAATGAAAAAGATGTTGTTCTGACAATGAAGTTGGGAACGCTGCGATAGGCTGGCCACGTGGCTAGAACGGACAACCAGGCGATCCCTAAAAAGTTATCAACTGAACCCCTCCGTGTCGCTAGAAGAAGGGGGAGACCGAAACTCAGGTGGTCTGATGGTGTTGCGGGAGACGCTAGAGATATCCTGGGAGTCAGGAGCTGGATGACAACGGCACAGAGCAGAGATGACTGGAGGAAGCTGGTGAAGGATGCCAGGAGTTGTTGCGCCATATTAATAATAATAGTGATAAATAATACAATAAGAAAACGTGATATAAGAGAGAATAGTGTGAACAGACATCTTGAGAAACTACTCATTGGTAGCAGTGAAATATTGTCCTAAAGTTAGTGTTCATGAGGCCACCTTTTTACAGACGCCTCGGCGGTTGTCAGGAATAGAGGTGGAACCTAGGTTGGAAGCTAAGTCGGGAGTTTATTGTGAAAGGATTGGAATCCTGCTCGGGCCAAACCGGTGACATATGGAACATTAAGATTATTAATACTAATGCCCTTAAGTGTGACAAATTGTATTATTTTTTTTTCAAAGAATAAGTTATAGAGTAACGAAGCCATCTTTCTTTCCAGAGGGCTTCTATATGGAATGATGTAAGAATAATCTACATTGGAAACAAGTGGGTTCGATTTGATCTGAAAGTTAATTATGAAAGGATGAATTAAACATAAAAGTTAATTATCGGGCCAAGTCGGCGACATAAGAAATATTAAGGTTTTTATCGATGGTTTTATTTGTAACATAGAAAAGAGCATTGAAAATGGATGATGGTAAGGATTGGATAGAAGATGAACTCATTGGTTTAGTAAAAAAAAAAAGGTCAACTCCATCTTACATTATTCACATTACAGTAATCCAAAACTTACATTAATTTTCATGTAAATGAGCCTTTTGTAATTAATTGGAAGCTTTGAACGTTGGTCCAGTGTTGGGACGAGGGGCGATTCACGATTGAAATGCAAACTTTCCCCGGTGAAGGGTCCATCCACCAAACGAGCAAAGTTTGAGGATAGTGGACTGTATAAAAGTTGTAACAAACAGAGCATTATAACGGTTAAATACAAATGACATTAACAAAAGAAACCTAGTGGTTAAATAGAAAATATGAGAGGCCCCTTTTGATTCTTTACAATAACAGGTATGTTAAACCAAAACGAATAGTATAATTGAATTTAAAAAATATTCTATGAATTGAATGGAGCAAAAATAATAACATATCTGTATGAGCATAATATAAAAATAAACTTACACTTATGTGCACAAAAAACCGTTTATTAAAAAAAAAATTAAATGTCCAATAATAAGTACCTTGGTGAGTAATAGGTGGATGAAACAGCCATACCTGAAACGAGGTTACCTCATCAATCAATCGGATAGTTTTATTCTTCTATTGATATGGATATTTCTTCCTTTATGCGCACAAAGATCATCAGCATGATCACAAGGTCGGTGAGAAACATCCCGATGAGAAACTGAGAATTAAGATGCTGTTTGAGCTAAACTCCGACTTATACATTTGACAAAATACTAAAGACTAACAACTTAGGGCTAAACAAATTAATAAATGTGACAATCTGATGAAAGGGGCCTTGAAATTAAAAAATATTATTAAAGAATATATTTTTAAAATTAGGCAAGCTTTAACATCTAGTAAGACCTGAGTTAGCTGTAAATAGCTAGTAACGTCGAGTAGTCATTTCAGTTGTGCATGGGGATTTCAAATAAGACCTTAGTCCAGGGAGAGCTTTCAGTAGTAGGATCCCTTTTGCAGGAATCAGTATAGTCATAGTTAAAGGGCACTGTAGGGATGGAAGTTATAGGTTTACGAAGTAGAGTTTGGCTTTGCTATAATTTATTTGAACGTCATAGTTTTTAATAAATTCTTAAAGATTTGTGACTGGGGCAATTATCCAACGGATGATCATTATCAACTGATATCACGCATTTGTTATCTTCAAATAAAACATTGAATTAAAAAAAAAAAAATTATTAACGCATTTTGTACATATATTTGGCATACTATGTTTTTAAAATTAATGTTAAGGTTCCAAATTATTTTATTGTTTTAGGCCCATTGGCATTAATTAACATATTCTGTTGTAGAAGTTCCCTGCTAGGTACTCAAATAAGGCAAGGATTGTAGCTACTTCTTCCTTTTATAGTTTTTACCAGTTTTGACGGTTTGTTCATCGGATGTACTTCCCAACTCTTCAACTGATTTTTCCTCCATTAGAATAACCAATCCTTGTATGCGACATATTTTATTGTAGATATACTTGTTCTCTTTTTTCCTAGCTAAATTTGCAGCCTGTCATCCTCTTTCATTTCTCCTAATCCTGCATTGGGATCGGCCTATTAGCTGAACCAGGCTGATATTGCGGTCTTCGTCCTATTTTTATGTTCCCACAATGTGTTCATTATTTCCCTTATCCAATAAATTAATTGAAAACGTGCCATTTATATTTTTGCAATTTTGACAGGTCCCCCACCTTATAAGGCTTAGAGACCTCTGATAAACTATCCATGTGTAAATTCAGTGTCCTATTCGAATTCAACACAATATATCTTCCCTTCTCGATTTCCAATTATGTATGTCCCATTATTTTCAACTTTTGATCATTCAATGATATTTTTATTTTTAATACTGGATTATTCAGATAATACCAGGTGTGTAAATATGAAACCGGAATTCGCCAATGATAGGAGTTAGCAGTCAATATAATCTTCTAACTAATCCGTCAGTGGTGTTATCTGATTTTGCCTACATGTAATAAAGAGATCCAATTGATACCAACATCAGTTTCATTCTATAACCGTGTTTTTAGTGGCGTTGAACATGTCGACTTTTGTGCCAACAAATCAAGATTTGCGGACAGCATTTATTTTCCGTTTGTTATTTATTATCACATAGGATACTTGTTGAAGCTTACGGGGAGCATGCCCTAGGCAAATCTCAATGTTTCGATTGGTTCAAAAAATTTAAAGATGGATTTCGATAAAAGAAACAAAGACCGTGTAAAACCACAAAAAAAAAAAAACTTTGAAAACGCTGATTCGGAAGCGCTTGTTGGACAATTATTACATGTGACACCGTCTCCATTTGTTTGAAAGGCATGGAAAAGATCCAGAAGGTCGGAAAATGGGTACCTCACCAACTGAATGACAGGCAGCAGGAAGCTCGAAAAACCTCATGGCAAATGCTGCTCGCCAGGTACAGAAAAAAAGTCATTTCTTTATCAAATTGTGACTGGTGATGAAAAGTGAATTTACTTCGAGAATCCTAAGCGTAAAAAATCCTGGGTAACTCCTGGTGAACCATCGGCATCGCTTGGGGAGGAAGAAAATGCTCTGTGTCTGGTGTGATCAGATGGGTGTTACCTACTATGAGCTGCTGAAACCTGGGGAAACTGTTAATACGGAACGCTAGCTACAACAGATGATAAATTTGAATAAAGATTTGCGCCAAAAAGTCCCAAATATCAAGAAAGGACACACAAAGTGATCTTGCTCCATGACAATCCCCCATCACATTCGGCTAAACGGACCAAGGAAACGATCCAAGTGTTTGGTTGGTAAATTCTTCCGCATGCGGCTTATTCACCAGATTTGGCCCCATCCGATTACCATCTATTAGCATCGATGGGACACGCACTAGCTGAGCAGCGCTTCACTTCTTATGAAAATGTACGAAATTGGTTAAGTGATTGGTTTGACTCAGAAGAGGAAGCATTATTTTGGCGGGGAATCCACAAATTGCCTGGATGATGGGAAAAATGCATAGATAGCGAAGGACAGTACTTCGAATAAAAAAGTATGTATCATTTTTACACAATCAACTCTTATTTGCTATTTGAAAAATTCCGGTTTCATATTTACACACCTGGTACATTTGTTGGATCGCCAGGAAACGATACCCTAGAAAAATATGATTAACTATAAATGTTCAGAAGATGGGTACATAGTTCCCCGAAACATAAAAAACACATGTAAAAATAAAAAAATTAATAAATAAAAATGGAGGTTCTTAACCTGAAAATCAAATAGAAAAAAGTTTGTATTCATCCTTGGAATCTATTATTATTAAATTTGTGATACAGATAAAATAATTGAAAAGAAACAGAAATGCGAGAGTTCCATACTATAAACAAAAAAATAAAATTACTTGTAATAAATTGTTGCGATAATTTATTATTTTTAAAATTAAATTTTACGTTTCTTTTTCCCCCCATTGAATAGAATTATATAAGCTGGAAATCCGATATAATCAGTTCATGAAATCGGTCAACTCGTTATTCTTAATTCATTTATTCATGGAAGGAAATTGATACGAATGAACATTATTGACAGGTATCGGGAAATCGTGCATCAGGAAAATTGGGCATTTTTATTTTGGTACATCATTCCAGGCGTTTAGATATACGTCAGCATGTTTAACATTGATTGCCTCGTTATCGGGAATTCTATAAGCCCACAGTTATTTCCTAGTATAGGATTGCAGGTATTTTGGGATCGGAATCAGTTTTCACCTGAAATGGAATGATTTCACGGTACGATGCTCGCTAATTATTTTTAGATTTCATCAATACGCTAATTAACAGGAAAGCATTTAATTGTGCCATGTTGATTAATGTTTTACTCGTACTTCACAAACCGATCTGAAATAATTCGCATTCCCTTATAATTAATATAATGAGATTGATCTCATTATTGGATCCATATCTCATTGGAGATTGAACTCCTCCAAAAGTTTTTCATTAAAAAATTGCTTACACTCCCATCCAATTGTCCGGACTTTGTGATATATCTGGAAATAAATTGAGACCCATTATATTTTTATACTCTCCACTTGTTTTTAAAGTATTTAATTATTTTTTTTTTAAATAATAGAAAATCTAGATTTTCTATTTCTTGTGTGTCATTTGTTTCACTCCGAAATAGCTTCTGCAAGTTTTGACGGTTTGTTCATCCAATGTACTTCCCAACTCTTTAACTGATTATTCCTCGATTGGTATACCCAATCCTCGTACGTATTTTATTGCAGATATATTTTCATTTCCCATAATTAAGCATTGGGGTGGAACCCAGACTAATATTACGGTTTTAATCCTACTTTTAATTTCCCACCGTGTGTTTATTATTTCCCTTTGAAGTGAGTTACTTGGAAGCGGGCTTCTCGTCGACGATAATATATGTTTATATTTATATCAGAGAAAATTAAAACAAATAATTAATTTTACAATTTGTATACAGAAAAAATTCTGACATTATTGAAAATATGTCATTATAAATATCATAATTGGGCATTATGCACTGGTGTATATAGCAAAAAATTTCCCAAGTTGTATTGATCAGTGGGGGGAGGGGGGTCCGACCAATGATTTTTTGGGACGACTGGGGGATGTTTTTGGGAATCCGTTACTGCAACAAAGAGAACTGAATAGGGTTATTGGCCATTTTAATCATTAGCACAGTTCATATTGCAGTCACTAATTATTTAATTAATTATATTTGATGTGACGTATCCATTTCGGAAACATCACTTAAAGAGGTAATTCATGCCGTACAACCATAAGTGCCATGATTTTTTTATTTTATTCTTCCTTGTTTATCTTTCATAAACACCCTCTAGGGCATCTTTTAGCTTATTGAGAGTAAGTAATAAAGTATCGGATCTGCGAACTATCAAAGATAAGTCACCAAAGCTCGGTAATAATCAGTAATATTTATGAAAATCGAATACATCACCCTAACTAAGAATAATGTGATAGTAATAAATTTTATGACTGGATAATAATTTTGTTGTTGGTTTATTCATATTTATTGAAATTTTCAATTCTATTAAATATACAAGTAAAATTGAACGTAAAACGAAAATAATGACATGCTCAGATTTATAGAGAACATACCCTTTGCAGCATAACAATATGTCTAAATTACAAGTCACGTGGCCATCTCCTTTTTTAGACAAATCAGAGAATTATCTGGAATATAATTGGAAGCACGGCTGGAAACAAGTGGGTTGTGTTAGTCCAAATCGGAGACATATCCAAATAAATTAAATACATGAATAGTTATTTATTAAAGGTTGTGGCGCTATTTTATAGATGCATTTATATAAGTAAAAATATATATTTATAATTTTTACCATCCTTATTTCTTTTCTTTTTTTTTTTTCTTCTTCCAGTCCTTAAAGGATGAATTTTTATTTTTCATTTTAAATGCACGAACCTCTCTTGATGATAACCCATCCCACATTCTCGGATGAATATGTCCGATATAATTCTCTGGCCTTGTATACTTAGACTACCTGTGCAAGGGTATTTGACCAAGAAGGGGAAATAATTCAATAGGACTTAAGCTGCCCGCTGTGTAATCCTTCAAACGCTGGTAGACAGACCCCTTCTGAGTCCCACCGAAAAGACACCCACTTTACCCCCTGGCTTATCGTACATAGATGGTATTATAATTCAATTTTCACTTCTTGAACTAAGTATTCCAGTTCGGAGTGGAAGCATAAAAGCTTAGGGAACCAGGAGCTCTTTATCAGTATTAATTATACAAAAGCCTCGCAGATAGACCTCTTAGAATAAAGTCTTAAACGCCGTTTGAGTGTGGTGTAAGGAATATACTAAGAGTTTTTAATTTATTGTTGAATTTGTAATTTTTTTCCATGTAACTGTTCCGTGTTATCTTACCAGGATCCGTTGATAAATAAAAACAAATAAATTAAAAAAAAAAAAAGGAGAATTTTTAATATTAAACTAAAACGTACTGGACATTATTTCTTCAGGAAATGGTAATGTCGAATTGATATTATTTTTCAATAAAAATAATATCAACAAACAAAGAACTTTCATGCAATTAAAGCTGTCTAATCAAAATTTTGTAAAATTTTGTATAAATGGTGTGGTAATTGTATAAATATGCAATAGATACTAATAAAATATGCTCATTATGCAATTTACACGTAGTTTGATGAATTGTCCACTATATAATCCAGCTAGACTTCACTATCTCAAAAAATACATTAATAATTCTTTTAGTACTGAAAATTATTTTGTAATTTTCAAATAATAAATGATCGAGAACAATTGAACAATGTTTACTACTGTAATTGAAAATTACAATACGGTAATCTGATGAAAATTAGATCTTTTTGTATCAATGACTGAGGAGAAGAACAAGTATTGTTGTTCGTTATATAATAATGAATATTAATAAAATTAAAACATATTATTTTATTTTGGTCCCTAATTTTTATTAGGTTATATTGTTTATGAATATTTAAAGTGAAGTAAAGTTTTCAGTTATTCCTTCTTTTTTTTTCAATTATTAATTCAAAAAGCTATTGCTTTGAATTGAAATAATAAATATTATAAAATCGTGACATTTATAATGTAATATAGATAGATATTATAGATATGGTGCCAGACTACCTGTAAAATGTAAAAAACCATTAATACAGCATATAAATAATAATGAATTACGTTTTTACTCTCAGCATATTTTATAGACAGTATAAAAACATTAAATGATGATTTAATACAAATAGGACGTAAATTAAACTCAAATAAAAGTTTAAAACAATGCCGTAATTATATACAATTTTGACAATCAGATAGAAGAGAGAACACCTAACCCGATTTGTGGAGTGAAAAGCATCACACCCTCAGTATCTCTCTCAACTGCGCCACTAGTATTAAAAGCCAGTAGAGATTGGATTGACTGGCTATTGCCTTAACTCCAATAATATTTTTACAAATGTTTCGCAGCCTCGTCCTTTGTAACCACATGGATATAAATATAAATAGTTCCAAATAAATAAAAAATAAATGAATTTACGTTAAATTTTCATTATTTTGATTTTCAGCTATATAGAAATCATTTCTACTTTCTTAACACTTTGAATGGTATGTCACCTGAAATCGATTAACTGTTCTCATGTCAGAGAATCAAATATTAAAATTGTGTCGAAACGAGAGTGTGACTCTCAGGTATATCTTTTTCGGTATTCAAAGTGGTAAAGATCTAATTATTTGGCCGAGGAGGCAGTCAAGTGTGGGCCACCCGTGGCACACGCCGCCCGATGAGGCTGTCAAGTGTGAACCATGGGTTTTACACGCCGGCGTGAACGTTTTAAACCAAAGTTGCAACGTAACGATAATTTTATTTTCTCTGAACTAAGGACACTATTGGCAAAATGAATGCAGCAATTAAAATACACTAATAAAAATTTATCTCATACGTGGGTCACCCTCGAAGAGATGGAGCCAGATTGAGATAAGTGGCGAATGTTCATAAAGGCCCTCTGTCGCACTGAGGGATAACAGGAAATAATAAAAAATTATTAATGAGATCTACCAATTTATTTATTTTTTTAAACTTACCACTGTGTCGTAGAGTTCGAGTTTGATTGATATATATGGTCGGAATAAAACCATAGTAAACTACACGCCAACCTATATAAATAATTTTTTAAACAAATTACCTATTGTTATATTTTTTAATGATGCTTCTTTATATTTTGATAAGAGACATAGAAAATATGTTGTAGTTCAAAAGTGATAGTTAATTTTAAATTCAATTTTGTCAAAATATGGAGTCTGGCGATTAGTTATACCATAATAATTATTATAGTGTTATACCAACCATATGTCGGTGTACTTTTATTATATTTATTTAGCGAGTAGGTTCAAAAAGTAAAAATTTTAAATGGCTTATTTTTTAATTGAAATGTTAACAAATATTCATTTCATCCCTTGTATATACCTTATATAACCTAATTACCTTGTGTATGTGAATTATATATCCCGGTTTACGTCTAATATATATCACAAAAGCCTATTATTTTTTTTCTCATCCAAGAACGTTTTCTTGTATGAAAACTTTTGAAAATATAACATTAATATTTTGACTCGACATCCAACGAAAATATTGATACTCAGAACTAATGGTGGGAATGTGGGAGTAAAGGTATTCCCGTTTTCCCCGAGTGAAGGGATGTAGGAAATGGCTGGAGGGACTCCAGGTGGTCCAGAGCAGAGATCCCAGTTCCGGTAATAACTGTCTCATTGAGGGACCTCACAGGCAGACCACCGATCACCATCTCCTAACAGATCGGTATCAAAGGGTTGCTTACCATTTCACTGGAGTATCTGTATAGGTTCTGGTGCATTAGGGGTGTCATCATCAGTTCTTAATAATGTGATTGTACATTCCTAACTCGTATCAACCGGCACAGTAAAACAACCCTTATCTGTACTGTATTGCCGGACAAGAGGAAGAGCCGGTTAACACATACTTACATCAGTACTGTCAGAAGAAATTAATTTTAAAAATAAATCAATAAACTTTGAGAATATCATTTCAACTATAAATACAAAACAACGAAAATAACTTTAAAATATTGTTACAGCGTACACCACATAATAACCAAGTTTAAACGCCGCATCACCACCTCAAATAAAAAAAAAAGTATCATAACCAATATGTGAGGGGTGAAACTCATCTCTTCTTGCATAAAATGTTTATTAAAAAATAAGTCAAAACTCATAATCTTGAGACTTAAGTTTCGGAATTTCTTCCATCCTCAGGGTTTCCTTACATTATATTTCTTATTTTTCTATTACCCATGTCTAATACCATGTTATGTAGTCAAGTACTAATTTTCAATATTAACTATAATACGTCATTTTATGTTATTAAAACAAAAATTTTAATTGCACATTATTTAAACGGAACCAGATATTATAAAAAAAAAAAAAAATTATTATTATTAACGATCGTCCAATTTTTTCCAATTCTCACGATTAATTGTATGAATAATGATATTTACGGGGTGTTTCGGTAAAAAAAAAAAAAAAACAGTGATTCTTATCTTCAACAAAAAAGCTCTTATAAAGGCATGGTATATTTCACTCTTTTTAATTAATCGTTTCTTTCGAGATTTTTCAATTATTAGTTGGCTTTTAATTTAAAATAGAGTTGAAATAAAAAGAGATGGGGAAAATTTCCACTTAAATCCATACTCCAGAAGAAATTAATTTTAAAAATAAATTAATTAACTTACAGAATATCTGTTAAGCTATAAATACAAACCAATGAAAAGTGCTTTAAAATATTATGACAGGATATACCACATAATAACCAAGCTATTTTAAAAGCCGTATCAGAACCTCAAATCAGACAAAGCAAATATCACCATTAACATTTGTCCAATTTGTTTTTAATTCTAATCATTAATTGTGTGAATAACGATATTTATTTATAGGGGGTTTCGGTAAGTTTGTTTTTCCTGGAAAATAGAGTTGAAAGAAAAAGAGATGGGAATTTCAAGTCCCTATATTTTGTAAAAAAAGATATTATATTAACCGAAAAATAATATTTTGGTATTGCTGAACTTGAATGCGACGTTATTTTTTGTATAAAAATGTAATAAAATAAAATAAAAATCTAAGGGTAGTTTGCTTTAAAAGATGATCATTTTTTTTTTTTTTTTACAATATTCTGAAATAGAATTCATGGAACGGCTGGCTTTTTTTCCTTAAATCTACACTCAAAAGAAAAAATAATATTGCAAGAATCATGTCGTTATCAATGTTTTAACTCGAGATATAGTCGTTTAATGATATTTCATTTTTTTTGCTTTTAGGGCCCATTGGCGAGAATGGCAAAATACGTGTCTAATATTTTCCGTGAGAAAGTGACTGAATCCCCCCCACCCTCATGTAAATGGAATTAAAAACAATTGATATGACTAATTAATATTGAAAAAATCAGGATACACAATTCCTTAGTCTAAAAGCATTCTTTATTTTTTTTTTCGATTTATGGTACAAACAATTTTATTATTAATACCACAGTAAAATTTGGCGTATGAGATATGCCTTGAAATTCTTGTAATTATTAACCCTTCACCAACAAAATAAAATATCAAGGGCTCTAAAGACGACATAATCGCTGATTACTGGTAAAAAAAATTTGTGTAGCTATTCTTCTTTTTTTTTTCAACAAAACTTAGTTTCGTATTAATATCTTAATTCGGGTCTTGGACTTTATATGGTGGGATATAAAATTTGGTAGGTTGGACCACAAAAGAATGGATGAATTGAGGTTTAGAAGATTTTAATGTTTGGAGGATTCTAAGTTCTTAATAATTCGTGGGGAAAAAATGTAGATTGCTGGAAATTAAGATAATTCACTCTAGTCTCTGAATACCAATATGATATATGCATACGTCTGAGGACTCCGTAGATATAAAAGAGACTGTATTCATTGGTTCAATTATTATGTGGCCACCTGTGTCTGTGCCTGTTGGTGGGCTTTGTGTATGAATAGATGGGCTACAATCATCAAACGTAAACTCGATCGATTACAAATTTAAGAAGTTACACCCCCTTGGAACAGCCTCCCTTCGATTCCCACATTTACTGAAGAAGGTCCAACACTATAATTACACGGTGTACCAACCAGTCATTTCGAAGCCACAATGGGCCGCAATCGCACCCCTTAAGAGAATGGTAATACGATCCACATACCATAAAAAAATACATAAAGAGGTAGTGAGCATTCTATGCATGAGAAATACATTAGTCTACCACAAAGGGTGGGGGTAATTCGGAACATTTCCATTCAAAATATTTAATTGGTTACTTCCATATTTATTGTGTAATGGGCAGTAGAACGCGAAAGGCTATTCTTTTTTTTTTTTTTTACCTTTTATCCAGTTTTCATTGAGGGAAAATTGCCTGTAATTATCTAGGTATCTGTAATGAAGCCTATTAGTAGGCTGTTTAATTTTCTATTTAGAGACTACATAGGTGGACCGGAAATGGAGCCCATCTGTCCGCCATGCTCTTAAGAACTCATGAAATTATACCGACTTCCAGATGATCTTCTATGATGGCATGAATATCCCCTCCTCTTTACCATAGTAATGATAGTAACTGCCAAATGAGTTTTTCTTTTAAATAATTTTATCTAAAGAAAAAAGATTCTCTCTTCACTGACCCCGATAGTGATACGGGTTCTGGTGGCGTAGTTGGATAACGCAATGCAACCTTGATGCGGGGACCCAGTCTCGAATCCCGGCCAATCATTTCTCTTCAGATAAAGTTATTTAAAATAATATACTACTAAATTTAATAATTTTTATAATTTTGTTTTACTTCTTCAAATATTGTTTTTTATTGTGTATGATCATCTTAAATACATTCAGATTTTTTTTTTCATTTTTTTTTTTTTAATGAAAACTATATTGTAAACGAAAATAAGATTTTACCTTGTATCGTGGAGACGTTGAGCAATCATCGAACTTCATACCTATAATAAATACTTACCTTTTCCGTTGCTTGAGTAGTTAATAGATTATAGTGTAACCTAATAACATATATTATATGAATATCATTAAAAAAACCAAAGATTTAAATTTAAAAAAGACTAATGCTTTAGTATAGTAATTTCAAAATAGTGGGGTTTTCTTATGATATTTAAAAATTATTTATCTCAAACTTCTGAATAAAATACTTCCTACAAAAATATTCTTATTTCTCTAGACGCTTCCACCTCATGAAGGCTTGATACTTGCCTATTAATAATATATTGTAGGTATATACATAATTCTTTACCCCTTTCGGTCCAAGGTTAGAAATAACCTGAATTTGTGTAGTTATTTATATATGTAGGTAAAATATATGTTTCTTCACATTCCGTTTCTGTGTAGGTATAATTTAAAAAAAATAAAATGTATACATTTATGAAGTAATATGGTGGGTGAATTATTCGTCCAAATAGTAGGATCTGTAGATATTTTGTTTAGGATCTGTTGACTAATTTTTTTTAAGTATTTTCTCGTGGGTAATCACATTCATAATTTTTTAAAAATTCTAAATATTATATTTTTTATTTAATTTTATGAGTGAAAAGATTGGCCTCGGTCGGGAGTCAAACCCATGTCTCCCACATATCAAGCGCGGTAAGCTTCCACTGAGCCACCAAGACAATCCGAGTCAATTCTCTCTTCAAGTTCTGGCTAGTTCATGTATATTCAATTATTTAGCGGTCACCTTTGATGTAGTGGTTAGCATAGGCAGTTGCTTATGTATAGTAGTTAGTATACTCAAGCTCGCGAGATTATAGCCCGGTTGCCCTAGGATTTTTAATCGAAGTAAAAATCCTTGGCTACGCCGTCCTTCGTAGGGGACGTAAAAGGAATGTCCTGAAACTATACGATGTCAGGTACTCGTAATCCTTATTATACCTGGAGAGGCAAAATTTAGGACTCCCTCTGTTGCATCGTCTCATTAGGCATAATAGCATAAAGTGACGTTAAACAAAATGTTTGCAGATAATAATATATTTGTACAAATCTTGTTTTATAATCTTGTTTTACTAGTATAAATACTATAAATTAAGAGTTACATGAATGTATGGAAACTAGAGATGCGACATCGAAGGCAAAACATCGATGTTTTGAACATCGATGTTTTTACAATCAAAACATCGATGTCGATTAAATATCGACCACAAAACATCGATGTTCAAGAACATCGATGTTTTTCGACATCGATGTTTCTTAATTTATACGTTCTTTAAACTTTAACATATTAGTGCCCAAACGTATTTAAATCGATATTTAAGTGTAAAGCATGTTTATTTTTCATTATTAATATACAAAAACATCGATGTTTTCTACATAGTTGGTTTTACATAACCATTTATTAAATATTCAACTGTTAGGACCTAAACATCTTATATTATAACTAAAACATCGATATTAAAAACAACTTTTTATTGTTAAAACATATTTGTTTTTGCAGAAAACATCAATGATTAAAACAACATCGATGTGTTAAAAAAAGTTGTTTATAACATCGATGTTTTTCACAAAAACGAAAATGTTTTAACATCGATGTTTTAGACGAAAAACATCAATATATATTCTCTTAATCTCATTGATGTTAAAACATGTTTTAACAATAAAAAGTTGTTTTTAACATCGATGTTTTTGACAAAAAACATCAATATATATGCTGTTAACATCGATGTTAAAATCATTAATGTTTTAAAATAAAAAGGTGTTTTCAACATCGATGTTTTAACAATAAAAAGTTATTTTTGACATCGATATTTTTGACAAATATAAATATGTTTTAACATCGATGTTTTTGACAAAAACGAAAATGTTTTAACATCGATGTTTTGGACAAAAAACATCAATATATATGCAGTTAACATCGATGTTAAAATCATTAATGTTTTAATAATAAAAAGTTATTTTTAACATTGACGTATTCGGCAACAACAAATATGTTTGTTTAAACGTCGATGTTTAAAACAATTTTATATTGTTAGAACATCGATGTTAAGAGTATATATATTGATATTTTTTGTTCAAAACAACGCTGTTAAAAACAACTTTTTTTTAAACATCGTTGTTGTTTTTTTTTTTCTGCAGAAACAAATACGTTTTCCCATCGATGTTAAGAGGATATTTGGTTTTGTATATAACAAGGATGTTAAAAAGAACTTGGTTATCGTTAAAACGTCGATGTTAAAAAATATTTAATGTTGTCTAAAACATTGATGTTAAGAGCATATATATTGATGTTTTTGTCCCAAACTTCGATGTTAAAACATATTAGTTTTTGTCATTGATGTTAAAAACCACTTTTTATTGTCAAAACATCGATGTTAAGAGCATATGAATTGATGTTTTTGGTCCAAAACATCGATGTAAAAACATGTTTTTTTAAAACATCGGTGTTTTCTGCAAATACTAATATGTTTTAACATCGATGTTTTCCGCAAAAACAAATATGTTTTAACATCAATGTTAAAAACAACTTTGTTTGGTGTCTAAAACATTGATGTTAAGAGCATCTATATTGATGTTTTTTGTCCCAAACTTCGGTATTAAAACATATTAGTTTTTGTCATTGATGTTAAAAACCACTTTTTATTGTTAAAACATCGATGTTTTAATTAAATTTATATTTATATTAAAATTATGTTAAAAAACATATTTGTTTTTGCAGAAATCGATGATTTAAAAAAAGTTGTTTTTAACATCGATGTTATATACAAAAACAAATATGTTCTTAACATCGAATTTTTAACTATAAAAAAGTTGCTTTTAACATCGATGTTTTTGTCCAAAACAAATATGTTTTAATATCTATGTTCGATTTTGACAAAATGAAAATATTTTAACATTGATGTTTTCTGCAAAAACAAATATGTTTTAACATCCACGTTTTTGTCCAAATCATCGATGTTAAAACATATTTGTTTTTGCAGAAAACGTCGATGTTAAAACATTTTTGTTTTTGCAGAACACATCGATGTTTTAAAAAAAGTTTTTTTTAACATCGAATTTATCCCAAAAAACATCAATTCATATGCTCTTAACATCGATGTTTTAAAAATAAAAAGTGGTTTTTAACATCATTTACAAAAACTAGTATGTTTTAACATCGAATTTTGGGAAAAAAAAACATCAATATATATGCTCTTAACATCTATGTTTTAGACAACATCAAATATTTTGTAACAACGATGTTATATAAAAAAACAAATATCCTCTTAACATCGATGAGGAAACATATTTGTTTCTGCAGAAAACAAAACAACAACGATGTTTAAAAAAAAGTTGTTTTTAACATCGTTGTTTTGAACAAAAAACATTAATATATATGCTCTTAACATCGATGTTTTGGACAACATCGATGTTTTCTGTAAGAACAGTAAGTATTAACATTGATGTTTTGGGCAAAAACATCGATGTTAAAAACAACTTTGTTATAGTTAAAAATTCGATGTTAAGAGCATATTTGTTTTTGTCAAAAACATCGATGTTAAAAACTATTTTTTTAACACATCGATGTTTTCTGTAAGAACAATAAGTATTAACATTGATGTTTTGGGCAAAAACATCGATGTTAAAAACAACTTTGTTATAGTTAAAAATTCAATGTTAAGAGCATATTTGATTTTGTATATAACATCGATGTTAAAAACAACTTGGATATTGTTAAAACTTCGGAGTTAAAACATATTTGTTTTTGACGAAAACATCGATGTTAAAAATAACTTTTTATTGCTAATAATCAATGGTTTTAACATCGATGTTAACAGCATATATATTGATGTTTTTAGTCCAAAACATCGAAGTTAAAACATATTTGTTTTTGCCGAAAACATCGATGCTAAAAATAAATTTTTTATTGTTAGAACATCAATGTTAAGAGCATATATATTGATGTTCTTTGTTCAAAACATCGATGTTAAAAACAACTTTTTTTTAAACATTGATGTTTTGTTTTCTGCAAAAACAAATATGTTTCCTCATCGATGTTTAGGTCAAAACCATCGCTGTTACAAACAACTTTGTTATACTTAAAACATCGATGTTAAGAGCATATTAGTTTTTGTATAAAACATCGATGTTAAAAAGAACTTGGTTATTGTTTAAACATCGATGTTAAAAAATATTTGATGTTGTCTATATTATTTATATACGCTCTTAAGTATATATTGATGTTTTTGGTCTAAAAGATCGATGTAAAAACATATTTGTTTTTGTCATAACTTCTATGCTTTTTTTAAAACATCGATGTTTTCTGCAAAAACAAATATGTTTTAACATCAATGTTTTGCACAAAAATATCGATGTTAAAAACAACTTAGTAGTCAAAAGATCGATGTTAAGAGCATATTTGTTTTTGTATAAAACATCGATGTTAAAAAATATTTGATGTTGTCTACATCATTTATATATGCTCTTAAGTATATATTGATGTTTTTTGTCTAAAAGATCGATGTAAAAACATATTTTTTTTTGTCATAACTTCAATGCTTTTTTTAAAACATCGATGTTTTCTGCAAAAACAATTTTATATTGTTAGAAAATCGATGTTAAGAGCATATATATTGATGTTTTTTGTTCAAAACAACGATGTTAATTACAACTTTTTTTTAAACATTGATGTTTTGTTTTCTGCAAAAACAAATATGTTTCCTCATCGATGTTTAGGTCAAAACCATCGCTGTTACAAACAACTTTGTTATACTTAAAACATCGATGTTAAGAGCATATTAGTTTTTGTATAAAACATCGATGTTAAAAAGAACTTGGTTATTGTTTAAACATCGATGTTAAAAAATATTTGATGTTGTCTATATTATTTATATACGCTCTTAAGTATATATTGATGTTTTTGGTCTAAAAGATCGATGTAAAAACATATTTGTTTTTGTCATAACTTCTATGCTTTTTTTAACATTGACGTATTCGGCAACAACAAATATATTTGTTTAAACGTCGATGTTTAAAACAATTTTATATTGTTAGAACATCGATGTTAAGAGCATATATATTGATATTTTTTGTTCAAAACAACGCTGTTAAAAACAACTTTTTTTTAAACATCGTTGTTGTTTTGTTTTCTGCAGAAACAAATATGTTTTCCCATCGATGTTAAGAGGATATTTGTTTTTGTATATAACATCGATGTTAAAAAGAACTTGGTTAT
This sequence comes from Aelia acuminata, assembly GCA_911387785.2. Classification (NCBI taxonomy): domain Eukaryota; kingdom Metazoa; phylum Arthropoda; class Insecta; order Hemiptera; family Pentatomidae; genus Aelia; species Aelia acuminata. The sequence goes on from OU426980.1 coordinate 111,630,840, forward strand.
CGTTAAAACGTCGATGTTAAAAAATATTTGATGTTGTCTAAAACATTGATGTTAAGAGCATATATATTGATGTTTTTTGTCCCAAACTTCGATGTTAAAACATATTTGTTTTTGTCATTGATGTTTAAAACCAGTTTTTATTGTTAAAACATCGATGTTAAGAGGATATTAATTGATGTTTTTTGTCCAAAACATCGATGTAAAAACATGTTTGTTTTTGTCATGACAACTTTTATTAAAACATCGATGTTTTTTGCAATGTTAAAAAGAACTTTGTTAATGATTAAAAAAAAAAAAAAAAAAAAAAAAAAAAAAAAAAAAAAAAAAAAAAAAAAAAAAAACCCACTACTAAAAACATCGATGTCAACATCGGCCCACAAACATCGATGGTCGAAAAACATCGGTTACGTAACATCGATGTTAAAAACATCGATGTTTTACCCAAAACATCGATGTTTCACAAACATCGACATCGATGTCGCATCTCTAATGGAAACACCAATCACATTCAATTTACACATCTAGTAATAAACTGCTTCAACCGTTATACAATATAGGAGATATTCATCCCTAAACTGTTTGGCTGAGGAAACCGTTGTATTTTACTCACTTTATTTTTAAACCCCTGCTGTTTTTACGTCTTCCTTTCCCAGGACTAATGTTGTATTTGAATTGTCAATATTTCAATAGACAAACGAGGTTCCCTAGGGAAGATAGATAGTCGTCTCTAGAAAATTCGAATTATTCCCGGATGTGAGGAGACGATTTAGAGGTGAACTCTGATACCAGTGCCTGGAAGATAGAAAGAGATTTGAATATTTACATTTTATGAAATCATATCAGATGAAATGATATTAAAAATCTTAATTGACTTTAAATTCAATTATTTGAATTGCAATTGTATTATTATATTATATCGAATTTATATTTATACTTAATTAAATTTTGACATTTCAAAAATAATCAGCGGTGCAGAGTTTTATTTGAATTAATTTATTAAATATAAGCAATATTTTATTTTATTTTTTGCCTGAATTCTATACGAATCATTTTATGTCGAATACATTAGTATTTCATGTCTCACAAATTTGCAAAATTTTAGGAAAATAAGTTGCATCTACTAAATACATTATAATTTTTTATTTATTTATTTTTAAATTAAGAAAACAGTAGTTTTAGTATAGAAAACCTTATCTTTCTTTTGTAAAACAGCAATGGTAGATTTACAACAGATTGTGCTTGAGGAATGTTAGTAAGCTCATTTTAATGCTTACTGTGTGATTTTTTTATTTTAAGATGTACAAAATCTCAAAAATATTTTCTTAGATTAAAGAACAATAAATAATTTGATACATCATAGTCATCACCATAGTACATACTACATTCTCTTTTTTAATATACGAGTATGAGCCTTTCAGTAAACAAAATGACTTAATCCAATTTCATATTTTTCATTAAAGCACTTTAAATAATATTACTCTTTGGGAAATTCGTACCCATTTATTTATTAATAGTAAGACAGGAATATTAAAACATAACATTTTACTAAAATATACATATGAAGTGCTTTCCTGCAAAAGTGTTAGTAATTTTGTTTACTAAAAGGCTGATTTAATAATAATAATAATAAATTCTTTATTTATTTGTTCTGGGACGTGTCCCCTAAGAAAAAAATTAAATAATATACAAAGAGGGCTTTAGAGACTTAGAGTAAAGTTTTAATAAACAAATAGAACAAATAACTACAAATATATAGGGAACTTCTAGTGTAGAAAATGATAAAAAAAAAAAAAAAAAAAACATTAAATGAATGTTAAATATTCAATTAAGTGAAAAGAAGCTAGTTTTCACATATAATAATGTATACATATTTACAAACTTATTTACAGATATAGTATTCTATAATATATATGTTCTATATCTAGATTGGGACCATTCTGGTATATATAGCCATATTTGCTTGCGATTGAGACATTAGTTTTTTATAAAATCATAAGGAAATATACATGAGAAAAACTAAAAGGAAAAAAAATATAAGAAAAAGAAATCAGCACGAAATAAATATTAAACCAAAAACAAAATGGAAGAATTGAATCATTAAAATTTTCAACTTGATAAAAAACAAAAAACGAGGAAGTCTAAACCACCAAAAACAAGAGACGGAGGGATAGGCAGTTTTAGTAGACGTCCTTGAAATTCGTTGTTCTTTTTCTTCTTTTGTTGTGTTATTCTAAGAGTTACTTGTTAATTTCATAACTTTTTTTCTCCGGCAGGTTATTTCGATTAGGTGTTGAATAATTTTGCAATTTGACTTTCTCCTGTTTTTATTTATTAAATAGTACGTTTAAAGTCCGAAGTCGGCCAAATGTCCTCCTATGAAATTCTAGATTAGATGTGCTCTATTCTGTTCTATTTTCACTACTTTTAAGAAAAAAAAAAGTCTTCACTCATAATTTTCATGAGTGAAAATTCTTATGCCTTCTTGACCATAAAATGCCTATATATTTTTACATATATAATCAAGGTTAAAAAGAAGAAGATTTAAGGTCCAGCATATCTCATTGCTAGGCCCAGCATATGTTATGTGATTACATTTTTTTTTTTTTTTTTTCACGGACGTCTCAAGTCACAAATTAGTCTTGATTATTCATCGACTAGTTTGAGACCTAAGCCATTTATTAAAATGCAAATAGTTGAATTTTCGGGTAACTAGAAATTTTTAGAATTTTCGTTTCCGTAAAATGATGATTTTAACTCTTTGTAGGTCTTTTAATATTTTTGGTATGTTTCCTTTACCGTACAAGTGTATGAATAGCGTAATATAGTTGAAAGCTTTTGAAATAATGTTTAATTTTTTCTTGTACAAAGTATATGATGTTAATTAGTCTACCCTTTTAATTTTTTGGCCTTTTTTAATTTATTTAAAGAAATTGATCCCTTTTGAAATTGATAAATTAAGACAGGTTCACAACGCTTTTATTTATTAGCTCAATATTTTATTTATATAAGTAGTGTGATGTATGGTTAATGAAGCATATAAATATATAAGCATTTATATAGAAAATTGTTAGGATAGTAGTATTAATTTTTAATGATATTATTACAACTAATCAACGCTTTACTTAATATTAAAGAGTTTTCGGTGAGTAGTGTTACAATATTTTTTTTTTTTTAATTTCAGATTAGGTACATAGTTTTACATAGATAATTTTTATGTAAAAAATAAAATATAATAATAAAAATTTTAGGTAATTGTCACAAGAGTTCAAGCACGAACCAGTTTACTTTATTCTGGACTAAAAGTGAATTGTATTATTCATTATAATTATATTCCGAAAGGTTATGAATATATCTATGTTATTTATTTTTTTTAAATTACTGATAGCTGAGTGTATACAAATGCGTAACACTTTACTTTATCCATTTATCTGGATATCGTATTAATTAAACATTTGTTCAATGTTTTTTATCAGTTACGGTAGTGATTTTTATGTGGACCATAAGTTAAAAATATTATTTTTCTTCTTGATAAAAAAATAAAATGAAAATACCAGTAATCTATTGCAGTTATAACTTACTGTTCATTTGATACCTTTTTTCTGTTTCTTTTTCGATATTTTAAAATTTAAAACCTCCAACAACACTAATACACACCAATCCAATATACTAATACTCTAACAATACCCCCTCCCCTTTCCCATAGTTTCTGATAAAATAAATAAAAACGATATTTGACTGTTTCAAAGAATATTTAATTATATTAAAATGTATGAATTTTTTACACATATTTAGTTCGCAAAATATATCTAATCATATAATTAATTTTAAATCTTCCAGTTTCTATAAGTGTGTCTGATTGGGTAGACATTTTTTAAAATGAAAATGGAGTTGATTTTTTTTTCTCTTATACTTGTTTCACTCTATAATACAGTGCTGTGATTTTTTTATTCAAAATCAACGAATATGGATATCATTCCGGATGTAAGGGATGGGACTTAATATTCAATTATCAGTATTCTCTGTTCAAATATACGTATATGTTACGAACTTTAATACTAAGACTATAGGTTCAGAAACAAAATATTTTTCTCCATTTATATGTATATGTTTAATTTGATTTTATTGCAATTGACATTGATTGATAATAAACAAAATGACATTTTAATACACCTGTGGTAGGTGTTTGTTTAGGGGGTGTATATGGGGGGGGGGTGGAGCAAGAAGGGGGCTATGCATGCTTTGGGGCGATAAAGCTAACAGAAGCAACCCTGTCATTGTCGCGTTAAACATTCATTTGAAGGATCGAACGATGGTTGCCAGTGAACGAAACATCTAGTTAGATATTTATTTTATTTTCATTTTTATTCTTATTATAATTGTATACAAGACAGAAATCTATCGTAATAATTAAAATCATGATTTATTTTAGAAATGAAAACAATAAGAAATTCTCTAATTGTGCCAATACCTTAAATTAGTTGATTTCCTTGTCGATATTCTTGACTGTAAGTAAATTTTATTATTCATTTTAATATTACTTCAAAACAATCGCTATATATTTATGTGATTATTTTAAATATCATGGATGGCTTAGTATATATATATATATATATATATATATATAAATTGAGTGACATATCAGTCACTCAGTTTGCTAGATTGTCTGAAAAATAGTTACAAGGATTATAAAAAATGAAATATGTATTACTTATACGTTCTGGGGTCTCTGGCCCATCTTTAGGGCTAAAATTGGTCATTCGCAGATACCTACTGATAACAAGAATGTTTAAAAATGGAAGCTAAAAAAAAAATAATTACTGCGAAATATGAAAAATAATGTTAAGAAAATGTTTCCTTATTTATTAGTGTAATTAGTTGGACAAATTAAAGGATACAATATTTAGTTTAAGATTATAATGAAATTCATTGACAAAAATTATTATTAATTAAGAAAACAATAAATCAATATATGTTTCATCCGGAATCACCATAAGTTAATACTATATGTTATTGCAGCTAGTAAGCTATTATATGATGTAATGAACAATCATAGTTTTCTTGTATTTATTCATTTTATTATTTTCATTCAAAAAGTTTTTTTTTTTTTTTTTAAAGCATTTTAATATTTGTTTTAATTTATATTAAAACATATATTTCTGATCATAACAAGTACACATATAAAAATATAACAACCTTTCGAAATGTAAATAGCTATTCCTCTAATTATCGAGTGGGGGGGGGGGGGGGGTTCCAGGATAATATTTTACAATCAGTATTCATTTTGTAAATCCAAATATATCATTTTCAGGAGGGGATATTTTTTTTTTTTTTTTTTTCTGAAGCACCTTTGAATAATAATAATAAATGAAATGAAGAGTAGCTATTTATAAAATATAAATACACGAACAAAATTATTTTTACAATAAGTAATACACATGAACATAATAAAAACTAGATAATATATATCTATTGCTTATTTATGGTCAGTATGCTTGACGAATCTTAAGAGTAATATTTACTGACACTAACACATCCAATGCTTATAAAAAAAATATTACTCTTGAAATATGTATATTTTGTTTTTTTGTTTTTAAGTTGTTGTTCAATAAATAATAACAATAATTTTAATTATGTACCTATGTAACAATAACTATCGATTATTGCGCATTTCATTAGCTAATGGATATTCACTCACCGGCGGTTTATTACAATTTAAGACCATTTGGTTAAAAAACATTTTTTTTAATGAAACAATTTTTTTTACCGTCCTAATAAAATCAAGACATCAGTATTAAAACTTAATAATAAAAATAAGATAAAATTTTAAGTAAAGAACGGAGTTCATTGAAAAATAAAATAAAAACTATATTCTAGTAAACAATTTTGAAAAAAAAAATTCAAAAATGCTAAATTTTAATAATATATCTTATCAGAAGGTATAAATTCGATATAACGCATTAAAATCTTCAACATTTGTATCGATTTGCTCACTAATGTTCATTAATTTTAAAATAAAATAATTTCTGCGTCTCAGCATTGAGTAGACAGCCAGATGTATATTTCTGCCTTGTGATCATGTGTACATATGTCGAAATTTTGCGACGTAACTAGAACTGAAAACATAGGAATTGAGGTATAATTTATAATTTTCGAAAGAAAATTATCCATCCCACTATGTATATTTTAGACTTAAATTTTTAAAGATAATAAAAAATGAGTGCATAAATAAAAAATTAAATAAAAAGAGTCATGCCTGAGGAGCTCAATTAAATTGAGAACCGGTATACTGTATGATATCAATACCGGTTTCAGTATGCCTAAAGGTTTGCATCGTTGACAAGATAGTAAATCGTGCAGTTTTCATGATACGAATAATGGCAAAAAAATAGTTATCTCAGTTTTATTCTTTACGTTTATTTTAAGCAGTCTTTAAAGATATTATTTTTCGTGCTGTTTTATAGTATTATTCATTTTTCACTTATATTACACATTAACTAAGGTTGTAGAAAGAGTATTCAAAAAAGGTATTTTTATAGTGTTGGAGCCTCTGCAGAACCAATGTTACTAGTATAAATCCCGGCAACGCTTTTAATCTCAGTTTTAGTGAATTAATTTTATATTGTATAATTATTGTAAATGTGTTTAAATTATATTTTAAAAATTTATAGGAGATCTTGCTTCATGACGGAGCAGATTCATGATTAAATTATTTTTATATTTTCATTTTAAAGATATTCCAGAACAATGCAATGAGTAAAACTTGCAATGAGGTTGTCTCATTGAGACAATAAAAAAGTTATGAAATCGTCAGTCGCCCTGTAATAGAAAAACGAGAAAACAGCCATGGTCAATTTCGATTAATTTAAAAAAAAAGTCATAATTTTCCAAACATCATCCAAGCAGATAAATATAAATATAACACAATATGAACAATATTTAGCTTGTAAATCTTTTCAAATAACACATAAGACATTTTTCTTTCTTCTTACTATTGTCATGATATAGGGATCAACAAAATCTTTTATTGACAACGTCCTTGTCAATTTATTAATTGTTGTCAATTTACAAAATTTTTATAAAATTCTAAAACAACTACGAAAAACAAACAAGCATCTCATGTACCAAACTAATTTATGAATGAATATAATTTTTTTCTGTTTTCATGAAATGGTCCCAAACAAACATACTTGGCTACAATAACCAACAATCAGAATAACATTTGTTATTTTCAAGAGTCAATAAGAAAAAATATTAGTCCATTAAGTCACTTTGTAAAATCTAGACCTATAATATAATAAAAATTGTATTAAAGAATGATTTAATATAAATTCAAGAAAAAATATCTAAAAAATAATAAAAGAGATACTTATAATATGAGTTATATTGTTAACATTTTTAATTAAAACAAATATCAAAGCTAATGAACAGTAAATAGTCATAGGTAAAAATTTTTTTAGTACGAGTATCGTAAATCGCCATTTTTATAGATGGGGATTAAAAAAATCAATCATTGGCAATGAATTTTTAACCATTAAAATTTTATTCATACCTTTTTCAAAATTTATATAACTTTAAATTAAAAAATTTGGGTAAATTTTCACAGAAGATGTAGATAAATTAAGTAACACCTAAATATTATTTATAGGGGGAAATTAATAAAAAAATCATTCATTTTCAATTAATTATTTCAATCTTTATCTTCAATAAGCACTTGATGAAACTTAGCTTCACTTAGTAAAAGTAAAAAAAAAGTCAATTTAGAATAATTATATAAAATTCGATATATATATTAACGCAATTTCGCATATAGTGATGGTGGAAAATACAATAAAATCCGGCTATACCGTTATTCGAAGGCCAAGGAAAATATATATTTTTATTTGTATGATGTTTTATATTGATGATATCATATATGAAACTTTTTTTTATTTTTATTAATTGATCAATATCTAATTAAATATTAATATTAATAATATATTTATTAAACACTCAATTATCTTAATTTGCATGTTTTATTTTTGCATAATTAATTTTTTTTTTTTTTTGACGACTCTGATATTGTTTTTCTGTTCAATGGAAACTGTGGTTTAGGGTACACTTGTACCATCATTCCGTTAAAGAGAGCTTTGAACATGTGGTGAGGTCGGAGTTTTTAAAGTGTCTTCTTTAGTCTCGTCGTTTTTAAAGAAAAAATTCGGTAGTAGGGAAATGGTAGTTTGGAGAAGAAATAATTCTGGGAAGATTACAAGAAAAGATTAAACAAGAACCGTGTTTAAATAACTTTTATATAATTTTCGTGAAATGTGATGTGTGTGAAAAGTGAAAAACTGTTGTACACAATTCTAGGTACATTACCCAGATCTATTTATCCATAATTAAATAGCCAAACTAGACACGGGTTTTACATTGCTTAGTCCGGAAATATATTGCTGTCCCCACTGTAATGAGAAAACATGAAATAAAATGAAGTGTAGATACCTCACAGAAAATTAATTCTGTATCAGACAAAAAATTGGAATATCGTTTCAATATATTTTTTGACTCCTAGCATACAGAGGTATATAATTCAGGAGAATTATATTATTAATTCTAATTTCTAAGTAGGGGTACTGGTCGGAGAAAATAATCTATGTTCGGAGTATTTCTTAGTGCAAAATATAAAACTTTTTTGCTATTCCTTAAATTTCAATCTGTGGACATTTCGGGTTTCTCTAACGGCTGTATCAAATTAAATATATTTAAGTTTTATTCTTATTGATTAATCTTTTGTCATTGTAGATATTAAAGTGTATTACACACAACTAAATAAAAAGTTTAAAATATTCTTTACGCTCAAGGTAAAGAATGAATTATTTATATGTAAAGAATTGATTTGTTTTTAACTTATTGCACATAGTTTTTTGGAATTCTGGAACTGTTATTTAATTATTATAAATGTTACTAAGCTTAATATATTTTTTTTTGGGAGAAAATTCTTCTTGTATTTTGTTGTTTTGAGTGACTTGTTTTGCTTTAATCTTTTTGACAAAGCCTTATGGTAGTGTAGCTTATACTCCAACAATATATGAAGAGAATTATTGTTTTCAGTGATCTTGATCTTACTGAATTGAAGCCGTGTTAATCTCAAGACACTTAGTATTTGTTATCAACCCACCTCATCGTACTTAAAAATGCACGAAAATACAGCTGCATATAATGTCTTCTCCATTTAAACTCTTCTGTAGTGTTCCACATTGTTTTACAGCAGTAATTACAACTCTTGTTGGTGTTAACTGTACACTCAATTTATACACATACATTTTTGATACTGGTAACGATGCTGTTTTAAAATTGTATGCTAATATCAAACATTGGAATGAATAGTTCCAGAATAATATGTGCTTCATGTAAAAAAGACTAAAGCATTGATATAATTTGCATGACATATCTCTGGTACTTATTCCGTAAATAACAATAATTATGTGCATCAGAACTATACAAATCCCGAAAGACAGGAGCAAGGAGAACATCAATAAACTAAAGTGAGAGCGGAAAACAGCGAGGCAAGCAAAGGCGGTAAAAAAGAGAAAAAAAATGTTAAAAAGAAACGGACACTAGCATCGATCCAAGTATCAATATTTATGGCTACGAATGAGAGTGAAGAGAGAGAAGAGGCGCTTGCACCGGGGGGTGGAAGCCGACTGTGAAAGGTTAAGAGTTAAAAATATAAATAGTAAAGCAGGGGTGATGTTTGGAGAATCAAGGGATCGGAGAGGGAGTACATAATAGTGGATATTTAATGAGATAAGGGTGTTAGGGGAAGAGGGGGACGGGTGTGGGTCTGTGGCGGGCGGGGATTGGCCGGAACGTCAGCCAATCGGCTGGGAGCAGCTGGTGGAGGGGGGGAGGTGACGGCCTCACTCCCGCGGTGGGGCCGGCTCGAAGCGGAGCTCGAGTGTCCCAGATGAGGTACGAGAGCCAGGAACCGCAAGCCACGCAGGCCATGTCCTACCAAGCGTACCTTCTTCACCGGCCGACAGACTTCAGTGTGAGTAGCCTACTCACTCCGCAGCCAGGGCCAAGCTATCCACTTCCGATCCCCTGTTATCCACTACCGAAGCACCCCTACACCACAGCAGAGGACGTCCTCCAACACCCGGCCATGCTGAGGCCTCTTCAACCAGAGGACGACGGCATCGTCGACGACCCCAAGGTCACACTGGAGGGTAAGGAGCTCTGGGAGAAGTTTCACAAGCTGGGTACTGAGATGGTCATCACAAAGTCCGGGAGGTAAGCCGATTTCTTACATGTGTGACAGTGTTTTGTGACAGTGTTCCCGATTCCCAGTGTACATCCAATAACCCTTCTTTCACAGCTTATATGAGGTATGTAAATTTTACATATTTACAAGGTGTTTCTCAGTGGCACTCCGGTATCGCTACCTTGCCGCTATGTAAACACAGTGGATATCCTTCTGACCCAGTCATGGATTTAGGAGCCGTGGTGATTATATCACTTAGCTGAAGTAACGGCCACGCTTAGGTGATATCATTTGTCATGTGTTTCCGCTTTTTCCAACGTTCATAAATATTATTATTCCACTTTAACACACCGCTCTAAAAACCAACAAATCTTACATTCCAATACTACAAAAAGTTATCGTTTGTAAATTTAAAAAACCCGTTAACTTATAAAAACTAACAAAGTTGTACAAATTGAAACGTAAACATATGTACAATGTAAAAATAAAAAAATAAATAAAAAAATTTGAAACAGTTTTGGTTAGTTCAAAAGCCCGGGGTCGAAGCCGGTAGCCCGCGGACTAAGACCAGTAGGCCGATGCCTTGTCCAGTAAATTTCTCCCGGCGCACAATCAACCGTTCCGTCCTTATCTGTGTTTCAAGCATTCCTATTCGTCCGACAAATCCCGCCTTGGAAATTAGATAATACTTCGTGGTCACAAATGTTATCAATATATGAGTTACTCTTTAAAATATATATATATATATATATATATATATATATATATATATATATATATATTCATTAATTATAAAAATAAAAAAACCTTTTTATATTTGGCGAATGATAACTTTCTTTTTCTTTTATATTGTGCTTAACAGATATTTTAACATAAATGAAAATTCGATGATTAATGCTACAACAAAAAATTTGTGTGTGTTGATAATTTTAATAGTACACACACAATTTTATTTAATACTTTTTTTTAATATAGATTTGATCGGTTTCACCTGTAGTATACTGATAAATTATATAATTATTATTCAAACTTTAGTTAAAGAGAGTTAACAAATATACTGGATCTATTTTTCTTTTTAAAAAATAAATTTGTGACAGTCCTCAAACAAATCATTAGAAATAAGCGAATGTTTGTTTATAAGTTTGACGGCATGTTTTAAAATAAAAATCACCTTTGGTACTCCGGTAATGAATTTCGAATGCGCGAACATTTAGGATGTTCCCAGTGATTAAAAAATAAATAATTTATACCATTTGTTGTGAGCTAATAGTGCATACTTATATGTTTTGTGTCTAATTCGCTTCTTACACAATTATTTCAATTATCCGATGGTTTCTTTTGCTTACTAGAAAGTCATCTTGGATCGGTTTCTGCTTATGATTAATTCCGACTCGAATAATCCCTATCATTATACAGGAAAATGGGTAGCTTATCCTACCGTATTACACACACTTGGTATTCATCCATAGGAAGTTATCGGTCCAATTCACGGTGTAATAACACACATCAGACCATGATCTCCGTTCAAATTGTACTTCAACAACCGGTCGCTTGTTTGTTCAAAGTCTCTATTAAAAATTCCGTTTTATATTTTCTCTGCTTATACTTAACTTCCTACCTTTCTTATAAAGTGAATAATTCATAGAAGAAAAAAAAGTGAAAACAATACATCTCGCTGTTTACTAACAATTCCATAATAATGGACGGTTAATGAGAATGTTTTTTATTTTTTCATTCAAAAATCGGACCGCTTATTCATAATGAATTTGGTTGTTTTCTATAATTTTCCTGAATAAAGACAAAAACATTTTTTTTTTTAAATTAAATATTGTTACCTGTTCATTACCTCAACTCATACTTTATTTTATTCAGTAAGAATAACCGAAGAATCAGTTATACTTCAATTGTTTTGTTTGTTCGTTAATTTATATCTAGGCAAACGATAAGTATAATATTATTGCATTTAATACAAAAAAAAAAAAAAAATATTAACCAAGCGCACAATACTTTTATAAACTTTATAATTTAATAAAAGAACAGAGTTTAAAAATTATCCTGAAATGGTCACAACACTTATATCTTATATATTACATGTAGTTTGAAAAATAAAATTTAATGTGACAGGTTTTTTAGAGTGGTTTATTTACAAAAGGAATAATGATAGAATCCGCATTAAATATTTTCTTCATGTAATTATATAATCATCTCTATAATATTATCTTTAATGAATGTATGTTTGATTTTTGAAAACAGGAATACCATAAATCGGTACCTCAGTTTTGAAAAAGTATAAATATATTTTTAAATTTGCAATCAATTAACACAAGACTAAGAAGGTTTTTTTATAATATATTAATTATTACATAAGTATACTTTGTATGTCTATAAAAAAAATTGTCCAAAGATATTATTTCATTAACTATGGTATTCATATTACATCAAGTTTGATTTGATCAGACATAAGCCTGCTTCCGATGCGGCGCTTGTAATACTTATGCTATTTTTGAACGTGATCAGAATTAAAAAATATACATATATTTTTTTTTGTATTGATAACTTCGGTAAAACTGTATAAAGGAAATGTGGCTTAATTTAGGTGGTAAATTGAATCTATATAAGTACCTAACTCTTTATTTTATATAAAAACTTTTAAATATTGTTTAGCTTGATTCTTTTATGGTTTATACCGACATATATTTAGTTTATCTCGTATCCTTTTAACCTTTCCTTTAATCCGGCATATATGTATGTTATGTATATAAGTGGATTAGTCTAAACGTCATTTTATGCAATATTGAAAATAGAAGAGATTCACCTTTGGAAGTTAAATAAAATATCGGAGTATATAAAAAAATCCATAGTTACATGTATAAATTTGAATCCATTAAAATAAATTATAAAATAATTATAATAGTTAACTGAAATAATATTAAATTTAAGTTTATCACATTAAAAGAAAGAGACAAATTATAATACTTTAACCGTTGCACCATTGAGTCTTTTAAAGTCGAATTCATTATATTTTATTTACTTTTGCTTTAAGAAACATCCTAAAAATATATAAAATAAATATCTATAATATAAAACATATTTCTATTAACTTTTAACTGAAATTATCAAAACGATTTTTTGAAGTTAGGTTGTAATATTAAAATGGTATGGCTTCATACTAAATCGTTTTCTTTAAATGAAAATATTATATAAATAAGGCTTTATTTTTCACAATTTTAATATATTACTATATATCTTATAATCCGAGTTTATGTTATTTTTTGTTTGTAATAAGTAAAATTTTCATTGATTATCTTTTTTATTTCGCTGATATAATTAAAAAAAATGTCTTTCATACCGTAATACTCACATTATTTAAATAATATTTGTAAAAGTTGATGATGAACTTTAACAATTATATATGTGTAATATTCCAGGATATGAATTTAAAAAAATGTCTTTCACACCATACTCACATTATGTAATTAATATTTGTTGATGATGAACTTTAACAATTATATATCTGTAATATATTCGGCAATGTCATAAATTGGAATTAACTTATAAAAAATATATGAAACCTCCAATTTGTACCTATCTAGACAACTTATTTAAATAAATATATATCCCTTATTGAAAATTTAATATGAAACTATTTTTTGCTCATATTAGCGTTTTAGAAAATTTATTTTAATCTTACTTTTACTATGTATTGAATAGCTAATAAAAATAAAATATATATATTATGTGTGACAATCTATATTGTTAAGATGCTACAAAAACTACACCAGAAAAAAAAATCAGGTATAGGTACCGTCAGCATGTTAAGTAATTTAACAGCAGAAAGTCGAATTTGTACACATCATATAAACAAATTTGTATATATACATATATATATATATTTTTTTTGCGAAATATTTAAGATAAAACTATATTATTTTAAAATATTTCATTCCGTCTCAATTAAGTATTATCTTAATATGTTAAGAGAGTCTATTTTGACTATTTATATATATTTTTTAAAGTTGATAAATTAAATAATAGCAAAATTATATATGTTGAAGAAATAAACTACAACAAAGTGAAATATAAATGCCAATTTATTGCCAACATTTTGATATATAGACTTCAATATATGTTTAAAAAATAAAGAAATAAAATGATTAATAAAAATAAATAAAATAAAAAAAGTTCTGAAATATATTAATGTTCACAAGCAATCAACTGAGAGAGCATTAATATAAAAAACTTTTTTTTTGTTTTTATTGTTGACCGTCATTCATATTGAAGTCATTTGTTGATAAATCGTGAACAAATATTGAGTAAAAAGTGATAAAAAATTAAGATTCTCTTAATAACACAAATAATAATAAGGAAATATCATTTTTATCATTTGTGTAGTTCAAAGAGTTCTTAAAGCTAAATATAGTTTAACAGAAAAAGGAAATTAAATGGTTAATAATAATCATAATAATTGGATTTAAATAATGTACAACTATTTGTGCATATAATGCATTACTAAAATACATAGACATGACAAGTTAATGGAGGCATTTGTCATTCCTTATGAGGGTTTATAAATAAAACAAATTATATTAGTGTATTAATGAATAATTTATTAAAATGTTATTCAAATTATGTCAGAAAATGCGAATAGATAATTCCAGTAATTCATTGAGCATTAAAGATTACACATTGGCTACATTTTTCCTCGTTATATTGTTATATTATACTATATAAACAAGAATAAACGTAATAATTAGTTACTTTTACATATTAGATATATGCTTATATTTTTTCTAATAACGAAAAAATTAATACAAATTTGAAACCGTATTATAAGATATTAATAAAATGTAAAATACTAAAAAAAAAAAAAAAAAAAAACTAAATACAAAATTAGAAACAATAGTAAATTAACTTCAAAGATAACGATAAGAATTAATTTGTAAACTGTTAGTTTATAAGTAAGGTCGTTAAAAGTGCAATTTTTTAAAAATATATTTTATTGTTTAACTTAATTTAGTATCAACAAATACATTTCTTGGAGTATTCAAAACCGCATTACCCCGCTTTAAGCAAACACTAAAAATGTATACAAGTAGACGCTAAATTTATAAATAAATCATAAGAAAAAAGTTGACAAAAAATTAATTTAAAAAAACAAGGAATTTTCTAATAGGTACTTATAAATTATGTATTTTATATTTATGTAAAATATAAATTATGTAGGTATAAAATTATACTGCCTAGTATAAAATTATGTGAATATTTTTCAAATTTGACATTATAATAACGATTTTATTTATTTTACACTCTGCAAAATTTTGAAAACGAATAACATAATTATATATTCTGTTTAGAAGTAACATAACTTTGTTATACATAACAGGATTGCAATGACTAGTCTTGAAGCCATAAAGAACCAAAAGAAAAAAACTTTCTTTTGTAAAAAATTTGTATTAATCTATTTTTAAATTTTTAGTTCATTATTTTATGTCATTAATTTTAAAAGATTAAATGTCTTCGATATTTTCCGTTTTGTTCGACAATGGTTTTTTGAATTTATTAAATTAGTATATTAGAAGAGAAAAAATAATTATATATATACATATATAAAATATGCCTTGTCTTGTTTCTATTCTTCTGTTGAGTCTTAATCATCCAGTTGATTTGAGAACATGTGTAATTAGGGAACATGTATCATTAGAACTTTGTCAATATTGTTTCAAATATTCATTGGCAAAGACATAATTGAGAAGTAAAAACCAACGGATAGGTTCCCAGACCAATGAATGAATGAATGATTTGTGCCCTAGAGTAATTAGGAACCGTTCAGGAGTGTTTTTGATTATATGTAACAGTTGGTTCCAAACAATTAAAAAAAAAAAAAGAAGAAAGAAATTAATTTTAAACCAATTTTAAAAATCTTAAGATGATCCTAGCAAATAACTTAAAATTTTCTTTATCAAATAAGATAAATATATATATATATATATATATATATATATATATATATATATATATATATATATATATATATATGTAAAAATTAATATATTGATATTTAATATTTAAAAAAAACAATATATTAGTGCATAATCAAAATAGTTATCCATATGATTTAACTCTTAAATGCAAAAAAAAAATGCATCTGTAAAAAAAAAAAAATAAGATAAATTGAACAGTCTAACTTTTTTTTTAACCCGGAGTAACATGTGTCGTCAATGCGATTATATTTCAAAAGAGAAATTTTTTATATCTATTATAAAAATATTTATTTGAGCTATTATAATTATTATTATTATTCATTCGAATTAAAATTAGATTACCTTGCCTTCTTGCAGATATTATTCGCTGTTATTTGTTTATTATTGAAAAAAAAATATTTTAAAGGATCGATAATCGATATTTAAATAGTTAATAATATCCATTAAAGAGTTTAACATACTTTTCATTAAAAATTGGCTCCCAGTTGCACTTTTAGGAATTTCCATTATCGTACAATTTATTTTATCATATTTCTTCTTGTAATAATTTAGCTCTAGAATATTCTTTAAAATGTTGACCTAAGAGAATTTGTCACTATTCTCCAAACGACTCTTAACCAAACGAAACGCCAAAGCGAAATTAACCGAAACAAAGATTTTAACCGTGGTATTGTATCATAAATAAATATAGCATGTTATGCCGGTTATTTTTTCTTATATGGCATAATCATCAAATGAAAATAATATATTTTACAACGTTCTTGAGTAAAAAAATATATGGATAAGTTATTTTAAAATATTTATTTTTAAAAATTTTTATTTTTATAACGCTGACATTTCTTCTTTCTTAAAAAAAATAAGAAAAGATACTCGTCCAACATCGATAGAAAAAGGTTTTAAGAAAAACCTTAGGGAATAGTCAAATCTAACTAGCATTTGAATGTTTTTTTTTTTTAATATTACCAAATAATCATTACATTTATTTTATATAACTTACTGTTTCCTTAGTTATCTACATTATTATAAATAAGTACCTCATTATGGATATATATATTTCATGGCTACATTTGTACAAATACATTTTTGTATTAAATTAAATTGCATATTTTTATGGATATCACATATATTACTCTATTTATGTTTATAAACTTACATTCATCTTGAAAATAACTATAAAGAGAATATTATACAGACTACGCATAGTTGATTTATATTTTCTGAATTATATTTATTTACAATCTTTTATATAACGATGAAAATTCAGATAATAATTGACGTTTTCATTTTATGTTAAGATGTCAATACACGTCTCCATGTTTTTTAAATGACTATGCATTTTTATGAGTTAAAACTATGCGTTTAAAGAGATCATTGATTCAAGAATGGAAATATGAATTAATGATATGAATTATCAACGGAAATATTTGCTGTGAATCATAATGGTAGCATAGTTATAGCTTGTTATTTACAGAACTCCAAAATAAAGCAATATAAAAATTAAATTATCTTGATTTTTATGTTTATATGTAATTTCATAATAAAAGTTTTGTGGTCTACCTTTTTTTTTTTTTTTTAATGAATAAAAAATAGCTTTATTATTCTCGGGACAAAGCTATTAGAAGCAAATATTGTAGTAAGTGCATTGTTGTAGGACAGAAAAGGGCAGCCGTGTCTTTCTTTTCTATGTACTGAATGTTAATAAAATTCATTAATACCATAAATAAATAAAAATAAAATATGAATGGTATAAAAATCACAAACCAATTCGAGTGAGAAGATTAAATATTTTTTAAATAAAATTGATTGACTTAAAATGTTTTCTGTATTATTCGTAGAAACCTTATACATTTTTTTTTATTTATTATTTATTTATTACACATGACCTCATTGCTATCCTCTTCTTAAAAACGGCAGTTATAAAAGTATTAAAATTTTAATTAAAATTAGTAAAATTTATTTTTATTTTTGTAATTAAAACCTTCTTATCGAAAAAAAGTGTTTCTTTTTTTTTGTTTGAAGAAAAATATTATTTATCAAAAGATATATTATTATAAAAATAAAAAAATATATAACATACTGAAATCATAAGACTCATCAATTTGTTGGTAGTGAAGAAAAGTCGAATTGAAAGGAAGATTCAATTTCCTGTAAAAAAAAAAAAAAATAAATAAACTCTTGGGGGTGGTTAAGTATTTCTAAATCAAATATGAGCATTAATAAACTGCATTATTTATTTATTACAAAAGACCTCATTGCTATCCTCTTCTTAAAAACGGCAGTTATAAAAGTAAAATTATAATTATTGTATTTTTTTTTTGTTGTGGTCTCTTCCATATTTTTTCTTGTTCCCTAGTACAAAATTTCTCGAAATAATCAAAATCGATGCTCCACAAAAATATGCCCCCTCCTAAATTCCCAGACAAACCCCTTTTCTTGGTGTACGGGGCAATAGATTCGAGTAGGTGTTGCCAGAATGTTTAGTTTGGTGCTTGTTAAACGTTTCAAATAACATATGAATTCGCAATGGATTGAATTTCCCTTTCATTTTCTTTCTTTGATAACTATTAGCAGAATATGATATAGAATTATCGATGTTATTTCGATTAACGGCATTCTATCCGGCATATTAGTTTTTTTTCATGATAACCAACTTTTCACTATTAAAATATATATATATTTATATATAATTGAAGTAAAATGGCCAATGTAGTCTCTACAGAAAAAAATAAATCAATAAAAGTAATAATTATATATTTTATCTAAAAAGTATTTAACTAAATATTAATAATTTTACTGAAAAAAAAACCCACAAATGTAATGAATATACGAAAACCTGAAGATAGATGTACTCGCCGATAATCATGAGAGCGGTCGAAGAATGAAAAAAAAAAAAAAAGAGTCTATTAGTTAGTTCATATTATTTTCAAATAAATCAATTCCATATAATTCCTATATCTAAAAAATTACGTGAATTAATTTTATTTTAAAATAATGCGGCATGGAATTACTAAAAAACTTGTTTTATTTTTATTTTATTTTTTTTTTTTTAATTTCGACTTGGAACACTTTCACGATTTTCATAATCGGTTTTTCTTGAAAGTGCGTCATTGCACAGATCGAAATATTGGGAAATTAAAAAAAAAATTCTTGCCTTTTTTAACTAAAACGATATACTTTACTTTTTAATGTGAAGAGAAGGCATTATAGATGCAAGGAAAAAAAAAGAGTTGGTATATAGATCTTTGTTCAACAAGCAAAAAAGTGGAAATTTCAAAAAATGTCGAACCCGCTCTTTCAATAAAAACCGATGGATTGATAGCCTCATATTGTATCATTAAATAACAGGTTAAAACTCTCGGAGGAGTAAAGGAATTACAGCATCATGTTTGAATTTAGTAATATTTGTATATATTGAAACGTCACTGACAGTGGTGGTGCCAAACATAGAGTTTAAAAGCATAAAACACAAAAATCAACAAAAATTTTTAACAATAACCTATTCAGTGTTATGGGCTCATATTAGATATATAAAATAACCATTGGAAACTCTCGCAAGATTAAAGTAATTATAGAATTTTGTCAACATATCGCACTTTGGCAAGAAGATGGTTAAAACTCAAAAAACTGTTTTTTTTGTATAATCAAATGTGAAGTTTCAACTGCATTTTCAATTTTACTATGTAGGGTAAACCAGACAGTTATTGGCACTCCAAACTTTAACTTAAAGAAATAAGTGAAGAAGTCCTAATTTTATTTCAAGATATACATGAATTTAATGTTTTTAATGTAATGATATACATTAATTTAAAGTTAATGTAATGAAGGGTCCTCTAAGTCATCTATAAAGTAAGTGTTAAGCAAACTAACCATTGGGAAGATTTCAAAATTAAATCCACAGGTTGTCAATAACTAGTTTTTGCACTTTTTACAACAAATATTGCCATATGGTAAAAATTTGAACTTTTGACTCAAAAAAACCTCTTGAGTCTTTATAAGGATAGATAAAGAGGAGCTATAGGAAGTTTCATAAAAAGTTTTATTTTTTTTATTTTACCACAGAAATGTTGTTTTAAGGGTGTCAATAACTGTTCGGTTTACCCTATCTGCAAACAGCGACTAGGGAAAATAGTCTTTGATCACAAATACCATTGGGGCTGTTAGTATCACTGGTACCAACCGTAACTCAAAAATAGCCCTCTACATGCGTTTTCACGATCATCCCCTCCATAAAAGAATATGGCAAATTGCGCTTACAGGAACGGAGGTATTGTAGGTTTTGTCATTTTGATTCCTATCGTATATATACATATATATATTCACACACTAACATACGTACTTAACATATCGCACGTCGGCAAGAAGATGGTTACAACTCAAAATATATCAATTTTAAGTTGTGCATAAATATAAATTTTAGGTATAGTAAATATGTCAAGTTTGGAATTTCGAATTTATAAATATATGTATATATTGAAACGTCACTGACAGTGGTGCCAAACATAGAGACGGTAATTTACCGATCACAATAGCATAGCATTTACTAGGGCGATGATAGGTAATAAATCCAGTGTTCCTTCCTGTATACAATTAAGGAGAAGAGGGGATCATTACCCCCTTCATGGGAACGTCTTTATTTCCAATTCTTATCCATAGGGCATTCAATTAAATCATAATTTATATCTTATTTGGACAGGCGCGCTTTATCCCTCTGGCTATTTGTTTAACCGGTTATGAGAGAAAAAGAGATACTTCTTCATTGATATTAACGTAGCTGATTTGTAGGAGCGCTTTTGGAACGGGTACCGTAGAGGGCTATAGTAACGCATAAATAACCGGAACTTTAGTAGGATTTGGAGACAGGGAATGGACGAGTTAAGTGTAGGTTCTGGAGGCAGCCTCCCGTCCGAGAGATGAAATATGTCTCATTGACCGTGCTAGGAACCGTCTATTAACTTTTGGCCAGGATGAGATTTATCGATAGTAAACGGGGAAAGGAAAAAAAAAAAAAAAAAAAACAAGAAAAAAAACAACTGTGCATTTCAGGTACCTGGGGGGCCCTTTCAAATGAGTTCTTGTCTAAGTCTCGAAGTAGCTACTGATCTCTTCTTCCTCGGGGCTCTTGCGGTCAGATCGGCGCCAGGCGGATATTTCTTTATTGTTTCTTTTTTTTTTTTTTTTTTTTTTTGTTTTTATACCCACTCATAAAACAAACATAGAACCTCAAATAATGATGGTGTGTTTATTTAAAAAATTATTTTCCTTGAGATCATAAATTTTCTTTCAATATAACCCATTGACAAACTCTGCGGTAGGTATGAGTGTTTCGTTTCCCTCGAAGGATTAAAGGATTCATTTATAGAGTTTTTCCAACATTAAATGATGATTTTATTGAGTGGCGTATGTATGTTCGTGACTATATGTAGATGAAATATACATGTATCTATTCAATACATGTAGCTATGCTATTGTGATCGTTAAATCACCGTCTACATGTTTTGTACCAATGCCAGTGACGTTTCAATTTATACATATGTTCCAATATTCAACTACGCTTAGAACATGACATATTTACTAAACCTAAAAGATGTGTACCTGCTTCACTCAACAAAATCGGTTATTTCTTTATTATTTTTTTTTTGTTTTGGTCTTCTTTTTTTTTACCCTCCCATAAAACAAACACGGAACCTCAAAGAATGATGGTCTGTTTATTTAAAAAAATATTTTACTTGTGATAAATTTTCTGCCAATATAACCCATTAAATGATATTTGTTAATACTGTGCACTCTGCAATATTTTAACAAATAATTGGATTGTAATACGTCACATATTTGCTGAGTTATGGAGCCCACTGAACGTTTTCTCTATTCCGATACTTTGATCTTTGCAGTTCAAAGAACTCATATGTTTGTTGTGTAATTTAATTTATATCATTGTACACGAAAAATGGCATTCTGCCTTTAGAATTATTACAGGCAAAAAATTAAGAGCTCCGATTAAAACTTTGTAAATTTTATTTTGACCCAGTATTTTAATAAATCCGTATACATCTCTTAATTTCAGACATATGTGTTTTTTTTATTACCTTATTGGGTTTTATTTCCATAAAATAAAAGTTAAGCCACTGTTTGTTTCAAACTATTTGATTGTAGTTTCAGCATAAAATAATAATCCAATATCAAATTATATTATCTGTGATACTACATTTTTAAATTTCAAGCAAGAAATTTTCATTCAAATTCAAAATTTTCCCTCCCTCGGGCCACTGCAATGTAGTTGCGCCAGTGGGTATGGGATCTTTCGTTATGGACAAGAACAATTAAAATTCGAATTTTATTGTTAATACTCAAATAATATAAAATTAAAAAAAAACAACTAAAATAAATAGTTATTTAGCCTAATTAATTTTATATTTTTTGGTTGTTTCATTCGTTCAGCACTATAACTCTCTTGAATATAATGATATTACTTATTATATTTTAGACGTTTTTTTTTTTTTTTTTTTTTTTTTTATTTCGAAGAACTTTAAATAATCAAAAAAATTAAATATTTATGATATTCATTTTTAACGCTTACTAGTTTAATTTGCAACTCTCTGCTCTAAATTTAACAATGAAAAATAAAAAGACAGTTTCTTATAATCTGGGTTTTTGATATCACATAATAACTATATTTTTTTATTATGGAGTATTTCTGTCTTATATATGTTATGTAAACATTTTATGCTGTTTGGTAACAATTTGTAACACGTATACTTTTTTTTTTCGTTCTCAAAAATGTTCTCAGTCGTATTCTCCAAATGCCTAAGCCACCGTACGGATATTTCCAACAGTGTTGTGGACATTTCAGGAATTCCGAGGTCTGATAAAGGGCAAAGCCGATGAGTTTTGCCATTAATTTTCCAAATTCCTACGGCACCATGGGTGAGGGGGGGGCGCGGAAGGGGGGAATCGGTAAGTTACCAGAAACAGCCTTTCCCGGAGCTCTTTCAATATTTATCCCTTCAGGAAATTACTTAATGGCCCGATTTGTGAATTATCGATCCGGTTAAAGGTTAGCGATGGGGAAAGTATAATTACCGTTGCGTGTTGATTAGTTTTAATTCCTGGTCACATCTTTATCAATAACGAGTGGAGACGGTTAGAAATTATTTAAGGGTCGTCTCCAATCAAGGGTATGAAATCGTCATGAGTATAATTGGTGATTCTCTATATCATCCCCTCTTCATTAGGCGTAGTTTAAATACACAAGGAGGGTTAATAAGATGTCATCAACCGTAGGAATTATTTCCCCTGAATGACCGGCAATCTCTGATAATTATCATGGATTTTTCATTTCCTACTGGACAGAACAGAAGGACTGTTTGGATTTCGATCAATGATGTACAGCGCAGATGTTTGTAATGCTTCTTCTGCAAGCATTCTTTCTGTTTTGGCGCGAGAATTAGCCCATATTAAAAATACAAAGATTATTTTATTACTGCAAAATTGGTGGTTCGCTTATTTTTTTTTTCTTATGGGGGAGGATAAATGATTTTGTGTTGTTATACTTCATTAATGAAGTAATAAGTAAGCAATCCGTCTTCAGGCCACCCTTGAACAAAAAGGGTCCAAGCGAAATTTTTGAAAAAATCAATTTCTATCCGGAATATGGTCGTAAAAACTCCACTCTTTGAAGTAGTAAAGAGAAAGATAGAGTTGGATTTAAAGACATTGAGTTTGAATAAATGTTTTAAAAGCCAGCCCCGCCCAAAACCTATTCCTGATAACTTTTATGCGGAATTAACCTTCCCATACTATAACACCCGAGGTAGACAATTATATCAAAATCGGATAAACTGGAAAAACATTAATGTTTATTCCTCCCCTCCCCCGTTTTACCGATTTTTTATTACTTATCCTCATATGAAATTTGGAGAAACGTCCAACTAATCAAAGATCATAAAAATCGGTCCAACCATTCTTGATTTGTAAATAGGTGTAACTAACCCGATTTTGTTTTATATTATATTTGCAATAGAATATAAAATCCCTAAAACTAAAAATACAAACAAAAAAAAAGTTGGAACTTATAAAGGAAGTCAAAGACACTGATCGAGATTTTCGAATAAAACAGTAGAATTAATCTTCCAAATCCACATAAAAATATTTTTTCAAACTGATTAAATCAAAATGTCATTTAGAGCCCGTGTTTTCGAGGGCACGCTTATATATATTTATATAATTTAATTAATATAATATTAACCCAAAAATCTAGTGTGATGGCAATATTTAATTGAAAGTAAATATTTCAATAACTTAAAAACGATTGGATAATTATAACTAACACTTAAAAATTAAACTCTATTCCGAAAAAAAAACTCTTATTCCTTTGCCTCTAAAATTCCGCCATTTAATTATTTTTTATGTTTCATTCACATCAATTATGTTTTTATCATTTTATAGTAAAAATAAATATGTACAATATATATAAATAAAAATATGATATAATAACTTTTTCAACGCAAATTAATGCACATATTATTACTGATATTGTGAACATATCCTTTTATCTACCTTCCGCTTAAACTTTGTTATCTTTATAGCTTATTGGATTTTTTATTAGTTCTATATTTGTATATAATACATACATGTTTCGAGCCGGGTTCATAAGCAATAAAGTTATTAGCACACATGCACTTGCCTAAAATAAATTAATTTTGATTTTAATAACCAACCATCACCTTAAGATATAAAAAAATAACAAAAGCACTAAATTTTAAACAAATAAACGATACAACGATTTATATATAGAAATAATAAATAAACTAGAAGTATCATACTTTATACAAAAAAAAATTAAAATAAATAATTAAGATGCTAACATAAAATACCAATGTTTTAATTAGGATTTGAGTTAGATATATAAAGTATGGCAACGATTTGCATTACTATTGAAAATATTATTATATAAAAGTAGCTACGATATTCCATAAGTTTCAAACTGCTCTAAACTTGATTTTAAGATTTTAAAACTATTTTAAAATTTGAGTTAGCTAAAAAAATGTTTTCGTCATTGATAAAACGTATTGATTCACTTGTTTCTACATATACATGACATTGTCTTAATATATATATTTTTAAAAGTAAAATAGGTATTTATTTTTAATATTATAAAATATTTGTTGAAATGTTGTTAAGATACTATCACAGACTAAATGAGAAAAAAACTATTTTGACAGAGATACAAATGCTATTCAAATTTATTTTATATAAAAATAAATATATCATCTTATCACCAAAAACCTCTCTTTCCTAAAAAAATATTTTATATATTTTATTATTAACTAATAACATCACATACCTCAAAGAAACTATAGCATTGATATATAAGCGAATGAACAAATAATATTTCGAGTTACAACATATTTCCGTCACTGTACCCGGAAATATTTAAACATATATAATTTGATTCAGGTATTATCGAATTCCACACCCTCTTTTCTACATGTATGTTAGAGAATGATATTATTTTTTTAAGGACAAGGTTACGCAATTCAAGAATTGATATTGCATAGTCGTTGTCCACAACAAGAAATAATCGAAACGTTTTCAAGGACTAGCAGCAACACTAATAAAATATAATAAACTAATGAAATATAGATTAGAGTTAGACTCCATCGAATCGACAAAGAACGATGCTTCTCATACACATCGTGGAATATTGAACGGTTGGAAAATTGATGACCAAGCTTCATTTTTCTAGGATGGGAAATTGAATTTTTCATTGAGTCGTTGTGTGGTCTCATTTAACACATGGTAACAATATCTCCTCCGTAGCGTTTTCCGAGTACTCGGACAGCTGCGACAAAATCCGTCATGAGTCGTATTGATATCTGGATTGCTTTGGTATTGAAACTGCTAAAGCAGGTGGTTGCAACATTATTTATTTTTTTATCGCATCTCTGTAAATTATCTGTGTAAGGGTCGGCTTCTTTGATGTAAATATCCATAGCCCCCTCAAGAGAAGGAATTAATTTTCTCTTCAATTTTTCTTCCCCTAACACTCCCCCCCCTCTCTCTCTCTTACTTTGAAGGGTCAAATTTATCATATTTATCTTAACTTTATTAAGCATTATATAGGAGTTTTAATTGTTTGAAGAACATGTCAAAAAACTTAAAACTTTCTAAATTCCACTATTTCCGCCTTACCATTTAAATTAATATTTTTAATTATATAATTTATTCTATACGACGGTTTAAATGTTTCTATTTTACTTAAATCAATATACTAAAAATTGAACCTGTATGGAGAGGACCTGGGTTCGATTCCCGGCCCTGGCATTTCTCTTCCATTAAAAAATCATAAACTTTATCAAAAGTTTTCTTTTTTTTTAGCACTAGATTTGTGATACTATATTTTTTTACCATTAAAATACATAAAAATCCTCATATAAAAAAAAACAAGGTATAATTTATAATCGGTGTGTCAAATACCCATTCGTTTAAAATTGTCTTTTAAATATGTTTTCATAAAAACAGGATTAAAGGAATATAACCTGTTTTGAAGCTTAGAGGTATTCATTTAAGATTATTCTATCTTAATGAAGGTTTATGGTTAATTGAGCGAAAACAATCCGTTATATTTTTTATTCATATTTAAGACTTGTTTACTGGCCTATAATTTTGTGTGCTGTTATATGTTTTGAAATCTTCTCACACACACACACACACACACACACACACACACACACACACACACACACACACACACACACACACACACACACATATATATATATAAATATGGATATAGGCTGGGGTGTACCAGAGAAGTATAAACCAAAAATATCATAAATTTTACATCAAAGTTGCTGTTATTAAAAAAGTTCCTACAATGGTACGATCTATTTTCCTCTCCTTTTCTTGTAATATTTGTTTTTAAGAGTTTCAAAGCAATGATTGTTTTTTTTTTTTTTGTTTTTCTATATATATATAGATGAAGAACAATAGATTTGTTTTACAAATTTATAATAAAAATACTTCTTAGATATTTCACCTTCATGCATCGATGTCTTAATATTATCGATCATATTCTCACTTAGAACTCGATTGTTACTTGCTCTTCAGAGCGCAAGCGCATGATGCATCAAAAGAAGCAAAAAGAGATTCTAACTGAAAGGCTCAGTGGTTAGCCTTGAGAACAGAACAAAATTTTACTCCTGCAGAATTTGATTTGTCTTATAAAATCTTACATTACAACGTTCAGAATATTTTGTAATTATAATTATTCAAGTGAAAATTATGGAATCGCATATGTAAAATTTATTAGTATTATAGTTGTTTTTTTTTCTTCTTGTTTTGGGTAAAATTCAATTCTTAAAAGCATAGAGTTGATATTTAATATGAAAGGATAAAAATCCATAATTTTTTACGAATGCAATATTAAAGAAAAAAAAAAGTTTAATCATCAACTCCTCTAACCATAAAAATATGTACTAAAACTAGGAATATATTTCTTTTTCAAGGGACAATATTTCCAATAACGATGAAATCAGTTTCCAAATAGGTAAATGATACTTGACCCTTATAAAGGAAACACAGATTTGCATGCAATGGCATATTTTGTTTGCATGCAATTTTTCAAATGCCGATTTAATATCATTATTAAACTAGAAAGACTCATATTCAATTATGAATATTTTATGAACAAAGCATATTTTAGATTTTTAATGAAAATATTAGCAAAACCACGATACCTTTTCTTGGGATCTTTTCTACCTTGTACGTTACATTCAATTTTTTTACATACTACCTTAAAATATGAAAATAATATTTAGTCGACAGTAAATAGAAACAAATATACACAATTGCACATTAATTCGGGCTCTAGTTTTAACTTGCCTTTACTCCATTCTTTTTGTCCTATTGCTGATGACTGAGCTACTAATCAGTCAGCATAGTATGCAATGATACAATACTGAATGAAAATAATATACTACAAAAAAAAGAAAAAAAAAACATTAAAGAAAGTGTTTATCACTTCTTTATTTTTAAGCTAAATTATTATAACGATTAGAGGTTGAAAGTTAGTAGTCTCATAATGAATTTGAGGAAAATTCCAACTTCAATTTTATTAAAATTAATTGAAATTTGAAATGCCATATGTAATGCAAGTTGCAAATGCATTTATTATTATTTTAATTGAAATGAATAATACCATATTTAATGCCATCGAAAAATTAGATACTGAACCAGTAGCGAATCTTGAAATTTTCTGAGGGGGAGTGTACTTTTTTTTTGACACTTCATGAGTAATGAAGGAACTAATTTGAAATATGCATTAGTACATAATGACGTTGTAAATTACTATCAAACGTTT
The DNA here is from genome assembly GCA_911387785.2 of Aelia acuminata. Taxonomy (NCBI): domain Eukaryota; kingdom Metazoa; phylum Arthropoda; class Insecta; order Hemiptera; family Pentatomidae; genus Aelia; species Aelia acuminata. Next base: position 111,659,419 of record OU426980.1, read on the forward strand.
TAATACAATACATTCTCAATTTGAGGACGCGCATTTTATGTAGAAATAGTAATCATTTATTAGTGTACTCACCTCTCAGGGGGAGAGAGAGAGGCGCGCGCCCCCCGCATCGCTCGCCTAGAACCGCCACTGTTGTGTACTGTTCAAAAGCTTGTACTGAATATAAATTAAGTAGGCAATATTTGCTCACAATTTCATCTTATTTGGACCCATGATTAAAATATAAGGCTTTTATTTAAGAAATTTTTTAATAAAAATGTGGTACTCTTTTTAACCCATTATTATGCAGATTATCTTTTTCTGCATTTTTCGAAAAATGAATATTACATACCGTGCTCAAGTGCCAAATATAGGTTATGTTGCTATATGTTACCGTTCGTTTATGTCATACATAAAGAAAAATTATATATAAATAAATCATTCAGTGTTCAGAAATCATTGCAATGTTGTGTTTTGAATAATAAGGTTCTGTTGCTGACCAGCATTCTTATAATAAACACAAAGCATGTAGAAGGTGAGGCTACACACAGGATGGGGTAGGAATTATACGAATCCATAAATAGAAAGTTGACGACTTGGTTAAATGGTGCGGATCTCTTGGAACGATTACAGAGGACTGACTCTCTTAGCAACAGGGGGATGAAAAGTATCCACCTATTTATCATCTGACAACGCGACCCCCCTCTCCCCGATTCCTTCCTCTTATTTTCACCCCTACCATACCTTCAACTTATTTCTAAGTATATCAACACTAGAAAATAGCTGTATACGGATGCAATGATTGAGACTGTAACATTTGTCTACTATTAATTAGCACATTGAGTTGATGCTCGGTATCATGGAGGGATCTCATGTCGGGAGTGGGGAGATAAGAAGCGGCGTTGGGACATTAGATGGGTTAAGGGTTGGTCAGAAAGACCCTCTGTGTGGGCTGAATTAAACGGTCTGCTAATCGGAGTGGGATATTTATAGCGGGCAGTTGGACAGCCTGCAAAAAGGGGGCGACATACCACCATCCCTCACCCTCTCCCTCTCTCTCTCTCTCTCTCTCTCTCTCTCTCTCTCTCTCTCTCTCTCTCTCTCTCTCTCTCTCTCTCTCTCTCTCTCTCTCTTTCTCTCTCTCTCACACACACAGACACACGCTCTTTCTCTCCCTCTCTCTGAGTGGCTGGCTCTTACACGCATTTCCCTCTCCCCAGTTTTCTGTCGAATATTATACTCTACATGTATCATATATTTTCATATATATATATATATTTAAAAAGTTTTTATTTATGTAATTTAACCTTTATGCAATCAAACTGTAATTTGAATAGAATCCATGATGCTCAATGACTGAAAATAAATCTATTCCAAATATTATTTAAAATATTTCTGATTCGTTTACTATAAGATTAAGTTTACTTTAATTCGTTTTGACGAATAAAGATATAAGATTGAAAAGAATCAAAGACTTCCTTTTATTCATAATTGAAACAAAATGTAGCAACCTTACATAAGTGCGTTTTAAGTTATAGAATTTTTGATAAATTATTTAAAGTTGATTATTTAACATTGAACCTATTACCCCAACATAAATAAGCTTTGTGCATGTAATAATAATTAAGTGTAAAAGTAAGTGTAATGAAAAATACAGAATTATCTATCTATACGGGGGCGTGTGTTGCAATTAAACAATATCTGGGGTACTCGAAATAAAGAGTTTGAGAACCGCAGCAGTAATTAAATATTAATTAAATTAAATAATTCGTGTGGTTTATTTTGATACTTTATCTTGTAAGTTGCGATCTCCTAATATATATATATATATATATTGTATAATTTTTATGTATATAAAAATAAATGTATATCTGCCACATCTGAGGTAAAAAAAGTAATTATAGTAATTTATAATTTGTAACATAACATAATTTTTCAAAACATAACAGTAATTTATATTACCACATACAATCCTGAATGGCATTGCAATAGTACATATGATTTTCAAGAGTGGATCTGTTTCATACTAATCCAAAGCTTCATTATTAGAGTGCCCTCTCTATGCCTTGCACTATGATTCTGCCCGAGAAAATAGAGCCCGTGTGAAAGAGAGAGAGAGAGAAAAAAAAAAGTACGGTCCTATGTCAGCCCGTACTAATCGATATGCAAGACAAACGTCCCGTTGAATGTACCAACACGGGCGAAGACAGCCGGCACTGATTGGAGCTAACCCCGCACAGTAGGGGAATTACACAGACAGGATCCTTTCTAATAGCTCTAGGGATATTTATGTTGTCAGCACTGGGCTTGGGACCGTGGAAGACAAAAAATAAAAATAAAAACCAACAAAAAAAAAAACACCAAAAACAAACTACAAATTGCGACCCCTAATTTTCGTTGGCTTTCCAACAGGCCATTTCCACCTCTCCTGTCATTCAGGCTCTTCAGCTTTTAATTTATTGCGGGAGGTTATACTCCAGTTTTTGCTTCTGCCACGCCCCCCTCCCCACAACCAGGTAACATTTCGTGGTCGTCAACGTTCCAGATTAGACAAGCTGATTAGGTCATCCTGAAGGGTAGCAGTTGTTCGTCATATTGTTCTATGTTGTTGATCCCCTACAGCAACAACAATATATATATAAAAATATATATAAACATATTGTTCTATTTTCAATGAGGCCAATTTTATACATAAAAAAGTAGTAGTAACGTATCTCTAGTAGGCTCCTCATCATCTAAGCGATGGCGTTTCTCTTCGTTCGAGGGTATTTAAAAGTGTAGAAAAAGAACTTAACTTACGATGACGGGACGGGTGCCCCCCCCATTTTAGCGGGGGGGGGGGCAACTATATCGCTAAAACCCCCCATATATCGCTCATCCAGACAAAATGAGACCAAAGGACATCCTGTTGATAAGAAATCTAGATTACCCTAAAATATGGGTATTAAAACAAAACAAAATACGGGATTTTTAATTTATTGATATAAAAAGGACATGCTTGTAACATTACTAAATAGAATTGTTGAAAAAATACGTGCGTTGAAAAATTCAAATATTTTTTTATTTTTTTATGCTTTGTGACGCTTCATTTTCGCGGTCACTTAAATGTTTCATTAGTAGCCCTGTTTCTTAATTATATCCAAATAATAATGAATTTAGGTGAAATTATAATTAAATTCTCCCTATCAGTGTTAATAATTAATAATTAAGTGAAAATTTAATAAAATTAAACTGCTTACAAATCTGATCCGGATGATTCAGAAATACGGATAAACGAGGTTGTGCCGTAGGACTGAATTTTCATTACTGAAATTAATAATCATGCTTTTTTTTTTTTTTTTTTTTTTTTTTTTTTTTTTTTTTTTTTTTTTTTTTTTTTTTTTTTTTTTTTTTTTTTTTTTTTTTGTCAATCCAAACGATTTTTTGATTTTATAAATTCTTGATTAAAACTTTAGTAGTACACTAGAGCATCATTTATCCAAACGTTCAATTTCCCAAACCGAAAAATTTACCACGAAGAACTATTTTTATTTTTTTTTTTTAATGAAAAACTCTTTACTGAATCAAATTAAAATCTGTAATTAAATAAAAACAACATCATAAAAACAGACATTATTTTTTTATAGTTTACTTATATATTTGTTTAAAATGTCATAATATTTAAATTGATCGTCTTGTTATTAAAATTATTTTTATTTTTATTATAAAATTAAATAAAATAAAATCAATATATCAAAGTTTTAAATATGCAAGTAAAAATTTTCCTTCGTTGGAGTGTGCAATTAAAAATGAAAATTTTTGGCCAAATCAATCCTTTAAGAAACAAAACAATTCTTGATTCTGAATTTCTTTTAAAGAGCCCGATTATTTGACCAGTTTCAAAAATAGGAGACAGCGTCTGTAAGTTATTTTCTTGTGATGTATTCATTGTTTAAAAGAAGTTAAAATTACAAGGGGTTTAAGTAAACATGGAACATGTTTATCAGTTTGGAATTCACGAGCGCTTGTGATTATATTATCTTAGCTAATTGTGATTTTTATTGGAAGTCCACTATTATCACTAATCTAAACTCGACAAAATCAAAATTTAGTTGAGATATTTAGGAAATTTTTGGTTCTACTTAAAGAACTTCAAACATTCCTTCTTTCCGAGACGTGTTTTCATGTTGTTATAATTTTTTTGGGGGGCTGGGGCTGGGGCTGGGAGAGGGTTCGGATCGCATCGAATTTTCTTTTAGTCGAATCGCATAGACATGATCGAAATCCTCAGTTTCATTTTAGATTAGCGGGCAATTAACAACTTATTTATAAGTTTTAAGCATTTTACCAAATTTTAGTATGTTTTTATCTATTATCTAATCCATTAAGAGCATAAATTAATCGTTTTTTTTGTTTTGTTATTAACGTCACTGTATGTCACTAAGGCTACTCGGACGATGCTACAGTGGTACTCCTAATTTTTTCTATGTTACGTCCCATCCGAAGGACGGCATGGCCCAGGTCCCTTTAAGAAATCCTAGGGCCAAATGGCAAGATGCGAACCCACGACTTTGACTACATATAATTTAAAAAAGTAACCACTTACTCACGTACGCCACTTAAATAATGCAATTATTATAACTGTTTATTGTTGGATAGATTTTAAGACGCATCGATATTGTCGGATTTAACTTAAATGAAGAAATCCGAAACCATCAGATTCATCTACGAAGACTACCAGTGAATGATACTCAGTTGTTATGATACCTTACCTACTCTGTATGATCCACGAAGGTGAACATGAGATGATGAAGTCTGTGATAGTAGGGCCCTCGCGCTCAATGATCATTGGTAATTCTAAATCCTCAACGTATTTTCATATTACCCATCATATAATACCGAAAGTTTACGCCCTAACTTATAATGGATACGTGTAAGTTTCAACTCTATTTCCACTCAATATAAAGTGTCATGATTACTACATGTGGAAAAGAAGATAGGTATAAATTTTGAAGAAGCCTTCTCTATTCGAGCACGCAACTTCCACACGATACTTAGTATAATTACAAGTTTCCTAGTAGACTCTCTCACTACCTTTCGGTTGCCTGCCTACTAACAAAACAGCATTGGCTGGCTATCTTTACACACACACACACACACACACACACACACACACACACACACACACACACACACACACACACACACACACATATATCTGTGTGTATGTATGGGTTTGTGTAATATATATTTATATACATATGTATACTAATATACAGAAGTGTACTAAAACTTGTCCAAAGCGGACATCAACGATGCATTTTCTTAATTGTCCAATTTTGAAGGATATTCGATAGCAATTGTTATATATCTAAATAAAATTATTTTTTTTTTTTATTAAATTCATATTTTATATAAATTTTCTATCAAATTATCTTTATTAGAAAATAATACACATGTGCCCTTCGTTTCATTTTTTTAAACTGTACTAAACAGAATATTTACTTTATATATATATTTTTTAATTAAATTTAAAAAAAACAGAGAAATTATTAAGTACAGCTAACGGATAAAAATCCAAGTATCAGTTTTGGTAAGAATGGATGTCCATATATTGTTGTTGAAATTTATATCACTCTTAATAATAAACTGTAACATTATTTTTTTTATATCTACTTTATTTTCCAAATCTGCTCGAATAGCTTATTGGAAATATAAAGTGAATTATTATTCGATATATAAATTGAATAATATAATAAATACATTATTATTAGAAATATAAAATGAATACAAGGGCACATTCTTCCCACATATTGCTTGTAAAGAAATATGTTCCAGTTGATATCCTAAAATCATTTAGACTAAAATTCTGAAGTTTTACTTTGATAAGAAGGCTATATAGAGGAATAACTTCATCTTTAAAGTTCTATTTAATGTTGTTTTTTTTCATATATTTGGGATTTTCCGATTTCGCATCCTTCTGCATATAATCTCCTTTAAATTTGTACGTTTACGACCAATAAAATTCTGAAGTAGAAAAAAGAACGCAAAATAAACCCTCTATCATGCCAATTATTTAGTGTGAATTATTGGAATTAGCTAATATAATACTATTTATTATTAAAATAATATTACATTACAAGAAGAATCAAAATTACAAGATGATAATCCTTTTATCAAGCCTCTTTCCACGTCCGTTAAAGAAAGTGTCCATTATGCAGAAGTCCCTTAATATAATGATTAAAAAGAAGTGTTAATTTATTGTTTAGTTAGAATTTTCCAGGAATAGGGAAGATTTAGTGATTATATACTATGGAGTTATTGATTAAAGCATGGTTTAAACGTGTGTGCCTATAGCATAATTGACATATACATAAATTCAATAATAATTACGTACGATAATTTTGTTTTCTTAATGGTGTTATAATTTGGAATGCCTTAGTTAATATCATCTTTGGCATAACCAATCCTCTTAGAAATGACAATAAAAATATGAAATATCCGCTAATATGACAATACAATACCTTTTACGATATGAAAAACCAATGATTCTCAGGGATTCCCTATGAAAAATCCTCCAATATATTATAAATAATTATTATCCTATACTAATAATTATGAATTACCTGCGTGAATCATCTAACAACTGGGTCAGTATTACGTAACATGTTATGTATTTGACCCATTATGTAGATGTTTGCTGCAGTTTGCAAAGTGTAAAATGGCTAGTGAGAAATCGGTTGTTTATTTTGTCTGGCTTCCCCCGGCCACAATTCCTCATCTTATATTTGTACTATTAATAATATCTTAAATATGCCTTGAAACCGTTAAATATATGTTCATTAGCCGATAATTTATATTTAATACTTATTTATTTCTTATTTAATAAAAAAAAAAAAAATTCACATAACACAACTCTTCCATCCAAATCAGTCTATTTTATTCATTTAAAATAAATTAATACATATAAAGTAAATTATTATTACTATTGATATAGACTAAAAACGATCATTATAAAACACAATAATCTTGTGTTACATTTAATTTAATATGCCCTACCAAATTAAAATTTTCGAACATTTGTTTTTGTTTTGTTTTTTTGTAAAAAAAATTAAGAATAAAATATAAAAGACATAATATGTGTCTCTTCACTTTTCATTCATTTCTAGCTTTCCATTAAACATTTGATAGTAATATTCTTATTTACAGAAAAAAGAAATTCAACCTAGGAAAATACTTTACAATTCTTTTCTCAATAATTACTTAATCAGATTCTTTCATGTATATTTTTTAACGTGAAATTTATCAATTGTATACAGGGTATTCCAGATAAAAAGGCCATATTTAAAATATTCCACTAAAGAAGTATATGCAATGTAATCAAGCAAATGTTTTAGTTTTCTTAAAATATAAGTTTTTAAGAAAAATGTCCTTTAATGGGAAATATGGCCCTTCAAACATTGGGTGTCCCTTTGGACCTATCACCTTATTTTACGTTTTTGGAAAAGATCCTAAAAAAAAAAAAAAAAAAAAAAAAAAAAACTTATTGATAAAGTTTTTTGATCATTTATTTTTTTAAGGATTTTTCAGAAAACTCTGCCAAAATAATTTGCAATTTTTTTTTTTTATTGATTACAAATTGGTAATTCTTGTAAGTTTAGTTTTTGACAAAAATTGCTTTTACATCCCAAGGATATATGTTCATTTAACAGGTAATATTTCAGTATACGCTAATTTTTTATTTTAATTTTATAAATTTTAAAGGATTTGTTGAAGGATTGATTTAAATCTCTGTCGATCATATAATCATAATATTGCTTAGTGATATATATCTGATAATAATAACAAAATATGAATCTTTCAAGCCGTTGTTTATTTTATTGAAGATAAACTAGGCATATAAATATTGAAAATGATTGATCATTCTTGGCAAGGAACACAGCTCATTCATTCTTTGGGAATGAGCGTTCGAAGCGATTTAAACTCAACAACGCCGAGTTTTGAGAGGGAGCAAAGGCGTATATAATCTAGCCATTAGACAAAGGATCAAGAAAATGATTCGGAACTGATATCCCGTCCTGAGATTAAAGTGTAAAACGCTCGGGTTGAGATGAAATTATCTCAGAGGGATCGGGGACTGCCCGCTCATATTTCACGTGTATATTTTTAAATGAGGATCAGTCATAGCATTTGAGATAGCATCAACCGCGGCGTTGGTTAGGAGACGGCTTTGGTAGTCGCTACGATTAGTTAGGGCGCCGGCGTATGCTTCTGCTTTTGGAGTTGGCGGCCCATAGATCATGTATATATATATATATATATATATATATATATATATAAATATGATGTATATACTTGCGTAGAAACCTCTCACCCCTCCTTAGGCACATTCTTATAATGTCCTGGTTAGGCGACGGGTATCAACGGACCTGAAAGTTAAAATCATGTTAACAAAAAATGTATAAACTATTAACCCTCTTAACGAGGATGCGAAAATCAAGGTAGATGTATTTGACAGATTTATCTTTTTTTCAACTTTTAAAACTGTGGAAGACGAAGACAAAAGTTGTATGGATTAAAACCAGTGTTTGGAATAAATCAGTAAAGGTATTTTTTAAATTATATTTATTGAAATTTACAGCCTTATTCAATCTACAAATAAAGCAAGTAAATATGCACACAACACAATAACAATTTCATGTTTAGCCTTTTTAAGAACTGCAGTTTGGTAGAACTTTACTACCGCTTTGGAGGATTGCCGCACTTGACTTCATTTATCGGAAACTATGAATCATTGTTCAAATGGTTACATCCATAGCTTTCCAACACCATAGATTATATTTAAAAAAATTATTTCTGGAAACTAATGAGTATAACTTAATTTCTCGTAGCAGTTTTTGAAGCATACAAAAGTTTATTAAACTAATACCATCATTAAATGTTGACAAAAAATTCCAGTTTTATCTGCAAAACAGATTATTAATAGAACATTACTTTTGCTTTTTATGCATTATTTTATTTTGAATCTACATGATTCAAACTTAGGGAGTAATCGGGAATCACTAATCAAAACTAGATAATCATATACATTTATTTAGAATGCTGTAATTTCAATTATATCAACATATTTTTATTTATTCCTTTTGCCTCCACTTAAATATCATTCGTAAATTGCAAAAAAGAAGTTTTACAGATGGGACTTGAAGGATTATTTGAAAAGAGAATAGCAATTAGGTTAATGGGTTCAGAACTTGCAAGGCCTAGAGTCTGTCTATTCTTGTCCAAGTCTGGAACACTGGGGATGTTGTAGTATTCAGAAATTATGCAATTTGTGATATAACAAAGAAAAAAGTTTGATATAAGTATATCTCCCTCTTACGTTTTGCCTATTCGACTTGAAAACTCGGAAAGGACCTTGAAGGCAAGTCTTTTAGACCTCACATGTCCAGAGAACACGGTGGAACGAGCGACTTTCACGACCTGAAAATAGCCTAAATTATGAGATAATTGCCTTATTAATATGTAGGTAGAACAATAGCACCCAAGCTGGTGGGCCGTACCCAATAGGGACCGGACCTCCTACAAACCCTAATACCATTGGCGACCAATTGGGTAACTAATTCAAGGCTGTATGGACCTTGTTAGGCGTAATTTATTAGGGGCCGAGCCTTATGAAGGAGCCAACGAAGCTTCATTCATGGGCTCAAAATTGAATTCAAATTTGTTATACGTTAATGGATAGATAATGGGCGGATAAAATTCTTATCTGTATCGGTTATAGATGGACTATCTTCTTTTTTTTTATTTAATATAGTCCAACGCATTTATAACTACGAAACGTTTTCAAATTTGTTTAATAACTAAATCTACCATTAGATAAACCTTTTGAGTTCGTTTGTTAATATCTGAACTTTTTTTGCATTTAATAGGCCGTACGCTCTCTTAGGCTTTAGGCTCCATAATATTAGGTCATGGCCAATAGTAACGAAATTTTAACTGTAATAAAATGTCATTTGATATAGAAAAAGTGTCCCATTTTCAAACCCATTGAAGCAAGATGACTAAGCAATCATTTTTACTCTTGTCATTGCTTAGAATCGATATCTCGATATACGGCTTTGATAGGATACAGTTAGGTTTTCTTGAATGTTTAGCTTAAGGGGTAGGTGTGGTTACTTTACATACGCACAGATTTTATTAACATAGCTATCGTTACTTATAAGGAATTACTTCTATCTATTTGAAAATGCCCTTATAAAAATCTCAGCTTTATCAGCAGCAAACGGACTCAGACCGAAATCTAAAGATGTAAAAATGATGGAAGCTAAATCAATAAATAGGTTAGGCCGCCAACGATTAGGTAGCACTCATTTGTGTGGAAATTGCACAAGGTTACGAGACAACATATTATCTTTAAGTAATACGACTAATATGGAATAAAGAAATAATAATGGCAAGATACTTTTAAAATAAAATACTTAAGCTAATTTCTAATAGAATCGTCAAATTCTTCTTTTTTTTGTCCCAAAAATTTATCCATAATTGTTCTAGATTGTTTCGGATGCCACAGATATCGCCCGAAAAGATACCCATCCTTTCAATGTAATACCCTGATGCCAAGTATTTCAGGTCGTTGCACACGGTCTTTCAGTGGTAGTATTAGGTAAGGCGAGCAAGAACTGATATGGAGCTACCATTTTATTATTTGGTTGTTCTTCTGAGAATATAGCGGTGACCGCGACCCCTCTGTTGTTTATAAGTTTATCTGGAATGAAAAATGCAATTTTGAGTTTGAGTTATTTATCACATCCTCAGCAATAATCTCTAAAAATATGTCTGCGTATAACGTTGCTCTACAAATTGGAAATACTTTGCCACGTAAATAAGTATCTCCCACTATGACTGCATCCAAAAAGAACATGGTCCTGGTGCTCCACAAACTGTTATCCACAAAATAATAAATAAGTAAATCTTACTACAAATAAGACCTATCTATTAGCATTGTTGTGCTGAAGATGCCAGACAATCGTCGACCTCTCCTTGTTTAAATTTCTTGGATATGGTGTCATATTTCATCCAGATTTCGTGTGCGACTCTAACAAACATTTTCGTATTTCTAGGTACAAGGTACGCCATGTCTTATGGTTATTTTAAATGGGACGGCCATAATTTTGGTACCCTTTTATGGTATCCAAGAAAACGGCAACGTGTAATCATAACCGCGTTGGGCCATTACCTGAATAAACCATAACCTTTACCATTTCCCAATGGCGGTTCCTGCGGAATAATGATTGGCTAACCATGGATATCCCCTTTTCGTCTTTTAATGATGTTCTCTATTCGAGGAACATTCAGCCAATTAACGGGATGAAAAACGATCAAGGGGTTGGTTGGAACATGATATCTGCATTTTTTTGTTCAATTAATTTATTAATTGTGCAATGGAACAATTTCGGTATAAGGTTTCTCATATTAATTTAAAAATATATATATATTTATAGAAATTTACAACTGTATGAAATCTAAAAATACATCTCGTAAATGTGAAGAACAAAAATTATGGCATAAACAGGCTTGTAGGGAAAATACTCATTGGTATCGTTCCAATTATAATTCTAAATTAGAAGGTCCCGATGCCATCTTAATTTCAGACGCTTGGTAGAAATGTCAGGAATAGTGGGAAAAGACTTGGAAACGAGTGGGTTCGGATGGATATGGAGTTTATAATAAAAAAAGTAGATGTCAGGATTAGGCTTATTGAATACTGAGGTCATTATCTATTATTTTGTTTGTGACAAACTATGGAACCAAAAAGGAATTTGTTTGTTATGTTTAAAGTCGCTTTATGCCACTAAGGCAAATCGGACGATGCAACAGTGGGGGTCCTAAAGTTTGCCTATCCTGGTATAATTAGGATAGGGATCTTTAACGAGTAAGTGACATCGCATAGGCTCGAGACGTTTTTTTTCAAGCAATCAAGCCATATTTAAAATTTCAATTGAAAAATTATATACGCTATCATTTTGATGTTTTAAATCACGAAGTAGAAGATGAATAAGAAGACTTTCTGAGATCGATGCCGACGAACATGTGAGATGATCGGATTTGTAGACGCGGTCGTCGACAAGTGAACCCCAATTAAACAAACATAAACCACTTAGAGGCGAATTGATACGAGTCAATATAGTAGGAAGTTAAGCGGCTTGTAGACTCCCCCAAACACCATCCGTCTGTCTGTCTGTGAGTCATGAGGGATATTTATTTACTCAGAAGGAGTTGGGAGGGGGTTTTATTTTATTGAATTTTATCCCTTAAAGTGTTTTATGATCAAATATTACTTCCAATCGAATCGTATATAATTTTCATCTTTTATATTTTACTAAAACCATTTTAGTTAATCATATCATTTAATGTAATAGTAGACAACAATATATATACTAATGTTAACTTTGTGTGATAATAGTCGTTTAGGGGGGGGGGGGGGTTATGAAACAAATTTTATTCTACGTTTTATTCGATCATGTTGTATGAAATATGGGAAAATTACCAGCAGGTGAAAGTATTGCAATAATAATAATAACCTGAAACACATCTTAAAAAATGTATATTAATTTTGAATAACATTTCAGAATTATTTGAAAATATGAGGCTAAATTTACGTTCTTCTAGAATATTTGTTTGCCTTGATGTAGGCTTTGTGGCAATAATTTTTTCATCCGAATTCGGAAGTTCCTTCATAGAAGATTCAGCGTAAAAGGAAAAAGTATCATCCTCTCTTAGAGGTTTTTAGATTTTTAAATAACTTAAAAAAAAATAATTAAAAAAATATCGTGCTAGGTGCTGATTTTTTAAAGACATAGGTAGGACTTTGCCTGCTTCAGATTTTGAAGAGGCAATCATTCATGACCGTTGACAAGAGATACATATGTTTCAAATATAAACTTACTTAAGAGTTTTTCATATTATCTAAAAAATAAAATAAAAAAGCCAACATCTACTTATACAAGATTCCACTCCAGCTTACCAAAAAAAGAAAGTATGGTGTTGTACCGTTAAAAAAATTATAGTGTCGATAATTTTTTTATCCTGTAATGATACTTCCGATATATAGAATTAAAGGTATTGATACTTCCGAAATATTTCATAAATATCAAAACGGCCGTTCCTAAAATCCTGAGAACATCCTCGGTCGCCATTAAGTGTGATGTTAAATAAGTATCCCCCACATCATCAACGCTTTACCCTCCCCCTCCCGAATTCGTTTCTATATACCTACGCCAATGAGACCCGCTTAGATAAGTTTTTTTTTTTTTTTTTTTTTTATGATAACCTATGGACGTAAACTCAAAGCTAGGCGAAAAATATATTTTATGTTATGGAATTATCAGGCAAATACCTTAATTTTATAACGGTTAGATCTTATTTTATTCTATTTTCAGCTCTGATTAAATCAAGCATTTTTTCACATTAAAAAGTAATTATTATTTTTTTTTTTGTAAATACCACCTATACAGTGAGCATTATTACAATTGTCCTCTCCTGTGACAGATTGTAATATTGTTAAATAAAGTGGTTTACTTGAAAAAAAATAATTGGACTCACAGTACATTACAGAGTATGTATCCCCCCCCCCTCTTGTTACAGTTGCAATTATAATAATCAACAACTAACTCTTTTAACGATGTACGAATAGTTTACAACGAAATCCGCACATTGCAGAAATCCATTTAAACTAGACAATTTTCTTTATCCTGATGAAAAAAAAAAAAAATCAAGAAAAAAATAAAGGACGAACTAAAACCCTGAGTTATCTATGTGAAGGAATCCGAAAAATCCAAGAAGCCAAATTAGTAGCTTTGGGGGCAGACTGGCGTCTGGGCAAGAGCTCCTCAATATTTATCAATTCCCGGCACTTTGAAAAAAAACTCCCCCCAACACATTGTTCTCCTTCAGATTGGTGGCAGATACAAGACGTTGAAATTCGTCGGCTAATAGGTGAATAGTCTTGTCTGGTGACGCTGTGGGAAGAAAAAAAATCTAATTTATTGCATAGGCCTTTTGTTTGGGTGATAGTAAAATTGTTTGTTGCAATTTTGTTTTTAAAAAAAATATATAAAAATTAATTTTGGCAAATCTTCAGATACTAAATTTTATAATTTCTTTCTAAAAATTTGGATTTCCGCTCAAATTCAAAATGTTTTAAAAATAATCCTTCAAAATGATTGTTAAAAAAGATAAAATATTTTGTGTTTGTATTTATCAAGATGAAAATTTCCAGCCTTAACCGACTAATTTATACATTTTTTTATCACTTGGATCTTCGAGTTCTCTGCCTAAGAAAGCCTACTTGAATAGGCAAAGTAATCTGGTTAAATGCTCTTACACGAGCAAAAATGAACGAATTAATTATTTTAATTAGATTTATTTAATAGACAGAAATACTTTGGTGGCATTTCCTGACTCCTTAAAAGTGTATATGCAATTTGTTTCTCGCAATCCTCAATTAACATAATAGTTAATTTCTGCATCTATTAGAGACTTTCACCAATTAAACCTAGAATTTTTCTTCGTCGCACTTCGTGACATGTTTAAAATTTATTCAAATAAATACATTCATTTTTCATCACGTAACAGGGATAAAATTAATTAATCTGAAGTTTCTGTATATGTTTGTTTTTAAATTAACCAAATCGTCAGTCAAAAAAAAGTCGTTTTTTACATACGTTAGCGGACCTGGCGAAAATTAAAATCTGACTAGACTTAAATGGTACGTTAAAGAATCCAGCAGACTCGATTAATATAATATTTACAATATAAATTTTTATTTTTTATATTACTTTACAAGACTTGTATACAAGTATTTATAGTTGAAAATTAATGATATTTGAAATTTTAGGAAACATTTTTATTATAATCTTTAGTTGTCCTAAATTTATTTATTAGGGACTAGTAAACATATTTATATTATTAATTATCATCCCGTTTTTATATCCACCATCAACTGATTATAATAATTTTTATTTTATTGAAAGTCCGAATTATATATAATAATTATTTCAAAGTAAAATAATTTATGTTGCCTTCTTTCAATCAATTCTATCAACTGGTCTGATGTAGGTACCATACTTGTTTACTCCTGGTATTTTTATCATGATTATTATTATTTATCTATTAAATCACTTCATTCACGTGGCTATAGTTATTTGATCAGTTAAAAATATATTTTATTATACATAAATGTTAAAATTTATGAAATTCTGTTGATAAAGAATGTCCCGAAAAATGGACAATAACTCTGGTAGGACGAAGATTCAGAGGGAAAAAAAGATGAAGATAAGTTTGTTTTTTAAAGGTGTTAAAATGTAGAAAATTCTAATAGAGTAAAAAATTAGAAATTCAGAGTTATTTTTCATTTATTGCATTGCAAACATATATTTTCGTTCTATGCTCGATTACAGAAACTGATTATTTTCGCACTATCAACGAAAACAACAGGTCTTAAAAAAACGGGCTTAACATTTACAAGGACGAAAAAATTAAGCCGTAATTTAAACTAGGACCTTGTAAATGTGATTTTACCATGGATAAGAACTTATTATTATAATAATTTTCTACAATTGATAAAAGAAAATGGCTATTCATTATATGCGATTAAAATAAAATATTTACTGTAATTTACTAGGTTCAATTTCAAACTAGGTAATTGTCACCATACTAATGATGACAATTACTATTTATTTTAAAGTTTAAAAAATAAGACTAGCTTTATTGATAATTATATATCTTATACTTTTTGAAATGGTAGTGCTGTCAACAGTTTCGTGCAGGTAACTGGGTACGTTACAAAGCACCCTAATCTTTTTCTTCAACTTCACTGAGGGCAATGAATTGATCCCATCTGTTGTTCACTGAGCAGATGTAGGTTTGAACATGAGCGCCCAGTTTTAGAAAATTATATACTTTAGCAGATTTGTAAAAAAAAATGATTTTCTTAGTTCCTTTACATTTACCATTCTTTTTCTTTTTAAAATATCGATTTTTGACTATAGACCTCATTTATGACATGAAAAATATGATATGAAAAATGTTTCATCTTTTCTAATATGGTATACCTTTTCATGAATGTATTCCATTTTAGAAAATATTCTTCTGTACAAGAACCATATAACAAGAATATCCTCTAGTTTCAGAAAACCTGAGGTTAAATTCCTTTTTTTTTTGTTTATTTGTCGATTGGTGAATATCAAAAATTTTGTATTTTCTTTTGATCTGCTTTATCCTTTTAAATATTTTCCATCATTTACGGGACAACCGGTAAAGTTTGATTCCCCAAGTTTACTCAAATTACAAAATACCTCCCCCCCCCCCATCTTCTCGGGAGTTTATAAATCGCAGAAGACTATAATTGTAGATGCAGGTAAGATTGTACGTTAAACCCCTGCCAGACTTGATCAATTGGTGCTTCTTTTTCACTGATGGAGATGAATTGATGCCATCTGTTCAATAGACAGACGCAATGCATGACTGCCCTTAGCTTCGGAAGCCATTTTGTGTCTAGTTTGATATTGATCCTTCATCCAATACAATTCTCCTTTTTTTTTTTCTTTATTCGAACTAGTTGGTATTCGGATCTTTAGCGGTGGCTTTGAAGACCGTACGGCAACCATTTATCAAGTCCCCATCAAAAGCACATTTATAACCTGGGATTTCATATTTTTAAGAAATAAATCAAATAAATTATTAATTAATTTCTTTCCTATAATGAATCCAGTGCCGTTAGTTTATTTGAATTTGAATTAATTATTTAAATGTGTAAGTGCCATATGCTTACATAGACTTTTAGTGTACGATAATGAAAGAGGCTTAGCTAGTTTATTTGCTAATGTAGTCTTAGTAGCTTACCAAAAAAAGTATAAACCAAAGAAAGTATGGTGTTGTACCGATAAAAAAATTACAGTGTCGATAATTTTTTTATCCTGTAATGATACTTCCGATATATAGAATGAAAAGTCGATACTATATATAAAAAGGTTAAATTTGACTTGGAAAAGGTTACATTTGTCATGGAAAAAGTTATAATACACGTGAAAATGCTACATCTGCTATATCTTTATTCAAAACTCTGTTCTAAAATCTTAATCATGTAAAACGGGCTCAAGACATTAGAATGTACACTTTTTTATTATTACGATAGGTTGAATGATTGTCAGGATTTTCAGTTAAAATTTAACTGTAAATAACCCTGTAAATCATAAAGTAGATAAAGAGATAATTTCATACACTTAACATCTACCGAATCCTCAAATCCTAGTTTTGATTTCATAGGTATCCGCAATAATCGATCTACCTCTGTATTATCATTATCTTTATTATTGTATAACTTCCTTCTTTATAATTTTACAAAGTTTATATATATATATATTTATATATATATATATATAAATATATTTGCATTACAGTTTGTATACTGTACCATCTATTTTGTTAGTTTTAGAATTTTATTTTCATATACTTGCTATGTTATGTAGCCTTTCACATAGAAAAAAAGGGCCTCAAATTGTTAAGATTAAATATATATATATAAAATGTTTCACATAAATTTTACAGCCCTGATGATGCCCGAAGGGGCGAAAATTTGGCTCATATATATATATATATAAATATATTTGATCATTTATATGAAACATTTTATGTATATATATATATATATATATATATATATATATATATATATATTTTATCTGATGGTGAGTCCCCCAATATTAATTTTATGAATGCTTAGTGAAATAATTTTAGAATATTTATAATTATACCTTAATACATAATTTTACAGCCCTGATGATGCCCGAAGGGGCGAAAATTTGGCTCATATATATTTATAAATATATTTGAATTAAGACTATTTGAGGCCCTTTTTTTCTATATAATTGATTAGTCTCCTTCCTGCTATTGAAAAATCTTAGCCTTTCACTTCAAAAGCGTTGGGTTTCCCCGTAATAAACCTTTGAAGTCGGCAAACTAACCCCCTACCATTACCTCTCACCTTGTTTTACCTTCAGCCTTTGTATTACTCTGGACTCAGAAGGTAAATATCAGATTTTATGTTATTTTGCCAACCAGCTACTTATTTTAAATATTCATGTATATTGCTTACCCTCTTTTATATAACTATTAGTTTCGTAAAGTATTAATTTAGTTGTCATTTTCTAGCGATGGATGGATCGATGAAGATCCACAAGTTGGATGGAAACGTTGGCTTTAAAAATAAAAAAAAATTTATACTGAAAATCCTGACAATCACCAACCCATCGTAAAGAATTACAGTTGACTATCTCTCACCTCTAAAGTTTTTTATTATCATTATTTTTTGAAATACCACGTATATTATTATGAAGTTGCAATTATAGGCATCGTATGATCAGACACATGGTTTGACTACGAGACGGGACGACGCATGGAAAATCGGAACAACCCCTACAGCCGGGACGCTAAGAGCTACGTAATACGACGTCTCCTCCCTGGGTCCCGGGGAGTGGGGAAACGGGACCACCTACCAGGAGCGGGGACGCTGCGGTAGGGACAGGGAATACAATTATCGGGAGGAGGGCGGAGGTATTTGGCCGGGACATATCAATGAATAAATTGCGGGACCGGCGCCATTCCGCCCCCCCCCCCCTCCCACCACAAGACCCCCCCCCCACCTACCGCTCTCCAGATAGATATTATTGAACACACACACACAGCCTCTATCTATCTGATAACAGGGCCTCTTCGCTTGGTAACAGCCACTCACAAGGGAAAAACCAGATTCCTCGACATTCCTATCGGACCTATGGCTACCATTTTTTTATTTTTTTTATTATATAACAAAAAAGAAAAAAAATTAAAAGTAAAAAAAATAATTCGTGATCACCACCGGGGGCCTTCTGGGCCCAATTATGGGTCGAGTTATATATCACATCACATATATATTCTGAGAATACATTTTTTTTTTTCAAAAAATCTTACAATATAAACCCTTTAAGTTATATGTTTCGTTTCTTATATTAAAGCTTTTTATTTATTCTCTAATAATTTTTTTTAACTTTGGTGATCAATATGATTAACACGTTAGGAACGGTGGCGTATTTTAGGGGTATCCTGAATTGAACGTATCGGTCCTATAGTCCTATAGTCGGTATAGGATCGGAACTAGACATAATAGGCGCAGGACAGGGCGATACAGGATGTACGCCAATACTTTATCGAAAATAGAACCTCGGAGTCCGATTCTAAAAAAACAACCGAATTTCAACTGCTAGCAACATTTTCTTCACTAAAATGCAATGATCTCATTAAAAATCGACTAAATCGAGTGTTTGAAGTGTTCGGACTTTTGGACATTTTCATGTGAAAATCGGCTGTTAGGAGTGTTAAATAAATAAAAATAAGGCCAATATTCAACAGAAACAAGTGTATTTTGGCAACGTTTCGGCTTCTTGAGCAATTTTCATTTATACTTTCATAACATTTTGCCATTTGATATTATGTACCTACCATGCATCATATAAGAGATTGTTCATACAGGGATTTGAAATAAAACTATTGTTACGGTGTAAATTCATAAATTAATAATTTATTTATAAATGCTTACAGTCTTGAAAATGGCCCCAGAAGCTGAAACTTTTCCTAAATAAACTTCTATTGTTTTTGGTGAATATTGGCTTTTTATTTATTTTGAGAGGGGATCCACCCCTCTAGCGAGAAATAATGATTTTGAGAACCTCGGCATTAAATAATTCCAGTATACGAGTTTTCAAATTTGACATTTTTGAAGATTTAGCATCTTCAGATAAGATAACTTGATAATATATACCAACTATAATAATAATAATCTAGATTACGATTAATGCTGAAAGGATGACATTCATTAAATCAAAGATTAGTTATCCAAAAAAAAAAAAAAAAAAAAAAAAAAAAAAAAAGAAAAATAACCCATTTCGTCCCAAGGGTGGAAATAATAGAAATTTTTCTTTCTATTTATATGTTACTATATGTACCCTATTTTTCTGAAACCCACCTCTGGGTCATTAAGGGGTCAAAGTGAAAACATAAATCAGCCAAATTTTTTTTAAAAAATATTATATATTCCTTTAATCAAGGTAAGACCTAGAAAACATTTTACAAGCTGATATAAAATAATGCTACTTTTGAATACCAATAATTTATTGCGAATTTTCAAATTTATCATTTCTGAAGTTTAAATACTTTAAGTTTTCGACTACGAAAATATACTAAAGATATACCTATTTTGAAAATTTTTAAACTATCTTTGACATTTAAAAAAATAATTTAGAGATTTAATCATTAATTTAAAAATAAAAACGAAGTTCTCAGAATAATATGCTGATAAAAATAAATAATATTAATGATGCTTAAATGGGCAAAATGGGTAGAAGGAATACAGTTAAACATTATCTGAGAACCGCAGTATTAAATAATTCTAGTGCTAATCTAGTACTCAGTGCGGAAAGTAGCCATTTTTTTTTTTTTTTTAGTACCTTGCAGTAATCACTAAGTCAAAAAATTCTTTATCTAGTTAATATTTTGTCATATGTAGTTAGGCTGGAATCGAAGTTGAAAAAAATATATATAAACCAATTGGATCACGTGGCTCTTGAATATTTCTAGTTCTAATATCCTTCGAGGCTTTTAGAGAAATATAAAAATATTTTAATTGACCTATGGGTGGTCCATCTGATGGTCTAACCCCCCCCCCCTCTCAAGAAATTTCTCCGGTATTAACTAGATGAGCAATGGAAGGCATTCGAAAATTTCTGGTTTGAGTACCCTTGGGGGGAGGGGAGTTTTTATGTGTGGTAGGAATGGTTGTTAACAATGTGTGGACGGATACAAAAATTATCTAGACATCGTCATCTACAAAATGTTTCCTGTCCCTTAATGATCCTGATTTGGGAGCAGATGATTTTTTGAGTCCCGGCCCACATCATTCAGTAACGATTTTAAATATTATCCTTGTAGAGATCATATAAAATAACTTTTTTATTTTAGTTGGTACATCATAAAAAAATATTTCTTTTTTTAAAAATTGAAAATTAATATGAGTCTGTAAAGCGCCTTTAAGCTATTCTAATTTTGTTTGGTTCCAATCGAAAATTAAAAAAAAAAATTAAAATTGAAAGGCTTTTTTTCTAGATTATTTTTCTATCTGTTCTTCATATAATTAAGACATCATTTTGAAAATATTCTTGGAATTGAATTCCAAAAAATAGGCATAATATTTACAAAAACCGGGATAAAAATAATGAAGAATTGAAAACTTTATTTGCGCAACTCAAAACCTAACTTTTTCATTGGAAAAAGTTAATTAGTTCAGTTCCTCTTGAAACAAAAACAAGAAAAATTAAAAATTGTTGGCTTATTGTAAAAATGTTACAGCTTATTGAATTTTTATATATTTATTGATTTATTATTTACTAGATTTAACCATAGTAATTAAATTTAAAAAAAAAACTTTTTAAAAATATTATTATGCCATTTGGTCACTTATTAATTTCGCTTTACTCTCTCGTTTAACTATTTTATAGTAATATTTTCTATTATTTTATAAATATTATTATTACACGGGTCCATCGTGCCTCTTTCAGGCGATTTTTAATACCACGTGACATAATACTTCAAATATCTTCCAGTAATAAACGGATATAAAATTCCAAAATTTAACGGAATTCATAATTTAATTTGAATATAAACTTTATTAAAATGAAATCAGGTATAAAGATGTGAATAAGATTATATCGAGATAGATACTTAATAATTAGAAATTTACGGTCTATAATTTGGCTTTTTTTTTTCTCACTCGGTACTCCAATTTCCGTTAGGTCTTTAAAAAAAAAAAAAAGTATATATATATTGGTAGGATTTCTCAATTTTCCCTATTTTTCCATGTCAAGTTTTTCTAATTTGCTATATATCAAATAAAAATTATTTAAGGAAAATTTAAATGTAATGTAATAGTAATGTAATGTAATGTAATAGAATTAGGAAGAGAGGAAACACTGGTAAAAGTGACTAATGGAATCCGAATTGATCCATGAGAAGGGGGAAAACCCACCTGTGTAGCTTTCGCGACTTTGATCTCCAAGTCTTTCAACAGTTGAGTCCTCAGACTTGTGTCATTGGATCACTAACACGGATAATGAGGTATCTATTAATTCCAACACGCCTTCCCTTCTTAATTCATCAATTATTTATAAGCAAGGTCCATGGGTACAAAAGCAAATGACATAACAAAAAACATGCGCAGTGCTATAAGCAAGCATATAATAAAAATAAGTAATAATTATAAAATATTAGTACTGTTGTATAACTTTTAATACTATCATATACGATTGTATTTTTTTCATCAAAGGTGTAATTGATGGACACATTGATTTTAAAATGCATTTTCAAAAATCCGTAAAACTAAATTGACTGTCAGTTAATGAAAATAAGGACATTACTTTTTGATAGGTAATTTTTCTTAAATATATTACCTTAAAATGTAAAACACAAAAGTTGCTTCACAAAACAGCTTTTAGCTATGTTTCCCGCACTCCTGAGTTTGTTCTGAAATACTTTAGTTGTGTTTGTTTGTTTGTTTGTTTAACGTCACTTTATGCCACTAAGGCTAATCGGACGATGTTACAGTGGGAGTCCTAAATTTTGCCTATCCAGGTATAATTAGGATAGGGATTTTAAACGAGTACCTGACTCCGTACAGGCTCGGGACCTCCATTTTACGTCCTATCCGAGGGACGGCATGTCTAAGGATTTTTTACTCCCATTAAAAAATCCTAGGGCCACCGCTGGGCGCGAACCTGCGACCTTTAGTATTGTAGGCTGCTATGCTAACTACTATACCACATGTGACCCCCACTTTAGTTGTGATTTTAAATTAATAATAAAACTATTCTCAGTACATCATAACACATAAATCACTATTACTAAGGCCTTTCAGAACCATAAACTTTTTATTTATTTAAATGCATAACATAACTGTACTGTTTCAAATATATGAATTATAATTGGATCGCGACAAATAATAGTTGATATAAAAATAAACACCTAAAGAAGTTAAAAAATTATTTAAATTATTGACAATTATATTGACATAGTATGTAAAAAATAGCCTCTTTGACCTGTTTCATCAAGTTTGAGATTCATATTTAAAAAAAAAAATCCGAAAAAAAATTAGGTGTAGTGATCCATGCCTATTTTATAAATAATAAAAATATTGTTTAAAATATCGTAAATTTAATAACTGGCAAAATCGAGTTTGTTCACTGGATACCTGTTAGAAAGGAAAATAATCATACGCAATTCCAGTTGTAATACACTAAATTTAATTAATTAATGATAATAATTAAAATGCATAATTATATATATTTTTATTTTATGCTTTGTTTTTTGCTTATCTTGGAATTTCGATAGACTGAGCACATCCTCCGATAGTGACTGCGTTAAGGCAACTTCAAGACGAGTATGATGAGACAGTAACGCTGACTCATTGAGAACTTATGAATGACTCGACTTGAATGAACTCACCAGGTCTATACAATTAGAACTTCTACGGTACTTGTTTATGCCCTCGGTGATTTGCTAGAGTGGACGATTATATCTGTATGTATTGATGAATTAATTTTGTCTGCTTCTTTCTTTCTGCTAAATACGTTTGTGAATCGGCATCGGAATAATAAATTTAAATGAGGGAATTAGTTATGAAAATTAGTCTCTTTTTTTTTCAATTAGCATATATAAGCATTTGGGTAAAAACTAACTATGGAAACAAATTAGCTGAAAGATGTATCGATAATTAAAATTTGATAATAAAAATGTTAGCGACAAATCTTAAGTATTCTGATGAGGATGCGCGAATCCCCCTCCCCACTCCTATCTCTGAAGTGGTCCTAATCATACCTACTCATACTCTTGCATGGTACCATACCTTTATTTATGCACAGTTCAGTAAACATAAATCACAAAATCACTTTAAAGATTAGAATTTTTTAATTGATATTGGTGGAAAAAGGCTCCTAATTGAATTTTTATATAATGGTCAAATTGATTTAAGCGACAGAATACCAGTTTTATAGAATAGAAGTTTCCAAGCTCTCTGTTGAGTGTATTTCTCTTGTCTTTATTCTTTTTATTGATGCAAAAAAAAAAAAAAAAAAAAAGATTGTAAAAAGAATAAAATGCATTCAGAATATTGGGACTCCAATTGAACTTTTCACCATGCTGCAGATCCCTTCAGATTGTAACTGTATTTATTCAAGTTTTAAACAGTTCCTTGTGATTTTTTATGTTTTTCTTAAAAAAAATTATAGATGATATTGGATTGAGTTAACTATTTGAGTATCTTGTAAGGGTGTACTACTCTTTCGGCGTATTTAGAAAACAGACGATTTTTTTTAATATGAAGTTTTTTTAAAATAATGCGCGATATATCCTAGAACACTTAGGATTTTTAAAAACCATTATCTCAATAACATGAATGAATGAATGATTTATTGTTTAAGCAATTGCTTTTTCTAATGGAGAATGGACCATACATGATAACTATCTTAAACATTTTACAATAATTAAATTAAAATAATAATGTCTATTAATATTAAGATTACTTGTCATATTAAATTAGCTCTACAATCGTTCTTCCTCAACATTTCAATAAAACCAAAAGTATTTTTAATTATTATAATAAATTAAATAAAATAAATAAAAACGATCTTTTCCATAATAAAAACAAAAACAATTCCTTATGATCGAGCAATAATATATAAATATAATACGTTTAATAATAACATACATATATAAATAGGTTAGATATTTCAAATTTAAAGATTACTAATGAATATATACAATACAGAAAAATAGTTTAATGGTTATCTTAGTATGAATCCAGCCTCCCTTTTTTTTAGTTCCGAGGAGCCGATTTTTTTAGTAAGCTGTTTTTAATTTTTATGCCATTTATTTTGTATGCTTGTATGTTTAATGAATATGTAACTAAATATTTTAACAATTACACAATGGTTAATTATCTATTGTACTTACAAATTATGAAATAAAATAATAAATGGAAAAACACGGCAAGCTGGTATCGTATGACGAGAAGTTTCCGGTAACTATTACTCCTATTCATATTCTAGGAACGGTATTGTTTTCAAGTCTTTCTAGGAAACTCCTACTCCGGCCTGTTGGACTAAATAACAAAATATTCTCAGTTGTGATTTAGCTCTCCATTTAGTCTCCAACTGTTGCAAAGAAAAAAAGTATCATTTTAACGCTTGACCAGAAATTAACCATTAATGTATATAAAATGTTTGTTTGCTAATAAAAGTGATATTCTGCACAGTTTCTTTTTTAACACGTTAGTTGTCGCGGCGTATTTTAGGGGTATACTGAATTGAACGCTATACGGTCCCTGGGGTCCGACTGCTAAGATGAGCCACAGACGATATCGGGCGTCGGGGTCCGATGGGAATGCTTTGAAGAAAGCGTTATCTTTTGTCTAAAAAATGAATTAAATGAGCGTCTCAAGGGCATTATCTCTTGGTAAGGATTGGAACTAGACATAATAGGCGCAGGGCAGGCCGATACAGGATTTACGCCATACTTTATAGAAAATCGGACCTCGGAGTCCGATTCTAAAAAACAACAGAATTTCAGCTGTTAGCAATATTTCCTGCACTAAAATGAAATAATCTCATTTAAAATCGACTAAATTGAGTGTTTGAAGTGTTCGGACTTTCGGACATTTTCATACGAAAATCGGCTGTTAGGAAGGGAATGCAAGACATCCTTTAACCTTCTTTTATATCACATTAAGTCAATAAAATGTTCTGATTCGATTATCTGGGGTTTTCGATTATCCGTGGAACCACAAACCCATCATTACCCCGGATAAAGGGAGTTCTACTGTATATTATATCTCAATAACGTAATGATTGTAACATATGTATGTACGAGTATATTAGCATAGATATATATTACGAGACGTCTGTTGGACTAAATAGAAAAAAAAATAATAATACTCGATGAACAGTAATGAGTTAATAATTATCCCCTAATTATAGATCCTGGTAGGACAACTACAGTTGTACGACTCGTCCTTGGAGTCATTATTCGCCAACAAACTTTTAAAAAGACAATATATAATTACGCGTAGTCGTGGAGCCCTGGCTAAATGGAGGGTTTCCATTCGCGAGATAGGACGACGAACTTATTAGTGATAATTAGACATGTTTGCCAGGTCAAGCATACATGTATACGTACGTATACATGGGGCAGGTAGTTCTGGCGGTTCGGAATGGAGGGGGGGGGGGGGGGGTTGTCATCGGCAAGAAGAAACAGTCTCTTTATCTGGAGCTGATGATGGCCCTAGTTAAGTTATTTCGGCTAATTGAAGGTCCGGGAGAGGAAGGAGATGTAGGCAGGTGGCCACCCACTGGGGCAAAAACACCCCTCCCCCCACCTTTCCCTCAACCCCCCCCCCCCAACCTTCTCCCCTATGTCTCAAGATCAGAAAGTAAATACCCTTTTCTGCAGCTGCTCCGAGAGACCTCTGTGAACCCACTTGTACTTCTGCTTCATTTAACTTCTAATAATTTTCAACCCCCGCCGAGTGGTTGGATTCTACGTTCTACACCGGCGACACTTTATACAGAAAACATTTTTATTTTTTGTTAGAGCTCCTCCTAAATGCGGTTATATTAAAATCTCCACTTATCATAACCTCATAACTACGCAAAATCACTAATAAGAGATTATATGAGTGTTATATAAAAATTATCGATATTTATAAGTGAATAATTGTCATTTATGGAATTAATAACTAGTATTTTTTTAAATATGTTTTTAACTAGCTATTTATCCCGGTTTCACCCGGGGAATTTCATTTTTTCGAATAAACGTGAACAGTTCTATAAACAAAAAATACAACAAAAATAGCACTAAGAGATTATTATTCTAAAGCTTTCGGATATTTTAGTTTTATCCTCTGGGGCATATATAATTAGGTTTTTAGGTGAACCTACTCTAGAACATGCAACGTAAAGCTGACCATGAGAAAAACATGGGAATTCCAAATTGATACCAGAGATTGCTCTTGAGCTTTATATATAGCCATCGCAAATGCGACCCGAACTGGGAATTGTTGTACTCTTTTGAAATCAAAGGGCATATCACTGGGGACATGGGGATTCGAGGTATGTTCGATGTTCGTCAAGAGTTTCAGCTGCTCGTATTTGACGTTGTTTTTTAGCTTTTGAGCTCAATACTCCAATTGAATTTCGCTTCTTGGGAGGCATTTTAGATAAAATAAACGTATTAATAACTAAGTAATCTGTTGGGTCATCGTTCGTCTAGAGGAACGGCTTTACCGGGCCTTGTTGGCCTCTTCAAAATCTATAAAATGAGACTTTTTTCGACTCAAACGGTCGATTTCGTAAAAAAAAAAAAAAAAAAAACCAATGTAAAACGAGATCGTAGCGATTTTTATAACAATAATAATATAATATACCCACAGATTGGCTGAAGTTATGCAATTTTAATATGGACAGGTGTTCGCCCCTGATATAAAAGGACCACAGAGCGAAATTTGGAGAATCGAGGACAAACGTTATGGATTTCTATAGAAGAACAAACAAACAAACAGAATTTCATCTTTATTTATATAGATTAAGTTAATATTAAATATTATTTGATCAATTACGAACACAAATGAATACTCTTTCAAATAAATAACATAAGGAAAATATAATTCCACTTTATCCAAAAGTGTTTAGTTTTTAAGAAAGCAATACACTGTTAGTCTTTCTATAACAAATACATATACTATCTTACGGTTTGTAGAACTTAATAGATGGATCAGAATGTTCGTTTATTACCTTTTGGATTACATTTGTTAACTCATTAAAATCAATTCAAAATTATAATTAGTAGAAAAGAATGCCATATCAAAGATGGCGATGATAAGTAAGCCAATATCTATCATGAAAAAAAAAAATCCTAGTTTTCAAAGGAAAAACATATCCAAATATCGTTTCTAACAAAAAATCCTAGATCAAAAACGAAAACTAATATGAAACCGAAATTGGAATGCTAGAGCAACTTCATCCTGCTGCAAGTACTCTTGTATATAATTTAATTTAAATATTTTTACAATTTTCTCGAAAAAGGGCCCTTAAGATTTGTTTAAAATCGGTATACCGATGCACTGTCAGATCGATTTTATTTTCTTGTCAATAGGAATAAAACGCCGTATATGATATTTTACACGCTTCGAAAAAATCCTTTCTTATTAATATCTTCAAACTTAATTTTTCTAAATAACTTTGTTAACTATCTTTTAAAAATTCCGATTTCGTTGATTTCATTAAAAACAGTTAATTTTTTCATCGTCAAATTATATAATTCAATTAAAGAGTCAAGCGCAACTTTATGTTAATAAATGGGATTTTAGGAAATATAGTATTTTTACATTATAGCATTATACAAGATTATTAATTGGCAGCCTTCAAAGCTTTTTAATTATACTAAAATAGTTGATTTAATTAAATTAAACTGTATATATTCATCATCAAATTATATAATTAAAATTGAATAGTAGCGAATTGTATAGTAATACATGGAATTATAGGAAGTTTTAGGTTTTTATATTATAGCGTTATGTATATTTATTGTCAAAAAATGTTTTCTTTGTCAGTCTTTAAAGTTGTTTAAATATACTAATATAGGTTATTTGATAAAAAAAAAAAAAAAAATAATATATTCATCGTCAAATTATATAATTCAAGTTTACGATTAGCGAATTGTATGTTAATAAATGGACTTAAAGAATTTGTTTTTATATTGTAGCATTGTATATATACTTATAGTCATTTTTTTATTTAAATTACCCGCCTTTAAAGTTGTTTATCATAATCTGTTGGAACTTGTTTATATCTTAAACAATAAATTTAAAATGCGCAAAATACATTAAGATATGTTAATGTTCAAATATGTATGCTTATGATGCGATATTTAAAACATTAAATTTTCATTTTCCAAAGGCCTCTAATTTAAAACTGTTACCACCATTAAAGAAGAAGGGAGAGCGAATTAGGACGGCAAAGTGATTCTGAATTATCCACCAACTCCGCCGTTCTCCCTAAATGCAAAATGTCGTGCTTGGGTTGGGCCGACTTGTGTGGGGTAC
The DNA here is from genome assembly GCA_911387785.2 of Aelia acuminata. Taxonomy (NCBI): domain Eukaryota; kingdom Metazoa; phylum Arthropoda; class Insecta; order Hemiptera; family Pentatomidae; genus Aelia; species Aelia acuminata. The sequence continues at coordinate 111,688,613 of OU426980.1, forward strand.
CCAAGTAAGGGAAGGAATTGTTGACGGGGGAGGGGGGGGGGGGGTGATAATTCTTAAACAATTTACTCTCTATTTAAGCCAATCTTTTATAGTTGTTTTATTATTTGTCAAATAATATTTTATCATTATAAAAATAAGACTAATTGTGATTTTGCAAGTTGAGAATTGAAACATCCCGTTGAATAAAATTAATGTAGACAATATTAAATATTCATTTTTCTTCACCACTGGTCCATTAGATGTCCATGTTAGATATTAATTATTCTAAAATCTTTCCATTTTTATAAAAATATAAATCTACATCTCGATGATTATTCCCGGGACATCTATTTCTCTTTATTTTCTCTCTTTAATCAAATTTCCTAAATTTTTTTATACAACAATTTATATCAGATACACAGGAAATTGCATGTTTCTGGAGTTTAGGTGTTCCTAACTATTAAAAGTTTTTAAATTTTTGTTAACTAAGTGGTTCTTAGCCTATTTATATGAAAAATATCTTTGAAATGGGTTAAATACCTAAACATCTGACGTTATAAATGAAGTAAGTGAGGTAGATGATAAGAGTTTTTTTTTTTTTTTTTTTTTTTTCTTAATCCTTTATTCCTCCATATATGCATGAAATTACACACACATAATAGGACCTATAGGAGGCAAAAATGCCCGTACATAGGTAGGATCAATTACAATAGAAAGCTAATCCAAAATACAGAAAGGCTACAAATCAATTTACAAAAGAGTGCATTTCAATATTCAGAATGTGTTTTTATGCGATATGACTACTATATGACTAATATACAATATTGAATTTAATTCATTAGCTTAGAATACACGGTAGGGTTAAAGTATATAGACTCACTGTTCACTATTCAATTTCACTATACAGTTGATGCTTTTAAAAGTCTATCATCATATTTCTAACTGCCTTTTTTAAATTATTTTTTATCACATTTTTACTGAAATTCATAGCTTTTAGGAGAGGTGGCAATTCATGAAAGTATTTCTTAGCAATATGATCATAGCTTATTTGTCCAATCGTTAGAGTTTTTTTGGGCAGAGGTATGCTTTTGAATCTAGTATTGATTGGGTTACTAATATAACAATTTTTTAATTCCAAATGCTTATACAGAATTGATTTTACAGTAAAAATTTGGCGAATGTTTAGTGGACGGCATGCATCTTGCTCATAAATTCCAATTAATTGAAGTATTTTTTGTTGTAGTTGTTTAAAAGGGTTAAGTGATCCTTTATAGATACCTCCCCATCCTATGGGGAAATTTTAATCCTATGGGAAAGTTTATTTTAGATATTTAAATAAAACCTGCTGTAATCGAATGAAAAAATAATTTACTTCTGTAAACAAGACTGATTAACGTCCCATCAATTATTTCAAGTAGAGAAAAATTTAAAGTTCCTACTTATTCAGAAGAAGCCATTGTAAAAATTCGTCATTTACTCTGTAAAAACATTTCAAAGAGAATAAAAATATTATTAATTAAAGGAAATTCAATTGTATATTTGCAATTGACCTTTTCACTCGTCTCCGGAGCGGAGCCATTTAAAATTTGTCTTCAAACTCGAGGGCTACGGAGACAATGCGAATCATTTTCAGTTTTTAACATATAAGGACGTAAACAAATCGTAAAAACTATTTATAGGATATTTCGTTTTTCTTGATAAATGGCGTTCGCGGCTAGCTGTTTTTAATTATTTTTAATTATGATAAATGACTGTTTTTCATTATTTTTATAGTACGTTAATCTTTTAAATCGGCTATATTTTGTGGTTTTAATTCATCTTTTATTTCCTCAATTGTACAATAATTTAGTTCGGGGCACCAAATAATCCCTTTACTTTGATTTAGTTTCCCATGTGCTTCTACTTTAACCGGAAAGTTATAAAGTAGATTTTCACATTTTAGAAGCTTTTCAGATTGGATGACTGAGAAAACTTCAACTAAAAAGGTCCCATCTCGTAATTTTTTAACTGTTTTTACTTCTACAATTAGATTTTTTATGCTTTTATATATAAGGAACGGCGAAACCTATGTGAAATCTAAGGGGTTTCCCTCGTTATCCGCTCCGGTTCTCTTATTTATCAAATTTTTTACCCAATTTTTAGGTCTATTTTCGCTATTCCCAAAGAACGTCCCTTTAAATTTAGATTTAAAAAAAAATATAAAATTTAAAAAAAATAATTTTTTTTTTGTAGCTATGTGTTCTTGAAGCTTCACAAATACATTTAACCTAAATTTCATTACAATTCCTCACTTGGTTCTAAAATTTTACCGTATAATATTACGTTTTCAGGGTGTACGTTTTCGGGAATAAGTTGCGTCGAGTTGCCGGTAGGTAACGTCCGAAACTGTGCTGAGTGCAAAGGGTTAATGTAATGAGTTAGTGATAAGTCAAAACCCGTTTATATATTTCCTATCCTTATATAGTTTGAAGCTTTATAATGAACTCTCGTTTATTATTTTATAAAATATTTTAGACAGATTTAGACTTTATTTAAACCCGTACTTGCTACGTTCAGCAATGCCTTCATATTTACACAAGGCATGCCGGCAAGACTGTTGAAAATGGGATCTTCGTTGTAAAGAACATAATTTGTGCCTGTCCGAGAGTTTTATTTGCCATGTTGTTCCTCGGATGACCACAACTCCCTTCGGGAAGAAGGCCATAAAATGTTTTACATTAGGTGTAGAAGGGAGGCAACATAATAATCAGTTATAAGGATCCACTGTAGGCGTAGAGATTGGATGCGTTGAAAAATTCAAACATAAATATATAATTTTAATACGTGGTGAAAGGTGAGGGGGGGGGGGGGAGGTTGAAATGGGTACCTGTTTCTGAATTATATAGCCGTTCCTTTATGACGGTGTCAAAAGCCGGTTTGAATAAGTTTTGATGAGCACTGATGAAATTTTAACATCTAAAAGATTAAATATATATGTATATATATATATATATATATATATATATATATATATATATATATATATATATATATACTTCTTTTTTATCAATCAGATTAACTCTCATCACCATCTTCTTATAATTCAGTCCCGATTTTTTTGGAGATATTCAAGAATATATATATATTACTAGAAGAATAATTGTTTAATATTAAGGCAGCAGTGAATTCCTTAACCAGAATATTTTTTAAAATTTCGGTAAAAATTTATACTTCTTCAGGTGCTCTACAAAAACAATAAGATTTAAACAGGTAATGCACATAGAACAGTCAGCCACCTCCAAAGTGCCCAAGTCCAGCATTGCAATGACATTCTGACAGTAAAACATATTTTCCAAAAGTGCTTTTTTTACACCCCCAGGTTAGCCAAGTTCGGTGTGACAAACAATAATTCAGGTGCACTTGGTGACAATGAAGATAAAATCGGAGCGGTAATGAAATTCTTAAAAGAGACAGATCAATTAAGAAAAAAATAATTTGTTTTTATTATTTATTTACTTTTATTTTCTATTATTATTATTTTTCTCTCTCCCCTTAATATTATAAATAATTAACAATACATATATAGATAGTTAAAATATAATAGTATGAATAATTCAAATTAAATACTCAATTCTATTTAATTTATGATACAGATAGATAGAGTCATTAAATTAAATTATTAAAAAAAGTACGAGAAAAATAAGTGTGATGGGGAAATTAATATTAAAAGTTACCCAAAAAAGATATGGGTATTAGAAAGAAAAGACAATTAGGTAAACAAAGGCATTGATGACCTAAGGGTTTTATGCCTTTAAGCACCAATAAACAAACAAACAACAAACATAGAACAGTACATGCGTACAAAATGAAATTTTTAAAAATAAACAAGTTCTTTAAAAAGAGGAACTATATATTTTCGTTGATTGGTATCCTGAAGCTTGATAAACTAAAAAAGGATGATTTTTTAATAATAAAAAAAAAAAATTCTCTTGATACAATCTTTTTTACGGGTACCGTATCAAGAAAGCATTAAAAAGCAATAATGAAATTTAAAAATCTTAACGATTCATTAAAATATATTTATATTGAGTGAATATATATTTTTAATTATAAATTCGATTCACTCTTATCTTCCCCTTCTAACAATTTATTCGTGCATTTTTTGGGTATATTTGATATATACATATTTATAGATTTTGTTTAAAAACTGATAGTTTAACATTTAGGAAACTTTGAATTCAGTTCTTCCTTAAAATCTATAATTAGAATACTTTTTAACAGTTGCCACAACGCTTTTAGGTCAATTGTTTGAATAAAATGATTTACAAAATTGGTAGGAATATATAATTAGTTCTACATATACTGATGATTTTTCTGAACGCTTTACTGAAGGTTAATGAACTTTAAAGGGATAGTTTTCGGAATACAACTTATTGTAGAGTCGTGTACATTTCTTGCTGGAGAAATTTCACAGCTCAGTAATTAGGATTCAAGTATAAATTCTTGATTATATTCATAATAATTTTCATCATTTATTTTTTGATTTTTCAGGAAGTTTTTAATTATTATTTTTAATCCATGTTTAATGAAATAACAACTTCCACTATTTGTTTTTATTTTTCTATTTATTTTTCATTTTCAACGTTTCGGGGCACCCGCCGCATAAATTCTTGATTATATTCATAATAATTTTCATCGAAAGGAAATTTGATTATCAGTAATTACCACAGATAGCACGGAACACTTAAGAGAAAAAAATGAATAAACATGCGGAATTAGAAATCTCAATTACCCAGATGCCGGTGAACTGGTTTCAAATTTGTAAATTGAACATAAATCTTTCTAGAATCTTAAAAGGATCTAAGCATTTCATCTATTAAAACAGTTTAATCGATGAAATGAAGATGAAAAACAATTTATTTTTAAAGTTCATGATTATGATTAATTTATGGGCATTAATTTTTGATTAGTCAACATAAAAACAGGAAAATAAGTTTTATTTATTCTGTGAGGCGAAGTTTCAGACAAATAAGTATGATTTCTTCTGGGTTATAGAGCAGTGTGCAGATTCTATTATCAATTGATTTTTTTGGATTTTTTTGTTCTTTTCAGCAATTCTTTAAAGACTAGTATACGACGTCGGTTAGTCTTTTTGAGCCCAGAGTTATATAGTAACTGGATCGAGTGAAATTTTGCTTTTGATACACTAGGTGAAATTTCCATGGTGGTGAAATGTAAATTACGACAGCGCTTGGAGAGGCGATGGGAATGCGACATAAATCGTGAGGTGATCAGTCACAGACCCACCGGCTCTAATGACGGTTTCACGATATTACATAATTATACGTTTTTGCCTAAAACGCGATCCGTGTATTCTGCAGTGAAATTGATTTTCTCACAAAATCCTTTTAAAATGACTACAATAGTAGATAGCTATGATTAATTTTTTTAAAACTATATACAGAGTTTTAATAGAATATTTACTATTCTAAAAAAGGAAAAAAAAATCAATAAAACATTGCATTTACTATTTCATCATTATGTACCACAACTCATTTAGGAGCGTTTGTACAAGCTTGTGATTTGAATAAAACCATATTTAACCTCTCTGTATTTTCATGTATCCCTCCATACATATTTATCAGTTGGCTTATAAGTTATTTTATTTATTTATTAAGGACCCCCCTATTCAAATAGATTCCATCACTATATAATTCTTAGAATAACGAATTATTCTGTTTTTACTTATATAAGTATGTAAAAGTGAAAATTCATCACTAATAACTTATATTTAGATATTTCATATTATAATTGTAATCTGAATTTCATCAGGGCTTACACGTTGGATGTTCTTATCCGAACAAGAACTCTCATCAAATCTTACAGTTCATATATCCCTCATTTTCCCTAAAATGTAAAGGCGTATCAAGCTTTACGATTAAATTTCAATATTGATCATTAAATTTATGTCATATTTCAATGAAACTATTACTTTTTTTTTAATGATATTCAGAACCATTTCGATATCAGTTTAGAAATAAACAAAAATATTTTTTGTCATCACTAGTTGAAGTTGAGTAGCCAAGGTGTATCTAATGCATGTATGTGTCACTGCAAAGATTTCAAAGAGAAGAATGCCGTCGTTGCAGTTTCTTTTAGATATTTGATCTATCATATAATAATCTCGATTTATTATCAATTTAAATACAGTAGGGCGTCGATTGTCCGACCTATTGTTGTCAGGGGTGATTTGGACAATCGAAAATTCGGATAATCGAAATTCACTAAAATATTTACATGTACCTACATATAAGGAAAGAGAAGGTCTGAAACAATAAAAAAAAAATTACACACACACACATATATATATATATATATATATATATATCGAATCTGAAAGTATACATATACATCACAGTTCATTATAACATACACAAACCTACATACCGTTAGATACAATTATCATTTCTGATAAATAATTAGGGGTGGCTTCTCCGAAGAATAAATTTAAATACATGTTTGTATATTCGATAACTACTTTTTATTAACATTACATCGGAAAACAGAAATCAGTTCCGATAATATAAAGTTCTGATAATCGACGCTCCAATATATATATTTTTGAAATGATAAAATAATACCATCGACAATTCCCAGCTCCATTCCTATTTAATTGTATTATTTTGAAAAAAATATATATATTGCATAAGTTTATTTTCTACTTAAGATGCTTATTTTATTACCAATTATCTAGTATAAATGTACACTTTTCCTTACTTATACAAATAAGGAACTTAATGACTCCTATGCCGGAGTAGGGAATTTCTATAACCTGCATGATGTTAACTCTGATCAGATACCAGTGCCTTTAGAATGGGGTTTGTATTGTTATGTTTTTAAGACTTCAGCGCTTAACCGCAAAATGTTAAAAGGGATTCCTTCTCGGGCTTATCATGATAATGCGAGGGAATCCCCTCTTCCTTTTATTATGTAAAGTAGGCGATGGGCAATTTCTTACCCCACTTTTTTATCCAATTACTTATGATATCGTTTTCTCAAGTAACTCTTTGGTGTTGCTATACCCCCCCCCCCCCGCCACTTAACGATTAGCTACAGATCAAACAGTCTTGTGAAAGCATCATCTTTTTAATTTTACGGTGGTGTTAAATCATTTTTAATGTCCAATTTCTTGTTGTAAAACGTTTCAAATAAAATAAGGCGTTGCTTAATTAGTGCACCTCAATTCAATTATATGTTGAAAATATTAAGAAATTAAAATTGCATATTTTTTTTTTTTTTTTGTAAGAGAGATTTAATTTATGCTCATAGAATTTTGAATTATTTTTCATCGATCTTTTCTCAATCAATCAATATTTAATGCCTAGAAATAAAATTAGAGAATAGAATAAACTGAGAGAATCGCAGGTCCATTACAGTTGTTTGGAAAGGCTGGAAATGAGTAACTAAATCTGGCATTATGTAGAAATAACGATGCGTTAATTATTTCGTAAAGTTAATCTAAACAGTTCTATTGCAAAATTTATAAGCACCTTAAACAAAATTCATATTTTCGAACGAAAAAAACAATAATAAATATAGATTTTTCCTCCATCCGTACTTACTAAGAGCGACTCCTGAGATTGAATAAGAGTATAAAAAGGTTGAAATATTGATGAATACCAAAAAATCACATAATTAAAAAACTAAGGCATTTTTTGATAATTTATTTTTTTTAACTTTTTGTATTTGATTTCATATTTTCATTTTTATGTTGTTTCCCTGGTTCATTACATGAAAGTTTAATAATGAAGGAAATGGAATATAAGTTGCCGCAGTGTCATTAGCGACATTTCATCTTTGAATAAATTTTATTCCGATTGAAAATTGATTACATATAAACATGGTTAGATTTCTTCAGTAGTAGCACTCAGTAGCACAAGTAGCTAATTATAACATATTATGTATATGTATATAAAACTTTGGCTCAATCGTGCGTCTGCTGTAACGAGTTTTGACCTATCCAAAACTTAATAATACATAATTAATTTCCATACAGACAGTTATATTATGCTGTAGTAAAATTTAACAATCTTTTAATTCCTTTTGACTGAACTTGAAGTATAAGGTATGGTTCTATTTATTCCAGTATTCTTGATGTTGATTTTCTTGTATATGTTGATTTTCTTGGGAATGGCTCGATTCTTTCTACTCACTGAATTGATTTTTCTCAGTCTGTTTTTGAATGTTCAAAGAGCCACAGTTATTTTGTTTTAAGCCCCAGTTATTAATAAAACAAAACCTGATTTCGTGTCTGTCGCTGTTTATCACGTGTTTGGTGATCCAGTGTTTTGTATTCGATGCTAAAAAGAACCTTTTTTTTAGTCGTTTGAATAAAAATATATTACTTATATCCTATGTTATAATCATTTTCCTCATTCCATTTTTTTTTAAATTATTGTGTCGATTATCTGGAATTGAGCAGACATTGATTGATTGATTGATGATCGATGCTCGACTGTAGTTTCATCAGCTGATTCTAGTTGTCTTCGAAAATTTTAGATGAAAAACGTAAACAATTGCGGTTATAAAAAATGAACTGAGCGAAGGAACACCCAACTGCCGTCGGAATTATGTTGTTAAAAAAACATTATTCACTAATGTAGTGTTAAGACGATAGGCTCAACTACCTGAGGGCTATCTAGGAGTCCTAGGTACACAGTAATCAAATATGATTACTTTTCTATTGTTACCTTGTTTTGCTTTTTTTCAGCCCCCCTCTTCCCCCCCTATCCTCAATGATAGTTCTCTTTTTTTCCCCCCCTTTCGTAATGACTACTATGATACCCGTATTCTTCCTATACACCTGTTCGTCAGCCCTTTGCCACTGTAATACGTTCAAATCGTAAGAGATTTCTCTTCCTCCACACTGATTACCTAGGTAATAACGTTATTTTTCTCCATGCGGTTACTAATGCTTGATTCGGAATCAGGTATGCTTAAGTCAAGTAGCAGCTGCGGTGTTTCCGCAGATTATAATTACTTTAAACTTATAAAAAATGAATCATAAAACTCGTATTGGGATAAAATCAAACGTTTTCTTCAGCCAATAATAATTAAAAAAAAAATTAATCATGACTTATGGTTTCGAAGCCATTTTGAATTTTATGACATCCGATTTAATTTTTTTTTTTTTCCTACATTCAATAATATTCAAGAAATTCCTGCTTCAATTGCAATAATAATAATAATAATAAATAATAATAATAATAATATCAGATCCATTTCCTTTCTTTTTATTCCATCACACAATAAATTTTAAAGTATTATAAATTCAATTTCTTATTTTAAATTCTAGAATTCGAACTAAGCAATTCCGATGTTTTTTTAATAACAAAAGATACATATAAGTTCCTACTGCCACATATTTAAATAAATATAAAATATATAGGTACGTAAACTTCATCGTTGGAGCTCTTGTTCTGATATATTTTATTCGTTTTTTGCTTTAAATAATTCTTGAAGCTACTTATTTAACAACTGTTTATATTGGTAACAAAATTAGTGAAAAAAAGTACTTTTAAAATACGAAAAAATTAAAAATTAGCTGCACAACCCTAGAAGATAGATCATATAAGGCATTCGAATTTGTAAGAATCTTGTAGTTGGTGTATCGCCTTGTTTTGTAGTCACCGGAGCGTAATTCCTAAGAAGCTTAATTTCGGTTTTCAACAGCGTGAAGAAAAAAGGAAATATGTTTTCTTTTTAAGTTGAGAAACATTTCATTTAACTAAATCTATGATTTTAATGATTTGTAATCTTTATATCGGATAATGAGTACATAATTTAAAATTCATATACCAGAACCTCTGAAAAATAAACATATTCCAGGACATATCCCAAAACGTGTGGGATTGAAACAAAAATGAAACATGAATATATTGAGACCTGTCTTAAAGAAAAAGAAAAAATTGTAAATCTGATCCATCGATTTGTGTAAAAAGAGTATGTGGGTTTTCGTCTCTCCCACCACCCGGGAACCATTTTCGATGTAGATTTATTAGGACTAATCGATGTTTTGAGACCAATCTTGAATAAATTATCAATAGTCTTAGTGTTCCTTTGAGAAATCACCTACATACATATATATATTTTTAAATTTAGCTTTTCAACAACTGTTGAACGCTCCAACGACTATGGAGCATGTTTTTTATTTTTTTTTTAAGCCTGTTAACTATTAATTCGGCATTTAAATCTAACGTCAGTAATTAGATATTTAATTTAAATTTAGTTTTTAAGACAAACTTTTTTTTTTTATTCATTACTTCATTTCTCTCATGTCAAAATAGCCTCGGTAGGGAATGATTATAATAATTTTTGAACTAAAGAAAAAATATTTTATTAAAATATTGACGAAATTGTTTACAAATTAGCTGTTTTTTTTTATTTTCTTTCATAATTTTATCATGCTCTCAGCGCTTATTAAAATGAAATGGGTATAACTTTACACCCCCTCTCCCCCCCCCAAAAAAAGTAAAAATTTTGAAATTGATATTCCTCTGATTAAAAAAAAATGTTTTTAAAAATAAAATAAAATAATTAATAATTTGACTTTAATGAACAAAAGGGAAACAATAACTATGGCATTTGACTTAATTAAAGTCGAATTATTCTAATGTTTTGTATATATTTTTATTACATTTTTTTTTCTTTTAATATTCTATCGAAATATCCGTAATTATAAAGTAGGTAATGTACTATATTACATTAAAATTGAATGGGATTAGTTATTTGAATTAGCCACAGACATTTACGTAGAGTTTGGATTTCTATTTCGTGGCTGAATATTGACATTATTTTATTGAGTTAGTATTATAGCAAAAACGTTTATATGACGATACGACCGATGTTATATATGAAAATTAACTAAAATAAAAATTAACTTCATTAGATTTTTTTCCTTCAGACAATTTTATTAAATAGAATTAAAATGTGACCATGGTCACCTGTGGTCTAGTGGCTAGCATAGCAGATTTAAATACTGATAATCGCAGGTCCGCATCCATGCGTGGCCATAGGTTTTTTTTTAAAGGGACTAAAATAGTTTCCTTAATATCCTAACTATATATTTTTTTTAAATATCCTTGGCATTGCCGACCTTCGGATGGGGCAATAAAAGGAGGTCTCGAGCCTGTGCGATGTCAGGTACTCGTTAAAGATCCGTATACTAATTATAGATTGGTAGGCAAAATTTAGGACTCCCGCTGTAACATCTTGCGATTAGCCCGAGTGGCATAAAGAAACGTTAAACAAATCAGACAAATAAAATATGGCACTGTTTATGGACAGGAGCAATTTTTAATCATCTAACCCATCATATTTCAAAACTAATTTTTTTTTTCGTTTCTTTTTTTACGGCATTGAATCGTATACTAGAAGAACTTTCTCCTTTAATTGTAACAAATTATATATATTTGTCTATGGTCAAGGTTTAAGTTTTTTTTTTTTAGATTTCTGGTTCCTGGTGAATAAAAAAGATTAGATTTTTTTTTTTTTTTTTTTTTTTTACACTGAGGTAAGGTACAAGCAATTTCGAAATAATTTGTCGGATCTAGTATTTTTTTCGATTATATCACTGACAGCTTTGAAATAGTCATAAATTTGAATATCATTATTTTACCGGGCGCACGAGTAGCCTCCGGTTAAAGCGAGTTTCAACGAACACACATCTCGCATGGATATAATTAACTTACACGGTCTTATTAAGCCTGATATTTGCCTAAGATCATTACAAGAGGCAGGTTCGGAAGCCACACTAATAACGGGGTACCGAAAATTGCACTTTTTCCGTAATTAATCCCCCCCCATCCCCCCTCTTTCCTGCCGAATTATCTTAAGGCCTCTGGCATCATTGACATAGTAGGAAAGTAACAGCTGATTACTTAATTTTTAACGTTATATATTTTTTTTATTTTTTGACAAAGTAATTTTCTCCCCGACACTTCGTTTAATAACTGTTCAAATTAATTGGTCACGCAAATTTATGTAAGATGTTGGCCCTTGGGCGAAATGATGATAGACTTCAGGTTTATTGATGAAGACTTGCTAATTCCAAAAATCTTATAATATCCTATAAAATATGGGTCTCGAAACCTTTTTAGCATAACTGACTCCTCCAAAAATTCCACGGTGATGAAGATACATGACTTGGACTTGATGAAAAAAAACAATAAACAACGTGTTAATTTTGTTAATATTAAAACGTTACATATTTTGTATATTAATATATTTTTATTTAAATTTTTATAGACACTGTTAAATAAAAGAATATTTTAGAGCTTTACCTAACACGAAATTTTGCTACGAGAGCATTTTATGTGAAGAAGCTAAAACTTTCGTTAAAAAAAAAAAAAAGATAAATTTGGTAGCAAAACCAATACTTTTTTTTTTTTTTCACGAAGACATTTTCGATCATGATACAATTAGAAAGGCTAATCTTCCGATTAGCCTTTGTAGCATAAAGGGATATTAAACAAACCAACTCAATCTATACATACGATAGAGATCGCAAACGAAAAAAACACATTCCTCACATTTTTTTTAATATTTGGTTTTGATTGATGGAAGAATGTGGAAATAGAGGAATCCGTGAGAACAGAACACATGATTACTTTACCTGTTTTAATTTTGTAAAATTTATAAAGTTACCATAATGACAAACTTTAAAGTGAAAATGTTTGAGATCTCGTTGCAATAAAAAAAAAAAAATATATATATATATATATATATATATATATATATATATATATATATATATATATTCTAATATTCAATATATATATATATATATATATATATATATATAGATATATTCAACCTATATATTGAATATAGGTTGATTCATAGTCAGGATTATTAGGATTTCAGTTTAAAAAAAATTCATTTTGAAAAGCCAACGTTTCGATCTCACTTGTGGATCTTCATCAAGGCTTCTGAGTCCAGAGTAATACAAAAACTCCAGTATTTATACATATGTGTCGAGTTTTATTATGTGGACTCAGAAGCCCTGATGAAGATCCGCATGGTGGAATCTAAACGTTGGCTTTTCAAAATAAAAATTTTTTTAACTGAAAATCCTGACTATGAATCAACAGTAATATGAATGAATCATAAATAATAACATTTGACTATTTCTCACCCTTTTTTCTCTCTTTCTATATATATATATATATATATATATATATATATATATATATATATATATATATATATATATATATATTCGAACTATTACTAAACTCGTCAGACACGGGCATTTGATGTATGGAATTTATTATCGTGGACGGAAACGATAGATCTTGAACGGTATCGCTCGTACGGTATATTTTATTCGTAACGGTCCTTAAACTTAATAGCTTAAAGGCGGGCCATGCTCCGAAGAAGCGAACCGATACCTCGATGCGGTTAGAGGTAATTGCATGTTATTATTTTGGAGGCTGTGGCATGTCAACAACTCTCTTTAGCGACCCATCAGAGGATTTGTGTTATTACATTGCTCAATCAATCCCGACGGCTTCCATTACACAAAGGCTAATATAGAAGAATCTATTGGAGAAAGTGGGTGATGGATCCTTCATACCTGAGAGCAGGGGCGTGATGCTCCCATAGTTTTACCCACCATTTCCTCCCAAAATAATAATGGCACTTCATATTCTATAAGGGCTCTACTCATGTACCCATTTAAGTGAATTAACCTATATCGTCCCAAGGGTAGAAATAATATGAATTTACTTTCTATTACCATGAACATATATATCAATAATATATCATCGAATAATAAAATAAGTATTGCCCTTCGGGAACCTTTTTTTTGAAAACGCACCTCTGGAAAACTAAAAGGTCAAAAGTGAAAAAAAAAAATTCAGCCACCTTTTTTTTTTACAGTAGGACAGGAAGTCGTAGGTTTACAACAAAGGGTAAAACTTATTGAAGTTTATGAATGAAATGCACTTTTAGTAATGGCTGTACTGACTCGGAAGTGAGTAAAAGAACAATCAGTGGCCAAAAAGTGATTGGTATGCTGAATCCTCTTCTCTGGAGCAGCAATATTCTTGGCAAAACCAAAAAATTAATATATAGTGCACTGGTCGAGAGTATCATGCTGTATGGCTCCGAGACATGGACTCTTAACAGAGCACAGGAAAAAAGACTCTTGGCCGGTAGAAATGGATTTTTGAAGGAGGTCAGCCAGGATTTCAAGGATACACCATATAAAAAAACAGCCAGATCAGAGCAAAAATGAATCTTCAAAGAAATATACTTGAAGCAATAGAAAAAAGAAAACTAAAATGGTATGGCCACCGAAAAAGAATGGGTTCAAATAGAATACCAAGAATGATATTTGAATGGGAGGCAGCAGGAAGAAGAAAAAGAGGAAGACCACGTATACAGTGGATAAATAAAGTAAAGTATGGCCGGTCATGGATTGAGGGAAGAGGAAACGAAAGACAGGAAGGTGTGGAAGATGAGACTGGAAGAAGAGTTCGGTTGAGGGAAACTTCAAACATGAAGAAATCCTTAATAAAAAAAAAAAAAAAAAAAACTTTTGGCAACAAAGCTTATTTCTGATCATCGGTAAACCTCATGATTAACATATATGTAAAATGTTAATACATGCTTAAAATATTGGCTATTGTCAACTTATGAATTATTATTAAAATTCAGACATTTAAAAAACATCATTTCTACATCCAAGGAGTAGTAAGCAAGGTTTTAAATATATAATTATTTTTTTCCGAAAAAATCCCTAGATAATTAATTTTTTTTATTTTATTTTTAAAAATCATGCTTGATTTGTACATAAGAATTTGTTTCGATCTTTGATGCTTTTTGATTTTTTCAAAAACAATGATCAGTAACTGAGCGTAAATAATGATGATCAAAATTAAATAAAAAAAAATATTGGTCAGAAAATAAAAATCACGATTTATAAGATACAATAAATTGCTTTATATATGTATATATAGGTATTTCATTCAAATTCATTACGTTTTCTATTCAAGACATGTTATTTTGTTTAATTGGGCCTGTTATATTAAAGATTTTATATACTGTTTACAGAATAATGTTAACATACAGCTACTAGGCGACACCTGATCACATGGAAAAAATTCTTTTTTTGAAATTAAACACTTCTAGCCCCACCAAGGTAGTTTTTATTCAAATATCAATTTTTTGTAAGCCTAAATTTCTAATGCGTACCGGATCTAAACCTATTCTGCATTAATAAATAACATAAATTATAATTCTAAAATTATTATAATTTTTAATAGTAAAACTATTACCCAAAAATAATTATTAGAATATGGTTTTTTTAACTTATGATCGAAAATAATAATCACTCTTGATAAAAATCATCAAATGGTACTTAAGAATATTGACCAAATTTGATTTTTAATTTTTATTATCAATTTCAAATCCAAGTAATAAGCACATATGCTCTAGTTTTTCACATTCGTTATTTTTGCAATTAGGGAAATAATTCCTTATATTATATGCCAATAAAAATTACATAAAAAATACCAATTTATCGCCTTTTTTTTCCTTTGTGGAGGGGGATCGGTCCACCTTATTGTAAAGTCCAAATATTATGTGAGATTTTATGAATGGAGTTATTTGTTGTTCTGATTAGCCTAGCATTCATGAATGGAAGACCAACGAAAGATGATGTCAGTGAGGATTATTAGACAATCAGATTCGGATAGGTGGTTTGACCAGTCAGCAGGCTCCGGTTCAAGAGATTTACGATTTGCTGGTTCAACCTCGGCAGGGACCTCGTAATAAAATAATTAACCATGGAGCCTAATATTTATTTATTTTCATTTTATTTTATTTATTTATTTTTTGAGCTTGCGGGGTTGTCCGTTCATTCAGCTACACATATATTATTACTTAATGGAACGGATATAGAGGGGAGTACTTGGTTCGTTAAAGATAATTGTGAATGACTTAGTAAGTTGTTTAGTTGTTTTTAGATAAAAAAAAAATTAGAACATCATTCATGTGAATATTTAAACATTATTTTTTAAATTATAGTTATTTCAAATTTTAATTTATTTATAACATAATTAGTATGTAGTATAATTATTGGACTATGATAAAGGTGCCCTTTTAATAATATACCAACTGGTAATGGTATAAATGTTTTATTAAGTAAATTCATGTATCCATCTTCTTTTCAGAAGCCCTTGATGATAATTTAAAATATTATTTTATTTTTTTTAATTTTGAGTATAGCAGCATTGTTACATAACTGAGTACAGCTGTGGTCATAACATATGTCATTCAAACAATAATTGCAATTTTAAAAACATGTTTATTTCCATCATTATTTTTTTTTTTTTAACGGCATTAAGAATATTTATATATATTTTGTTGACTATTATAAAAATTATTGAAAGAAAACCATATTTATGAAAATCGCTTTTTATTATATTTAACAAAGACTCTAAAATGTTTTAAATGATAATAATTAATTAAGCATATAAAAAAAAATAAAATAAAAGAATTGATGATACAAAAAAAAAAATACAATAGTATAAAACATATAAATATACCGTTGTAAATGACCGAAAAATTATTATATATGTACAGTTGTAAATTAGAGTAAAAAAAAAAAAAAATATAATATAGCTTTGTCCCTGTCTTCAAATATCATATAATAATTTTGTGAATAGACAAATTGTCCTATTAGCTAATACTTGACCACTTATAAAATATTTTAGTTTTCTTTTTCTTTTGTACCTTTTTGTTACAAAAATACCTATTGGTCAGGAAGAGGTTCAAATGAAAGAGAAAATTAAAATATTTTATAAGTGAACAAGTAATCATAACTAAAGTATTAGTTGGCAAATAGGACCATGTGTGTATTCTCAAAATAATTATATGAGTTCTGAAGATGGGGACAAATACACCCCGAAACATAAACAATATACGATACAATAAATTAAGAAATTACAAAAAAAAAAATGGAGGTTCCTTGCCTAAAAACCAAACAAAAAGAAATTCAATACCTCCCCACAAAAAAAACAAAACAAAATTAGAATGGAATATATTTAAGTTTAAGACTAGGAAACATAACAAATGTGTAAAGGTAATTAAACTAACACATAAAAAATAATTAATAATTATCTTCTTAGTTGCGCTAGCGGATCAAGGGGGGTGTGGCGCTAAACTAAAAGGTTATGAAAAAATACTAGAAAGTTATTTATGCATTAAAATCTTTATTATTAAATAATAAATGATACCCCCTTATCTGAAAAATGTATTTATTTAAACATTTAAGAGTGATTTAAATGGTTTTTATTCCAAATTTTAAATTAAGTCCTTTTGTGGTTTATCTACGGTTTTGTCAATATATTTTTATAAGACCTCACTCAGTCTATATAATAAATTGTTATTTTCCGTTTCAAGTACCTCAAACCAACTCGTAGCTCAAGAAAACTACTCGTCTGCTTATATACCTACTTATATGCTTATATGTTTGATGATTTCATGTAAAGGAAAAGACAAAGGAATGTGAACCGTTTTCAAAAAATTATTGAGGAGGACATATTTATTTTATTGTTAAATAATATAAATAAATGTACATATATATATATGTGTACATAACCTAAACTCTAGCTTTACAATAATTATAATTATAATGATATTTATAATAATTGTATATTACGAAGATTGCATTGTGGAAGGAAGAAACTCCAAAACGTTGGGATTAAAAAAAAAAAAAATGTGAAAGACTAGTTTTTTAAGAACCATTAAAAAGGAAGTATGATATAATAATGAATATTTTCTGTCTGTTTATTTTATTTTTATTTTTTTGTCTGGAATACTATGGATAGTATTCTAACCATTGAGACATTAAACTGCCGTGTGACGTTAAGAACTAGGCCTCAAGGATGTTGATATAGCAATCGACTCCGAGATGAGATCGTATTCCGTGGACCGTGGCCATCCAGGGATAAAAGGGTTATTAAAATGATAAAATATAAGTGTTGTAAGTATAGGGGAGGAGGAGGAGGCCGTGTAGGGGATGATTTATGATTTGTTTATTTAAGATGGGCCAGGTCTTGATAAAATAATTAGGCCCCCCCAGGCTGGGGTAGGGCAACCTATCATTTGGGAGGATGGGGGGGATATAATTACATTCGGGACGAGACCTCCCAACGAGGTGCTGAACCCATCCGCCAGATTATAATATTACCAGGCCTGTCCTGATAGCCGCTAATAACACCTCTATTATAATAACAGTTTATCCCTCACGACCGCTCCTTACTACCCTCTCAATTCAGCTGGCCAATCACCAAGGCGCGCTCACCCTGTCTTTTCAGGAGTCTCTGGGTCGTGAATCATCGGCGCGATAGGCTGCATGGCAAATGAGATGCAAGAATAATGACAGAGGTGGGATTGGAAACGACTAGCCTTCTTGCAAAAAAAAGGGGGGGGGGGAGGCGTACGAATTTCTTATTACTATAAACGACTTAGCAGTGGCGGTTTTAGGAATAATCTGAGGGGTGGTACAAATTTTTTTAACTCCTTGAATTACATCCTCCGGAAGCTTTTAATACCCATTAAACGTGTGATAATAAGAATATTGTGTGCTTTACAAAATGATTCAAGTTTTATCGGATCTATTTCTGCTGTAAAGTTATTGAGGTCATTTTCATTTCGAGAAACGAAGTTACAAAAAGAGCATTCCCACGGTGGTATTTTTGGGATAAATTCCTAATTCGAAATATTCAAAAAAAAAAAAGTTGAAAGAATTTACTACATCTAATTCTCAAAGAAATTCTAGTATAGTTTTTTTATTTATTTATTTAACTTCACATAATGGCTAATCGGACGATGCTACTTTATGAGTATTAAATTATGCCTATCCAGGTATAATTCGGTTTGGGATCATTAACGAGGCTTTAGACTGCCATTTTACGTCCCCTCCGAAGGACGCCATAGTCAAGGATTTTTCATACTCCTAAAAAATCCTTGGGTATAGCCTAGTCTAGTATGAATTTAATAAAATCCCTACTATTTTTATAAATAAGGGAGTTTACTGCGTGTATTGTTTTGTATACTGACATTCCCCCCCCCCCCCCCCAAAAAAAAAAAAAAAAAAAAAACTTCTGGCACCGAGCCTGCTCATTAACCGGTTCATCTTGAGATCACAATAATATCATATAAAGCTAGAGTTTAGGTGATTTATATATATATATATATATATATATATATATATATATATATATATACATGTACATTTATTTATATTATTTAACAATAAAATAAATATGACCTCAATAATTTTTTGTAAACGGTTCACATTCCTTTGTTTTTTTCCTTCACATGAAATCATCAAACATATAAGCATATAAGCAGGCGAGTAGTTTTCTTGAGCTACAAGGTTGGTTTGAGGTACTCGAAACGGAAAATAACCATTTATTGTATAGACTGAGTGAGGTCTTAAAAAATATATTTAAAAAAACGTAGATAAACCACCAAAGGACTTAATTTAAAATTTGCTATAAAAACCCTATAAATCACTCTTAAATGTTTAAATAAATACAATTTAAACATAAGAGGGTATCATTTATTATTTAATAATAAAGTTTTTAATGCGCATATAATATTCTAGCATTTTGTCACAACCTTTTAGGGAAGCTCTACACCACCCTTGATCCGCTAGCGCAACTAAGAAGACAATTATAATTATTTTTTATGTGTTTGTTTAATTAATAATTAATAAAAAACTTACAGCCCAAATTTTTATCTATTTTTTGTGTGGAAAGTATTATACTCGTAATTCTTTTATGGAATAAAAAATTCTTCTTAATATTGGTTTGTATTGTCTAATTGAACCTTAATATGCGCATTTTATTAAACCATGAATGAAAAAATATATATATTGTACGTGCATTGGTTTCAATCTTGTATTGTCTCGATTTACATTCAGCTGATTTAGAAAATGCTTTCGGATCGCCTTGGCTCCGCTCGTACCATATCGCCCTGATGAGGCAATAATGAGAAACGGATAAAAATTGGGCGAGGTTTCGATAAGCACTTATTAGCGGAAGAAATATATAGCCGAAGAGATAGTGGACCAAAAACAATAGCTTTATTTACAAAAGGTCCACGCTAAATTAGGGGTTCCTCTCTTAGGCGAGCATCTCCGGGGTGGGCCTTGCCCGTCAGCACATTTTATCCTTTGGCCTCCATCTCCACAAATTATATAGCCCCACATCGCGCTCACATTTATCATCAATTTGCCCATTCTCCTTCCTCCGTTCCTCGTAGCTATGCCTAGTCCAGGCCTCTATGGTAGTAACCATTTGTCAAGTGGATCACTCGAATGATTAATCTTGACCCATTTTTGATGATCTGTTTTCTTTTCCCATTCACAAAATTATAACCAAAGGGGTACACGTTGTTTCCACAACATGTATTCAATAATAGTTGCTATCTTATTCTGGATTAAATCTTATCATATGGAATGTAAAATCTTAACATATGCAAGTTCGAACACGCAACTCTCTTACTCTTTTCCTATAAGGAAAAAGAGTCGTCAACCATCGGTGGTGTAAGCTCAAGGGCGGTTCCGGGGGGGTCATAGGGGTCATGATCCCACCTCCCCCCCCCCTAAATATTTTGGCTTTTCATTTTTTTTTTGTGTCTTTAAGCGATTAATGCAATTAGGTAGTAACAATGCCCTAAATATAAAACTCTTGGTTGTTTTTATCACAGTCCTTAATGCAAGGTAATAATCTCATTAAAAACCGGTGCTGTCAGCCACGTGATTATGAGACAGGGGGGATCACAACCCCCCCCCCCCCAAATTTCGAGCTGAATCCGCTCCTGTGTAGGCTGGTTACTAAACGCACTTCTTACTGAACATTCTTGTTACTACCAATGATATGAGAGAACTTACTTATTTGTATTTTTGTTTTGTTATGGATTTTCTATCAAGTTGAAACAATGGATCGTTAATCAATTGGTTTTTATAGATATAGTTTGTATATTATTCCCATCAGTTATTTTGTATATATCTGAGTTGTAAAAATGGATTTTATAGCATGCGATTAACTCCAAGCTGTTACAAGATTATATATATATATATATATATATATATATATATATATATATATATAAACGAATATTAGTCTGTCCTTTATGTATTACTAAACCAATCATCCAATCGCCATGAAAATTTAGGAAGTTGTTGAGTAAACTCTCGCGAAGGTTTCTGCCCTATGTTATCATATATACTTCCGATTTTAACGAATTTTGAGACACGGGTTGTTTTTAGGGAAAATGGAAGTATGAGGAGGTCAATCCCACATAAACGTTACTGTAGATAGCTTTTGATGAGAGGGGGTGGTAATTTTTACCTGTTTATTGGTTCATCCGATTTCATCTAATTTTGACACACTGGCTGCTCATTGGCCATATAGAACTAGATGTTAATTCATAAATTTTATTATCGATTGGAAATGGGGAGTCACAACCTCTTGAATAAAATAATAGAATTGAAACGACACTTAGAAGTATTTTCCATATGAAAACGAATTTGCTTGAATAAAAATAAAAAAATTTAAACTGAACCTTACCATATCACTCCGAACCAAATAAGATTGTTTGGATTTATCAAAAGAGAAAATCAGTTGAAAGTTGTCATCATCACCCATTAAAATTTTTTTTTAGGTTTTGTCACATTTTTAGCCCGGATTTCCCTCCTAAAACTCTATCGAACAGATTTATTTCTTTTGTCATTTATTTCAATATCAGTTTTTAAAATTTTAATTTACTAGGTATTTTAGTGGAATTGGACTAGGCTGTATGCTGCAAACATTAATTCCATGTTTTCATTATTGAAAACACTATCTTATTCTTTGGACTATAGATGATAGTCCAAAGAATAAGACGGTTTGAATAAAAGTCCGCTACAAGTTGTTGCCGAAACATTAAATATTCCATCAACCATATCATCAGGGAGATTGTGATACCGCAACAGGAAATACCGGAGTGAAATGAATACATAAAACATCGTGCTCCATAATAAAAATTCTGATTGCTGAATCAAGTCGGTGAGAAGTCGAAAATTGTACGTTAGTCGAAACTCCGAATAAAATATTGATCAGCCTTCGTTATAGGCGCCGAAGCATTTGGCCTTAAGATATTAATGCCAGCGGCAGATGTCACATGTGCTACCTGTAATTTAATCATATGTGATCATACGTAACTGTGTATTTTGGAACAATCATAGTTCTTTTTTTTTCCTTCTTCCCGTTATATTTTCTTAGATGGAATCGTATAGGAACGTACCAATAGGAATGAATACTTTATGGTTCATAGTTTATTATTTCGTATTTTATTCTGCAGATATTCCACACGCATTATACTGTCAGTACGCAGCGTGTAAGGGATACACAATTTTCTGAGAAAAAGAATCGTCAATTTGAAATTTCCTATAACTCGATTAATAAATAAATAATATGAAAAAATCGATTTCATGTGCTCTATAATATACATACACGAGGGAAAGGACATGTATGTAATTTTCTGTTGAAAAGTTTCCATGCTAAGTTCTTCCTCTTATTCCTTTTGAATATTCAATAATCTGAACCCAATTCGAAAACTTGAAAAAACAAATAAAATATTTACACTCCCTAAGGTTTTAGCTCGATTCACCATTTTTCATATTTAATGCGTAAACAATTTAGAATATATTGCTTCTTACTACATTTCTCATAGCATTACTCCCATACTAACGTATTATTATTGATACATATAAATCATTTGATATATCAGTAAAAATATTATATAATTTTATGTATTAAAAATCCTCCCTTTACATAAATAGAAACATTTTATTTTTTTAAATCCAACAGTCGTTGAGACATTTATTACCTCATTGGACCTTTCAAACCTTTTCTCCGTCTTTAGAAAATATTAATAAGTAATTAAGTTTCAAACAACTAACACTAACAATATTTACTGCTAAAACATCAAAAGACATATTTCTTAATTAAAACCAAACAAAATATTCTAATTCACAATTCTTCATTCTCTTAAGGCTCCTCGTTAAAAAAATTATTTTTATTATTTATTTTTAATTCTTTAAGTTAAATAGTAAGTAGAATATCATATTTTTAATTATTACAGAGTTGAGGGGGGAAGGGGTGTCAATGTGACTCAGGGGTCAGTAGTCTTTAAATTTTTCGTTAATTTAGTCATTAATTTTTGGTGTCAGGACCTCTTCCTGTGTTAATAATAACCTTTATTTGCAAATCTTATAAAACATAATAAAAAGTTTACAATAGCTTGATACATCCATTATTTAAATATGTACAAAATCAACATTTAGTTGAGGTTTTGAGTTCGATTCCTGTGTTATATATTTCAAAAATACATGATTGGTAAATTTAAAACCCGTTGCCCTTCCGGAACCCTATTTTCGGAAACGGACCTCTGGGACGTTGAGGGTTCAAAAATCAAAAAAAATAAATCAGCCCATATTTTTTTATAATTATTATACATTCCTTTAATCAAGATTGGACATATTTTTTTTTTAAAGTTATTAAAAATTTATATATTATTATATTCTTGAAACACCAATAATTTAGTGTAGATTTTCTAGTGTCACATTTCTGAAGGGTGAGGATGATAAATTAAACTGATTATCTTTGACATTTTTAAAAATAATTTAGAACCTTATTCATTAATAAAAATTAGAAATAAAAACAAAAATCCTATAATAACTTTTAAAAAAAAAATGATTTTTTTCTTGGGTTCTCTGGTAAATAGGCTTAATTTTCGTCACTATAGGCGAGAAGTTCATCCTCTCCTAAGATAATGTCAATCATGAGATTAAGACATGAAGTACCGACTAGATAAATATTATATAAAGATTAACGGACTTTATATGTACTATGAAACAAAAAAATTGACATGGCCGTCGGATCAACAAGAAAACATATTAAAAAAAAAAAAGATTCTTAGAAGTTGGCTGCAGTTTGAAATAAGTGCAAAAATCTTGTCGAGTCGGATTTGTAAGAGTGAAGACGGAGTGATTGTTTACAATGTGGCGGATTAAAAACTGGTCTTGCTAGTTAGTGTGGGTAGCCTCTTGTGGGCGATGAGAAAGACGGCTTCATCTACTCCATTATCCGTTCCTTGTCTCCTCTATGTCTCTTATATAATGGCAACTTTACTTTTTAACCGTGCTTATGCTCTTAAATGCTTGTTTTATGATCTTTTAAAACAGTAAAAAAAAAAAAATAATGACAAAAACATTAATTGTGAAGAAACAGAAAGTAACTATTTTCTTCGAACAGTTATCTTAAATTTTACTTTTGAAATGGATGTTTCCGGAACTATTACGCCAAAGACATCTTGCGTTACTCCAGGTATATACTTAAAAGTATATAAAAGTGTCTGAGAAGGCTATGGGAGACTGATTATAAAAACAGGATGCGTCTTCGACATACAGTCGATTAGGAAATTAGAAAGGTTAGGAGAGGAAGATGATGGAGCAAACTTGACAAGAATTCTAGACGAAGGACTTTCACTTAATGTTACATTGATTCCTTGAAAGATACAATCCCCTTAAAATATGATAATGCATATAGTGGACATTTATTTTATTTTATTTTTTAAATTTATTTATAGAAATTTAAAACTATATAAATAATAATAAGCAAGTAACTGCCAACTTCTATGTTTAAAATTAACGCCCGCTTATCCGCGTATTGGTTGGCGGAACCACCGATTTCGCTAATAATTGCAAAATATACTCAAACAATTATTTATTTTAAATATATATATTTTTATTCTGTGTAAATATATTAAAAAAATTTCAAAATTGAAATTTTATATTCAAAATTTACTTGAATACCAAGCATTTTTGCCGCCTTTTTTCTATGACTAAGTCTAGAATATACCTCCCAAGAAAAAATAAATAAAATAACGAATTGTAAAACCAATGCTTTTTTTTTCTGCTGTCCTACTCAAAGTCCTTAAAATGCTATGTTACTGACAGCATTAAAAAATAACAGAAAATTAAAAGCAAGGAAAGTAAATATGAACGACAATTCTTCAGGGAATTGTGGAAGATGACCTACCTTACGCCATTTTTTCTTCCATTTGTACCTTTTTCTTTATTAAAAAAGAAATATATAGTTCTGATCAATCCTACGATAAAATCGATAATTTTCTGTCTTATTTATACGATTGTAGTATATATCTGGACGCCATAGTATGTTGTATTCTAATTACTCTCTTTTTTTATTTCGTCGATTAACCCATTTTTTCACGGTGTTCCAATATTGGCACACAGTAATCCATGCACAGTCCAGCTCCTCCTCCTCGAGCAAAAATGGGTTAATTATTAATACGGGATCGAAAAATCACAGTAGAATTCACAATCTCCTTATGATTAATATTATTCCGCTGGATGATTAAATTCGACGTTGGTCGGATTGGTTGGAAATTAAAATTAAAAAAACATCTCTTGAATAATAACCATTGTGTTAATTAATCCCAACATCATCCGGTCTGACAAGGCAATAAAATTATAATTTGGAGAGCCGTACTAGTAATAAAATTAATCCTGAGGGGGCCAAAATTCGAAGTTTACAATTTAACGATTAGTTTCAACCTTGTAAATAAATCAACAACTCATTCCTGATCACATATCAGCTCATGATTATAGGAGAGACTGCCCATTAATTGAAATATACGGGCCATGAGCCAACCCATGGGGATGTCGTAATTGAATCCTGGAACTTCTGGAACTTGGGATGTTCCGGAACCTAAAGTACCTGGTACTACGTAATTGGGGATATAAATAAGATGATTGGGGAACTCCGGAGAGATTGGAAGTCTCTCGAATTGGCCGATGATTTAGAGCTTGTAAATCCAATCCCTGGAAGAGACGCGTATGAATGCTTGGAAGAATTTCCATATTTTCACACGGCTGTAAATTTTCCCACCTACTTTTCTTACGCTCGCTGAGGTGCTTGGCCTAGCAGTAAAGATCTCGAGGTCAGCGTCCATAAAATGGATAACTGATCCTTTGCTTGCCGTTCATCTGAAAGTCATCGAATCTTAGGAGCTAGAGGATGAGAGCGCAAACTTACTTTGTTATAGTTTATGATCATAATGAGACTGCAAAGTAGTGTTATATAGGCAAAGTACATAAATAACACTTCGAACCTTTTACGGTGTATTATTCAATTTTTCATGATAATAAATAATCTCTTATAAATTTTTTTCTTAATACTATTTATTAAGAACTTTTTTTAATGAAAGAAATAATACATTCTTCCACAATCTAGGCCAAACTATTTAATAATTAACTGGAAACCTTCGGTTTTTATCATAAACTAGTAACTGTGGCTTACTGTAATATAAACTATTAAGGGAATAAATAAATGTTTTCCGGTGAAATTTACCCAAAAACATCATTACACATACTAGCCTCATTTAAAGTACTTTAGAATACGAAATACCTATTAATCTTCACTGATTTTTTTTTTTAAATTTTGTAATCCATTGGGATCCATATTGTCCTTTGGGGATATTAACGGATATAACGGTAGAAAAACATGTGATTAAAAATAAAATAGGCTGCAATTCTGTTAATAATTAATTGTTCTATTAGTAACATAAAAATGGTGGTGTTAACACTATTTGACTAAACAGCAACGCTGTGTAAAAGTTTCAGATTAATCAGTCTGTTACTTTTCCAGTTCGACATACGGGCTTTCTTGAACTTTTATATTTAAGATAAACGGGAGAAAACCATTATTATTATTCATGATTTAGTGCGAGTGATCAATTAGCGTGCGTAGTTAGAGTGATCATTTTTTAGTAAAGAAAGAAAATTATCATTTTGCCCAAAAATAATAGGCAAAAAACGAAGGAAATATTTGTCTATTCTTTAACATGGTATTGGGTATATTAACATAAAAAATAGATATGACCGTTATTTTGCTAAACAGCAACGTTCTGTAAAAGTTATAGTTTTTTCATCCTTTACTTCTCGAAGTAGCAAACATAAGTTATATTATTAAATAAAGAAGTGGTGTAGCAAACTCTTGCATTTATATATATAGGATTAATGTATTTGTTGAAAATTATTATATTGAAATGACAACGTCTCCAGGGCATCTCTCACATTCAATACACCTGAATTATATTCATAAATACCTAAATATGAGAATTTAGTGAGATATATGTTGTATAATTTATATTATCATAGATTTTCATGCAAAAGATTCGGAACACACCATGAGTTAGTGGTAGAACTAGAATTCAAGTATTTTGGAGAGATGTCTTGGCATGTTCGCGAGAATTTTCTTTAGGTGGGGAATTCATGGTGAGTTAAAGCGTCATAAGTCAACGATCTTAGAATTATTCATCCAGAAAATGTGATTATATTTAGAAAACACCTTAAGGCTTAGTAAAAAATAAAATAAAAATATAAACGAACTTATATATATGCACACTCACTCACATTAGGGCGAATAGTGCCAAGGAGCTGGCATGATATAAACGATAAAGCATGACTGATGGTCGTTCGTGGTGAACCGTGGGATCTAACTGTGCCTGACCCGAAATAAATTTAGATGTAACAGATCTTTCTGGAAAATTAGATTATTTCGCCTATTTCTGGCGCCGGTACTTTTGGGCATATACTTGTCTGCTTCTTCGAGCCCTGGCAGAGTATTCGAATCCACACTCTAGCTGTAAATACCGCACTTTGTGCCAATTCCATCAGCGTCTAAATTAGTTCTTGCAGGAGGGGGTGGGTCGTATTTCGAGAAGGTCGGTGCTTCTTGAACCGTTTTCACATACCCCAAGATGGTGAGAAGCAGATAGCAAAGGGTATTAGTTTTCTTTTAAATTCCAGAGGCGCTTGATTGATTAATAAAATATCTGCGTGTACGTACATCCTTGTTTCAGTCAATATACATATTATTGTTGAATAATAACCATATTAACTTAAGATATCAAACTAAGGTTCCAACCACACACAGAAATCCTGTAGCCATGTGCTCCTATGCTAAATCTCCATTGCTTAGATCTTTATGCGAAATTACCGATACATTTACCCAGCATTCCTTCTGTCTGAATTTAGTAGAAATTAAAGATATATATTTTTTTAATTTGAATGTAAATTAATCTAGTTATCTACTTTTAAATATTGAGATATTTTAATATAGTGCCTGAAAGGTATATTTTTTCACTGTGCTTGAAATCAATTATGAATTGTTAGGTAAAATTGAATATTTGGCGACCATTAGCCGAACGGTTAATACAATCATAAGAAATATTAATAAATGTTGTGCGTATAGGAAAAAAACTTATATTTTGATAGTTTCCATGGAACATTTATTACTATAAAGTGCTGAATTTAGTGTAAAATTTTAATTCATAGTAATCTTATTAAAACAAAATATATTCTAGAACATTGATACTTGCACCCTTACAAAAAAAAAAAAGATTTCAACCTAATCATATGTTGGCTCTCTTATAATCATTTTTTATTTTATTTTTCAACATAATCATATCTTTAGAATATTTACCTTTGACTTGAAACATTATAAACCTTCACATCTTTAATCATCTGATATAACAGTTATAGATTGTAGTAACTTGAATTGACATGGTGTTTTATTTTTTTTTATTTATTTATTTTTTTATTAAAATAAAGTAAGTAAAATAATTGATTATTAAATTTTAATTGCAACCATGCAAAACTGTCCATGCTCTTGCTAAGCCTTGAATATATTAAAAATAATCTTTGAAATGCTTTGGGTATATATATGACTTTATTTTTCATACCTTCAGTATGGTTTTCTTTCCTTTTGTTTCTTATAAATTAATTTTTGAATTATTTAAAAAAATACAACGTTATATTGGGTGAAACATATTCAAATCGTTCGAAATGGCGTTCGCATACGATACGAAAGGAGCATAATTTTAGGTTGGTTCTCATTCGAACAAAAGAACTACCCCAAGACATGCTCTCACAGCAAGAGGGCCACTCCTCCCCTACCCCTTGAGTTCAGCCAATAGGAAAACTTATGACGAATCGATTGCAAACCCCACATCGACCTTGCGAATCTCGATTAAGCTTTGTTGCTTTTCAAGTAATTATGAAAACAAAAAAACATTTTATTTATAATTTTTGCATATTATTAATTTCAATTTTTAAAATAAGTCGCTTGATGTCATATTATTACTATCTAGCATGGTATATAAACCAAATTAAATGTATGTATATACTCTCTAATTTTATTTTATTTATTTATTTTTGAGCCCATAAATATTCATATTGTCCTCCCTAAAAATTGAGCCAGAAAATGTCTGTGGTAGAGATATGTCTGTTACAGCAAATGTTTCACTAAAATTGGATTTGTTTTTAAAATTTACTTTTATCTAAACTAAATTTATGATATTTACTACTGTATTAATATAAACAACTGTATATGAAGCAAATGTGAACGGAATCAATGAAAATTACATTAGTAGAATTTTAGAGAAGCTACCCATTAGTAGTAGGGGAGAGCGGGGTTGGTTGGCAACAGTTTTCACTTTTTTTATTGTTGAGTCGTTCCTGTTAATATAATCCCAATGGGGCTGATACCACTGTAAACGCCAAGTGTTAGAGTACTTCAAGTATTTTTTTCACAACATAATATTCAATACTAAGATCACAGAAAATTGAAGAATTCGTCAATCCAGAGTATGCCAATTAACCCTCTATGTGGGGCAGGTTAGCCTAGAAGATGGGGTTTTTTAGCCATCTCATTCAAGTACTGCCTGACGCATATTATTGTTATTTAAAGCTGCACTATAATGGTATAATAATTTTGAATCGATTTTTAACAGCTTTTAAGGGAAAATAGAATGACAATAGAAGTTTAGAATGTCGTTACCTTTTGCATAAGAAAAATTGCTCTCATCTTCCTCACTGGAACTAAAGACAATTGGTAGTTTCACCTTTGATTATGTTTACCTTGCTTTTGTGAATTGCTACTGCGTCAAAAAAAAAGTTGAAGAGAGCCAACTAACCCCACAGGAGAGATCATATGAAAGATGACTGCCAGGACAGGGGAGAACAATCAAACAAGAAACTGGTTAGTCGAAAGGTTAGGTTTTTTTAAAGGAGTTTGGGGCTATGTAAAAAAAATCGGAGTCAAATGTTTTTCCATGCCTTTAAACCAACTTTACTGAAAATATAAAAATTTACTTAGATGTTGTAAAATCAATCAATGAAGCACACTCTTATCTACACTGTTAGCATCGAATTGAAAACTCAGGACAAGACTCCCGAGGTCGATCGGGTCACACAATGGTACAATGGTGGGGCCTTCACAACAGGTGTGACGGAACCTATAAGCCAATGGCCAACCTACCCCCTATGCCAACCAACCCCGCTCTCCCCTACACTAATAATAGTAGTTTTTAATTTAGAAGGCCCTGTGTCCATCTTCATCAAGAGGAAGCAAGGATAAAAAATAAATGGTTGGGTAAGGAGTTTATTATGGAAGGATACAAATCTTCGTAATGAAAGAAAAGTGTATACTTTACAAATATTTTTATAATTTGTTTTAATGCATACGTCACATTAAAAAAAAAAAAAAAAAAAAAATATATTATGACCACTCATAAAAACAAAATAAATCAATACCGGAATAATTATAAGATATAAGTAAAAACGAGTAAGCCTTATTCGCTTCCAAATTCTATGAAACGAAAAACTAGCCGTCGACGAAGGGCTTAATTAGGCCTCTAATGATCACAAATGAAATAAGGGTAGCATTTTCCCCCTTTTTTATTTTATTTTTTTGGCTTAGCGTTTGAATATACAAAGTGAAGGATACGCTACCCATTTTTTTTTTTTTTTTTTTTTTTTTTATTATTTTGTATAAAAATAAAGCTGAGAGTTTAGAGGGGAGATGGCCGGGGGCATTGCAGTGGGCGACAGATTCTTCAGAGGCTACTTGAGGAGGGTGTGAAGCCGGAGAGACGATTAGCCCTTCAGATTTCAAGAGCCCCCGTAGCCCCTGCAACACCCCCTCTTTCATTTAATACTTTTCTTACTCCCGTCTCAACTTTATACTAACTATTAATTATCCCAAGCTGTTCAAAATCCGCTGAAACGTAACTTTCCTTCTGATGTTTTCAAAGGGTATTTCATAGTAAGCTAAAAAAAAAAATTCTTCTAATTAATTTTTGGAGATATACGTCTTTATTCGAGTTATTATATTCTTTCAAAATGTTTAAGAACTATCAACCTGCTGAAGCTAAAGTACATTGTTTTAATTTAATTCATAATTGTTTTAATTATTATTATGTTTTTGTTTAAAAGCGTAAAACCCTGAGGTAATCAATGATTCAAATTCTTCTAATCCAACTTCCGCTATTTTGTACTTCTTGCAGGGGTCTTAGATTCTTAAAAAAATAACTCTCATTAAAATTGATAGCTGCTCTGCCTTCCGCCTGGATACTATTTGAGAATAAGCATTAAATAATTTGATGCTTACAATAAATGAGACAACTTTGTGCCAGACATGATGTTGGAAAAACAAAACATTCGTTTTGGATTTATTCAGGATGTGCCTTATGAACAATGTAGTACCTAGGTTTGGCATACTGATTTTTTTTTCATTTTTTTTTTTTTTTTTTTAAAGTAACTTCACCTACATCTCTGTAAATTTCATTTTTCTGGTTTTGACTGTGACAGTATTTCAACATCTTTCATCTAAAATCAAATACAGATATTTCTTTCTTAAACAATTTACGTTTATTAAACCAATGACATTTTACGAAATAAGGGCAGAATCGATAAATTTCATTTATACGAATAAAACTGTATTATTTTTAAATTAACATGTTTTTCTTAAAAATAGGGTTAGAGCCTTTTTTGTTGTTTTCCCACATGTTGATCAGGAAAAAACTCAATACATATCAGATGAAACTGAAAAAAGTTGTAAATTATAAAAGGAAGATCAGCAGTTACATCATGCTCAAAAAAGTTGGAAAAATGAAGGGTTTAATTTTTTTTTTTTAATCTGATGCGATTAGTATATTAAATCATTATATATTAATGAATAAACTTCAATAATATTATTTTAGCTATATAAGTATAAAAATGAGACTGGGTTTCAAGGTTAAAATAAATTTTAGAAGTTCCTATTAAGAATCTTTTCAAGTTCCAGTCAATGAAATACGAGTAAAAATTACCAACGTCTACGCTAAGTAAGGTGTTTGTTTTGGTAAGTTCACCAAACGAATAAAAAATCTTACGAACTATCCAATTACGTTGTCTCTTTTATTTTCAGAAATTTGTTTCCAAACTGGAAAAATCTTATTAACAGCGAAAATAGCCCATTTTTTTTAAATACTAGTTTCTACTTAATTAGTTTCTTGAGGCTGAGTGAGCCCGATTACAACCTTAACTCTATTAGAATTAAAGTTACTGATCTATAGTGGTCAGTGTAGACCTTCTAAAGACCTACACACACTAGACCGCCATGATGCATATTCCACCTAGAACAGGTCGATAAAGCCGTGTGCGTTGTTTTAGTAGAGGAGGGTAGATCGATTTTTTTTTGTATATCGGGACAACTTCATGATTTATGTTAATAATTATTGATCAAAAATTATTATCGGTGGTCACCTGTGGTAAATTGGTTAGCATAGCGATCTATATAGGGTTCTTGGATATGTATTAGTTTCATGTGATCGATATATTTCAATATGTATCATAATAACAATTACTAGTATATTATATAATTTTATTTTTCACTATAGTATAGCTACTTTTATTTTATAATTTAATTATATAGTTACTATAGTATAGTAACAGTTATGTAAGTAAATTATAACCGGGACTTTGAAGTCTCTGTTCACTGCCCCACACACCTGGCTCTGACGAAAATCCGCATGTTTGGGTCGAAACCTAGGTTGTTTAAATAAATAAATAAAAACTGTTTTACCGAAATTCCGGTTTGTCAATCATACATATATATTTTTATTAATAAGTTGTGACAACCTATCCTTATCTCAACTTTATTATTACCATGGTCCTTTAAAAATTTCAGGTTCAAATATTAATGAGTAGCATCCTTCCTTTTAAAAATAATAGCTTTTGAAGAAGTCTTATAAATTTCGATTTTTTTTAGGAGGAGGGAGGGAAACTAAGGATTTTCGGTAAAAATGTCACAACGGAATCCGGCCGAGGTTCTCAAAGAACAAGTTATCTCTTGTGATCTAACTCGACTCCTGAGCACCGCCTCCTTCCGACTCGGAGAGACTCACTCAATTCAAACCGCGACCTCCTATCTCCTACTCCATCATCATTTAAAAGCGATTTCGAGGGAAAACGTCCAAAAACGCTGTGAGGGAGCTCAAAAAGGTGAAGGGGAGGGGTGAGGAGGGGGTTGAAATTTAACATTCTAAAAGAGACGTGAAATTTAAATTCGTGCCGCTCCGGCTGCGCCGGTTGTGTGCTCCTGATATAACAGCGTCAGCACGTAGGAAATCCCATCACGTCTCCGACTCTCAGGCTGTGCCCTCTACTTTCATCTGTTTGTCCTATTGAACAAAAAAAAAAATTACCTTGTTCAACTTTACTTGCTACTGAAGGCGACGGCAGACTCCTCTTTTTTTTTAAACGGGCCGAAGGGAGTATAGAAGCTAAAAAAAAAAAAAAAATAAATGAAGAAAAAAAAGAATCTTTGCCACCCCGAAGAGTCGAACAGTATAGATAGAGGAAGATAGACAGAAGAAGTTTGATGTGTATCACAACGTGTTCTCCACTGCAACCATCCCGTTTTGTACTTAACGGAAACGTTGAGTTGACTGAAGAAATAGTGTCCATCACTGCAGAGATATGTCTCTATAAGGCACGACATTAAATTTTTCATGTTTGGTTACATACTTTGCCCGACCTTGCACAATATACTAGTTCCATGACGTTGAGCGATGCGATATGTTTAGTTTGTTCACCATGTATTTGGATCAGGTAATTGTGATGTTATGTGCAAAAGATGATAGAGCTCAACTGTCATCATAACTTAAAACGTTGCGAGGCCATCTTCTTTTCACAGATCTAGGTGGATTTTCAGGAATAAAGGACTGGACTGAATCGGGCCAAATCACATGGAGCACTAACGATTTTGCGAAAGATTTTCATTGTTAGGATTGGATTCCAGAGGAATGTTAACATTTGGCGGGGCCCCACATAACTCGATTCTCTAAGTTTCAATGGATATCGGATGAGTGTAAAAGTTAGCTCTTCGCTTTGAAACCTCATAGTATTTTTTTTTTTTTTAGTTCACCAACTAATATAAAACTTCAAAAAAATCTAGCTAATTTTAAACACACTCCAGCAACTTGATACGTCCATTATAAATACTACAACTAAATATTTTATTCACATTAGTATAAATAGACCTATTTGAACTTAAAGCACTAAACCATCAAATTTTTTCGGGTCAAATTCTGCCAAAATGATCCGTATATTGTCACAATAAATATACACTGAAAAACTTTAGCTCTATTCCCTTCCAATAGTTTTTAATCTTGTTTCCTCCTTTACTCTTTAGTATCCTCGCCTAAGCGAAGAAGTCCTAGGGACCTTCTGGTAAGAATAGAATTAGTGTTAGAGTGATATGAATTGGTAGTTTTTTTTTTTCACTTTTGTAAATATAAATTGAAACATTTTTCGAAAAAGGAACAAATCGTTTAAGTTTGATATGATAGTTACAAACCATAATTTTTGATGTATTATCAACTATAAAGATTTTAAGTCATACTGCATGTATTTTTTACGTAAGTAGTGTCATAAAGTCTATAGGCTGAAAAACCATATTTTCCTCACCTGCTATTTGTTTTTTGTTTTTTCGCTCTTCAAACAGTGCTCCTTACTAAACTTACTACTGGGTTTTACTAAAAAGGAAATATTTTGTGTAAGTTTTGACGTTACAATCAACAATGACATCAACACTTAAAATGCTCTAAACCAAAATGACGTCAATGTTAAAAAAAAAAATGAAAATAATAAGATATTGTACGTTTAAAAACAAGAATCTGTTTATCTGTTCTAATGGTTGAATGAAAGAGTTTTAATACAAATCGATGATCACTTTTTTCTGTTAACAAAGTTTGATCACATTGCACCTCAAATGTAACTGTCTGATTCACTCGGGTAATAATTGGTATGTACCAGCATATCAGTGAATGGAACTCAATGTTAGACTGATGAATGGCTGAATAATGGTACTTTTGTATGCAGTTCATTCATTTCGACGGTTGCTTCAATTATATTAGAAACTATTGTTGTGTTACTATTAATTTACCGAGCTATTTCATATATATATGTAGACCTTAGTAGACAAGAGGTCTTTGATGCGTAGTATGGTAATAACATGCCACTCTTATGATTGGCTAAGAGATCGAAATTAATTTAAGAAAAAAAATAATAAGTCTCGTCTGATCAGCCATAGCAACATAAAGTGACATTAAAAAAACAAACAAAAACATTAATCTTTCAAATCCACATATAATTTTTTCGAACTTGAACTTTAACTCAAAGTTGGAAAAATGTCACTTAGATCAGGATTGAAAAATACGAATTTCATTACAGTGTATTTTTTTTTTTTTTTTACAAAAAATAAAATTATTCTGTACAACACAAATTATCATAAAAATTTAATTTTATATCAGCATACATATAATTTTTTTAAAACAATGTAACTATTGTTCTATATAAGTAGAAAATTTATTTTTTCTTTAAAAAAAATATAAAATATAGTATAACGATCGCAATGTAAGTAACCAAAAATTTTGAAAGCCAACGTTTGTGAGTCGTGACTTCATCAAAATAGCTCTGAAACTTTTCTCCGAAATTATTTTTCCTAGAATAGCCAAATTTCTGTTTCTTGGTAATTTTTTCTATGAATTATCTTCAATGACTGGAGTGATAATGAGATGAAGTTAATAGCTAGGAAAAATATTTAAATTTTTTTTTTTAGAGTTTGTAAAAATATCGTGGATTTTTTATAATGTATTTTTATAAAAATAAACAGCTTTTTTTTTTTTTTTTTAGTTTCACTTCTTCCTAGTCCGAAAATAAATCCTTTGACTAAGTTTACTTTGCCAATTTTTTTTTTAAAATATATTATTTATGGTTTTTACACTGTTTGCCTTGTCAATTATAACCGCTCGGGAGAGTAACGCTTTTTCCAAGGTGGCAACAATTATTACCACTTATTTCTTCCGTAGTAAGACATCACGTTCGCCAATACGCATGCTACAGAGCTGTCGAGAGGTAGAGATTAGTTCGTCTCTCGTCCAATATTAGACCTAATTATTGTAATTATTTTATTATGGCTTGTGCGTGAGTCTTGTCTTTAGGGTACCGTTAAAAGATAGGAGGGAACATTTTTTTTTTTTATTATTATTCTCCCCCTCCTAGGAGAGTAAACAAAAAAAAGTCCAATTTTCTCCTCAAGTTCAATAATTCTCTCCTAGTCAAAAGACGCGTGAATAGAAACGCTCAGAGGCTAGGAAACTTATACCCGGTTTCCATTGTTCTACTTCCTGAACCACGGCCTCCTAGAGCCGAAGCGTTTTATTAAAAGTTCGGTTATTGGGAAGGGGGAACAATACGAGCAAAGCTGAAATAAATCAGAAGAGGGACAGGACAAAGGAATCGAAGCCAACTTAATAAGGCCAACTCTTTCCGAGGGCCACAATGCCACTACCCAAGCCAATATATCAGTACCTTAACTATACATAGGCGCCTTGCGCGGATTTGGGACCGTCTGCAGGCGCAACTTTTTAAATATAAAAAAAAAGATTTTCATTTATTAACTGGGATGATAGAATCATTATGTTTGATTTTTAATAATAAATCAAATAAATTAAAACACTGGATCGTTCAGTAATTTTTTTTAAACCTCCAATGCACTATGTTCCTCTATAAAACACCTTTTTTAACCTCATGTGTAATGGTACAATGTATACCACTATCTAATATCGTAGGAAAAAACTAACAGGGAAGCAGGAAAAGAAGGTTCGATCCAAGAGGGGAAAAAATGAACCGAAATCAGACAAGTAAAGAGTCGACTCTCTTGTACCTTATAATCAGTCAAAAATTGGGGCCGGGATAGCCGAGCGTGTAGGAGCGCGACCCGCTGTTGCACGCTCGAGCCGAACGGCGGCGCACAGTGGGGAAAACAGCCAATCTAGGAGTGCAAAAGTCTTTTCGCCTACAGAACTCTTGCGACTTATAGATATGATCTGAAAATGTATTAAAATATATAATATGAAAGGATTAAAATTTCAAATAGAAATTTTCACTAGTCGAATTATTATTTGTTGTCACTGATCCTAAATTATTGTTTTATTTTCAATTCCAACCTTTTGTAACATCGTTTATATTTAATTCTTTGCTTCTAATAAAAATAGTCGATTAAATTATGAAATATTTCATTAATTATTATTAAAATAAATCTTGTTTTTGGACAATTTTCTAAATTTATTTTTCTTTAATTTTGTTATATTCTAAACGTCTTGATTGCCCAATATCAACAAAACAGTAAATCATTTTTCACCAAACAATGTAAACTAAATTGTCCAATTTTTCTATCTGGTTTCTTGGGCTTAATACCAGACATTACTGGCCGGTTTCACACAAATCTTTTCTCACAAATTCTTCACTCTTTTCACACAAATACAGACAAATCTTCAAAGGCTTAGGTGGTCGACCTATGCAGGTCGATGTTGAGGGAGCGTCAAGCGCTTGGGAGCTAAAATGACAACTCAATTCTATGCTTTCATCAAGCCAATCACTCTCCACTGTTAAAAACCTTTTGACAAGACGGTGGTGCTTTGCCCATTTACTGGCGAGTTTGCTCGTAAAATTATTAATTTTTTTTATCGAGTCTTCCGAAAGAGTTTTCGATTCGTCTTCTAATGAGTTACGAATAAAATCTAGAACGCTTGTGTTCTTCTCCGATAAACATTTTTGGCTCCGCCATACTTTAAAAAGTTCTTTTTTCAAAAATGTAAATTTTTCTGAAACAAAAAAAAATTCAAAAATTCATTTAAAAAAAATTTGCAAATAGTTGCACGGGATTCTTGAAAAAAATCGTTTAATAGTTCAATTAGAAGGTACTATTTTTGGAATCAACGCGAATACGGGCGAATATCAGAGCGTACGATAAAAAAAAGCCTTATTTTTTAAATATTGCAAAAGCCACATTTTCAAAAAAAATTTCAACATTTATATTGTTCTTCTTACCTTCCATTGTAACTGAAGTTTCGTATTATACACTCCAAATAAAATTTTCTTGTACAACTTCTCCCAACAGTGCTTAGAATGAAACTGAGATATTTTGAATAAAAATTGTATTATTGAACCTAGCTTGAAATAAAGGATTATTATTAGGTCGGAGCTCTTGTTTTGTTTTCACTAGACACTTGTGTTTACATATCTAATCTAATTAGGCTTGTTATCGCAACTTAAATTTTGGACTTTTGCACTCCTAGATCGGCTGTTTTCCCCACTGTGCGGCGGTTCGAATCCGCCCTGGGAGGGTTGACTTTTATTTCGTGGAGGCCCCACGGAATAAATCTCGAACCTCCCACCATGGTTAGAATAGGTTGGTTACACCTCTAGAGTAACCCCCCGTATGCCAGACATGGCAAAGTAGGGGTACCGAACAAAAAAAAAAAAAAAAAAAATCAGTCAAAAATTAAGCATACGAATCGTTTTATTCATAAAAAAAAAAAAAGCCTATCTTTTTATTATTTTACCAAAATACGAAATGAGAACTGCTAATTCAGCATTCAAAGAAATTACTACTGCCTACCGATGACGCACACTCGGATATTTTAGATAGTAAAATGGGAACGATGTTATTCTACTTCAAGCCCTTTCCTTTCGGAACTGTGGGATTATTTGCTTGGTCAGCATCAGAAGTGCTAATGATCGTGTTTGAACTGTCCTCAAGAATGGATCCTTGAAGCCAAACAAACATTCCCCCTTGGGAAAAAGAGACCCTCAAAGGTAGGCTAAGAAAAATCACCCTGGTCTTCTGATATCCTGATCGACTGATGATGACCTCGCTAATGATATTGTAGTTAGGCTTCGACTCCGTTAATTCTTCATGAGACCAATCTGCATTCATGAGCTGGGGTCCGTCTGTCAATAATTTAATAGATGTGTTAATATTCGATGTAGATAATCGCTTAGTGGTTGCGTTTTGAATCATTAACGCTGGGCAGGGAAGCGGTGCGAGGAAACAGACGCGCCTTAACGCTAGACTAGTTTATTGCCGCTATCCCCGCAATACGGTCCGTGTGATCTAACCGGTCAAATGGGAGGCAGGGAAGAGGGTAGCTTCGATCGCCTCCGTTACGGTTAATTTAACGCACCGGGGAGACATTGCAGAACTCTGTGCACGATACCCCATTGCACTCCGCTTCACAGTGGATCGCAACTCGGAATGGTAGTGGAAGCGGAAAAAACATAGGTTATATCTATACAGTGCTCTGTATAAAGTTCCTGTGCATCTTATGTTGGGCAAATTAAAATCTGATCCGATATTTGAAGTAGCATGTGTACCAGGCAGATAAAAAATTCAGAGAAGTTTGTGGAAGATTTGAAGCATTTATGGTAAAATTAATTATATCTCCGAAGAATAAGATTCAGTTACAGTCAAATGGAATTATCAGATTTCAACTTGCTTAACCAGGAACGCAACTAACTCAGGAATTGAAAATATTTTTTGCGAAAAAGAACAGAAAAAGAAAAGTGCCATATTTAATGCACGCTCTGATAAAGATAGTTTCAAAAGATTTATATTAGCATAAAAATGTTCTTAAAGTTAATAATTTATTTATTTATTAAAACCTTAGTAGGTATCTTTGTGCACCAATTCGCTCACACACTGTTAAATATACTACTGAAATCAATACATCACTAAGGTTCATTTCCTTCATTCTAGAACAGCCCCGTGTATTAGCAGCAACAACAAAAAAATGAGAAAAAGAAAAATAGGCGCTACAATTTAACATAAAAAAGATAAAAAAACTAATACATTCATTTTTTTACCAAGATCAGCCAATAGCTAAAGCACACCCACCCAGCCGCAAGAGAACGTATCTTTCCACTTTATGGCGTGGTGTGTGGTTGTGGCATAGAAAAGCCTATTTCATTTTATTGCCAAAGATCATTCGGAAATTTTATTGCTTTCAATAAAAGGTCAAGTGTTAAGTATATCGTTGAGCTTCCATCAATCATTGCCTAAAGTGACGTTTCATCACCTTTTTATGTTGGTTGGAAGTAGTTTTTTGTCCCCATTCCTGAGAGCTGATATGAAAACCACCCTTACCCGAACGAATGTTGGCTCATTTCACTATAAAAATAAGTACCTGTTTTTGTTCTTAATTTAAAAAAAAAAAATTTAGTTCTCAAAGTGCAAGGAAAAGTATTT
Organism: Aelia acuminata; assembly: GCA_911387785.2. Lineage (NCBI taxonomy): Eukaryota > Metazoa > Arthropoda > Insecta > Hemiptera > Pentatomidae > Aelia > Aelia acuminata. The sequence goes on from OU426980.1 coordinate 111,729,133, forward strand.
TAAACTCTTCCTGTTTGTAAATTTAAGAAAATCTCAATTTACATATTATGATGTTTAAATAATTTCTGTTCAACAGTTTTTGTTTTGATATACCTATATATAAGAGGAAGAATATTTTAGAGATGAGAGATGGTCAACTGTTCTTCAATTACGATAGGTTAAATAATGGTCAGGATTTTCAGTTTACAATGATATTTATTATGGTAAGCCAACGTTTCGATCCAGCTTGTGGATCTTCATCAGGGCTACTGAGTCCAGGTGGATACCCGAGTATCCACCTGGACTCAGTAGCAATCATCTGATATTTATCCACATGATTGCTGATTCTGCTGATATGCCCCAAATTTCGACTGACGAGCCAAACACACTCAACATTATACTGTTATAATTTATATATAATATTAGAAAATTTTATGTATTTGATTTTACTATTTATAATACAAATGGTACTTCCGAGCCTGCTCACCCAAGAGGCGCCGAGGCTGGACAATTATCGCTTCAACCATCGCGCCGTGTGCCATTGAACCTTTTTCGACTCGATTCAACGCTGACCTCAACCGGTTTTTTTTTCTTTTTTCCTACTTTTTCCCCATTATTTTCTCTTATACTTTTATTTTTATTTCTCCTCTTTATTTTTTTTTTTGTTTATAATGCGTTTTTAAGCTATTTTTTAAACACTTTGATTTGAAGGAGAAAATATTTAAATTGCTTCAGCACAACCGGTAGGTATGCGATCCAGGGAGAAGAACATTCTGTGAACAAGAGAAAAAAAAATAAATAAAAAAAAGGGAGAGAGAAAAAACCCAAAGAGATGCAGACAACATGGCAGTTTCCAAGAACTTCCGAGTGCATTGGCTTTCATGTTATTTCTTAATTTTTGCAACCCTTACCTTTAACAGAACCTTAATTGAATTGTAAATTTAAGTTTTTTTTCTTTATCCTATTAGTCATTGGTGAGTTTACTCTGGCAGTAATTATAATTGTAATATATACAGTAGAGCATCGCTTATATTCACCTGATTTTTAACTGATTAGTCAGTGGTAGTTCGGTTAATCAAAAATTCGCATAATCAAATGAAATTAATTTTTGTTGTATTTAAAAAAAAAAAAATTCAATTCCGAAAATTCCGAAAATCGACGTTCCGGTTTATCAGTATCTATTTTAGACAGTTTAATAACTTTCTTTCTTAATTATTATAATCGATAATTTAATTTTTTTATGTTCCATTCTTTTATTTGGATTTAACCTCTTTTTTTTTTATTCAACTTATTTTGCTGAGTTAATCAGGTACTTCAATTCCAAGCCTTAAATATTTTATCTACCCTCCCTTTCTGATAAACTTAATATAAGATGAACTTCATAATAGAACTTTTATTGAGTAAATAAAATAAAATGTTGGCACAAGACTGGTATTTATCCACACTTCATACTTCACGAATTAGACCAATTACAACGTCTAGGTGGTAGTAAAGAGAGCATTGATTCAGCAGGAAAAAATATATAAATTAAAAAAAAAAATTTTGCTTTATTACAATATTTTCTTAATACCCACTAATAATGGTATTAAGTAAAAATTAATATTGGAGTTAATTATCAACCGACTCTCCCGGTTAACTGCCGATAATATTCCGTAATTCGTTTTCTATATATAGTTGGAATGAATATATATAGTATTTATAACAATTTCTTAGGGTTATAAGGCCGGTTTAAGGTCTAAAAGGGGAAAATATTCTTTCAGGTAATATTAGAAAGTGGAAGTTTACATCAATCATTCGGCCCACAAACAGGAGACTGCCACGCGTTGAAATAGCCTGTTACATTAAGCTCTGAGGTGACCGGTCTAACTTCCCCATTCATATTCCATGAATCATGTCCATTTCTACTACATATATGAAAATAAGGGGGGCGGTTAAATACCTCTTTAGCGAGGACCAAATGTTAAGAAGCCTCGAAAGTACCAAATTAACTAACTTTCTTTTTTCTAAAAATAACAATATAGTATTTTGGGTATTATGTGTTGAAAAAAGTTTTAATTAAATTATTTGGGAACTGTATGGCTAGGATGCTATAAATACATATTGCAATAATAAAAATAATAAGGTTTTTATATCGATGGAATTTTATTTAGAAAAATAAATTAAATCTCAAATAAGAATTAATTTTTTTTTTTTTTTAACTGTTTACTTACAGTTATGTATCCATATTTTTTAACTAGTTACAACATGGATTCTCTCAGAAGGATGTATATTATGTCAATAATCCGTATATTTAAGCACTATTGAGATATATTATTTTTGAATCGTTAAATTTTTAACATTGTTTTATTTGATTCTTAAACATTTTACTGCTTTCACCTATGGTAAATGATGACCGAAGGATTCTTCTGATTTTAAACGATCGATATCATGGTAACAGTTAAAAGTTTTTAAAAAAATAAAGTGATTCGTTCAGCTTCTGGAAAATGTATAAAAAACTTAAATGTTAAATTATCAGTATCTGTAGATGAAAAAAACGATAACTAAAATTCGTTCAAATTTAGCATCTGCTGATTATTAAAAATCGTTTATATATATATATATATATATATATATATATATATATATATATATATTTATTTGAACGAAAGTCAGTCATTATTCGAAAACCTAATATTTTTCTTCTTTACTTTTTTCATGTTTTTTAAATTTTTTTTTTTTTCTAATAATAATAAAAACCATCATTGAGCTCTTATTTTCGTTTATTAGAAATTAAAAAAAAAAAACTAAATTCTTGGTTTAAAATGTAAAACTTAAAAACTATTTTTTAAAATAGTACAGTTGATCCTTAAAAAAGTGACACTAGAAATGAAAGCACTCTTTTAAACTGGCTATTCCTCTTTGAGGTCCCTCAACCACAAAGAAAAGTTTAGGTGCCATTTGACACTTGTTACATGAAAAACAACCCTTGAAAAAATATCTCCTCCACATAATAAGGCCCAGTTTTCTTTTCAATTACCCCGCCACTTCTGAAAGTTCGTTTCCCTACTTCCTGCTATTTTTTTTTTCTTTGACAAATTGAGGCTTGGTCCAAAACCCCTGTCAAGCTGGAAACGCTTACATTTCCTTCGTTGAGATAGGAAATTTAATTTTTAAACATCCAAGGATGATTTAGAAAATTAACTTTTTACTTTCACTTACCTATATATGAAATATATAGTAAGTGGAAGTATTGCGATCGTGAAAAATTTCGACTTCCGGTTTTCAACGGAAATACACGTTTTGGGACCCCCTGAGTCGAAATAACCAAGTCCCGCGAAATGGTCTGTGTGTGTGTGTGTGTGTGTGTCTGTGTGTGTGTGTGTGTGTGAACAGACTAGCTCAAAAACTATAAACCGTGGGAACCTGAAATTGGGTATTTAGTGTAGGTATATGCCCGCGATGTGACAGCAAAGATTTCGTCGAAATTGCTCAAAGGGAGGGGGTACTTTATTTAATAACTTTTTACGTTTTTTTCGATTTTCTCAAAAACGGCTCTAACGATTTTGATTAAACTGAGTATTTGATCTATTTATATACCCGAGATATGACTGTAAAAATTTCATCAAAATTGATTAACCGGAGGGGGGACTTTACTTAATAACTTTTGTATCATTTTCACGTGTTTTTTTTATTTACTCAAAAACGGCTTTAACGATTTTGATCAAACTGGGTATATGATGTATGTATATGCCCGAGATACGACTGTAAAAATTTCATCAAAATTGATCAACAGGAGGGGGGACTTTACTTAATAAATTTTGTATCATTTTCACGTGTTTTATTTATTTACTCAAAAACGGCTTTAACGATTTTGATCAAACTAGGTATTTGATGTATTTATATGCCAAAGATGTGATAACCAACATTTCATCACAATTGATCAACCGGAGGGGGGACTTTACTTAATAAATTTTGTATCATTTTCACGTGTTTTTTTTATTTACTCAAAAACGGTTTTAAGGATTTTGATAAAACTTGGTATTTGATGTATTTATATGCCCGAGATATGGCTGTAAAGATTTCATCAAAATTGATCTACGGGAGGGGGGACTTTACTTAATAAATTTTGTATCATTTTCACGGGGTTTTTTTATTTACTCAAAAACGGCTTTAACGATTAACAAAAATAAGATATGAATGTAGAAAAATGTGTGACTTTGGGAAATGATATTTAGCAAAACACGTCAATTTCCAATCTAAGTAAGTTGGTAAGTGAAAGTTGTGTGTTGCGCGCACGCACCAGATTTTTTTTTTTTAGGAAATATGAATTGCTTACGAATCATTAATACTTGAAGTAAACTATTAAATTTTAATAACAGAAAATTTTTCTTTATATCCCTCATTTGAGCATTTATTTTTAATTTTATAATAGCGGTCAGCTCTGAAAGTTAGCCTGGATTTAATGAAAACATAAGTTATACATTATTTGTGTGATAACGCATTTTCCAGCTTTATCAGAAATCATTTTCATAAAAAATTGTAATTTATCGATTGATTGCGAACTGGTCTTCAGTTTCTCAAATTCTTCTTGCCTAATTTTTTGAAAAATATTATCATTTCATCATATTTTATAATCGCATCTTATATCATCTTCCCTAACAATAAAGTTCATTCAGTTCGTCATCCAGATTGTTGGATTACTAATAGATTAAAAAAAAAATGTTCATAAACAAATTTACCTCTTGAGACACGACTAATACAGCTTGATAAATACATTTCAGTTGTCTTTTTTATTAGTATGAACACAAATAATTAACATCTTAAAAAAAAAAATGAAGTTTTTTGTTAACTTTGCGAAAGTTAAACAACAACAAAAATTATTTGAAGAGATAAGATTGGCCTAGGACGAGAGACGAACCTGGGTCTCTCACGTATCAAGCGCGGTACGCTTCCACTAGGCCTTGTAGATCGCAGCGAAGCCGAGTCCATTCTCCCACACTTCACTGATCCCCTTCCCCCGATCACGCATATTTTTTGCGAAATTATACGTGGGTTGAATTATTTGTCCAATTGAAAACCAATTGGGTTGAACTCTTTGACTGTTTTTAATATTTACATATTAATTCAACTATTTTCTCGAGGGTAACCACGTTTATAATTTTTTGATGATTTTACATCTTTAATGTTTGAAGAAAAGATATTTGCACCTCGACTACCGCTTATGAAGCGCGATACGCTTCCAATCTAAGCCGAGTCGATCCTCTCTTCACTGATCCCCCTCATCTATATATATATATATATATATATATATATATATATATATATATATATATACATATGGAATGTAAAATTTTACCTGCCCATAAAGCAGTTAATAGTTAATATTTATAGAAAGTTCACCTTAATAACGCAAAAAATATGTTAGTCATTATTGGTGAAAATATTTGATGTAATAATAGAATTCGCTTTAACATATCTAATCTGGCGAGTTATGCAATGAGTAAAGTTTATTTAGATATTCAAAACAATCCCACTGCGTGAATCCCTCGTTACTCCATCAAATAATGCCTATTTACTGATCCAGTTCCAGTTTGCAGATCGATCGAAGAAAACGTAGAACCGTTCGAGGCAATTGGCTATGATCGGAATGCCCATGATTGCCACGTATACCTCAACGATTACTCATCCTCCAAAACCAACAACGATTTGCATAAGGCGGTCCCAAAATCCATTTGCCGCTTAACCATAGAGAGAGAGAGAGAGAGAGTGAGGAATTATAAAGATAAAGTTGAACAACAGGTGGGCTGAATGTTTACCCAGCGGAGCAGGCAATCCCTCTTCTTCCCCCCGAGGAGGAGTGGGGGGGCGGGTCCGGTATCTTTTTTTTTTTTTTTTTTTTTTGCCCCCGCCTTGTTTGAA